>CM077254.1:26552514-27217514 GCA_039654775.1 Spinibarbus caldwelli
CTTCAAAGGTTTTTCATGAGCCAAACACTTATGTAATAAGTCATCAGACAAAACCGTCATTCAACAGAAAGCACACCAAAAACAACAAGTTTCACAATGCTAAAAGACAATGAAATTTGGTTTGTTTTCACAACCAAGACCTGAGAGTAACTGAGCAGTTTGGAGACAGCGCCACCTACTGGCAATGAAATCTGAAAAAATGGCTTGTTTCACAATTGTTTGGCCTAAAAGAGTGCTTCAAAAATGGGTGTGTCAGACAAAGGAGACATGCAATGAGACTGCTCAGTTTACCACAATGCACTGGCGAATCATGATGAAACCTGGTATGTGTCATCAGCACCATGTCCATATGTTCATGTAGAGAGACTATTACAAAACTATCAATTATGTTTGTTGACCATACGGTGTAAAGGATATAATCAAAAATATAAATGCAAATTTGAACTGTTGGTGGTGTGAGACTGTTTGAGAAAGAGACCCCAAATTTGAAGATCAGACATTTACCGTACAGTTCTTTGGTTTTATTGTGCTCAAGCTGTTTATTCAACAGCTGAAGCAAAGATATGATGATAGTGGAATTTTAGTTTGGACGACAGAATTTATAAAAATAATTGATTATGTAGTACATTCAAAACCAGTGTGTTAGACTTTTAGCTGAGCAAAATCTTCAATGTATTCAAGACAAAAAAGAAAAGAAAACTGGTCCAAAGTGCTTGTGTAGAGAAGAATTTATTGGAGGTAATGGTGCAGCGTGGTTCTTCTGGACCAAAGTTCTTGTTTGTGTGACCAGACCTTTATGCCTGGTAACAGATGTGCTACATTTATAAGAAAATATTTCAAATAAATCCATCTGATAATCTTTCAACTCATGGAGAAACACATTTGGGCAATTGGACATTTCACTTAAATCCTTGAAGTTACTGAAATATAGGCATTTTCACAAATACCTGTGTGAAAGCTAGCCCTGCCACCTCTTGTGTGTCGTTTTCTATATTTGCCCTTCAATACTGTGACTTTTTTACATTTAAACTTATTTGATCAGAATTTGAGCTGGGTTTGTTGTATTATCATCTCAGGACATACTCAGATGATTGTACTGCCTCTGTTGACTGTTCTTCTCAGAAGAGAATCAAGCTTGATGTAAGTACATCAAGATATGTATCTATATATACATCTGTATAAATGGTAAACAGGACTTTGACGCATATGCTCAGGTGAAGTTTAGCTACAAAACGACAAGAAAATGAACTGGTTCCCTTATAGGATTAAAATAAAGATGTAAATCGATGGATTGAGAGTTACATTGGAGGTCAAGTTCTGAACTCCTTTTGTAGTACTATTGCACTCATATCTGTAATTATAGTGTAACAAACCAACTACTATTGACAAAACGAGAAACGTTTTCATTAGAAGTACTGCTTCTTTCAGGTCACAGATTCTGACAGACTGTCTAAGGATCCAGTAGCCAACAGTGACAACAGATCTACAGCGGATGACAACAGCCTCTCTGGAGAAAGTCTAGATAGTTTAACACAAGGTAAGATTCCTTATTTTCATTGATTTTATTTTAAACATTGATATATTTATGAATGTTCAGTGTATGTCAGTAAATCTTGGGCATGTAACCTCAAACCATCATTGTCCCACATTCTATGTTGCATTTATTGCAAATGTCAAATGTCATAGCCATGAAGGATCACTTCACACGCAAAATGAGATCACAGTGGGACATTTTCCCTCTCTGAGATGATGTAAAGATCAAGCATAGAAGATAACAAAGCAAATTTGTGTCCATTCATACTCATGTCAGGGAAAAACATGATTGCTGAAAGAAACCGTAACATTTGATTGAGAGGCATGTTTGTCTAATTCTGTGTCTTGATAGATATCAGCCCTCAGTTACACCCCTCCTCATCCCCTCACCCCCTCACCGACACCACTGGCCTCATCAACTGGAATCGCCAGCTCATGCAACAGACTCTCATGGATGAGGGCCTCAGATTGGCTAGAATGGTGTCACGTGACCACGCAAGCAAAGTCAGCCTAGGGTCAGAAAAGAGACAGATTTCAGGTGAATACTAGATGCTTTATAACACGTACACTTCTCATGCATCTAACACAAATAGGGAACAAGACAGAGTTTGGATTTACTTCCCCTTTGTAAACTTAGGGTCAGAAAAAAAAGAGATGCTTACCTTCAGATTTTGTTAATCAACATGAGGACATTTTTTCTGTAATGCTTTATTTTAAGGTGACGTAGTTACACGTTACATGAACTTACTATGGTAATGACAAGAAATGATGCATAATTACATGTAACTAACCCTAAACCAAACTTAGAATAACCTAACCCTAAGAATTTAGTAATATTACTCTGCACTTATTTGTGTAATTACACTGTAACAACGTCTCCTTTAAATAAAGTGTAACTTTTTTCTGTATAATTTATAAGTGTATATTTTTGCTGCTTAGTTACATACAGTACAAAATGCTACGTCAGAACTGGTAACAAGCTTGGCTATTTAAAGATTTATTTAAAATTTGACTTTTTTTATTTTTAAAGAGATTATTGTACTGTAGAAATGGCCATAAGTGTGTTACTTCTTGGGTTTCACAATTGTCAGAATTATGACATTGTACGATTTTAATTGTTTGGATACAGTCAAGTTCAAAACCTCCCAGGTATTTTTCATGTTAAAGAGGTCAACCTCTTTAGAGAACAAAGTATGTGTGCCTTTATTCTCTTAAGAACGGGACAGTTCAGTTCTGTCATAATTTATCCTCATGTTGTTGCTGTGTGACTGTCTTTCTTCTATGTAACAAAAGAAGATATTTGGGTTCCAAAAACAATGGACCACAATGACTTTCACTGCACTAAAATAAAAAAAATAAAAAAACATTTGAAACAACTTGAGGGTGAATAAATCTTGACAGAATTTTCATTTTTAGAAAATTTCCTTTAAAGGCTGCAGGGTTGATAGTGATGATAGTGCAGAGACACCTTGAAGTGTCTCTGAGGAATATATAAGAACAGTGACACACTGATTTATTTTACTTATCTGGTTAGCTAATCTAGCTAGCCTTTAAGGATGGAATGAATCAGAGATCATCAGATTCGATCAGCTCTTCACATCTCAGTCAGACGTCGTCATTGGGGACCGCAGAATAAAAGAGAAATGAGAAGAGAAAATGCGTATGGGTGGTGGGGGCCACAGGAAGTGCTGTGTGGGTGATAAATTGGAGCCCCCCTTCCCTGTCTGACGTCAAAGCTTATGAAAATGTGTGAGAAGAGGGCGGATGGATGGATGGAGAGAAAGAGGGGGTGAATGAGTAGGAGGGAGTGAGAAGGGCGTCGCTTTGACTCAGAGAGACGGAGTAAAAATAAACCATGTGGGCAGTGAAAGGATGCAGCCGCTCTCTCTCTCTCTCTTAATGAGCAAACACTTGTGCTTCAGTTCAGTGGAATGGCCAAAAATGAGCTTTAATCAGTCTTTCTTTGTATTTTTTTGTGTTGTCTCTTTCAAACCAAAATGCCAGTTCCTCATTTCATTGCGCTGTCAGTCATTCTGCAGTTACACAGTCATTCCTCAGCATTGTTCTGCCTTCAAATAATAATACAAGTTTTAACATAATGTTGTATTGCATTGCTGTAATGTATTATTAATGTCTGCCGAAGTGTGGGAACTGTGATGTTCACATCAATAATAGCACAAGTAGAAATGCAGTGGGAAACCCAATGATGCAAATGCTGATTCTCCCAGTTCCAAATTCTAGTCTCTTGATAACTCTGTGCATTAATGAGCAGAACATATTTAGAGGAATAGTTCACCCTCAGGCCATCCAAGATGTAGATGAGTTTCTTTCTTCATTGGAACAAATTTTTGAGAATAAATTGCTCAGCAGTGGATCCTCTGCAGTGAATGGGTGCCGTCAGAATGAGAGTCCAAACACCTGAGAGTCCAAACTGGAGTGGTGTGGATTACTTATGGATTATTGTGATGTTTTTATCAGCTGTTTGGCCTCTCATTCTGACGGCACCCATTCACTGCAGAGGATCCATTGCTGAGCGAGTGATGTAATGCTACATTTCACCAAATTTGTTGAAATGAAAAGATTTTTAAGCTCGAAGAGACATGAAAATAAACAACAATAGACATTTGATACTGTAAAGTACTGTATTGTGTTCCTGACATTCTTTATTATTAAAAAAAAAAAAAAAAAAACATTCTCAAATTTAAAATCCAAAAACTTTGTTTATATTCTCATAGAGATGGAGGAGAAAGTGTCAGAGAGAAGAGCATCGAGTAACAGGAGCAGCAGTCCAGCAAACACCAAAGACGATCCATAACTGACAATCTGCAAGTCTCCATGTTGAACTCAGGTTGGATATCATGTCTAAATGCAGCTGTGGTGTTCGGTTCGCTATGTTGAATTGTCCTGTTCTATAAAACTTTTAAAACTTGTATGCACCTTATCATGTTCTGTTAGAACATTTAAAGGCATTTGGCAGAAAGTTCTTGTGTCTTTGCAAATGAAATTTGAAGCACATACAGCTTAGTGCAAGCAACAAGTGTTACAAATACATTCCATATTCTCTGTCAGGTTTTAATGTCAGTAAAAAGCTTCAATGGTGCTAATTTTGTGTCAAGCAAACTCTAGAATGAAATTGCATTACCTAAACCTTAATTTATTAGGATAGATGACAGGCTTCTCGTTCTAAGCGGAGCTGTGAGACATCAGGATTTAGGTTTCATTACATTTTCTCAGTTTCTTGTTTTGATGGAGTTCTAACAAAAGTTTGGGAGGAACATGTTTATTTAATCCAACCACAATCACAATGTTAGAATAAGCAAACTGCTCAAACACTTTATTATAATGTCCAGCGAGCAAAACATGTTCAC
Source organism: Spinibarbus caldwelli (assembly GCA_039654775.1). Lineage (NCBI taxonomy): Eukaryota > Metazoa > Chordata > Actinopteri > Cypriniformes > Cyprinidae > Spinibarbus > Spinibarbus caldwelli. The sequence goes on from CM077254.1 coordinate 26,557,416, forward strand.
TTTTACAAGTTTTGGATTATATTAACATGTGAAATCCTGAAATTGACTATATTACGAACCCTTACACTAGTAACATACTGATGGAGTAAATATGAATATATCAACTCTAAATGCACATATGAGTTTTCATAGGTTACAAAATGTAAATGATTCAAATGAATCATGGGGAAAAAAAATAATATTCTCACTGTTTAAAGGTTGAATGGCTAATGAGAATAGCAAGTAAGAATTGTGCATTACAGCGCTAATGTTAGAAATAGATCTGTGGCCTCTTTAATGACAGATTATTTATTTTTTAATTTCTCAATAAATTATATTGTAATGTTTCTCATGTTTATTTCTCTAGATTGTTACTTTTATTTTGCTAACAGTATAAAAATAGAAACTTTGTGCATTACAACAACAACTTTTATTCATCCACTGCTTTTGTTTAAGGTACTTACAGTATTGTACATGAAAATGTATGGACAATTTTGATGTTTCTGTCTCATTTCTGACACACGGTTCCACCACCCACACTCACCCTAGTCTCATCTCAACAAACCAAGACAGATGATGCCTGTGATTCACTTTCCCCACTCTACCACCACCATCATCATCATCATCATCGTCATCGTCAATCTCACAGATGGGGAAGTGTTTGGGAAAAACTGGTGGCAAATTCACTCAATCAATTAATCACTAATAAATAAATTGATTTCATTTGAGTAATATGCTTGTGAAGGCCTATAATTAACGGGATAACCAAAATGAACCAAATATCATGTCATTCAAAAACTGTGGGACTCTATATTTCTTTATTCTGTGAAACACAAAAGAGGCTATTTTGAAAGATACTTTGCAGCATTTCTGTCCATATGAAATGAAAGTCAAAGGAGTTGTTTCGGACCATTGTGACAAAAAATTCAAGTGTTTTGCAAAAAGGAAAAGGAAATCATACAGGTTTGAACAACAGATTTTTGAGTGAACTATCCCTTTAGGCTAGCTTGTTCAAGAAACTGAAACAGGTACACTGTAAGTGTTGGGTAAGAGCATGTCCTTGTGTATTGGAGTGCCTTGAAGGCTGCCTTTTTCAAGGCAACAAACCAGTTTTTTGTGAACACTAAAAAAAATAACATTAAGTAGGATGTAAACAAGACTAAAGAGATTTGCCCATGTCATGTAAAAATGTCTTAATCCGCCGATGCCTTGCTGTCAATTATCATAACACTGGTGTTCATTTAAACGTAACCACTGATAAACTAATGAGGTTTTACAGCATTCATGCTACCAGTTGGTATGATCCATTGATTCTCTACATTGCAACATTTTCTAGTGTATTTACTATTTAATTGCTAGACAGCACTATACTCATATCTTGTGCTTTATGGTAGAGAAAATTCAGCATTTGGGTAAAAACAGTAAATCATTCTAAAAATAATGATATATTCATACCATTTCTACTGGTACAAAACAGACAGTTTTTGTGATGGAACCAAATAATTACGAGATCAAACTAGGCGATGAATCATAACATGATAAAATGAAACAACAAATACATGTGCACGCATAACATTTTTTGTTGTTCTTCTCACTGTATCTTATTAAGTACTTGCACTACAACTTTGTGTTTTACAATTTAATTAAAAAAAAAAAAAAAAAAAAAAATCTAGATCATCACTGACCAAACCTCCAATAGTTTCAAAATCAAACATATGATAGTCCATTACTGACATTATCGGTGTGTTCACTTATCACCTCATTTTCATTTTTTGATGAATTTGATTCCCAGCACTGCTTTCCTTCAGGTCATGTGTGTAGTGAGGTGACGCAGAAACTCTCCACGGGTGCTTGTGTGTCCAGGAAACACAGCGTGACAGAACTCACACACCTGCGACTGCAGCGTGACTCCAGACATGAACAGCCCTCCGGCTTGACTGACCAACTCACTGTCCAGAAACGAGGATGACCAGGGCCTCTGTGGGACAGAGAAACAGCCTTCTCACACATGTCAGATGTTCAAGAGTTTGCTTATATTGTGTAAGATGTGCAGGAGTTGTGATCAGAAGCAGGACTAGACACAAAAAAATTAAGTCTTTCAAGTTGGGAGCTTAAAGAAAAGAAACTGAAGTGAACCAATGCTAACTAAACATAGGTGTGATGAGAGCCCTGCATTTCAGCCCAACGGGCCCCGACTTTTTTACGTCCCTAGGGCCGGGCTTTGGGCCAATTTTCACGTCATAGTTCAGACACGGGCCAGGCCCTATTAGGACGATTCTAAGGACCCACGCACTTTTGGGGCCCCAAGTGATCTGTTTTATTAGTAGTTACAGTAGTAGTAGTAGTAGTAGTAATGTAATAGAAATTCTAAATGTATCTACCAAAGAGTTACGAATAAAACAAAATTACGGCTTATTTCTGCATCTCCGGCGAAATTATCTCCCTCCATTCACTGCATGGTTTCGTCCCGTCCTACATAGCCTAGAGTCACTGAGTGAGATCAGATGGTAAACTGTCAAATTATGTCTTCAAGTTCGAGGGGGGTAAACCGAGCTGGACGATTTGGTCAGTCGCACTTTTAAACACATTTTAGTTTTGCTATAGAAAATCTACAAATTCACTCTGATTACTAAGAACAGCAGCAGGAAGTGTGTGAGGTTGTCATGGCAACCAGATACACTGCACGCAAATTATTATGGCTGAGCTTCTATTTTGCCACACTAAACTTAGCAATAAACACGTTGAAAATAATACACAATAAACATGTCTGTCAAAACGATCTCAAAGGAGGCTTTTATTAAGCAAATCAAGGAGTGAATTACTCATCCACTGTTTTAAAAAATAATTAAAAAAAAAATACTTTAGCTGGTTTTCCACAGGTAGGGTCACAATTATCTACAGTGTATGAAGCTAAAGGTTTCTGGGTTAAGGTTCATAATGTAGAACACTTTTAACATTGTATGCTGTATGTGCATAGGTAGCTAGCAAACAAGGAATACAGCTGTTAAGCTAATAGTCACATTTAGCTGAGTAAGATCATGATTGAGAAATGTTGGATACTGCTGGAAATGCTGGTGTTATGGGGTATCCTCTTTATTATTTTAGGATTTTTTTGAGGTTGGGCCCCCTACCGCACCAAACATACACAATATTGCCCAAAGTATGGGGTCACCCCCTTCTAATGAACAGGTTTGACTACTTTAGTAATTTCCATGAGTACAAATCTTAATGTTTAAGCATATAACGATATTCTAGGGAATTGTGTGCTTTTAATTTTATACCAATAGTTTGGACAGGACCCTTTTCTATTCTAACACGACAATGCCAAACACCAGTGACTTGTACATATGCGTACAATCATTTTAGACACTTCCAAAACTGTGGCAACAAAGATGGAAATACAGTTTTTAAATACATGAATTATGTTTCCATCTTTGTTGCCACAGTTGGAAGTGCCTTTTTCTGTCCCAATACGTTTGTCCATATAGTGTATGTACAAGTCATTGTTGTTTGGTGATGAGTTTTTGGCTCAAGGTATGTATCTGAAGTCACACCAGAGATGTTCAGCTGGGATTAGTACTTGGCTTTATGCAGACCAGTCAAGTTCTTCCACACTGACTGAATCAATCTTGTTTTTTTGTTTGTTTTAACCTTGCCTTATACACAGAGACATTATTGTGCTAGAATAGAAAAGGGTCCTGTCCAAACTACTGGTATAAAATTAGAAGCACACAATTCCCTAGAATATCATTATACGATTAAACATTAAGATTTGCACTCATGGAAATTACCAAAGTAGTCAAACCTGTTCATTAGAAGGGGCAATATTGTGTATGTTTGGTGCGGTAGGGGGCCCAACCTCATATTCTTTCACAGGGCCCAAAATTGCTAGCGGCGCCCCTGTCTTTACGGATTATGATTATAATGAAAGAGTTTTTGTTTTCAAATTGTTTTATTTCCTTAAGTAGTCATTTAAAGCTTTCAATAGATATATTTATCATATCTGTGAGGCATGTATTCGCTGAGTTTCGGTTCATTTTTGTGAAGCGCTCCTGTTCAAGACCGGAGCAGCAGAAAGTGCATCATGTTTGTTTTCTTTTATAAAAGCACAACGTTTTGTTGATATTGTGAGTTTCAGTTCTCGAATGATGTATTACTCTTACCTTTATGAGCAAAAATGACGGTGTATTTTAAGTTGTTTCCACTGAAAAAAAAATGCAAGTGAGCGCGCTGGTGCCTCCATATCCTGCAAAGCACGCTTTAGCTTCCACTCTCCACACAAACTATTGGATACAGAGCGCACATTTATCTAGGTTTAACGTTTAAAGATTGTTATATGCTTGAACTGTTTTATATCTGTATATTTTATTTTAGGCAAGTCGTGATGATTTGAGAAGGCTAAATTGATCAAACAGAGGCTATAATCAGCTCACTGTCTGCCACTGGCCGCTTGGTCGTTACTTTAAAAAACAAAAACTAATAGCCTATTTAACGAACAAAAAATGCTCCAAATGTTTCTCTAAATGAACTTAAAAAAACGAAACAAAATATAATCACTTTGCCATTACATACAAAACTTAACTATTTTAATAACTGAAACAGTAGTATGCTATAAGCTGTTTTGGGAGAAGGGGGGAAAAAAAGATGGGCTCTGGTCGGTAATTCTGATAAGCTGTCGAACAGGGGCCGGGCTAGGGCCTAAATATGAGGCCCATGCTGGGCTCTAGGTGTGATACGAACCCGCAGTCTTTGTGAAGTCTGGTTTGCATAATAATGTTGCTCAACTCTCCTCAGGTCATCCCAGGCACTGGTTTCTGCTGTCTTTACTGGATCGTGGAAAACTGCTTTATCGTGGTTATCCTGTTTCTGATCTGGCATGTCCAGGTTAAGATGCAGTTTGTCTAGTCCTCTATCAATATGACTGAGATCATTACCAGCTGAAAAACAAACATATGCATAGCAGAAAACTTGATTTGACACTTGAAGTTGAATGATTCAGAATTGCAGACAAAAGTGAGAAAGTTTGATTTTGAATGGAAAAATTCTATTAGTGTTAAGACCTGTTCACATCAAGGACAACAACTATAAAGATAACTGGACTGACTATCTGCTTGCCACCAGTGTTGGGAGTAACTAGTTACATGTAACAGTTATATAATTTAATTACAAAATAACGGTTAAAGTTATGGTTACTGAGAAAAAAAAAAAAACTGTGTAATTAAATTGCAGTTACTTATGAAAATGTCAACCATTACAAAGGGGGTTACATCTGAATATTTTCACACACATGCAGATTTGATTGATTTCTTTCCAAAATTGCACTGAGTGCTCTAAAATATGAGACACCAATGTTTCAGGAGTTTAGGACAAAGAATAGGACACGTGTTTATTTGATAAACAAATAATTTGGAAATAATCTTATTTCCTATTTGGGTTTATGTATATGCTTTTTTTAAATTAACTGTTTTTGTTTCAAGGCATTGTTAAATGCCAGTGTTTCCTGTCATAGCTATGCAAAGATTTGATTTCAAAAACAGTATCAAAGCTATTAAACTAGATCTTGCTATGATTTTTAATCTGTAATTAACCTCAGATTGATCTCAAAGTAAAAAGAGGTGCTAAAGTCTGATTTTGTGGTGGTTGTGCTTTAAAATTAAATTTGCGGTGGCTGTGCTTTAAAATTAAATTATTATAATCTTAATTTAAGTGATGAAGGATTTTGAAAGTCTGAAAGTCCAGCCGTGGCAAGCTGCTAGCGGCGTGCCACCCAAAATATTCTGGCTGACCGACAGGCTGGGCTATAACTATATAGCATCCACACCTTCGCACAATAACATTGTTTATTATAATCACATACTGCAGTTCTGTTGTCTTTAAATGCTTGAGCTAAGAAGGGTGGATTCTGATTGGCTGTCAACTTTTTTTATTGCTTATAAACTGGAAACATAATCATTTTGGAAGTTATTCAAATGATATTGGTCCCCTGTGCTGTTATCGTTATACTTGTGATGTGGAATATGCTATTCTTTTAAATTTAGAATGATTTTTAAAACTATATCCACCTTATTCTTAAACGCATAAGTTAGCCTATGGGCGAGACTTCCGGTTCATTAGCCGCTATATAAAGAAATAACGAGAATAACAATGTGCAATAAACGGTTAAACTGTTTGCATTACAAACAGTGTGTTTGTAATTAAGATAATACACTAAAATAATATGGTAAGACACACCAATTTGCAGTATCAAGCAGCAAAACGAGTGGATTTGTACAGCTAAAAATAGCTGGGAGCAAATGAGACCGGAAGCAAAACTCATAGAATTTACAAATGGCCCATTTTTACGTGAAGAACAAGGTGGATAGTTATACTTATCGTCCTTGGTGTAAATGGGCCTTCAGTCAATGGTAGACTTCAGAAGTGATCATTTTAACAGACACAGGGAGAATACTATACTTTGAGAGCCCAGTATGTGTGGTGCATTGGGATCTCTTAGAGGTTCTTGCTCATGGCGTTCTGCAGGATGGGGTCGGTGTCCTGACTTTTCCTCTGTGCACTGATACGGCTTTTCAAAGTTCCTAGTTGGAGCCGTGGCCAAACCTGAAAGTGAACATTAATATATAACATATCATAGTGTATACACTCATTTAATACACTGTGACATCAATAATGAAGTAATTATTTGCAAGAGTCTTCTGACCTTGTTGTCGTTGTATTGTGTCAGAGAGATGTTGTATTATTGCTGCTTGTTTTAAGCAGAGTGACTGGAGACGGACAAACTCCTGGTACAGTGCTGCATACGCCTCCTCCATCTAAGAGCGGTTATCAGTGGAGTAAATTAAAAATCAAATTTACTTAAAAGTCTTTGAGCTTGCAGTCTTGAGGACTTCTGTACAGGAAAATAATAATAATAATAATAAAAAAATACATAGAAATGAGGAAAACTATTCACTAAAAAATAGAGAAAGAAATTTTCATAAATTATATTAGCAAGGAAAAGTACAAAATTACATTTAATTGATTAGTGTGGTAAGCTGACTCAGTGAAACCATTAAAAAGCCTGTTTTTTTTCAGCTAATTTTAACAGTAAAACAATTATGAGATGTTTTTTTTTTAGTTATGAAAATGCTTTGGTACTCGCCATGGAACAACAAAAAAACAAAACAAAAAAAAAATACTTGAGAAAAAGGGAACGATTTTCCTTGCTGAACAATTTCAGTGGACCGACAGATAGCTAGGTAGCATTGGCACACTTCAAACTAAAATCTGTCGCGCAACACTTAAACCACAGGTGTCGACCGAAACCACAAGTTACACAGTAGCATTGTAACCTTTGTTTGTACCACTAGACATTAAAGAAAAATATGTAGCAAACAACTCTGCGTACATCCTCGGAAATTGATTCAATATCACTATAATATCAACATTGACAAACACGTTATTTTCTCCTAGAAACACTCAGCTTCTGTCGCTCTGTACTGTCATCGCAATAGGTTTCTACTGTGCTTTGCGGTGGCCATAGAATGAAAGCATAAAGAAGAAGAACTTAGCAGTCTATATAACATATACATGCTTACTATATCCAAACATCCGTGATCAAACCGATACAACTGAAGATATATTTACGTCTGCCACTCTCTGATGATGGTGATGCCGTATATGCTCTCCAGCGAAAAATGTACTAAAACAAGCAATCAGTATGTGCCAGGAAATCAAAAACAGGAACTCAGACAGGAACCTCCTCCTGGGTCTTTTTTTAAAGTGACCCAGCACAGAAACAGAGCATTAGCTTTTATCACGTCTGCAACTCAAGTGTCCACACTCGAGGCGTTACCGTTTTACGTCGTAGCTTCTGTCTGTCTACAGTATTGTTTATATATTATTTAAAGTATAGTGTGCACTACTTGTAATATAATTTAATTTAATATAATATAAATACAAGAAACTGTTTATTACAAGTTAACATTCCATCAGTTATAGGCCTACATCTGACTATTTGGCATAGCCTATGTTTTTGAGTCTCTTCATTTTCACCAATGACAGCGTGATGAAAAGTCTGAATCGAATTTATAGATACCTGCCTTTCATTAATTTATTTTCTCAAAGAGTTATCATTTCTGAAATAACTTTCTGCAGAAATACCAAGTGCAGAAACTTTGTTATATAATCATCAAGAGAAACCCACAGAAAATGATAGGGTGCACAATTTTGCATGTGCAAGATGCAGTCCTCAGTAGGCTAAACTATTGTTAAGCTCAACATTTTGCAATAGTTTTATACACAAACCAAGAATGAAATGAAAATTCACCTTACATATTTAATAAAAGCATGTTGTAGACCTTGCTGTGAACAATTCATTTGTGCATAGTCTATGTAGCTAATTAAAAAAAAATGTTTTGACCTCATAATGTTTAATCAAAATGTCATAACTGGACATATTCTGGTGAAAACAGACTTCTTTCTGGTGACGTATGCAGGACTTCTCCAATCATTTAGTCTGCTTAAACCTTGTTTCTACAAGCTTGCCTTCATCTGCCTCCACTTTGTGTCGATGTCCACATCTCAGCAAAAGTCAGACGGTATAGGGCTGAGAGTTTATCTGTGGAAGAGTCATCATTCAGTACATTTTCAGGGCATGGATCTGGATTCCAGATCAATTAGACCAGTGTCATACAACTAGAAACCTATGCCAATTGTTTTTATACACTTTTAGCAGCATTCCTTAGAACAACCGTGTTAGTCTATGACCAAACCCTGCCTTCCAACACAAGGCCTTTTTGTTAAGGTCAAATTTTGTGAGAACAGCTTGTCGCAAACCACGTCTGTCAGCATTTTGCACCTGATGGTGATTTCTTTCAAATTTCGCTTTCTCTATAACGGCAATATGTTTTAAAGACAATCATTTGTTCATTCTTTTTGTGGGACACTGGGTAGCAGACACAGAGATTGTGTATGGAGAAGTACTGTCAGATCTCCTTGCTATAAGTTTTACTGTCTCATTAGTTCAATATTACAGGAGAAACCTCAGCTCTTATCCTGACAAAGGGATGTTGCATTAAATTAAGGCTGCCAATAACTGTGGCACACACACATACACACACACACACATATGAGAAAAATACTACTAGGCTACTTTAATTAAAGGTTATTTATTTATTTTTTTTTTCAAAATTGAAAATCTCAAAATTGAAAATTTATACATCATCTGAAATCTGAATAAATAAGCTTTCCATTGATGTATGGTTTGTTAGGATAGGACAATATTTGGCCGAGATACAACTATTTGAAAATCTGGAATCTGAGGGTGTAAAAAAAAAAAAAAATCAAAATATTGAGAAAATCACCTTTAAAGTTATCCAAATGAAGTTCTTAGCAATGCATATTACTAATCAAAAAATAAGTTTTGATATATTTACAGTAGGAAATTTACAAAATATCTTCATGGAACATGATCTTAATGTCATAATGATTTTTGGCATAAAAGAAAAATCAATCATTTTGACTCATACAATGTATTTTTGACTATTGCTACAAATATACCTGTGCTGCTTAAGACTGGTTTTGTGCTCCAGGGGTCACATTTATCAAGGGGTATTTGTAGAGGGCGCACGTGCATTTCCCCTCACTGCGCCACACTCCAGTTCGTCTGGTGGCGGTAATGCACCAAAGACAGCCAACACATCTCAAGAAGAAAACAAGGCTCGAGCTCGAGGCAGATCTCAGATCAGCTCCTAAACTACAATTATCCCTGTGTGCACGTCATCAGTTCGTGAACGCGTGTGTGCGGTGCATTTAAAGCAAAAGGTTTGTAAGTTCACGTTCTGTCTTTAAATATGCATGCGATTCAGTTCGATTAATGAATACATTGACACATTGCATGATTTTGTTGCTTGAATGTATTTCCTGAAAGGTAAGTCCTGTTAACCGGCCATTCTGTGTTTTATTCCAGCTATCGAAGGCTGCAATAAAATAAAATTGTATGCAATAACCTTACATTACGTTTTATTTGTTTTTGTAGGTGGGGATGGAAAACCATTATTACATTGTTATCATCTGTGCATTGATGTCTTTACACCTACTGTTAGTCCAAGGAGCCAGACAGGGTCAAGACATCAAATGTGGAGGTATTTCAACTTTTTCAAACATTTTATAATTTACTATGCATATAAATATTTTTATACCTAGACAGACATTGTGGGTTAGTTGTCTTACAGGACAAAGACACATCAGGAATGTTACACACCTTCATAAATGCATCTTCAAACTGTTAATAAATGGTTGTGCTTTGTGATTAAGGAGTACTTCTGAATTGCATCATGCTGGATGTTTTTTTCCCTCTAGCGTGCAGGGCATTAGTCGATGAAATGGAATGGGCCATATCTCAAATAGATCCCAAGAAAATGATCCAGACCGGATCATTTAGGATTAATCCTGATGGCAGTCAGTCAGTGAGAGAGGTGACATATTTGAGTTTGATAATGGCATCATTTTGTGTTTGTTTGTTTGTTTTTGACACCAACTTACAGATCTTCATGCATTTCTTTTAATGTGCTCAGGTTCCCTTTTCCCGCTCTGAGAGTCATCTGCTGGAGCTAATGGAAGAGGTTTGTGAGAGGATGAACGATTACGGTGAACGGGTTGATCCTGCCACCAATCGGAAGACATACGTGAGACATACATCCCGTGACGGCACTGCCATGGACCTTTCTGACGTGGCCTTTGACTCCAGAGTCAGCTCTAGTTTAAAGTTTGCTGTGCGAATGATTTTTTTTCATTTCTTCATGTCATTTTGAAGTCAAACATTTAATTGTATTTGCATTTATGATGCAATAATTGTACACTATTTATGAATTGCTGTTTGGAAAAACATCCGAATTTTCTGATTGGTTTTAGAAATAGTCTTTCTTTATGTGTGTTTTTTCACAGTGTGAAACAATCGTTGAGCAGCATGAGGATGAACTTATTGAATTCTTTGCTCATGAGACGGACAACGTTAAAGACAAGCTCTGCAGTAAGAGGACAGGTAATACTGTAAACTTATTTGATTCAGTATTCTTTCATTTCAAACCTATGAACTTCACATGATATGTTTCACCTGAAAGTTCTTTAATTTCACCATAGTCACAAGCTACTTGCATTTACCTGTTAAAAACATTGACAACACTTTTTCAAGCATCGCTAACACATGTACAATATTGAAAGACACGTGGAACTGTATCACCAATATTTTTTCTATTACACTGCCATATGTAATAGTTTATTTGAACTGCTTCCACAGATCTCTGTGACCATGCCCTGAAGATACCTCATGACGAGTTATAACATGAGCCGAGCACATCATGACAGCTTTACCACTGGAAAACAATGCGTTCACCTGTTCAACTTCAGTAAACAGACTGATTCTCTAACTTGAGGACACTGAACATACGGAGATCTACTTCAGTGATGTTAGGCAAAGCATTACATATGTACTTGACCCTATGGGTTAACTGTTGACATGTTCAACTGTATTAATGGCGTTACCATCAAAACTGTTCATTGTCATAAATTAAAGCTGACTTTCTACAGCTAAAAATGAGATCTCTATGAGTCTCTCCAATGGGATACTTTTATATTTAAATGTCCTTGGATGCACTTAGTTTAGAAGATAACTTGCAGTATATTTATTATAAGCACAGATAGAGCGCCTCTGGAGTTCCTGGTTCTAGTGGTGATGTTGTGTCTTGATGTTTTTTCAGGTCATGAATCTGATCAGATTACTAGTCCTTAAATCTTAACCAATTAGGTTACCACCATTTTGAATGGAAGTGAACATCAGTTAACCCACTTTTATGTATTCACTTGTTTTCTTCTCACACATTATTGCATTCCAGTATTGCTTCCAGATTTGTCAACATTCGTTTGTTTATGTATCTATTGAGGACCATGTTGTATTTGTAGTTGTTTGTTTTATTATTGTAATATACTTTAATATTTAGAAAGCCAGTGGTCACGCGTTTTATTTTTTAAATCCCAATTTACACAATGGAGCCTTATGGGTAAAAATCTACATATTTCAGATTTAAATTTTGGGAGTCCTATGTTTTAAGCATTATGTATAGTGCAAACCTAGAACTTCAGCTCAATTTTGCTAAACGTTTGGGACGAAACTTAAGCATAAAGACGTACAATGCAAAACGAGTCTTACCAAAAAGAAACGTACAGCTGTAATTGCTAATTTCATTAAAAATGGGAAGAAAAAAAAATGAAAAATGTCTTGGGACATCTTTTACAATGTCTTCTGTAGTCATTTATGGATAAGCATCAAAATACTCATTAAATCTTTTACATGTGAATATTTTGATTGATTGTTTGAAATGTTTTTTTTTTTTTCTGCATTGGAAGTATTTTATTTTTCGCTCCATTTTTTTAGGTGAATGCGCAGAGCCTTTCACTTATGTTTGTACATTGTCCTCAGAGGGATGTGAAATGCATTGTTTTAGTTTACTTGCAGAGCCCATACAATTTCATGATACATTGAATTAAAACTTTTAATTTGGTTTGTTTTTAAATCTTTCATATTATAACTTGGTTGTCTTTCTCTATTCTTTAACTCTAATTTACCTATGTTCATTTTTTTTTTATTTGTCTGTTTCGCTTTTAAGCAAAAAGTCAAATTGAGCATCAGGAAAGATGCAACTGAGATTATTCAATAAACTGCTCATTTATCATAACTTCATCTCCTGCTGTCTGCTTTTCTCTGCCTTATGTACTCATAGAACAGTTGACATGACTAGTGTCGGAAAGCAGACAAATTTCAGTGTTAATTGCTTTTTGATGACAGACAAAACTTGGTGTTGCTGGTTTTGTATTTAAAAAAAATGCTTGTTGGCTTTTTTTTTCTTTCTTTGGAATTACATTTTTTTTTCTTTCTTTGGAATTGTGTTTTGTCATTCAACTCTATCTCTCTCTCTCTCTCTCTCTCTCTCTCTCTCTCTTCTGTCTGTTTTCTGTTGGGAATGGAGAGGACATAGGTAAAACTTGATTGATAAAGGACCCTCCCTCTTGTTTGCCTGTGGACTGCCCTCAGGTTTTCATCCCCTGCCTGCTGATGACCGTGGTCTTGCTTCATTAACTAGAACGCTGTTTCCTAGATCTCATACAGTCCATAATTGGTTTCACTTTATTTTGATGGTTCCTTTAACACATTCTGTTGAATATACAGATGCATCTCAATAATTCAGAATGTCGTGGAAAAGTTCATTTATTTCAGTAATTCAACTCAAATTGTGAAACTCATGTATTAAATAGATTCAGTGCACACAGACTGAAGTAGTTTAAGTCTTTGGTTCTTTTAATTGTGATGATTTTGGCTCACATTTAACAAAAATCCACCAATTCACATCTCAACAAATTAGAAAACTTCATAAGAAAAAAAAACATTTTTAGTGAATTGTCCTTCTGGAAAGTATGTTCATTTACTGTATGTGTACTCAGTACTTGGTAGGGGCTCCTTTTGCTTTAATTACTGCCTCAATTCGGCGTGGCATGGAGATGATCAGTTTGTGGCACTGCTGAGGTGGTATGGAAGCCCAGGTTTCTTTGACAGTGGCCTTCAGCTCATCTGCATTTTTTGGTCTCTTGTTTCTCATTTTCCTCTTGACAAGGTCTGGTTCAGGTCTGGTGAGTTTGTTGGCCAGTCAAGCACACCAACACCATGGTCATTTAACCAACTTTTGGTGCTTTTGGCAGTGTGGGCAGGGGCCAAATCCTGCTGGAAAATGAAATCAGCATCTTTAAAAAGCTGGTCAGCAGAAGGAAGCATGATGTGCTGCAAAATTTCTTGGTAAATGGGTGCAGTGACTTTGGTTTTCAAAAAACACAATGGACCAACACCAGCAGATGACATTGCACCCCAAATCATCACAGACTGTGGAAACTTAACACTGGACTTCAAGCAACTTGAGCTATGAGCTTCTCCACCCTTCCTCCAGACTCTAGGACCTTGGTTTCCAAATGAAATACAAAACTTGCTCTCATCTGAAAAGAGGACTTTGGACCACTGGGCAACAGTCCAGTTCTTCTTCTCCTTAGCCCAGGTAAGACACACAAGAGGAATACGACAACTGTAGCCAAATTCCTTGACACGTCTGTGTGTGGTGGCTCTTGATGCCTTGACCCCAGCCTCAGTCCACTCCTTGTGAAGTTCACCCAAATTCTTGAATCGATTTTGCTTGACAATCCTCATAAGGCTGCGGTTCTCTCGGTTGGTTGTGCATCTTTTTCTTCCACACTGTGTCCTTCCACTCAACTTTCTGTTAACATGCTTAGATACAGCACTCTGTGAACAGCCAGCTTCTTTGGCAATGAATGTTTGTGGCTTACCCTCCTTGTGAAGGGTGTCAGTGATTGTCTTCTGGACAACTGTCAGATCAGCAGTCTTCCCCATGATTGTGTAGACTAGCAAACCAAACTGAGAGACCATTTTGAAGGCTCAGGAAACCTCTGCAGGTGTTTTGAGTTGATTAGCTGATTGGCATGTCATCATATTCTAATTTGTTGAGATAGTGAATTGGCGGGTTTTTGTTAAATGTGAGACAAAATCATTACAATTAAAAGAACCAAAGACTTACTACTTCAGTCTGTGTGCATTGAATTTATTTAATACACGAGTTTCACAATTTGAGTTGAATTACTGAAATAAATGAACTTTTCCACAACATTCTAATTTATTGAGATGCACCTATAAGTAACACTGCACCATCATGTCTACATGTCCATAGTAGACTGATAAGGTTAGGGTTAAAGTAAAGTTGACCTATAGTCAGTAGACAGCAAAGTTACTTATAGTCATTATAATGTGTGTTGGGAGACCATCATAATAAAGTTTAAGCAGATCAAACAATCTACTAATACTCTAATGGCAGTTTGTTGACATGTACGTGCAAAGTTACTTATTGTCAACAGAACGCTTAAAAGGGACCATCAAAATAAAGTGTTACCCAATAATTTATATCATCAACATATATCTTCATATATCAACATATATCATATATTGCCCAGCCCTGAAACTGCTAAATGTATTCACATTGTTGTATTATATACATAACAACAGTGTGACTTCTGTATCTGAAATTGTTTATTGTGAAAAGTGCTATATGAATAAATTTGACATGCAAAACATCTACAATAGTAAAATGATGACAAGTAATATCTTAGTTTTAGATATCAAACATTCTATACATTCTGGATATCTTTAATGATGACTAGTCCAATTCTGGGAGATATCTGTAATTTAAGATGAACATTACTGATAACATTTATGCACAATAAATGTTAACATATCTGTCAGAGCTAGGTGCTGTAGATTACTTACAAACTGTAGTCAATTACTGATTCCATATTACATGACAAAAATTGTAGTCAGTAATGTAATACATTACATTTTACATTTTACATCAGACTACTATTTGATTACTTTTAGATTACTTTTGACCTAAACCATTAATCACATTGATTTAAATAGGGTAATCTTGTACCATATTGATATAAAAAATACTAAAAATAAGAAAATATACAGGCTACCATTATAAAAATCCTAATTTGTGTAATTATATAATTTCTATATAATTTCATTATATAGTATAACTTCTGTTTTACAGTAGATGGTGCTGTAAACCAGCAGCTTCATATTACAGCGCAGTTGCACTAACGTTAGTGAATCCGCTCACTAGTTACCGTTCATTATTAACCGCCTAAAAACATAGAATCATTACTTCATTATCATATCCTAATGAATAAACTCCGACATGACTAATCTGTGGAGATGGAAGTATTAAAGATAAGCGTCTAGAACTGCTTTTCGCTTTAGTTTTCTCAGCAGCATGGCTTTGTATGACCTGCTCTCTCTAGTATGTTTCAGTTAGATTTTTAATATACTTCCCTTATACACAGCCAGAGTAAAACTGTCACTGTAAAACTAGTTATAGGCCTACCCAGGTCCTGGTTATACCTGTCTCGTAATAGTAACCTATTGAGCTGTCAGTGAAAAACCACATGTCGGTCATTAGCTGACTTTAGTAGTGGATTGAAATCATTAGGTAACTTATGTGTGTATCCCTGCATTTGGGGAGAAATGCAAAATTTTCAGCACTGCAGATATTTTGAGTATGTTTATTTAAGACTTGTTGTAGGCCTATGTTTACTTAACACTGATACAAATTATAAAATGAACTAAAATGTAACTATACTAGTTTTGCCTCTAAAATGGCAACAGGGTTTCTACAGATATGAAAAAGTGAAATTCAAGACTTTTTAAGACCTTTTTAATACCACCTACAATGGAAATACACATTATATTGCATACATATATTCAATATTTAATGTGTTTAATGTAAAAAGGAAAAAAAAATAATCACTGTCATAAATTATATTTTTTACTACAATATACAATGAACTTTTCATATGAACTTTTCATATCAGCAGACAATATTGCACACAAAATATCCCCACAAAACTACCACATCACCATTTTTGGTGGTGTAAACAATTATTCTGAAGCAATATTTTTATCAGTGTTCTATCAGCTTTTACATACTTAAATCTGCACATTTTTATTTACTTTTATAAAGGCTTATTTTTTAAAACTTTTTAAATGTATGCATCACCTTTCATGTCAAATTATTACAATAATTTGACATTACTGCTGGGGGGAGCATTTATTTTTATGTACTGCTGCACTTTTGGGGGGAGAAAAAAAATCTTTGGTCTATCCAATGATTTTAAACGGTCATTAGGTCCGTCAGACTGAAGATATTTTTAGTGGTAATGTGACCAAAATCATTTAAGACCCATCGAATCTGAATTTAAGACATTTTAAGGCAAAAGCTTTTTATTTATAGTTTACAAAACATTTGTTTTTGATTCATTACTTTTAAATGAACGAACAAACAAACAGACAGAAATGAAACTGACCAAAGGCCTAAAGGGATATCTATAAAACTTAAAGGGATATTTCACCCATAAATGAAAATTTTGCCATCATTTACTCACCCTCACGTTTTTCCAAACCTGAATTTCTTTCTTCTGCTGAACACTAAAGAAGATATTTTGAAGAATATGGGTAACTAAACTGTTGATGGTCCCCATTGGCTTCAGTAGTATGTAATACAAGATACAAGTTTAGGGGGACCATAAAAAGTTCCAATTTTGACTTCCATTATATTTCAGATACTCAAAGCCAGGGCAATGTTTATGCAATGTTTTTGAACCAGAATTCTTAATACTTTCTTCTCTAAAGTGTGATTATACTGATCCTGATTCTGTCTTTGTCTCTTTTAGTCACTCCTTGTCCAGGCAGTATTTAGCCAGAATGCTGAAATGGTGGAATTTTTGTTGGAGCAAAATGAAGAAGTCAATGAATTGGTACGTGGGTTTTGTCTTGAAGAAATAGTCTTAGCCTATTTGAAGAAACGTTTTGGTTCTTAAAAAGTCTTTTACACCTTTTATTTCTTTGTAAGAAAGCATGCATCCACATACCTGATAACTAAAATTATGAAATACTTTTTATTAAAATTGTAGAGTGAATACACTAATTTTTCTTGGAAATTACAACGTGAGGTACAGTCATTTGTTGTTGCAGGACCAAGAGTGGCGCACTGCATTGCATGCTGCATCTTATGATGGTGGTGTTTATATCATGGACCTCCTCATCAGTTCAGGTGAGATCAGGAATTTCAGGGTTTGCAAAATTTTGCATACTGAGGTTTTAATATGGACTTACAGTTATAGACATGAACAGCAAACCACTCTGGTTGTTTTACATGACTGGCCAGCATGAGTGTTAATGGAGTGTGTGTCCTTGCACCTGTATAAAAAGATAATCATCCAACTGTGCTTTATTTCAGTAGTTACACTACCAGTCTATTTAAAAAAAAAAAAGTAAAGTCAAGTCAACTTTATTTATATAGCGCTTTTAACAATACAGATTGTGTCAAAGCACTTAACAGTATCAAATTGGAGGATAGAGTGTCAGTAATGTATAATAATAAGATTAAACACTCAATTTTCAGTTAAAGGCATTTCATTATTGAATTCAGAGATGTCATTGTCTAGCTCAGTTTAGTTTAAATAGTATCTATGAAATCAAATTGATGATAATCGTTAGAAATTAAGTGTCCCCAACTGAGCAAGCCAGAGGCGACAGCGGCAAGGAACCAAAACTCCCTCTGTGACAGAATGGAGAAAAAAACCTTGGGAGAAACCAGGCTCAGTCGGGGGGCCAGTTCTCCTCTGGCCAGGATATTATTATTTATTTTTTTACTTATTGTTTTAATTAAATTTTAAATGTATAAATGTATTATATTTCTATTTTTATATTGTTGCAATTTCTAACAATAATAGTATTATGTAGTTAGGTATTTTATTATATTATAGTTATTTTGTTTAATTTTAAGTTTTATTGTATTTAAGTCGAGGTCTTCACTGGGGATATGTCCCCAGGGCTCATCCAGGTGTCCGGCCTCCGCCGATGGTCAGGGTCGCAGACATCATCTCCCGGCGCCATCTGATCCGGACACAGACTGAGAAACAGAATAATAAAGAAACAGACAAATATTAGCGTAGATGCCATTCTTCTTACGATGTAACGAGTACATCGTCTGTTATGAGGAGTGTTCCCGGTTCCGGTTGATCTAATTAATGCAGCCTAACAATCCTTTAACGGATTTGAATAATAGAAGTGTATTAGTGTGTTATGTGTAAGCCAGGTTAAAGAAATGTGTCTTTAATCTAGATTTAAACTGACAGAGTGTGTCTGCCTCCTGAACAGTGTTAGGTAGATTGTTCCAGAGTTTGGGCGCTAAATAGGAAAAGGATCTGCCGCCCGCAGTCGATTTTGATATTCTAGGTATTATCAAATGGCCAGAGTTTTGAGAACGCAGCAGACGTGGAGGACTATAATGTGATAAGAGCTCGCTCAAGTACTGAGGAGCTAAGCCATTCAGGGCTTTATAAGTAATTAACAAGATTTTAAAATCTATCCGATGTTTGATAGGGAGCCAGTGCAGTGTTGACAGAACCGGGCTAATATGGTCATACTTCCTGGTTCTAGTAAGGACTCTAGCTGCTGCATTTTGGACCAACTGTAGTTTATTGATCAAGCGTGCAGAACAACCACCCAGTAAAGCATTACAATAGTCTAACCTTGAGGTCATAAAGGCATGAATTAGCATTTCTGCATTTGACGTTGAGAGCATAGGTCGCAATTTAGATATGTTTTTGAGATGGAAAAACGCAGTTTTACAAATACTAGAAACATGGCTTTCAAATGAAAGATTGCTATCAAACAGCACACCTAGGTTCCTAACTGATGAAGTAGAATTGACAGAGCAGCCGTCAAGTGTTAGATAGTGTTCTAGGTTATTACATGTGGGGTTTTTAGGTCCGATAATTAACACCTCTGTTTTTTCAGAATTTCGCAGTAAGAAGTTACTCGTCATCCAGTTTTTTATATCGACTATACATTCCGTTAGTTTCTCAATTTGGTGTGTTTCACCGGGCCGTGAAGAAATATAGAGCTGAGTATCATCAGCATAACAGTGAAAGCTAACACCATGTCTCCTGATAATATCTCCCAAGGGTAACATGTAAAGCGTGAAAAGTAACGGCCCTAGTACTGAGCCTTGAGGTACTCCATACTGCACTTGTGATCGATATGATACCTCTTCATTTACTGCTACGAACTGATGGCGGTCAGATAAGTACGATTTGAACCATGCTAAGGCACTTCCACTAATGCCAACTAAGTTTTCTAGTCTATTCAAAAGAATGTTGTGGTCGATAGTGTCGAACGCAGCGCTAAGATCCAGTAGAACTAATAAAGAGATACAACCATGATCAGATGATAGAAGCAGGTCATTTGTAACTCTAATGAGAGCAGTCTCAGTACTATGATACGGTCTAAATCCAGACTGGAATTCGTCACAGATACCATTTTTCTCTAAGAAGGAATATAATTGTGAGGATACTACCTTTTCTAGTATCTTTGACAGAAAAGGGAGATTTGAGATCGGTCTGTAATTAACTAGATCTTTGGGGTCAAGTTGTGGTTTTTTAATGAGAGGCTTAATAACAGCCAATTTGAAGGTTTTGGGGACATATCCTAATGACAATGATGAATTAATAATAGCCAAAAGAGGATCTATGACTTCTGGAAGCAGCTCTTTTAGTAGTTTAGATGGAATAGGGTCTAACATACATGTTGTTGGTTTAGATGATTTAACAAGTTTATACAATTCTTCCTCTCCTATAATAGAGAATGAGTGGAATTGTTCCTCAGGGGATCTATAGTGCACTATCTGATGCGATACTGTAGCTGACAGCTGCATGGTTACAATTTTATCTCTAATAGTATCGATCTTGGAAGTAAAGTAGTTCATAAAGTCATTACAGCTGTGCTCTTGGGAAATGCCAACACCTGTTGATGCTTTATTTTTCGTTAAATTAGTGACTGTATTGAATAAATACCGGGGGTTATGTTTCTTTTCTTCTAGAAGAGATGAAAAGTAATCAGATCTAGCCGTTTTTAATGCTTTTCTGTAGGATAGGGTACTTTCCCGCCAAGCTATACGAAATACCTCTAGTTTTGTTTTCCTCCAGCTGCGCTCCATTTTCCGGGCTGCTCTCTTTAGGGTGCGAGTGTGCTCATTATACCACGGAGTCAAACTGTTTTCTTTGATCTTCCTTAAGCGTAAAGGAGCAACTGTATCTAAAGTGCTAGAAAAGAGAGAGTCCATAGTTTCTGTTACATCAAGTTTTTCTGCGCTGTTGGATATGCTGAGGAATTGAGATAAATCAGGAAGATTACTTACAAAGCAGTCTTTTGTGGTAGAAGTGATGATTCTACCATACTTGTAACAAGGAGTAGAATTTACAGTTTTAGCTATATGGAGTTTACACAAGACTAGATAATGATCTGAGATATCATCGCTTTGCTGCAGAATTTCAACACCACTAACATCAATTCCATGTGACAGTATTAAATCTAAAAATCACCAGGCCTGCATTTATTCAGTCATAAATACAATAAAAATGATTTATTGTGAATTATTAGTACAATTTAAAATAATGAAATAATTTGATAATCGAAATAATCAGAATTATTTTAATGTGTTTTTATTTTTATGTACTGCTGTAAAGCTGAATTTTCAGCAGCCATTACTCACATGATCCTTCAGAAATCATTGATCATCAATTGTTCACTTATTATCAGTTGTTATTTGTGCTCAATTATTTATAATAGTTTTTATTATTATAAATGAATAAAGGAATAAAAAATGAATAATAAACTGTTTTTGCAGCTTTTTATAGCATTTATTTTCTGATTAATTTAATGTGTCCTTGCAGAATAAATGTATTATTTTTATCGTTATTTATTTATTTTTTTCAAATTGTACTTACCACAATTTTTTTTGAATGGCAGTTTGTCACAGTTTATCCAAAAATATGAAGCAGCACAACTTGTTTCAACATTTATAAATTCTCAAATAATTCTTGAGCAGCAGATCAGCATAGCATGATTTCTGAAGGATCATAGGACAATGAAGACTGGAGTAATGCTGAAAACCATCACCAAGCTAAATTGGTGTTTTACAATCTAATAAATGTAGCCATAGAAAGCTACAAAGCCCAGATACAGACGTCAATCTGGAATGCTTGTATTTACTGGCCAACACAGCTCTCTGCTAACAGCTACTACACAGTGCTCTGGTATATGTTAGATGGTGAAATGTGCACATTTATTTAAATGGATGGAATACTGAATACAAGAAATAGTGTTATTTTAACTCTAGGAATTAGCTCTGTTGCTACAGTCAGTGTTTCCCACCAAAGTAATATAAAAGCAGATCAAAATAGTATTTGAACACGTGTCCGTTCACACAAAGGATGATAAATAGAATAAATAGTTTAGAAAATCATTTTAAATTTATAAGAATAGCAGAGTCCATACCACAGCTACCAAGATAACAGCACAAAGGATCGAAATTGCTAGAATCACCTTCAGAACAATATTTTATTCAATCTGATGAATAATAAAAACATTGACAGCCAATCAGAATCCATCCTGCTTTAAAGAGCTCGAGCATTTAAAATGGCCAACAACAAAACTGCAGCACACGCTGATTATAAACAGAACATTATCGTCTGTTGGTGTGGATGCTAATATCTTTATAGTTATTATTCTTGAATCATATCTTTAGTTATCATTCTATCATTTTTGAACGGCTTTTAAACTACACTTAAATAAAAAAATAAAAAAATAAATAATAAAAATAAAAGCATATAACAAAATTGCTAAAAATTATAGATTTTTTTTAAATAAAAAAGTAAAAATAAAAGCTAATTCAAAATATAGTTACTGTTAAAGTTATCTTTATAGTTATCATTCGATCATAATTTTTTAATGCTAATGTTTCTCATGCATTTAGTTCATTTTTTTCTAATGCATTTATTTAAAAAAAAGTTTTAGTTTAAAGTAATTATAAAATAGATGTACTGCTTAAAAGAAAGATAAAAAAACACTTTCGTGTTGCAAACGTTTGTGAAATATGTCTGTAGTTAATTTGATGAATTACATACAGTACTCTCATGTAAAGCGATATTTACTTTATAGCAAATTTCATTTTTGTCATCAAATGTAACTATATTATTGCCCGTATATAAAGTTTGATTTAATAGTTTGTCCAACTTTGTATACTAATTATCCGTATACATAAAGTATACTCAAGGAAAGTGATATATAGCATATTTGAATTGGCATGTTATATATAAAGGCACTATATAAATAAATTTGACTTGAATTTGACTTGATTCAGCTTTGTTATAGCATCAATAGAAAATGTCTCTTTTAAATTGTAATAGTATTTTACATAGTACTGTCTTTTTACTGTATTTAATCAAATAAATACAGCCTTGGTGAGTACAAGAGACTTCTTCATTAAAAAAGTAATTATTTCATATGTATAAGTGATTTAAGTTCATTTTAAAACTAAACATTCATTGTAGAATATTTTGGATCACACTTTATTTTAAGGTCCAGTTCTCACCATTAACTAACTATTAACAATGATTTTGGCATCGATAAACTCCTAATTTGCTGCTGTTTATAAGTTAGTAGGGTAGTTGTTAAGTTTAGGTATTGGGTAGGATTAGAGATGTAGATTCTGTATGGTCATGCAGAATATGTGCTTTAAAAGTACTAATAAACAGCCAATATGTTAATAATAGGCATGCTAATAAGCAACTACTTAATAGGAAGAATTGGTCCCTATACTAAAGTGTTGCAATATTTAGTCTTTAACACTGTATTTTGTCTTTGATTGCCTGTGATGTTGTGGTCTCAGGTGCTGATGTTAACGCTAAAGACCAGGAGTGGCTTACTCCTCTGCATCGAGCAGCTGCCTCACAGAATGAAGTAAGAGAGGATTTTTAAAAATCATTTTGCTGTTGTGTTTTCGTCTCTCATTTTGTATTACTTTAAATGCAGGGGTCTGTTGGGCTGCTGCTGAGAAAGGGAGCCGAGGTGAACGCGCAGGACAGGTTCTGTCAGACGGCGCTGCATGTAGCTACAGCCAACAGAGCCATGAAGTGTGTCGATATTCTGATTCCTTACATGAGCAGTCTGAATGCAGCAGATCGCTTTGGGAGAACAGCTTTACATCACGCAGTCCACAGTGGACATGCAGAGGTTTGGCAACAGCTGACACTGAATGTGGTGGACATTTCATAGAGGATTTATCTGAAACACTTTATTCCTTAAACATTATAGTTGAGGTGTGCATGTTAAGAAAGAAGAAGAAAAAAAGAAATTTTCTTGAAAACTATAATAATAATACTAATAATGTTCTTAGACAGTGAACCTGCTCCTAAATAAAGGGGCCAGCGTGAGTGCCAGAGATGTAAAGGACAGGCAGCCGATCCATTTGGCTGCTTATCTAGGTATCTGCTCCTCTGACTCTGAATTCCTGCTTCAATAAATATGTTTATTATATTTGACCCTGGAGCACATAACCAGTCATAACTAGCACAGTTATATTTGTAGCATTAGCCAACAATACATTGTATGGGTCAAAAGTATAGATTTTTCTTTTATGTCAAAAATCATTAGGATATTAAGTAAAGATCATGTTCCATGAAGATATTTTGTAAATTTCCTACCGTAAATATATCAAAACATAATTTTTGAAAATAGTAATATGCATTGCTAAGGACTTCATTTGGACAATTTTAAAGGCGATTTTCTCAATATTTAGATTTTTTTGCAGCCTCAGATTCCAGATTTTCAAATAGTTGTATCTCAGCAAAATATTGTCCTATCCTAACAAACTATACATCAATGGTAAGCTTATGTATTCAGTTTTCAGATGATGTATAAATCTCAATTTCAAAAAATTGACCCTTATGACTGTGGTCAGAAGTTTTATGTTTTGTGGTCCAGAGTCACATATAGACGTCTGATCAGAATATATTTCATTTCACTAGTGTGTTATCTGGTTGTGTCTGTTGTTCAGGGCATCTGGAGGTCATCAAGCTCTTAGTAGCATGCAGTGCGGATGTGTCCTGCGGGGATAAGCAGGGGTTTACTCCTCTACATGCGGCTGCTCTTGGTGGACACACTGAAGTGGTGAAGTAACTGCTGAAACATGGAGCAGAGGTGAGGGATCATGTATTAGTGCTAGATCTCTGTTTCCTGCTTGTTTATGTGTCATGCTTTCATCGAGTCATAACTTTAAACAATTGAAAAATCGATTAAGGGAAACTCCCTGTGGTTTCACATCGTGTCCTGGTTTTATTTGGAAAACAGAAGCATGTTGAATGGACTTTGTTGTGAATATCCAGCTATGATAAGTAATAAACAACATGATATGTGGCTGGCCAATGTTAAAACACACACAAAAAACACTTTATTTACATCTGTAAGGTGTCCGTTACACATTTTTCCTGTTTGTAAATGTCACGACTGCCAAATATCTGACGACTTGACACTTTGTAATGTATTTGCAGTCCATTTTTCTCTTCACAAGACACAAATAGCTTGAATCATAAGTGGAGGGTAGCCCAATATCTGTTAACTACGTGCATCATAAACACGTCTTTTTAGGCAAGTACCAGATATGGGTGTCAAGTCATAAAATAATTTTAATACGACTGAATTTAACATGATCACAAATTTAATAAAAACATTGTACGTTACTAAATAACACTTTCATTTCCACGGTTATTCAAACAGCGAGTAAATTATGATGACTAATCTGGACGCCTCTGATTGGCCATTGCATTCATAAGCTCAGCAGAATCGTGTGTGATTGGTTATAATGCTCAATGCTGTAAAAAAAATGTGTAAAAAGAAATCTAATGCAACAAGAGCTGATCTAAATTTAATGCTGCAGTGGCCACTTTTAATTTCATTTTCACTTTATTCATAACAGCCGTTATAGATTTAATTTAATTGTGAATGAGCATTTTTGTCCCAAATGGTTGCACCCACCGGCAGAGACATAAATCGGCACCTATGTCTTGTTCTGTTTTGCTAGCGGTTATTAAGATTTCCATTGTCTTGTATTTAAGCTCTCGTTTGCCATGTTGGGTGTCATGTATTAAAGTAGTACCAGGTCATTGTTAATAGTTCATGTTTATGTTTTTTTTTTTTTTATGTCAGAATCAATTTAATAGTTTACATTTATGTTTCTTGATTATCGCAATTATAATAAACTGCACTTGGGTTTTTTACAGCAAATATTTCTACTGGTACTTAAATATTTACAATGATTGCTTTTTCATTTAAATTATATATTTATAATTATATTTTCCCTTTAAAATTATATTTATATTTTCAATGCTTTTAGCTTCCATACTGTGTAGTCTTTCAGACTGGTTTATTAAGAATGGGGGTGGAACATGTTAGGCTATGATATTATTGGTTAGTAGTATCGTTACCTGGTCTGTGATGACAGTTTCATTTTTGGGTGAGCTATGGCTTTAAGGTTTTGAAAGAACAAGGAGTTAATTAAAAAAACTAATTGCATTTTTAAAACCCAATTTTTTCCACAGTAAGCTACAAAAGAGTTTGATATTATTTGTTTGTAGTATCGTTACCTGGTCTGCCCATGTAGTCTTAATTACATCACTGGTAAAGAAAGTTGTTTTAGAAACAGAGAAAGTTATTACATTGGAAATAAATATTATTCAAGGGGGTCATATCATGAGAAATCAATTCTTAAAGGGACAGTCAAATATTGTGTCATCATTTACTTATGCTCATGTTGTTCCTAACCTGCATGACTATTTTCACTGGAATGGAAAAGAAGAATGTGAACTGTTTTATCAATACAAAGAAAGTCAGCGAGTTCCAACATTCTGTTCTATTGAAGAAGAAGAAAAAAACATTCCGTTGTAAGAAGAAAGAAATGTATACAGGTTTGGAAGGACATGAGGGTGAGTCAATGATGACAGTTTCATTTTTGGGTGAACTATGGCTTTAAAGTTTTGAAAGAATAAGGAGTTAATTATAAAAACTATTTGCATTTTTAAAACCCAATTTTTTTCCACAGGAAGCTACATAAAAGTTTTTTTTTTAATTTACCACAACATCAGATAGATTTTTTTTTAGAGTAATGTGCACTCATGAATTGAGCACCAGAGACAGAATCCATTGTGATTTTTGTTTTGTCTTTCATTTTGTCTGTCAGACTGATGAAGCTGATGGCTCTGTAACAGTGCTTTCCACATGGTTTGTTACGCTGGGCAAAGGGCTGTAGCTAGTGAGCTGGTTAACTGTGGTGCCAGTGTTAACCAATCAAACGTGCGTAGCTGCACACCGCTGCACCTGTCTGCTGCCTCCGCTGATGGAGCCTTGTGTCTGGAGCTGCTGGTCAATAACGGGGCAGATGTTAACATTCCGGTCAGTAGACAACTCGAAATGAGCAGGCGATTATTGCTGTGTTTTTCTCTGACCTTGTTTTGATTTCAGATTAAAACCGGGAAGAGTCCTTTGCATATGGCTGCCATTCACGGACACTTCACCCGTTCCCAGATACTCATTCAAAATGGTAAAGCCACGCTCAAAGCACAAATGTCAAGAGCTTAATACTAGTTAGACCAGATTTTACAGCAGTATCTTTGAGCTACTGAGCTACAAAGTACACTGTAAAAAGCTCTGTACGATTAGAAATGAATTTACTTGACTCACTGGTGGACTGGTATAGCAATGCTGTTTAAGGCCTTGTAACTGTAAAGGGTTACTTCATATTGTTAACTCACATTAACTAAACATTCTTATACTGTCACCAATGACACCGTGACTGCACTGCATTACCATCACATTTGTAAACATAATGTATGTAGGAACTCTCCTGTCTGATTAACTCTCTGTTAATGGATCAAAAGGTCTAGTGTTAATTTACACTCAGTTTTCATAAAACATGTTCAGGAAACCTAAACCTTATGATGCACACAGATGAGAAGTGCCATGTTGCACCAGATGCATTGCATTCTTAAGATAGCAGTCCAAAACACAGAAACTAATCACAATACTGGCAAAAAAAGTGGTTTCGATTAATGTTGCTGTGAAAACAGCACAAAAAGTTTTAATGTTATTATACAGTATATCTCTAATATGAAGCACAGACTTTATTTAATCCACAGAAAGACAAACATATTAGGGAAAAATGTCTATACTAGTCATTATGTGCATTAATAACAATTTGGGACAAACATAATGTAATTTTTTTGGAAATGGGTAATAATAATTTTGGAGTGGGTAATAATATACCGTAATAATTCTCAAGTTTATATTAATATTCAACGTTAATATTTTTTAACAGTGTGCCACACCGTCACTGCACGTCAAAATAATTGCTTCTTTCAACAAGAGGTAAAGTGAGATATATTTTGGGGTGGCACCTCTCTGGCTCTGTCACTGATTTCATAAAGTCTTTAAGTTTGTGCTGCTAAAAAAAGCAACTGAAAGCCGCCATCATGCTTTCTGGTAGGGATGACGTCACATGGTTACTAGTCTGCAGTTTGTTTGACAAAAGTTGTGTTGTAAGGTTAAAGGCATTACCAATCTTGTAATAAAAGTCTTTTATTTTTTTTCTCTTGCAGGTGCAGAGGTGGAGTGTGTTGATAAGTATGGTAATACTCCTCTTCACTCTGCTGCTAAACATGGTCATGAGTTGCTCATCACTATACTCTTGAATAACACTGTGGATGTGGCCAGGTGTGTCTTTACAAACCCATTCAAACACAGAGACTACTGCAGCAGAACAGACACTTTAGAGTTTGTGTCCACTTCCATTTATTGTAGTTTTCATGTATGTGGATTCATGCAGTTTAGTCGGGCTTAGCCAGTATTTAATATGTTAAATCAGTATGTTAAATTTAAGTGTTTATAAAGAAAAAATAAACATTATGTTGCTATATTTCTAAAGATTGAGCCTTTGAATGAATTGAAAGTTATTATTGGCTACAGCACAAATGTGATGGTTTCAGTCATGACATATCTTCCGTTTATCTTGAGAATATGTTTAAAAAATACAAATGCTCATTTAAATTGTAATATGCTTTTACAATAACTGTCCACCATATAGGTGAGGCATTAATGGCATGACTCCATTGCACTTGCCGGTGTTTTACGGATTTTCAGACTGTTGTCAAAAGTTACTCTCCTCAGGTAAAAATCATATACATATGGCAGATGTCAGATGCTTATATCCAAAATGATGTACAATGCATAAGCACCATCCCATTGCTTTGACATTAAACCAGATTTATGTCACCTGTCTAAAAATGTATGTTTGTCTAACAAACATTTACTCTTGGCAGGGTTTGCTATAAACACCGTAGACAGCCTGGGAAGGACATGTTTGCATGTTGCTGCTTCAGGCGGGTATGCTAAGTGTCTACCACTTATGTGCTTATAGTTTGTCAGTTATGTTTTTTTAATATACAATTTAGTTATTCATCCTGTTTTTTTCAATTTGTTCACTGACAGAATTGTTGACTGTCTTAACTTGCTGTTAAACAGTGGTGCTGCTTTGAATAAAAAGGACAACTTTGGAAGGTAAAATCTTTATTAATCAATAAAATTCTGTTATATATTCACAGTGTGAATCTTATGCACATACGATTCACACAGATTCATAAAAGTCAATTGTGAAAATGCTTCAAATTATATTTTGTAATGGCTAAATGCACTCAAGTTGGCATGGACAAAGCACCTATGATCTGTATTACCTCAGTATGTTTAAAGGATTTTTCAAAGAGCGTCTAATGTGTCTAATATGCTTTAATAAAAACTAGTGCTGTCAAACAATTAATCACATCCAAAATAAATGTTTTTGTTTACAATATTATATGTGAGTGTACTGTGTATATTTATTATGTATTTATAAATACACACATACAGTATATATTTAGAAAATATTTACATGTATTTACATGTATATACTATTTATATTCATATAATTTATATTGTATGTAAATATATTTAACATATAATCATAACATATTTTTCTTAAATATATTCATGCATGTGTGTCTATGTGTCATGAATCTGGTCCATGGACTTCCATTTTTTGCCACCAGAGGTCACTCAGTCATCACATTGACTCTCACACCACACAGACTGTCACACATTACCCCAGACTTCATTCCCCAGCAGCCATAATCACACGCTCACACGTGAGCCTCATTACACAATCACACACACTACATAAACCATGGACTTTTTCAGTTACACTGCCGTGTATTGATCTGCGTATAGCACTCCCCTAGTGCTAGCTGCCTTACCGTGCCATTCCGTGTTTCCATAGTCCGAGTCTGCCATTCCGTGTAACCTTAGTCTTTGTATTGCCTTGCCTGTTTTTTCGTGTTCTGACCCTAGCCCGTGTTTCCTGGATTTACCCCTTTGCCTAGCCATTCGGACTCTGTTTGCCCCTTCCTGGATTATTGCTGTGTACCTGGATTATCTCTCTTTGCCTCGCTCTGTTGGATACTGTTCGCCGATCGAAGACCCACGCTTGTCCTAGGAATACTCTTTGTCTTGCCTGTGTTATACCTGTTTGCCACTGTCCGACCCTGCCTGTGTTTAGACCATGTTTCATAATAAAAGCCTGCAGATGGATCCGCATGCCTCAAGTCTCGTTGTTCCCGTTACACTATGTATATATAAATATACACAGTACACACATTATGTAAACAAAAAAATTATTTTGGATGCGATTAATCATTTGACAGCACCAATACAAACAAGGAAATCAGATTTCTTTTTAAAATGGACAGTGTCATAAAGTTACTCACACTGGTTTAGTGACCTATAAAGAGTGCAAAATCTTTAATTGAATTCTTCACAGGTCTCCTTTGCACTATACATCAGTGAACGGCTCCTATCTGTGTACAGTGGTTCTGGTGAAAGCTGGAGCTGATGTTAATTAAATGGATGTGAATGGATGCAGTCCACTGCACTACGCAGCTGCTGCCCAAACCTCACACAGGTATAACACTTATATCACTACCCTACGTACAGCTGATTTGGAAAGTATTCAGACCCCTCTGCATTTTTCTACATTTTGTTCTGTCAGCCCTATGCATTAATGCTTCATCACATCGGTACACACTCCATACCCTATAACGACAGAGCAGATTTGTGAGAACTTTGAATATGTGCTAATAATAAGCACATTTTTAAATCTGTCACCTGTCTTTTCTTCATGTTGATCCTCTATGCTTTTTATTACCATCTTGTCTTTTGTTTCTTTACAAGATTATTTTTGCTAAGTCCAGTCTAGTCTTGTCTTGCCCAGTCCTGTTCAGCTCTGTTGCCATTCTCTGTCCATTCTCTAGTTTTCCTCAGGCCTTGGTCTGTCTAGCCTGGTGGTTATAGACATGTACATGTGCCCAGATACTGCACTCCCTCTGCGATTTCACTCTGGTAGCTCTCTTAGTCATACTGACCCTTAATTTTGGTCCTTGACTCACCTGCTCTTTTGTTCAATAAACACAGGACTGTGGCTGAAGTGGGTAGAATCAGTGGGCTATTTTATTTGGGTGTTTTGATTTTTGTCCATGTGTAATCAAAAATTAAAATACAACCTATATAATAATAATAATATATAATACAACCTATATGATAATAATAATATAATAAACCTATATGTTTTATCTGTGGAAGGAAAACTCTCAGTGAAAGTGCATAAATAGTCCATACAATGAATTCACTGTATTTCAAGTCTTCAGAAGCCATAGGAAAAGTTTTGTGTGAGGAATAGTCAAAAATGTTAATTATTTTCTGAAAATCTTGACATCCACTATTAATGATTTAAAGTGAGATGTATATACCAGTACAAATTCATATTTATTTATTCAACTGATTTCAAATATGACTTACCTTTGTGTATGTTTTTCCCCCAATAGAGCTGAACAGAACTGTCCTGACAGTGAGACTGATGAAGAAGCTCGGTGGTAAAGCATCTTTTGGGATTTGAAAATAAAATGACTAACTGTTAATAAGCTTAATAGTATATGATCCCTTATGTGTTACATGTTCTTACAGGAGTTTCTTTTACATAGTGGTGCTGATCCAACACTGCGTGACAGTAAAGGCTTCAGTCCAGTCCACTACGCAGCTGCCTGTGGTGACAGACACAACCTAAAATTGGTAAGAAAACTCTTTTCATGGTATACCATATATTATGTGAATTATGGGACATGTGAGTAGAATTTTGTGTGGCTTTTAGTTCGATATGTAGTTTGATGTTTTCACACCTGCCAGTTCTGTCTAGTGGAAAAAAAAATTTGAATAATATTACTCATATAAGAAGTCCAGCATACATCAGATCTGACATTTTGAATGTCAGAACTGAGTTTTGATAAAAAAAAATAAAGAAACTGTATGCATGGATGAATCGTTCACAGTAGAGACCAGCAAAATGCAATTACAAAATACATATTAATTTCCATTCCATGCCGACTTTAAATAAAGTGGCTTTTATTTTAAATAAATATAGCACAAGCACAAATTTTAAGTAAAACATTTCACAAAAAGTAGCAGTAACACTTTATTTTGATGGTCCCCTTTGAACATTCTGCTGACTATAAGTTTTGCTGCACCTATGTGCCAACTAACACTCATTATAGTACTAGTAGACTGCCGGTCTAATATCTGCTAACACCTTATTGTGATGGTCTCCCAACAGACATTCCACTGACTATCAGTAACTTTGCAAGTACATGTCAACTTATTCTAACCCTAACTCTATCAGTCAACTAATACTCTACTTAACACTCTAGAGTGTAGGAATCTTACACATTCGATGTTGATTTGATTAATTCTGATTAAAATTTTATAGCTTACACTTTATCAACTATTCGTCCAGCGTCTAGTAGAATTCAGTGTATCTTACCAATTCTGTTGTACTACTCCGTGGCCAACGATAATAATACAAAACTGGTATTCCTGTTAACTATGAGCAAGGTAACACGATCTGGGCAAATGTTTAACTTTAAAATACACAGCGCAAGACAACGATTCTTTATAATGAAACAGGAATTCATTTGCTAACTGTAAGAATACATCAACTAAACTAAAACACACACACATTCACACGCACACATACATACATTTCAAAGGATGAGAGTTACTGAGTTTGCATGAGGTCCCAAAACCTAGTAAGTTATTTGTTAGTTCTTTGCCCAGTTCAGCAAGAGATGAAGCTTTGTTTGTTTTACTTGCGTTTTGATGACAGCTGCACTGTCCTCTCCTGGCAGAGGGACTCACGGCTGGTGACTGGTCGTTGGATGACATCTTTTTGGGAAAACCCTCGCAGTGATTGGTTGGTTGCCTGGTTACGTGGGAGCTTCGGACGTAGGCTGCCTTGACTGCGGATGCTGATGCTCTTGAAGTTCTTCTGAGAGTCTATTTGCGCAGCTTTAGGCTTTGAAGATTTCTGCAGTCATGAAGCTTCAACGGGATATTTGAGAGATCTGTATGGCAAGAACGCTAGTTGCGGGTTGGAGTAGGCATTTCAGCGGTTTGAGCTGTTTGGCGGTTCCAGCAGTTCAAGCCGAGAGTTCCTTTTGGTCACTTGGTTTTAAACGAGCCGATTTGGTCCAACCCAGGAGCGAATGTCCCAATCAGACGTTGATTGGGACATTCACTCCAGACGTTAAATTCTTCTTGACTGCGTCCGTTCACAGAGGTCTTACATGAGTTAGTGGACATCTAGGTGCAGCATTACATATAGTCAACAGAATGAGCAAAAGGGACCATCAAAATAAAGTGAAACCAAAATAGTTAGAATAGAAATAGATTAGCATGAGATTGCAATCCCATAAAAAATGCAAATTGGAGTGAAAAATTCTGCAGGTGATCTACTGAAAATGTGCAAATTAAAGGACACAGATACAGCCTGATCATTTCCATAACGGTCTACGAAATCATTGGAAATCATCTGGAAATCATTCAGAAATGCAAAATATTGTAGGGTTACAGCAGAACTGATGATAAACAGGTGCGTGTATTCTACTAATAACACAGGCGAATAATAGGTTAAGACTTGTTTTTTGGGGTGTTAAATAATTTTGCAAATACCTGCAAATTTACTACTACAAACCTTAGTAAATCACAATGCATGATTCATTTAAATTGTCTCCTATAAATTTTATGTCTGACAGGGAAACATCTACAAATGCGTATGCAAAAAGGTCAACCAAAAAAAAAAAATAAATAAATAAAAATGACTGCGTACAAGCCTTTGCATCACTATTTCTTTCACTGTGTTCTTTAAATGCTGACAGTAGTTTTTTAATACCAAAAGAGGCTTTACGCTGGTGCAAGCTGTTAGTAAATCTGACCCACAGTGTTAAAATGTTACAAGTAAACGAGTATTGTTTTTTTCAATACAAAAAGAATTGAGACAAATTGTTATTGTCTTAACATTAATGAAACATGGAACATGCCCATAATTAATGTGAAGGTCTGTAATAATAAGTAAGTCATAAGTATATGTGAAATCTGATGACCCCTTTAAGTTTGACTGAGATAAAAGTAGTAAAACACGAGTCTTGTGTGTTTTATTGATTTATATGCATGATTGTTTGCATGTATAAAGTGTGCAAGATGCCACAGATACAATGAAGCTGTCATGGTTAGGGGTTACATAAGATAACATATTTAATATAATTAAATGACATTTATTTTCATATTAAACATTACAACATATTTATCACTCAATTTAGGGCTTTCAAATGACTATATTAGATTATATTAATTACTTTTGTTATAACTTACTATTTGTGTGCTACTGTTGTCTCATCAGCAAACTGGAAAATGTGGTTGTTCTGATACTGGCCAACAGTCATGAATGAGTAACATGAACATTAAGAGGCTGAGAACACAGGCTTCGTTTCAGACTCATTTCTGTTAATCAGGAAGTCCAGGATCCTGTTACAAGGTGAGCTTAAGTCAATGAATAGCATTCTGACTTTGTGTCTGAGAGGGTATGACACATAATATGGCATTTGCAGTTGCGTTTGTAAGCAAACTGTAAAAGCTCCAGTGTGGGTGGGATGATGGTCTTGATGTGAGTCATGACTAGCTGCTCAAATTGGTGCGAGTGCCACAGGGTAGTAGTCATAAGTATTGATTATTTCTTTGGCGTGGGGTGATGGTGGCAGTTTTGAAGCATGCTGGGACAACAGGCTGTACTAGCGAATAGTTAAAGATGTCCATAAGGACATCAATCAGCTAGATCAAGCATTCTTTCAGCGCTCAGGCAGGGATGCCATTTGGGCCAGCAGCCCTGCGTGGGTTAACTCGTTGCAGAGTCCTACTTACTTCAGCTGATGTAAGCACCTGGTCATCTGCTGGTGGGTTGATTTTCATGACTGAGAGTCCTCAAAACATGCAAAAGTTGTGCTGTGCAGTAAAAGGAGCACTGCTACCTGTTCCTTTAGTCCTTTCCATACGCACTGAAGGGTCTCCAAGTGTCCCTGGATCCTCCAGGTGTATGACACCTACTGTAGGCTCTATTTACCCTAGCATCTCTGAGCATCCTGTACATCAGTCTAGACATGATTGTCTCCTGCTGTGCCTTGTGGGGACAGTAACATGCTGGTAAAACTTAGGTAGGTCAAATCTTGAGGTTCCTGGGGAAGTTGTGGCCTAATGGTCAAAGAGTCAGACTTGTAACCCAAAGGTCACAGTTTCGAGTCTCAGAACTGGCAGGAAATGAAGGTGGGTGGACTGAATGACCAGCGCTATCTTCCACCCTCATTACCCACAACTGAGGTGCCTTTGAGCAAGACACCGAACCCCCAGTTGCTCCCCGGGTGCCCCTGCAAAAATGGCAGAGCACAAATAAGGTATGCAGGTAGCTTTGCAGGTAGGTTTCTTGAAGCATCTTGGAGACATTGCCACAGTTCTTCTGGATGTAGTCTGTCTCAGTTTGTTCTGTTTCTTCATGTTATTCCAGACAGACTGGAAGATGATCAGATCAGATCTCTGTGTGGTGCACTGGCTGTTGTTAGACTCCTTGTGCAAACAAAAATTTCTCTGGATTATTACAATTAATGGCAAAATTAATGTTTGGAAAAGTCAACTGATATTTCCTACTGACAAACTACAGCAAAAGATAGAAATAACTGACTTAAAACCATTTATTAGCTGGTGAAAATACTAGTGTTCTAATAATTTAGGCCAACACTGTGTGTGTGTGTGTGTATATATATATATATATATATATATACACACACAGTGGGAACGGAAAGTATTCAGACCCCTTAAATTTTTCACTCTTTGTTATATTGCAGCCATTTGCTAAAATCATTTAAATTCATTTTTTTTCCTCATTAATGTACACACAGCACGCCATATTGACAGAAAAACACAGAATTGTTGACATTTTTGCAGATTTATTAAAAAAGAAAAACTGAAATATCACATGGTCCTAAGTATTCAGACCCTTTGCTGTGACACTCATATATTTAACTCAGGTGCTGTCCATTTCTTCTGATCATCCTTGAGATGGTTCTACACCTTCATTTGAGTCCAGCTGTGTTTGATTATACTGATTGGACTTGATTAGGAAAGCCACACACCTGTCTATATAAGACCTTACAGCTCACAGTGCATGTCAGAGCAAATGAGAATCATGAGGTCAAAGGAACTGCCTGAAGAGCTCAGAGACAAAATTGTGGCAAGGCACAGATCTGGCCAAGATTACAAAAACATTTCTGCTGCACTTAAGATTCCTAAGAGCACAGTGGCCTCCATAATCCTTAAATGGAAGACGTTTGGGACGACCAGAACCCTTCCTAGAGCTGGCCGTCTGGCCAAACTGAGCTATCGGGGGAGAAGAGCCTTGGTGAGAGAGGTAAAGAAGAACCCAAAGATCACTGTGGCTGAGCTCCAGAGATGCAGTCGGGAGATGGGAGAAAGTTGTAGAAAGTCAACCATCACTGCAGCCCTCCACCAGTCGGGGCTTTATGGCAGAGTGGCCTGACAGAAGCCTCTCCTCAGTGCAAGACACATGAAAGCCCGCATGAAGGACTCCAAGATGGTGAGAAATAAGATTCTCTGGTCTGATGAGACCAAGATAGAACTATTTGGCCTTAATTCTAAGCAGTATGTGTGGAGAAAACCAGGCACTGCTCATCACCTATCCAATACAGTCCCAACAGTGAAGCATGGTGGTGGCAGCATCATGCTGTGGGGGTGTTTTTCAGCTGCAGGGACAGGACGACTGGTTGCAATCGAGGGAAAGATGAATGCGGCCAAGTACAGGGATATCCTGGACGAAAACCTTCTCCAGAGTGCTCGGGACCTCAGACTGGGCCGAAGGTTTACCTTCCAACAAGACAATGACCCTAAGCACACAGCTAAAATAACGAAGGAGTGGCTTCACAACAACTCCGTGACTGTTCTTGAATGGCCCAGCCCGAGCCCTGACTTAAACCCAATTGAGCATCTCTGGAGAGATCTAAAAATGGCTGTCCACCAACGTTTACCATCCAACCTGACAGAACTGGAGAGGATCTGCAAGGAGGAATGGCAGAGGATCCCCAAATCCAGGTGTGAAAAACTTGTTGCATCTTTCCCAAAAAGACTCATGGCTGTATTAGATCAAAAGGGTGCTTCTACTAAATACTGAGCAAAGGGTCTGAATACTTAGGACCATGTGATATTTCAGTTTTTCTTTTTTAATAAATCTGCAAAAATGTCAACAATTCTGTGTTTTTCTGTCAATATGGGGTGCTGTGTGTACATTAATGAGGAAAAAAAAAAGAACTTAAATGATTTTAGTAAATGGCTGCAATATAACAAAGAGTGAAAAATTTAAGGGGTCTGAATACTTTCCGTACCCACTGTATATGTATATATTATATTCAAGTGTTTCAACCACACCCACTGCCACAGGTAAAATCAAGCACCTATCCATGCAGTCTGGATTTACAAACGTGAATAAAATGGTTCATTTTGAAGATCTCAGTGTATTCAGGCATGGTACTGTGATAGGATGCCACCTTTGCAAGATGTCAGTTCATGAAATTTAATCCTTGCCAGATATTCCACAGTCTGTAAGTGGTATTATTAGAAAGTGGAAGCATTTAGGGACAGCATCAACTCAGCCATGAAGCAGAAGACCAGGTAAAGTCACAGAGCGGGATCACCGAGTGTTGAGGCGTATGGTGCGTAAAAGTCCCTAAGGCTCTGCAGATTCCATTGGCACTTCCACTGGCAAAAGCTGTCCACCGGGAGCTTCATGGAATGAGTTTCCATGACCGAGCAGCTGCATGCAAGCCTCACATATCCACGTGCAAGGCCAAGCATTCAAAACTGCACATTCAAGTCTCATTTTCCTGTTTGATGACAAAGCTCAACGTTTAGTAATATGCTTGATTAGAATGTTGTGAGAATCCATTAATATATTGTTTCCCACATTTTTCTCTCTTTGTTCCTTTTTTGAATTGTTTGAAGTATTGCTGTTGTAAGCATAGTTTGATGGTATCTGTAGGACTCCATTGATGTTGGCTACACTGGGCAGTCACATTGACTGTGTCCACATGCTGCTTGAAAGAGGAAGTAATCCAGACACTGGAGACAGAAGAAGCCACACTGCGTTGCATCGCACAGTTAGTTTATGTTTTGCACGTACAGTACGTATGCATGTGTTTGGTTTGTGTATCTGAATATTTGCACGTTATTGTGCTGGAATTTGGCAATATTGTAAGGAAATTTAAGGTGTGTTGGCAGCACTAAATACACCTGGGTCTGCAAAAGGACATCATATTCTTTGGTCTTTATACTGTACAACCCCAGAGTTCAGTCATTGCAACTAACTAATCCTACGAGATACCATCTCATTTGAACAGCCCTTCTATGTTTCACATTTGGCAACACATTGTGAATTGGAATCATCTCCAAACTTAACTTAGGACACTTGGGTTTAAATGTGGGAAAGATGTCAGCAGATCTAAGCTCTGTAGTGAGGACAGGTCAACACACGTGGCCTAATTATAGGAGTCATGGGCTGCGCAAAGGATTTGAAGGGGTGCTTTGTGAAAAACACTGACCTGTATTTTCTGTGATCAAATCACAATTGAATCTCATCTGACCACATATCACAGCTACAAAAGTCATATGTAATAGGTTGCTCTCGTAATGTGAAATATCCATTTATTTCTCACATTATTTATCTATTTTGAGAGATTCTTGTTCCTCTCATTTCTCTTCCCACAGAGAGCAACTTCTTTGAATTCCTAAATAATATATTAGATGAACAAAAAAAAAAAAAAAAATCACTAAATCTTTGCTCCACTAAAATGTGTTTTGCCTTGTTGCTTGTATTCAGTTATTTTAGCTTATTTCATTCAATTGGTTGGTGGAAAAATACAGTTCTAGGGTTTTACATGACATGCAAATCAAGAACAGGTAGTTTGTTATTGTTGTGTAACCTACAGTACCATACTGTTCATACATAGGAGGTAGGTTAGATTAAATTCAGGATCAACAGGGCATATTTTTTCACAATCAGTGACATTTGACACATGCCAAAGTAGGACCATAGCTCAACTAGCCTTGCTGACTCCACAACCTATTATAGGAGTGCTTTGCAACTACTGACTGAACTGAAGACAAAAATGGGTCTACTGACCTCTGTAAATAGACTGGATTTACAAGCCACTTCCCATTCTGTGATGACAGCTGAAACATTCATTCATATTCATGGTAAAGATTTGCTTCGCCTACGTCATTACGGTTGAGTAACCAGCCAAAGATAGATGCAGCTTTATAAAAAAAATGAGGGTACAGTCAGCAGGTACTGAATGAATGTCAGAAGAGATTTTTATTTATTTATTTATTTACATAAATTATACTTTCTATATATATAATATAATAATACATTCTTAATAATAATAATAATAATAAAGTTATTTTGTTGTCGCATTGGCCAGTAGTATATTATTTCTTGGCTATACACCAGCAGCCGAATTGTGCCATTGCTTTGGTAAACATACTCCAGAATATCCATGTCCTTTTTATGAGCCACCAGAAAAAGGTTGTCTTTGATAATTAGGTTGCATGAATGAATGAAGCATTTGCAGTATATTGTGTTTTTTTATGTACTACTGTACACCCAAAGTGCTTTGCAATCATATCAGGTGGTGATGAATGCTTAAAATAAGTTTTGTGTGTGTGTTTGTGTAAAGAAATGTATTCATGTACCTTTGATCAGAATGTGATCAGTCATGTTTTTCTTGAATGTGAAGGTGCAAATGACTGACCACTGCATCATCCTCAGAGAATCAGTTGATCTTGGACAGGATATATAATGAGTGAAGATTCAGCTGACTCTTATTTAAGCCAGAATGACCAGACAGTGGCCACTGAGTGTTGTGTTAAATTATGGAGCCTACATGGGGGAGGAAAAAGAAGACAATTCATCTCTTGGGTCATATTTTAGCTGTGTACTGTATGTATGTATGCAAATTATGTGGGAATCAATACGGTAGATCCTAAAATGAAAGATTTAGTTACCAAATTATTTTTAGTCATTAAATTATATCAACATTATGTTGACCAAAAGTCTCAATTTAGATGGCTACTCAAACAAGACATTCTTTCGGAATTGTATTTCTACTTTTTCCTGAGTAGTGACTTGCTTTTTATTGCACGATTTGTAGTTTCCTTTAGAGATATGATAAAATCAAATGTGGGACTACCAAAACTACTTGAAAAGTGTAATGCATTATTCAGCAAACTGTATTTTGGTCTCCTCTGTGTGTTTCAGGCAGTGGTTGGTAGTGAAGAGTGTGTCTCAGCTTTGCTGGTGCATGGAGCATTCGCTCTGTGCAGGGACATTTATGGCAGAAGCCCTTTGCACTTGGCTGCCTCTTGTGGTCATGCATGGCTGTTGCGTCCTTTACTTGATGCAGCATCACTCTCAGATCCCCTTCAGTCTCTGCTAGACTACAGTGCCTATACACCTACTCACTGGGCTGCTTACCATGGTAAGATGCCTTTCCATTCCAGTACAGAAACATCAGCTGAGAATTATACTAATGAATTACAAATCTCTTGTTTGCAACATAAAAATAAGGAAACATTATGTATTTTTTAAGGGCACAATGACTGTCTTGAAGCTTTACTTGAATATAGGCCATCAAGCTTTCAGGAAGGAAACACCTTCACACCACCGCACTGTGCACTGTGAGTGAACCTCACCTCATCTTCAAAATGTTTCTGTACACTTTCCACGATAGGATCCATTTATTCTTCCTTTTGCCACAGAATTGCTTGGTCATGATGGTGCTGCTGGACTGCTTGTTGAAACTATGGGAACAAAAATCATGAACCTCATAGATGGCAAAGGAAGGAATGTATGTCTGTTGTCCACTTAAAATATTTTCCAAACATAGCAAAACAACTAAATTTGGACAAATAAGAGGCTCCAATTTTAAAAGCTGATTTCAAAAAGCCACCAATATTTCAGAAT
This sequence comes from Spinibarbus caldwelli, assembly GCA_039654775.1. Taxonomy (NCBI): domain Eukaryota; kingdom Metazoa; phylum Chordata; class Actinopteri; order Cypriniformes; family Cyprinidae; genus Spinibarbus; species Spinibarbus caldwelli. Next base: position 26,598,422 of record CM077254.1, read on the forward strand.
TATTGTTGTTATTTTTATTGTGTATTTTATCTGCAGGACTCCCTTACATGCATCTGCGTATGCAGGAAATGTCGCAGCGCTGTATTTGGCGTTGACCTGCAGCTCAGATGTAAACTCAGTCGATTATACAGGGCACTCTGCATTAATGGTTGCTGCTGAGAATGGGCATACTTCTGCTGTGGGTTTGTATTGTTAAAACTTGTATTGTCAAAAGAGCTTTATATCATGTAGAATTGTTGAATATATAACATCGGTTTTAAAACATGTAGTACGTGTGTAATCTTTGAGTAGTCTTAGTGATCAGCTCAGACTTTTTGGTTGCAGATATCTTGCTTCGTCAGGCCGGTGCAGACCTCTCGCTGCTGGACATCAACAGGAACTCAGCACTTCATATCGCCTGTAGAAGAGTAATGTACCCCATCACTCATAGTGTCCTATTATACAGCATGCTGGGTGCGATGAGTTTCCATTATAAATGATCATCACGTTTAACTCAACAGAGTCCTTAAGCAAATAAGGTAAAAAATAAATGCATATTATAAGAAAATGAAAGTGTTTTTTGACCTTGCATGCATGGCAACCTGTTGTTAGGGACTCCCAAAACCAAAATATGAACCTTTCATAACCCATAATAGGGGCACTTTAAATTCTGATTAAAAATTGACTAAGGTCTAAATTATTTTCGATATGTGAATGTTTGCATGTCATACGGAACTACTACCTTCTTTACCATTTTATATATCAGCATATCTCCAGGTGTTTTACTCAAATTTTTCAGACAGTTCCTCTGCCTTTTTTAAGGCTGCTTTCCTTTCCATTTGTAGATTTCATGTTAATAGTTAAATTATGAAGTAATAGTGAACTAGTGAAGTTCAGTGGATTATCAGAAACAACTGAACAAAAGGTAAACATATTTTCACATTAAATTACATTTTAAAACTAAATACAAACTGGAACATTTTTCAACAGCTATATGTTAAACATGATGCTATTTGTGTACTTTATAACGTCTAAGCACATGAGTACTACAGAGGAATGATAAAATCCACTTTGATGTGAAACACCAGGTCCCTATCAATATGCTTTGCTCGCAGTTGCTAATGCTTTGGGGAAACTCAGTTTCTCTGAAATACTGAAGCCTAATTGAATCACATATGTTCACCTGCACGAACAACTGGCAAAACAGGCGGAGCCATTCACCTATGTGAGTGAGCGCTGAATGCCATTTCATCATAATCTTTCTCCTTCAGCACGAAGATCATCTCCTCACTGACTCTGAAGAAGAACAGCAGGAAGACTTCCTGCTCACTGTGGAAGAGCCCCAGCAGTGGATTACTGCACTGACAGCGGTTTCAGCTGAAAACAGTGCTTCTTCCCTGTGGCTAGTATCCAGAGAGACTATTAAAGCATATTTCCTGCTATATCTGTTGCAAGATGTTGTGTCAAGAGTGTGGCACATGGCATGCAGGGCACCCCTGCATGTCTCGGATGAGCTCTGAGTGATCACTGCACTCGCAGATCGCTTTCAGTAAAGATCCCACCCCTTATGCAGGTCAGCTGTATCAGATCACCAAAGACATTCATCGACCCAGCAGCCTGACAAAACCCTCGCTGACAGCTGCTCAGTCTCTACTCTGGCCAGAGTATTTGGTCAGACAGCGTCCCCTTGCTTTCTTGTTATGAAGAAGGATGGCGGCCTCAGGCCCATTCTTAAATTGAAACTTCTGAAGTAATCCCTAATTAGACAGACATTCAGAATGCTAACACCGAAGCAAATCCTCTCGCAAGTTTGCCTAGGGGACTGATTTTTCTCGGTGAATCTGAAAGATGCTTATTTTCATATCCATGCCGTTCCCATCACAGACTGTTCTTGAGATTCATTATCTTGGTGGCTTACCAATATACAGTAGACTGTTTCTGGCACCTCATAAGTTTAGGAAGTGCGTGGACATAGCCCTCTCCCCCCGAAGCAGAGGGGACTGCACATCCTGAATTATCTTGACGACTGGCTAGTTTTGCCCCAGTCGGATCACTAGTTTGTGAGCTATTCGAGAACAGGTCCATGCTCCTCAGCCATTTGAAATGCCTGGGGTTCAGGATCAATTCTTGTCGGTCCAGGAACGGCATTGGCACATTAACTGACTAGAAATGAAGGCGGTTTTAAGGCACTCTAAGCCTTCCTGCCAGATATGAAGGGGTGTCACGTCCTGGTCTGTTTGGAGAACATGGCGGTGGTAGCCTATATAAACCTAAAAGTGGGGTCTCAGGTTTCGCCTGCTGTACAACTTATGTCGAGATCACACTGCATGATTTTCAAAGTCGTCGGATCACCGTTGTTTTCACACTGCATGACTATCTTGGGTAGCTTTCAGTTGCTGCTGTGTTCACATTGCATGATTGATCGGTGACAGGAGGTTACACACTGCATGACTTTACAATAGGAAGAATCTTGTGCGAGATGTTTTTAAAAGAAGTTCACTATACAAATGGTCTGTGCGCTGATTTGCAGCGAAAGAGTGAAAAAAAAAAAAAAGATTATGGAGGAGCAAACAGTTATTGTGAAATTGTGGTCTATAACTCCTCCACGAACTTCCTGCTGCCCTGTATCTTGCTCTCTCATTGGCTTTAGGTCATCACCGATGTATTTTTCAGTCAGAACTCATTTCACACAGCAGGATTTTGAATCACCGACAGGTCCAGATATTTAGCATGCCAAATATTTTACGGGCGTCGGCAATGTGTCTGCGATTCTCTTAGATTGCGTCTTTGATAATTCACACTGCGTGATTGTCACTCGCATGAACGACCACCGATTTGTCCGATTTCGGGCATTTGTCGGCGATTTTGCAAAACCTGTCGTGAGTGAAAATCGGGACTAAAATCAGGGCATTAGGAAGCACCTCCTACTGTGGGCATAGCATAACCTCTGCTCTTTGAGGGCAGTGCACATGCTGTGCAAACTGAACCAGGGACCAGACTCCACCCCCAGACGGTTCAGATGATTTGGAGCATCTTCGGACAAGCAGACGTTTTCAGAAGAGTACTCTCAGTGCCCAGTGTTCTTTTCCAGGGAGAGGGACATGCTAGCCCACAAGTGGCCAAATTCTCACCTTTATGCCTTTCCACTGGTAGCTTTGCTTCCTCAGGTTGTCAGATGAATCAGGGAGGACTGATCCTTTTAGTGGACCTGCACCGGAGCCAGTGCTGCTAGATGCGGGCCGCACCCCATCCACGTTCAAGGTATATGTGGCAGCTATTGCGGACTACTATATTCCAGTAGATTTCATAGTCAAGTTCCTGAAGGGTACTAGAAGCTAGAAGGCTGAAACCACCTCGCCTCTACACAGTCACAGACCTGTCCATGGTCAGGGCCCTCAGAGGCCCCTGTTTGATCCACTTCTGATGGCTGAACCGAGGCCTCTTTCACTCAAGACCTCCCTCCTGTTGGCTTTGGTCAAGTGAGTAGGAGACCAACAAATGCTCTCAGTGAGTTTGGGCCCAATGACTCTGTAAGGTGCTTTCCAGCATCTCTGTTACCACAGAACCTCAGTTCCCTGAGATAATGGGAATTAGCATTGCTTAGCTGGCTGTGCTACTGTGCTTGCATCTGTGTTGATGCTTGTCACTCCTCAGTCATAAGATATGCAGATGCACAAACATGATTCAATGGCTAGAGGTTCTTGGCTAGTGATTAAAAGTTTTGTGGTTCAAACCACTAAAATGTGGTAGACTTATGAAATGTGGAGAAATTTATATTGGAATACAAACTATACAGTTTGCAGGTTAAAGGCACATGAAATCCCATGTGCCTTAAGGAACAGTCACAATTGCCTTTACACCGTGAAATACCACGTAAACTGATGCGAAGTGTCTGGAAAATGCGTCTTTCAAAATGCATCAACAGCACTTTATATAGTATACAGCAGATCAGGGTGCCTAATCCTGTTCTTGCTAAGTTTAGTTCTTCATTTCTGGTACTGTTAATATAAGTAATTGCTTATATTACAGTTGCTGAGTTACAGTAATTGGCTGGTTACACAATTAGCCCCTACATTCCTCCACTTTGACCCATTGTGGCCAGTTTGCTGACCTATTATGAATAGGATAGATGAGCATTATCACACTAAGATAATCAGCCAGTCATAGCGTAACAGAGGGACTGCCTTTCACATTATTTTCCAGTTTTGTCTTTTCTCACAGTGATGCCATGTACTTGAATAAATGTAAAATGGGCTGAAAATGGCCTCCCAACCTTTATCTTTGTGTCACTGTTGGGACAGTTACTTTTGAACAATCAGTGCTTTGAACACCATTTCATCTCATCTTTTGTAATGTTTGTCAATGTCCTATCAGCAAAAAATTAAAAAAAAAAAAAAAAAAAAAAAAACAAGAAAAAAAAAAGAGTTGAAACAAACCTTCAAGTTTTTTTTTCCCATTCCTTTTTATTTATATCAGAATTTTCTGGCAAAATATAGCTGAAAATCTGCAAATAAAAAAGTTTTAATGGTCACATGTTTTCAGTGTTTAGGAATAAATGTTCTTACAGCTTCTTTTTATTTGGCTTTTCTGTTTCAAAAACCCTATGCGACGGACAAAAATTACAATGTTAACGGTTTATGACATTTGAGTGGGTCTCATGTGAAACATCAGATTTTTTATGAATCCAAGAAGCTCTCTTATCAAATTGCAATCATTGATCACATACAGTGGGTACGGAAAGTATTCAGACCCCCTTCACTTTTTTCAATTTTGTTATGTTGCAGTCTGATACTACAATTGTTTAAATTCTTTTTTTTTCTCATTAATCTACACTCTGTCCTTTATAATGACAAAGTGAAAACAGAATTTTAGAAATGTTTGTAAATTTATTAAAAAGAAAAAACTGAAATATCACATTTACATAAGTATTCAGACCCTTTACTCAGTACTTAGTTGAAGCACCTTTGGCAGCAATTAGAGCCTCGAGTCTTTTTGGGTATGACGCAACAAGCTTTGCACAACTGGATTGGGGGAATTTCTGCCATTCTTCTTTGCAAATCCTCTCAAGCTCGGTCAGGTTGGATGGGGACCGTCTGTTGACAGCCTTTTTCAGGTCTCTCCAGAGATGTTCGATAGGGTTCAAGTCAGGGCTCTGGCTGGGTCACTCTAGGACATTCACAGAGTTGTCCCTAAGCCACTCCTGTGTTGCCTTGGCTGTGTGCTTAGGGTCATTGTCATGTTAGAAGGTGAACCTTCGGCCCAGTCTGAGGTTTTGAATGCCCTGGACTGGGTTTTCATTAAGGCTATCTCAATATTTTGGTGCACTGAGCTTTTCTTCTACTCTGATGAGTTCCTCAGTCCCTGCCGCTGAAAAACAGCCCAACAGCATGAGGCTGCTACCACCACCACACTTTACTTTTGGGATGGTACTCTGCAGGTGATGAGAAGAGCCGGTTTCCTTCAAACATGATGCTTAGAATTGAGGTTCATCAGACCAGGTAATCTTGATTCTCAGAGTCTGAGGGTCCTTTAGGTGCTTTATTGCAAATTCCAAGTGTGTTTTCATGTGTCTTCACTGAGGAGAGGATTGAGTTTGGCCACACTGCCATAAAGCCCAGATCGGTGGAGTGTTGCAGTGATGTTTGTCCTTCTGTAGGTTTCTCCCATCTGCATATATGATCATGGAGCTCAACTAGTGTGACCACCAGGTTCTTGGTCACCAGTCTAGACAAGCCCCTTCGCCATCAATTGCTCAGTTTGGCTGGGGACCAGCTCTTGGAAGAGTCCTGGCTGTGCCAAACTTCTTCCATTTGAGAATTATGGAAGCCACTGTGCTCTTGGGAACCTTCAGTGCAGCAGAATTTTTTTTGTAGCCTTCCTCAGATCTGTGCCTCAATACAATCCTGTGTCTGAGCTCTGCAGGCAGTTCCTTTGACCTCGTGGCTTGGTTTTCGCTCTGATATGCCTTATCAGCTGTGAGGCCTTTTACAGAGAGGTGTGTGCATTTCCAAATCATGTTCAATCAATTTAATTTACCACAGGCGGACTCCAATCAAGGTGTAGAAACATCTCTGCAATGATCAAGAGACATGGGAGGCACCTGAGCGAAATTTCAAGTGTTGTTGCAAAGGGTCTGAATACTTATGTAAATGTGATATTTCAGTTTTTTCTTTTTAATAAATTTACAGACATTTCTAAAATTCTGTTTTCACTTCATCATTATGAGGTACAGAGTGTAGATTAATGAGAAAAAAAAAATGAATTTAAACAATTGTAGTATCAGGCTGCAACATAAAATTGAAAAAAGTGAAGGGGGTCTGAATACTTTCCGTACCCACTGTATCTTTCTATTTCTGGTTTGGAAAATGTTTAGCTGTAGTTGTTTCCAAAACTCATCACAGGATGCTTATCTAATTTTTATGGAAATTTGTCAGCCTTATCCCATAATGACTAACTTACAGCCATGCGATATTCTAAGTTCTGCGGATCTTGGGGAAACATATCAAATGTGATCAGATTCTGGTCTTAGAGGGCACTATAACTTACAAAACTTAATGTTGAAACTGATACTCATAATTTGACTAACAATCAGAAGTTGGGCTAGAAACTATAATAGCTTAATGTGTTCATTCTGGAGAGCATAAAAGAAGAAAAACAGGAAGCAATACCTCAAAAAACATATGACTTTACAAGACTGGACAATCCATAGAGTTAAGCATATATATATATATATATATATATATATATATATATGTGAAGAGTTCATTTGCAAAAACAGATAACTCCATTTTTTAACAATTTTCAAAAAACATGTTTTTTCATTGTGCATTCCAATTAATCTCAATCAAACTGCAGTTGGGTTTTGATTAGGTAAAAAAATAACTAACAATACAGCTAACTAACACAATAAAACAATAAAAACATGATTTTTGAAAAATTAAAAAAACAGAGTTATCGGTTTTTGCAAATAAACTCTTCATACATATACATACATATATATATATATATATATATATGTGTGTGTGTGTGTGTGTGTGTGTGTGTGTGTGTGTGTGATCCTGGATCACAAAATCGGTCATAAGTCGAACGGGTATATTTATAACAATTGCCAATAATTTGCTAAAAAAAAAAAATAAAGCCATTGTATGGATCAAAATGATCTATTTTTTTATGCCAAAAATCATTAGGATATTAAGTAAAGGTGTTCCATGAAGATATTTTGTACATTTCCTACCGTAAATATATCAAAACTTAATTTTTGATTAGTAATATGCATTGCTAAGTACTTAATTTGGACAAAGGCGATGTTCTCAATATTTTGATTTTTTTGCACCCTCAGATTTCAGATAGTTGTATCTCATCCAAATATTGTCCTATCCTAACAAACCATCAATGGAAAGCTTATTTATTCAGCATTCAGATGATGTATAAATCTCAACGTCAAAAAATTGACACTTATGACTGGTTTTGTGGTCCATGGTCACATAAGCATTAAGCTCAATGTTTAGCAATACATGTCTTCAAATGAGACATGACAAATAGCTGCTCACAACCATTTTGAAATGATTACTGTATGCTGATTCATTATTGAACAAAATCATCTTTTGACTGTTCGCCGTGTCTCCTTGCCATTGCTCACTGAGCTTCCTCCCACACCCGGACTTGGCGTCGACCTGTTTCCATTTCCACTACTTGCTCGTCCACCCTGCTGTGGATTAGTAGAGTTGCCAGAGCCTTGAGAATTCACCCCATTTCCATTGGGAGTGTCATTACCTTCAAAGAGTAAAAAATCTCTGTGGACCAGTATATTGAAGGAATACATTACATACATTGGTTTATTAAATAACTAGGAACCCTAAAGGATTTATAACTCTTACAAAAGCTGCAAAAACATATGTTGCACATTAAAATTATACCTGCAGGTGCAGCAGTGCTGCTATTCATGTTGCTCTGGTCATTCAGTCCCTGACGGGTAACAAGAACAAAGTGAATTACCATGACCAACAGTTAAAAGCTTTTAACAATGATTTGATTAATTGTTAAGACAGAAATCCATCTAGACATACCGTTTTATTCATCTGGGCCAAATATTCTGGATTTGGCTCACTAAAGTTTGGCACCTCTGAATACACCATGCAGAATCTTACAAATTGGATACAAAACATTAATTTAATCAAAATAAAATATTTTGGGCAAGATGAAGTTTAAAGGGATAGTTCACCCAAAAATGAACATTTGATGTTTATCTGCTTACCCCCAGCGCATCCAAGATGTAGGTGACTTTGTTTCTTCAGTAGAACACAAACAAAGATTTTTAACTCAAACCGTTGCAGTCTGTCAGTCATATAATGTCAGTCAATGGTACCCACGGCTTTGAGAGAAAAAAAAAAAAACGGTGGATCAGAGGTAAAAAAATTATATAAATACTGTTCAGTTTCGTGCACAGACCGATCGTTTCATGTCTTCAGACATCAATGTATCGTCACGAGCTGCAGGGTTTAATTTGGTTTTGTCTGTGTATGTTTTTTTTTTTTTTTGGTCTCTCAAAAGCCGTGGGTCCCATTGACTGCCATTATATGACTGACAGACTGCAACGGTTTGAGTTAAAAATCTTCGTTTATGTTCTACTGAAGAAGCAAAGTCACCTACATCTTGGATGCCCTGGGGGTAAGCAGATAAACATCAAATTTTCATTTTTGGGTGAACTATCCCTTTAATATACAGTACTGCTTGAAAGTTTGTGAACCCTTTAGAATTTTCTATATTTCTGCATAAGTATGACCCAAAACATAATCAGATTTTTGCACAAGTCCTGAAAGTAGACAAAGAGAACCCAATCAAACAAATGAGACAAAAATAATTTCTTTGTCATTTATTTATTCAGGAAAATGATCCAATATTACATATCTGTGAGTGGCAAAAGTATGTGAATCTCTAAGATTAGTAGTTAATTTGAAGGTGAAATTAAATTCCATTTGTTCAGAGGTGTTTTCAATCACTGAGATGACTATCAGGTGTCAGTGCGTACCCGGTTTTATTTAAAGAACAGGGATCTATCAAAGTCTGATCTTGTTTGTGGAAGTGTATCATGGCACGAACAAAGGAGATCACTGAGGAACTCAGAAAAAGAGTTGCTGTTGCTCATCAGGATGGAAAAGGTTACAAAACCATCTCTAAAGAGTTTGGACTCCACAAATCCACAGTCAGACAGATTGTGGACAAATGGAGGAAATTCAAGACCACTGTTACCCTCCCCCAGGAATGGTCGACCAACAAAGATCACTTTAAAAGCAAGACTTGTAATAGTCCACGAGGTTGCAAAGGACCCCAGGGTAACTTCTAAGCAACTAAAGGCCTTTCTCACATTGGCTAATGTTCATGAGTACATCATCAGGAGAACACTGAACAACTATGGTGTGCATGGCAGAGTTGCAAGAAGAAAGCCACTGTTCTCCAAAAAAAAATTGCTGCCCGTCTGCAGTTTGCTAAAGATCATGTGGACAAGCCAGAGGGCTACTGGAGAAATGTTCTGTGGACATTTATGAGACCAAAATAGAACTTTTTAGTTTAAATGAGAAGCGTTATGTTTGGAGAAAAGAACACACTGCATTCCAGCATAAGAACCTTATCCCATCTATGAAACATGGTGATGGTAGTATCAAGGCTTGGGCCTATTTTGCTCCATCTGGGCCAGCACAGCTTGCCATCATTGATGGAACAATGAATTCTGAATTATACCAGCAATTTCTAAAGGAAAATGTCAGGACATCTGTCCATGAACAGAGTCTCAAGAAAAAAGTGGGCCATGCAGCAATACAACGACCCCAAGCACACAAGTCGTTCTACCAAAGAATGGTTAAAGAAGAACTAAGTTAACATTTTGAATGGCCAAGTCAATGTCTGGACCTTAATCCAATTGAAATGTTGTGGAAGGACTTGAAGCAAGCAGTTCATAGGAGGAAACCCACCAACATCACAGAGTTGAAGTGGTTCTGCACTAAGGAATGGGCTAAAATTCCAACAAGCTGTCGTGCAGGACTGATCAGCAGTTACAAGAAATGTTTACCTGCAGTTATTGCTGCAAAAGGGGGTCATAGCAGATACTGAAAGCAAAGATTCACATACTTTTGCAACTTTAATTTCTCTCAATAAATAAATGATAAATTATATATTTTTGTCTCATTTGTTTGATTGGGTTCTTTGTCTACTTTCAGGACTTGTGTGAAAATCTGATGATGTTTTGGGTCATATTTATGCAGAAATAAGGGTTCACAAACTTTCAAGCAGCACTGTATATATTTATCTATATTTGTACTTACTGATATTATAGGTTTTTTAATGCAAAACAATCCATATTGAAATAAATATACTGCCATGATAACTATACTGACATTTACAAAAAAAGAAATGAATGATTAAATAATAACTTCTTAATAATAATATAATCAATAATCAACTCACTCTCCAATCTTCTGTAGTTCACCTCCCCTTCCAGTGTACAGCGTCAAACAGCCTTTAAAAACTGAGGCATAACTGCGGCAAAATACAAATGTACTGTAAATAGTTCTGTAGACTGTAAACTTCTACTTTTAATCTTGTATATCAACAGTTTTAGCGATATTTACTATAAAATTATAAAACAGTTGACTATAATCGATTGTTTATATTATTGCAGAATGAATGCGTCCTTTGGAGCATAGTCAGCATATGTTCAAATATCTGAAAGAAAACATTTGATAGACTTTCAATGCGTATCACTGACCAATCACAGTCTCACCCTTTGGTAAGTCTGATGATGTCACCAGCCTGAATGAGGCCACCGACTTCATCCCAAACCGATATACTGATGCTGCCCGTCTTGTCAGCCACTTTACATGTGCGCACCTCATGACCGTCTTTGGTCTTCGTCACTCGTCCTTGAATGAGAGAGTTTGAGAGAAGATTCAGATCTTGATTCAGAGTCCAGATGACTACTGTTGAGATTCAGCTGTTACAGTATTTATAGCTAAATACACAAAAGAAAATATTATCATTTACAGTGTTTACTGCATTATTTTTATATACCACCTGTATAATGGTGGCTGTCATAATATTATAATAGGTTAAAAAGTAGTAATGTGGTATATTAACACTATTTCAGTTAATAAAATATACAATAACTGTAAATTAATTTCAGTCTTTTTTAGCGGTAAAGTTCAGTCAACCATATCCGCAGTTAAATTTCATGGATTTTTTATTTTTACTACATTAATTAATATACTTAAATATATTTTAAAAAGTAACAATGTCAATGACAAACGAAGCCAATAACAAACAGTACAAAAATTCAAATGAGTACCATGAGTGCATGATGAATATGCAAATAATACAACACTAGGGCATATATTAAAATATTAAAAAGTTTTACAGTGTTTACTGTTGAACTATAGTACCATCACAGAACTTGTTTTTAAGGGATTGAGCTACTATAAAATGCATTAAGACATTAAATGCACTCCAATTATTCTTGAATATTGTTGGTTCCTGTATGATAAAATGCTTTTGGTTTTCCTGATAATTTAAATCACTTTAAATAAAAAGCATCTGCTAAATAACTAAATGTTAATGCAGTTAAATTATTATTATTTATTGTTTTGTTCTTCCTCTTCATGTAAAGTGTTGTTTGGACACCTGTTTCCAGCACAATGAAGATGACATTGAGATTCTTGAGTCCAGGTTTAATGTCCTTCACATGAGTCTCTGTGCTCATGATCAGTCTGCTTCTGCCCAAATCCTGCAAAAACTGATACACAACACTGAGTTACACTCACTCTTTCAAATCACATGCAAGACAATACTAATTAAGGATGCATGTATGCAAATATTTTTTTTGGCAAACAAAAACTAATTTTGCTCTGACGACACATGCACGTGCAACACTGACAGCTGATCAACAATACTAACATTTTCAAAGCAGGAAACTAATGAAAACACTTACTGGTTAGCACTGAGCTATGGCTGCCTTTTCTGTTTTAACAGTAGCCTACTGTTTCTCGTCATCTGCAGCACTTTGTGCGAATGATCTTGAACAGACTCACTGCACGTGATGCTGTTTAAGGCGCAGAATGTTCTGAAAGCTGTCAATCATCACAGTTAACGTGGTGGGCATTCAACTACCGCTTACAGCGGCGGACGTTTTTTTCCTGAAACGTCATGACGCACTGTTTTCCGTACGTCATGACGTATTATCCGCACGTATACGAGCTGCACAACATATACATAATTTGAAAGTTGAGTTATCTGCAAGAGTTAAATGAAAATGTGTAAGATTTATGTGAAAAATATTTAGGTTTTTACAGATGCATTTTTTAGAGACTTGAGCTGCACGGTCCTTCTTGTGAAATATTTGTAATATAACATGCGTTAATCCACATGTGATAGATATCTAACGTTAGGCTGCATTTAACGCGTTAAAAACGGGCATTTAATCCCTCATTCATTTGATCCGAGTGAGTTTTCGACTTTTTAAGGTAAGATTAATTAAAATAAGTGTGTTTATAGTGCGTTTTGAAATTAATGCACACGCTTTAAATCGCTGGGCAGATTCAGATGTGAAAATAGTTATAATAATAATAATAAAATAGAAATGTTATAAATTAGAGCAACTCGGGATTTATTTATTAATTTATTTGAAAAACTGCTTCTTTAATTTAGTCCCATTCTTAGATTTTGTAGGCTTAACGCGTTCGTCAGTTGTTCAGCATTAAAATTTGACATAACACTAATATGCTAATGTTTATTTGTTTTGCTCATCTACTGTGCTTCTACTGTAACTTTCAGCACGGTGTCAATATCATAGTGCATGCTACAGAAATTATTCACTTAAAAATAAAATAAAGACGTCTTGTAATCAACACACCAAATATTAAAGCAGTTTACCACAAATAGGTCGTTGTTTAATTTTTTATTCAATAGTTATGCAGTACATTCATATATTCATTATGTACATTGACCTTTCTCTGTCCTTATTTCTCAGGTTGAGTGATTTAGGACAAACAAAATGGCCAAAGAATTTGATTTAGAAAATGAGATTAGCCCCGTTGACTTCATTCAGCTGCAGGAGTATATAGAATATAAGTGTCTTTCATAAAGCACCACATCCAGAATATTATGAGAAATATTCTTCATTTCCTTCATTGACTCATACATGATAGAATAACAAGATAAATCATGGAACAGCCTTTGGGAGAATATTCTAAGTTAAATAGCTGACAAAAAGATTTTCATTATTTGTTTGTTTTTGATTTAATTTTACAATTGTTTTCTTTTTTCCTCTTTGTTTTTCTTTGTTTGGAATTTCCTAGACAGCAGGATAAAGGCGAAAGATGGAATGAAGGAATTTTATGCTGGTGGAAATCTGGTCCACCACAGGTTCGGAGATGTAAGCTTAACAGTGGCTCCCACAATAGTTAATTTGTCCATGAATAATGGTCAGTGATTGTTTGATATTTTGCCAGAAGTAGCCTATATAACTTATATATAACTATATAAAGTACCGGTATGTAATTTAGTGTAAATGGGATAGTTCACACCCAGAATGAATGAATGAATGAATAAATAAATAAATAAACAAATTAGTTCATTCATTCATTCATTCATTCATTCAATGAATAAATTCAACATTATCACAGGTTTGGAAAGACATGACAGTCACTCAGTCATTAGGCTAAATAATGACAGAATTTTCCTTTTTTTGGGTGAACTATACTTTTAATGCAAAAAAAAAAAAATGTGTAGGACAGGGACAGATTACTTTCTTATTGTTTTATTTTTTTTCATAGACTAGTATGCTGAATATGAATCTAAAATTTCCAAGAATTTTTGATTTTTATGACACATTCTCTTTGCATTGTCCTCACTAAAGCACATAGATGCAACAGGATTTTCTCTGTTCCTCAAGAATTATCTTGAGGTTGAAGATTTTCCAGCTGATCTCTGCCAGCGTCTCTACTTGTATTTCCAAAGATCTGAGCAGTCTTGTCCTGACCAAAGTCTTCACACCAAAGATGGTTAGCTGCTTTTTAAGCAGTCATCTTGAACTACAGAATTTCAGTAAATGTTTCAAAATACACTTGTCTATTGTCTTTCTAACCTCTTCACATCCAAACTTCATGAGAGATCTAATGCCTTGTTTACATATATTATATTGCACAAGACAAGATGATAATGTTCTACGGCACATGCAATTTTTTAATATTTTGAAAAAATGCAATACCTGACAATGCAATTTTAAATCGTGAAAACAGTATTAATTCATCATTTAAAAGGTACAATATATTATCAGTGACAGTGTGCAAGCATCTGCATCTATAACTCACTTCTGTATTATGAAATACATTTTTCAGTAATTATGGACAAAAATATATTTATAGTAGGTAATTGTGTTCTTTCTGACACTAACATTAAATTGCACAAGTGCATAATGATTATTTGTGGGTTTTCACAAAGTGTGTTGGTGTTGGGGAGTAACTAGTTACATGTAACGGGATTACGTAGTTTAATTACAAAGTAAATGTAACTGCAATCTATTACAGTTACTGAGAAAAAAATGTGTAATTAAATTACAGTTACTTAAGAAAATGTTAAAGATTACAAAGGGGGTAATATCTGAATATTTTCTATAAAAAGCTGGGATATGTTGAATAAAATTAATTTGCTCCTTTGCCTGATTTTGATTTGCACGATGCCTCCTGCCATTTAAAGGCTATTTATTGTCTGCATAAAATTTTTGAAAATGATTAACAGTTAAAAACATTCATTAGAAATTTAGAAAAGTAATCAAATAAAATCAGTTATATTACAAAATAAAAAATGCCATAAATATAAACCAAATTTTAGAGAAAAGCTGCAGCAAATTTAGTCATTTTGGGCTGCAAAAATAAGAAAAAAATGAAATCCAGGTGTTTTGTTTGTTTGTTTGTTTTTTGTGGTGATATTTAGTGTTATTTGTTTGCTGTCAATCTTTGATCTCCTCTTTCAGGTTGTGTCTCTCTTAAACCTGTATCTTGTTACTTTTCCATATTGGAGGATGGAAATCCACGAGACAAACTAGAGTGTAAGACATTCATTGACTTTAAATCTCTGGTAGATAATATCACTAATACTATGTACTAATACCACATATAATGTAAAATGAGTTGAATCATTTTTTAATAATCTAAATTATTATATAAACTTGCCATTTGTTTTCAAGTGTAATTGAATGTAATCTATACATGCAAAGTATTTATTAATTCTATAACACCTATTTGGCAGACACCTTCAAGTTATATGATAAAGATGACAATGGACTTCTTGATAGCAAGGTAACAACTGGCATATTTTTTTGATATTTCTATGTAATGCTATCCTCTTAATTCACATTGTAGCTTACTTAGGTTCAAATTAGCCTACTAACATGCCCAGTGATCTCCTCTTAAAATGGGTTATAATTAATATTTGTTATAATAAATTATACATTTTTTTCTGTGTTTGTTTAAAAGGAAGTTGACAAAATTGTTACACAGATGATGCAAGCTGCAGAATACCTTGGATGAGATATGACAGAACTAAAGCCAGTAAGTTCATACATACAAGTAACTCTTGTCATGTCATGCACATTGTTTCAAAGCAGCATTACAGAGAACAAAATTACTAATATCTGAATTAATCTGCCATGGATGACTCCACACCACATTCTATCAAACTCTTTCCTCATCAGAGTTACCATCATTGGGAAAAAAGGTACATGTTTCAGTCAATACTACGTAAAGCTGTCTTTGAAGATGACATACAGTGCCACTTTTTAAGATGGCACACAGCAAATCGGATTCAATCTTTATTTTTACTGTGGTAATTGTGAATAGTTCATCTATCCATATGTTTTATACAATTTTTGACCTTCAAAATCTAAATCTTTTATCACCATATCATACATTTCTCTTTCTATAACATGGGTCTCCTCTGCTAACTTATCATTTTTTTTAAACAACATCCATCCATTCACAATTCATTAACAACTGATCTGGAAAATCAAGTCCTGTTCTCTCTCTCTCCCAGTCTTATTACCCCACTAATATAAGGACAGTATTTTTTTTTTTTTTTTTTTATACATTGTTAATTTTTTTAGGTGCTTAGAGACATGCTGAAAGCCATAGACATAGACAGCAGTGGTACTGTAACCCAACAAGAATGGATAAAATGTGGCTTGAGCAACATTCCTCTACTTGTTTTGCTTGGATTAAAGGTAAATAAGCTTTCTATATATATATATATATATATATATATATATATATGTGTGTAATCATACACCAATGTTGTCATATGGTGTGGAATTCATTATACAATATGTGACCCTGAAGCACAAAAGCAGTCATAAGTAGCATGGGTATATTTTTAACAATAGCCAACAATACATTGTATGGATCAAAATTACTGATTGCCAAAAATTATTAGGATATTAAGTAAAGATCATGTTCCATTAAGATATTTTGTAAATTTCCTACCGTAAATATATCAAAACTTAATTTTTGGTAAGTAATATGCATTGCTAACAACTTTATTTGGACAACTTTAAAGGCGATTTTCTCAATAATTAGATTTTTTTTGCACCCTCAGATTCCAGATTTTCAAATAGTTGTATCTCATCATAACAAACCATATATCAATGGAATTTCAAAAAAATTGATCCTTATGACTGATTTTGTGGTCCAGGGTCACATATTAGTTTTTGTTTTAAACATTATCTTCAGGTAGCTGATACAGATGGCCAGCATGTCTGGCGGCTGAAGAACTTCAACAGGCCCACATACTGCTTTGTCTGTCAGAACATGATGTTGAGCCTATGAAAACAGGGCTTGTCATGCAATTGTGAGTTTATTAATCAGAATCTTTTTAATTTAATTCAAGAACATATTTATTTAATATCAATGTACAGCTTTAAGATCTGTTCAAACAAAGAATGTTAACTATCAAGATATTTATAAGATAACTATATATTAGCATCCAGACCAACGTTCTGTTCATTACAAGCATGTTGCTGTTTTGTCATCTGACGCTTTAAATGCTCGAGCTCTTTAAAGCAGAATGAATTCTGATTGGCTGTCAGTGTTTTTATTGTTCATCGGCTGGAAAAAAAAATCATTCTGAAACATTTTTGGGCTTGTGACACTGAATATATTATGTACGGCCTTATCTTATCTGATTTCAGAGCATAATAAAGATACCCTTGTCAAGTGTCTTTGTATATGCCCTTACTTGTGGCTTTTTTGAAATTTATTGACATTATCAGGGTTGCCCCTCTTCTTGTATTGATTTCTAGTTTGCAAATACACCGTCCACAGCAGCTGTGCCAACAAAAACCGCACACCAAAATCAAATCAGAGATAGAGGTGAGAAACGATAAAAAGAACATCTAATGGTTTCACAGTTCATAAATGACATTGTACCTTACAGTAACACCAGCATGCTAATATTTCCTAATATCATATTATGTTCTGCATTATGTAACATTTAATTGTTAATGTGTTAAATTTGTTCACAAAAGGCATTAAAGCAATATTTCCCTCAAAAATGAAAATTTGCTGGAAATGTACTCACCCTCAGGCTATCCAAGACATAGATGAGTTTGTTTCCTCGTGGGAACAGATTTGGAGAAATGTAGCATTACAGCACTTGCTCACCAATGGATCTCTGTAGCAAATGGGTGCCGTCAGAATATGAGTCCAAAACAGCTGATAAAATTAAGTAATGCTTTATTTGTATAGCACCTTTTAAAACAGTGTTTACAAGGTGCTTTACAGAAGAGAAATACATGTGTACATTCACAGAAAAGAAGTAAAATAATAAAACAAAATACAATAACCAATGTGTTTTACACAAAAGAGTAAGGTCTCAATAAAGCTGTCCATTACCAGTGTATTTAACACAACGGAGTGAGGCTTGAATACACCTGTCCATTACCAGTGTATTTTAAACAATGGGGTTAGACCTCAAGACCTTTCCTTTACATCACAATTAATCCACATCATTCCAGTTCATCAATTAACTTCTTGTGAAGCGAAAAGCTGAGGTGTTTGCAAGAAACAAATCCAGCATTAAGGAATTTTAAATTTAGAAGATTTTAAGTTTCTTCTGGTTAAAATATGAGTCCATAATCCATAATAACTTTTCCTCCAGTGAAAAAGCCCATCTCCTGTTGTCCTCTCACATCAAAATCCACTGACATATTTGTTTATAAGCGTTTTGGACTGTTTTTGCTTGTAAAGGGTACTTGATCTGCATGTTAATATTCTGATTCAAACATGATGACTTTATCACTGGAGATATTAACGTTATAGATAGAGGACTCATATTTTAGCCAGAAACAACATTTTGAAATTAAAAACATCTTAATGATTTTTTAAGAAACACATAGCTTTTTGCTTCATAAGATGTTTTTATCAGCTGTTTGGACTCTCATTCTGACGGCACCCATTCACTGCAGAGGATCCATTGCTGAGCAAGTGATGCCATGCTACATTTCTCCAAATCTGTTCTGATGAAAAAACAAACTCATCTACATCATGGATGGCCTGAGGGTGAGTACATTTTCAGCATATTTTAAATTTTTGGTTGAACTATTTCTTTAATGCAAGTTAATGCTTGGCCTGTTTTTTTTTTTCCTTCACCAGTGTTCAGTTCATGATTGGATCAGTGCTGACTGTGAATCCAACAAATGTGAGATTTGCCACAAAAAGATTAAAATACTCACAGGAAAGAGCTGCGCATGGTGTCATCGCATGGTGAGTGCAGATTATTTTTGTCCAGATCTACCACAGTTAACTATTATTAGACATTTATTTAGTTGGTTGTTTTATTTAGAGAGATCTGGTACTGTATACAGTAAATGTTTAGATGCTGATGTTTTTTTTTGCTTGTGATGATGAATGTAGCGCCACAGTGACTGTGTTCCTCTGGGCTCATCACACTGTGACTGTGGACTATTACAGCATCACATCCTTCCGCCATGGGCCATATGTGCTGTAAGCAACAACTAAAACAATATAAATTATTATTATTATTTTTATTATTATTGTTGTTGTAGTTGTAGTTGTTGTTGCTGCTGCTGTTGATACATAGGCAGTTTTGCTAGAACTATTTCAGTATTTTGTATACAATAATTGTAGCATTTTGCCCCCTCATTTTCAATTATAGATGGATCCAGTTGACTCAGGAAGCAGTCTGGGAGAAAATTACCTGGTGAACATAAATTCAGATGGACACTTTCTGCAGGCAAGCAGGCAATTACATTTAAACCAATCTTGAAATTAAATATTATAACTATAATACAAATTGTATGATAAATGTGTATGCATGTGCTTTAGTTTATTCATTTTCCTCTCACTCCGTCTGTTCAGATATTTCCTGTGAAGGACACACACCCTCTCTTGGTATTTGTAAATCCAAAGAGTGGCGGAAAACAGGGAAAGAGGTTATGCTCTCTATCAACTTTTTTTAAGAACTGTTCGTTAAAACATTTACTCACGGCTATTTTGTGTCCTAAAATGGACCAAAACCTTTTTTTCATTTACATAATAAGTACATTTAAAATTACATGCTCAATGTCATTATCTGGTTTGTTGTAGGGTGTTTCAGTACCTCCTGAACCCACGCCAGGTGTACAAACTTGACAATGGAGGACCAAATCCAGGGTATGATTTATAAATACTGTGGACAAGCACCATTATAGATACAGTACAAAAGCTCATGCGTGTCTATGAATGTGTATGCATTTCAGGCTCCAGTTCTTTCAAAATCTTCATAAATACAGAGTCCTGGTCTGTGGAGGAGACGGCACTGTTGGGTGGATTTTGGATGCTATTGGTGAGAAACACAAATTTATGCACAAATCCAAAGATTTGTCATGGAATGCACGATTTTATTTAATAACAGTATTTTTTTCCCATTAAAACCTATACTCATTTGTTTACTTTACCTACCATGTGAGCCTTAAAGGGGTCATGAACTGCCTCTGTTTTTTATTTTGTACTGTTCTCTGAGGTCCACTTATAATGTTATCAAGATTTTTATATAAAAAAACATCATAATTAAGAAGTGATAGGCTATTTTCTGTCTGGTTTTTAACCCCCCTCATCAGAACGCTCTGTTTGAATCAGTGTGGAGGATTGTAGACTTGGAAGTAAACGCCCACTGGCATGATTGGCTAACAGAGGTGTATGTTTGACAGCCTACATCCTTCACAGATGGACGCTGCTGTGATTTAGGTTAAAAATGCATAAATACTCATATCAAACCATCTGTTTAACAGACAAAGCAATAGTGACCACATAATAAAAACAGTTACTCACACTTGTGTGCTGTGACATTACTGTCGGTTCCAATATAGTCGGCACAGCATCATCTTTCTGAAAATCCCATGTCGAATTGTGCCTTGTTTGTAAACAAATCCATGGTAAAATGAAGTGAACAAAGGACCAAGTTCTTACTGACGCAGTCTGGATCTTCATTAAAAATAAAGTTCTTTCACACTTTCCTAACATTGGGATCAGAAGGAAAGCAATGCAAAGACTATTTTTTTCCACAGCCTGGCACTGCACAGCGTCTTGTTGTCTTCAGGAGCAACTTTATCATTTGGTTTCTGCGTAGACCTGCGCGTCCGTCTCTCTCGTTATTTGCACTACATGTGTGAATCAGTGGGTGGGCTAAACAGGCAGTGGTGTCGAAGCAGGTGCTGATCTTCTTCTGTGCAGGCAGTGCTTATACACACTATTACATCACAGAGTAGAACAAAAAGCTGTCGTTTTGGCAGACTGCCTTCAAAATAAGCTGTTTTTAGACCGACGAGAAAGTTTTGAGTTCTGAAATTTGCAGGATCTTTTTATAGTACAATGACCTCTTATATGTCAAAAGATCAAGGGAATGTTGGTTTCTCAGTTCATGATCCCTTTAAAAGGATTGTAGGATTGTCATCTAGTTCTCCAGTCATTCTCATTATCTCCCAGTTGGCAAGCTTTTTCCGCTTCCAGTGCCACGCTACCCCTGGTCACATCGAGGAGTGGATTTCATTACTGATATGCCGGAATAAGACTTGCATCCTGGTCATGGTCAAACTTTTCTCTAAGGTTTGTCATTTGGTGCCTGTTGTTTGATCCAGGAGACCAGGAGGACATCCTGCCACAACCATGAGGACAGCTTTTTTATCCAGTGACTTACATATGAGGACAATGGAAGCAATCAAAAACAACAAAAGAGCAATGATATGCAAGTGCTATGACAAGTCTCAGTTAGCCTAACGCAGTACACGTAGTAGCAAGTTTTTTTATTATTATTATTATTATTATAATTATAATTATTATTATTATTATTATTATTATTATTATTATTATATAAATCAAAATAAAACAGACAGAATAGAAAAAGAGTAGAGCAAGCTAGTGTTAGAGGCGTGTTTTTTTTTGGCTTTTTGTTAATTGTGTAATAAATAAAAAGAAAACAAATAGATAGAATACAAAAAGAATAGAGAAGCAAGTGTTTTTTTTTTTTTTTGAAGAAAACAAGCAGAGCGCAAGTCTAAAAGGGGCATATCAGTAATGAAATCCACTCCTCGATGTGACCAGATGGAAGAGATGTGTTTTTAGCCGATTCTTGAAAATGGCTAAGGACTCAGCTGCTCGGATTGAGTTGGGCAGGTCATTCCACCAGGAGGGAACATTTAATTTAAAAGTCAGTGAAAGTGATTTTGTGCCTCTTTGGGATGGCACAATAAAGAACCGTTCACTTGCAGAACACAAGCTTCTAGAGGCACATAAGTCTGAAGTAATGAATTTAGGTAAAGGGGTGCGGAGCCAATGGTGGTTTTGTAGGCAAACATTAATGCCTTGAATTTCATGCGAGCAGCTATTGGTAGCCAGTGCAAATTGTTAAACAGAGGTGTGACGTGCATTTTTTTTGGCTCATTAAAAATTAATCTTGCTGCCGCATTCTTGATTAATTGTAAAGGTTTGATAGAACTGTCTGGAAGACCTGACAAGAGAGCATTGCAATAGTCCAGCCTGGACAGAACAAGAGCTTGAACAAGGAGTTGTGAAGCATGTTCCGAAAGAAAGGGCCTGATCTTCTTGATGTTGAATAAAGCAAATCTGCAGGACTGGGCAGTTTTAGCAATGTGGTCTGAGAAAGTCAGCTGATCATCAATCACAACTCCAAGGTTTCTGGCTGTTTTTGAAGTAGTAATGGTTGATGTACCTAACTGGATGGTGAAATTGTGATGAAACGATGGGTTTGATGGAACCACAAGCAGTTCTGTCTTGGAAAGGCTGAGTTGAAGGTGATCGTCCTTCATCCAGCAAGAAATGTCTGTTAGACCTGCTGAGATGTAAGCAGCTATCGTCAGATCATCAGGACGGAATGAGAGTTGAGTGTCATCAGCATAGCAGTGATATGACAAGCCATGTTTCTGAATGACAGAACCTAGTGATGCCATGTAGACAGAGAAGAGAAGTGGTCCAAGAACTGAGCCCTGAGGCACCCTGAGCACCCAGACATCATCTACCCTGCAAGAAGATGATTCCCTGCTATATTGGTGCATTTAATTTTGAGAAACAAATCAACCCAGTCACCTTTCCATTTACACCTCCCAGGATACTACCATATTGCACCCACATTCTATGTGTTACTCCTTAAGCCTTATCATCCTTCTTTGTCCCCTTCACTGAGCCTGATGGGCCTAACAATCCTCCTCCGGTGCTGCTTCTAGACGATAGGCCAGTCCTGTGCTGTCTGTGAGATCCTTGACTCGCAGCATCAGAGGAATGATCTTGAATACCTCATTGACTGGGAAGGTTATGGTCCTGAGGAGAGTTCCTAGGTACCTCGAGGTGACATCCTGGATCCGACCCTACTGAACAACTTCTACACGGTTCCTCCATCTCACACCTGCACTGCATGGATGGGTCGGCCCAGACATGGGAGGTTCTGGTCCTCTGGAGTGGTCTGTGGAGGGGACTGTCACTGCTTCGCTGGGCTCTCTCCATCAGTCACAGTCCATGTTCACCAGTGTACTGATCAGCAACACCTGTCACCAATCATCTGCCAATCAAGAACGCTATTTAACATAGACTCGCTCATCGTCTGGACTCACTTTTGCACACAATATTACAGACTGTGTCCTGTTGAACTTACCTGGTATTCTGCATTTTAGTCATCCAGTCTTTAGCCCTATTTGGACAGGACAAATTTTCTAAACTACTTTGAGTTTCGATTCTTATCAACCGACGTCTGCAATTTCGGACGGGACTAACATCTCTGTGTTTATTACAGAGGTGGGAGGGTCTGTTTTGGACATCTGGGCATTGCAGAGTTCACGCTTTGTATGCGTGCATTGCGTGTAGTCATTCAGATTGATTACCGTTAGTATAACCACAGGTTTACTACAAATGCCATGGTTAAGCTATGGTTAATATAGTATAGTTAGTACAGTTATTATTTTTTTATTTATTGAAACCATGTTTAATTTCCATAAAGGTATATATATGTAATTAAAACATTATGTAATTGAGTGCAGAAATGAAGGTGAGTAATTTTACCTGACGCTGATATTACAGTAGCCATTCTTAACAGTTGGCCAAAATACACAAGGAAATGCATTGTGAAAAATATTGTCAGCAATCACAGCCACAGAGTTTGCAGAAAAACAGTGGATAATTTGCTCTGGAATTATTACAGAGGTTGTGTGAGAAAAACACAGACGTGGCAGATTCGGACGGGATTAAAATCGCAAAGTATCTGTGAAACACAAATTTCTCTCATGACCCCCTGAAAAACTAGTCCCATCCAAATAGGGCTTTAGTACTCCAGTCTTTCTCATCTCTGTGTTCTTGTTGCCTTGTCAAGTTTGCTTGACTATTGTATTCTTCGTGTTGCCACTTTCAATCTGCAAAGACTATTATATGTCCACTGCCTTTGTTAATCTCACTACTGTTCAGTACTAACCATTCTGTTTTCACCTCACCTGTTTTATTTTTTTCAATAAAGACCCACCTACATTTTTTTCCTCTTTTTAATAAGCTGAGATGTACATCACAATACGAAAGTAACGATCTTGCATTTCGTTACAAATTTAACAGAATACAATCTCATAAATGCAATAAATGTATGTATTTCTCAGTATTTAATAATGTAATAAGTAAATTAGTTGATTTAAGCAGACCTGTTGTTTTGTTTGTTACTTCAGATAAAGCTGATATGGTGATTTGCCCTCCAGTTGCAATCCTTCCTCTTGGGACGGGAAATGATTTGGCATAGTGTCTGCACTGGGTAGGGGGTGAGTCTCCTCTTGAACAGCCTAGTCCATGATTACTGTCTGCATCAACTTGTTACGGGACCGACAAGACGTGAGACGTGCGGATCCATATGCAAGGCTTTATTTACAAAGGCAAGGTCAAGAAACAGGCAAGGGTCAGATAACACAGGTAAATCACAGACCAGGCAAAGAATATTCCTAGGGCTAGCATGGGTCTACGATCGGCGAACAGTATCCAGAGGGCTTGACATGAGAGGTAATCCAATAACATGAGCAATAGTCCAGGCGAGGTGCAAACAGAGTCCGAAACAGCAGGCAAAGGGTTACTCCAAGATACACAGGCAGAAGATCAGGAAACAGACAATAAGGCAACACGAAATGACTAGACTAGACTAGAACTGGAACCAGAAACTAGGACTGGAAACTTGGAATAGCTGCGTAGTGTATCTATTGTTAGAAGAGTGATATATGCTAAACAATACTTGGCGATCTGAAAGAGGAAGTCCAAGGCTTATAAAGTGTGTCTGATGGGATTCAGCTGTGTGTGTGTAATTAGTGCATTCAGCTGTGTGTGTGTGTAATCAGTGCAATGGATGATGGGAAATGTAGTCCAGGGTATAGTGTAACAGTCTGTGTAGTGTGAGAGTCCATGTGGTGAGCGGGTGACCTCTGGTGGTGAGTGAACAGAAGTTCATAGACCGGATTCGTGACACAACTGGGGAATTTCCACATGCTCTCTTCATGCTGCTAATGTATGATGTACATGTTTGATGCTACACTGAGTGAGTTGTCGCATCTTAGGTGCTGTTTGGTTGATATCACATGACAACCTCTGTCATGCAATTAAGTTCTTACTACTAGTAATAACAACAATACCTTGTTCACTTTAACACTTTAAAGAAACCAACCACGATATGCCAGAACTGCCACAAATTTAATTCTTATTACCCATACTATATGGGACATACTTTTTTTAAAAGTTGTGAAGTAAATTTCAAAACAAATTTAGTATCCACTTTGTAAATATTTCAGACCCAGCTATTGATTTATTAAGGTGCTGGCAAAAAAACACAAATGCACAATATGTGTTGGGAAATCGAAGTGACCGATTACTGTACCCATGCTGTGAAGCTGTACTTTATCAGACTCACTAAAACACTATGTTGAGTTGAAATGTAAATAGTAGCTGATAGGGAAAAAATATAAGTCATACTCAGTGTTGGGGAGTAACTAGTTACATGTAACGGAATTACGTAATTTAATTACAAAATAAATGTAACTGTAATTAGTTACAGTTACTAAGAAAAAATGTGTAATTAAATTAGTTACTTGTGAAAATGTTAACGATTACAAAAGGAGTTACATCTGAATTTTTTTCGTACACACACCTACCCACCCACATACAGATTTAATTTACTTCTTTCATAAATTGCAGTAACTGCTCTAAAATATGAGACACCAGTGTTTCACCTGTGCTTGTGTATATGCTTAATTTTTAAATTAACCATTTTTTTTCAAAAGCATCATTAGATGCTAGTGTTTCCTGTCATAGCTACGCAAAGATTTGATTTCAAAAACAGTATCATAGCTATTAAATTATGATACTTGTTATACTTTTAAATCTGTATTTAACCTCAGAACGATCTCAAAGTAAAAAGAGGTGCTAAAGTCTGATTTTGTTGTTGCTGTGCTTTAAAAAATTTTTTTATAATCTTAATTCAAGTGAAGGAGGATTTTGAAAGTCTGACCGTAATCAGTGTTGAGTACTACTGTAAGGTTAACCCCAGGGGTTAAAGCAAAAAAAAAAATCTTTTGACTGAAAATTTTTCCTCAGCCAAACCCCATTCCACAGCTATACCTGTCACACACCCAGTTTAAGAGCCATGTTTTTCTTTTAAGAGGTTTAAGAGGAGCGCTTTTCCTCCTAATTTAAAAAATTTAGGAGCACCTTCTAATCAATAATAAAAAATTCTGATCAAAAATTAACTCTCTTATCACGAGGTGACATTTGACTCAAAGTGATTTACAGGGGCTTTTTCTTTTTACCTTTGTAAATGCATTTTTCTAATTTTATTAAATGTATGCAGTGTTTCCTCTAGGATTTATTCCAGCTGTGGTGGCAGGACTATGTCCCATGGACCACGTCCCCTCCCCACCTGCACTCAGAATTGAATTTATTGTAACTAAAAAAAGACAAGTATGTCTTTGAATAATTTAGTAAATAATAAAAGAACAAATAAATTAATGACAATCAATAGCACAAACAAAAATAGTAACAAGATACAAATTAAATTATCAGTGCTTAATTTTTTTTCAGTTAGGTCTAACTATAATCTATTCAACAGTAAAATAACACTGGATAGTCTTCACTGTATAATGAAAGACAGCAGCAGGTTTATTTAGGCTGCTGTCTCTTTAAGACCTCATGCATGGATCTAATATGTTACACATGGCTCTATGCTTACTTTTCTTTTTAGGAGCTTTGTCCTCCTAATTTAATTAGGAGCACCTTCTGATCAATAATCAAAAATTCTAATAAAAAATTAGCCTTCCTAATACAAGGTGACATTTGACTCCTTAAAGTGACATACAGGGGCATTTTCTTTTTTGCAATGGCATCATTTTCATCTGTCAAATTCAAAAATTTATGTTTATAAGCTTTTTAAAATTTCTATTTAAAAAAAATATAAGAAGTAGAATAAGACAAATAAGTTATTATATGAATTTAGTATTAATAAAAAAATTATTTGTACTACAGAGGTGGCACAGAAGAACACAAAAGTGGCTTGTAGGTACATTTTCAGACGTTTAATGAGGCTCAGAGGTGGCATGAGTGCAATTCAATTAATAAATTTATGTGGAGATTAATGATTTAAATATACAATTTTGAATACAGAACTATTAAATGATTTAAATAACTGAAATTATACAGTAGCCCCTCAACTGAAACCACCAGCAGGTGGAGGTAAGTCACTGATTTTATCACTGAATCATTCATTCAATTGATTCGTTCGAACGGCTGATTCATTCAGGAATGAAGCAAGTGACTGTCTTTATGAATGGGGAATCATGAATCACTGACTCACTAGATTCGTTCAAAAACGCACTTTCATTCATGAATCTGATATGATTCACCGCTGTGTTTGCTTGTAGATATGCTCTGCAGCTCAGCTGTTACTTTATTTGGAACTATTTTCGTTGATGGTATAGAGTAAAATCATGCAGTACTTGTTTATTGATCTGTTGTATTAAATCAATATCACATTGGCAAACTCTCTTAATAATAATTAAAAGCTGTCACTCTCCTTATCGCGATCTGTGGGCGCACAGAAAATGAGAGTGCGCGAGTGAGTCCTCAAGACTAAAAGCACGTGCAGATGTGATACATTCCGTCTGAACCTGCGGGAATGAGTAGAATTATTATTAACAGCCGCAATCCCGCACCGAAATTCAAGTTCTGCTCCGTGTTCTCTGATAATAACCCGACTGTGAATGATGAGAGCAGTGTTACTATGTTGTCAGTGAGAAGCTGCAGCGTGGCGGGGATGATTTTGGTGTGCTGGCAGAACAACAACAACAATGCGCTACATGTTTCTTTTCCACTCATTTTTTCCAATTGACAGAAATCCGTCGTTAATCCCTGATAACTTTTAAAATGGAGTGAACACGGATCAGTTTTTCAGTGAGCGGGAATATAAACCCGGAGTGGATCCAGACCGCTGAGAGCGGAGAGAGGAACCTGCTTCAGCTCCACTCCAGGCTTTGATCACATCCCCCTCAGCAGACTGAATACACCTCGACTTTCCTTAATTTAAGGCCTATTCAAACTAAAATTAAGACATTTATTTGAGAAATGTAAGCCTATTTACGGCCTTAAAATTATGAAAAGTGAATTTAAGACATTAAAGACACGCGGGAACCCTGCAATTAACGGAAATCCGTCGCAGCGACGGAGAACTTTAATCCCTGTAACAGGGGCGGATCTACCGGGGTGGCACGGGGTGGCAACTGCCACCCTAAGAAAAAGCTGTGCCACCCCAGAATTATCACAGAATAAAATATAAATGTAAGCAGTGTTTCATGTGCTACTTTTCAGCTGCGGCGATGACAGCGTAACGGAAAATAATGGGGAAAAAAACAAGTCTTTCACTAAACTGTGCAGGATGGTTGCACGCGCACGCGGCGCGCTCAGTGTAGTCGGCTTCATTAACAAATGACTCTTATGAACCGGTTCTTTTTGAGTCAAAAACACAAAGCGCAGCCTGTTCACTAACGAATTGTTTTTACACTATTTCGTAAATCAGATACTGCTTCTCGGTTTATTCAGAAGTCCTCTGAGAAATCTAATCCCGTCTGGATATGTCTGAGATTCATCCCGTAATTGTTTGGTGATCCGATTCTCCGACCGCTCGCTCCACTTTCATCATGGATATAGGCCTTTCTGCCACATCGGACGAAACAATAACATGAAACCAATAAGAAGATGCCGACCACGAAAACTAATAGCAGAGTTAGGTAAGAATCTTGTATTGCAGTTTTCTCGATTGTTAACATAATATAGCTGATTTTAGTTGGCCCATTTTCCCAAACCATTAATTCAGTTCTCAAAACAAAGACACATTTCTCAAAAAGTTTAACAATAAGTAAGTGAAACATTAGGTAGCAAAACTGATTACACCAATCAGAATCTCTGCATCCTAACAACGGAGAGAGGAGAGAGCTGAACAAATAATATACATGGGTTTTATGCTTACACATTCAGTATAATTACAGTACAGTAACAGTACATTAGATGATGGAAATTTCACTATTCTATATGTACAGTACTCTGTACACCTTCAAACGTGAGACTGTCAAATTTTGTTTGTAACAATTTTTTTATGTATACTGCATGTTTGCACAACAGAGAAATGACTGCCTAGAGACATAGTCTTGTGTCAGGAGACCTGGAAACTGCTATAGTACTGTATACCATAATGAAATTTGACCAAATGTGCAGAGGATGCTGAATTTACCGTTTTTTAAATTTTTTTATTTAAATTTTTTTTTTTTACTGTACTATATTGTGGTGCATACAAGTTCATATACAATTCTTTGGTATTTGAACTTTTCTAGTGTTTTTCATCTACTGCAAGATTACTTTACAGTAGTAAAATGAAAAATTATCTGTTCCCAAAAGTTCATTGCGGAATTATTATTATTATCTGTAATTTAATTTATGTTGTATACTGTAATAGACACTGAGCTGCAAAAATAATTCCTGAATCCTAATAAGAGTTTTTTGTTAAGTGTTATTGATCTCATGAGTTTTCACTGAGCAGGAAAGTCGTCTGTGTATTTGAATTGTGTGTAAGCATTTAAGAATACCTGTAATATCTAGATTGAAAAGTTTGAAAGACAAATTTATGCTGGCTTGTCTTAAAGTCTTGTTGGTAGCACTTTAGAATACTGTTACTTCATTAATGAATAACTACACAGGAACAAGTGACTAATGCACTATTAACACTGTAGTAACTACTATTACCTAACAAGAAACTCTGATTAATGATTTAGTATGTAATAGCGCTCAGTTGAAACTGGTAGTTCACTATTATCTAATCAATAACTACTATATATATATATATATATATATATATATATATATATATATATATATATATATCCTGGAGAACTACTAAGAACTACTGTATACAAGTTCTTTATTAATGTGAATTATGCATGATGTACAATTAATTCTAAAATGAAGATCATGGTAACCCACTAGAAATGACTCAAGAATTACCAAATCCTTCTAAAGGAACTACTAATTACTTGGATCAGTATTCTAAAGTGAAAAGCATCATAACTCCCTAATATTGACTGACGTCCTTGTAAGCTTTTGAGGTATATGTAAGGTTTTGGATAGTAATGACTCAAGTGTTACTACATCCTTCTGAAGAAATTACTAATTATTTGGATCAGTATTCTAAAGTGAAGATCACGGTAACCCACTAGTAATGATTTAAGTCTTACCAATTCTAACAAAATGGATTACCAAAACCTTACAAAAACCTCAAAACTTTACAATGACTTCAGTAATTACTAGGGAGTTATCACGATCTTCACTTTAGAATACTGATCCAAAAAATGAGTAATTCCTTTAGAAGGATGTAATACCACCTGTATAGTTACTATCCAATACTTTACAAAACTCTCAAAAGCTTACAATGATTTCAGTCATTACTAGGGAGTTATCATGATCTTCACTTTAGAATACTGATCCAAATAATTAGTAATTCCTTCTGAGGAATTTCATAATACTTGAGTCATTACTAGTGGGTTACCATGACCTTTACTTTAGAAGTAATTGTACATTATGTATTATTCATATTAATTATGAACCTGTATACAGTAGTTCTTAGGGAGGTATGAAAAATAATAGTTACTAGTTGTTACTAGAGTGCTAATATTGCGTTACTCATGTGTTCTTGTGTAGTTATTCATTAATGATGGAACAGTATTCTAAAGTGTTACCGTCTTGTTTAAGAAACATAAATAGTTTGGCCAGTTAGATGTTCTAGATGTTTCCTAAAGTGTTTCTAGTTGGTTGCTAGGATATTCTGGGTGGTTGCTAGGATCTTGCTATGCAGTTGCTGGGGTGTTGCTAGACTATTGATAGTGTGTTCTGGGTGATTACAGAGATTCCCACCACTGGTAATAACAGAAAATGAAACATTGTTTTCAAAACTGATCCAGTTTCAATACTTTGATATTATTGTATTTCTTTCTAATGTAAATTCAAAAGTGTTACTCTTAAACTTGCTCTTAAACTTGCACCAAAACGTGATTTATACCATCTAAGTAGCCTATGTAATATTAATAGAACCGCATGTCTTTAATTATACAAGCTCAGAAACATTTATAACCTGTTGAAGTTTTTTATATTGACTTGGTGCCATGATGGATATTGAAATGTTGTTATTTATTTATTTATTTATTTTTATTTATAACAGTATGGATGATTACTTAATGGTAAGGCAATATTTGTGAACACAACTGTGCATGTTAGACAATACATCCCCAAAAACTATGCATGGGGGCTTGTTTTGGTGTTGCCACCCTTCGTAGACCCCATGCCACCCCTTTGCCACCCTAAAAAATATTTTCTAGATCCGCCCCTGCCCTGTAACCCTGCCTGGTTTGGTTTCAAAATGATTAACAGTTGAAAACATTAGAAATTTAGAAAAGCAATCAAAAAGTAATCAAATGTAATCAGTTACATTACTTTAATAAAGTAATTGAAATAGTTACATTACTTATTACCTTTTAAATAGGGTAACTTGTAATCTGTAACCAATTACATTTCCAAAGTAACCTTTCTAACACTGGTCATACTTACTGTACATTTCCTACTTCTGGAGGGCTCTCATATAAAATTGGTCACTGGCAAAACCACATGGTTGATGCTGTGGTACTCGTTAATTAAATTTCTTTAATTTAAGCATTATCCCCATACGTGTGGGATTAAACAGGATATGAAGACACTGATCTGACAGAAATCATGAAGCAGATTGAAGAGAGTACACTGGTACAGATGGATCGCTGGAGTTTGCAAGTCATTCCTGTGGATTTGGCAGACGAGGGCGACCCCGTGCCTAATGACATCATCAACAACTATTTCTCTGTTGGTGTGCCTTTTAATTTCCTCTTGATGGATGTTGAGTCATTTGGCTCTTAGAATGGAGGGACTCTTTTTCTGTAATTGGCAGGTGTATTGTATTCATGTCAGTAATTTCGGTGGTTCCTTCAACAGGATGCATCTATAGCACACCTATGGCGTTATTTTACTACCAAATGTCGAGAGCGCATTTTTGTAGCGCGAAAGTAGATTAATATAATGCGCGAGCGCGAATCTCCTCGCTCGCACGCGGATTTCCTTTGCTCTCGCACAAAACCGGACGCGCGCTCTCGGATATACGCTGCTCTCGCGCAGAGAGAGTGCGCGCGCACTTAAACCGTGTCTCTCCTCTCGCTCAAAGTGTGCGTGTGCGCGCTCAAACTTTGTCCTGTGCACTCGCAAATCTCTCCGTGCTCTTGAGCTAGATATTAATTCTTTTCACACCTGAATTAAACGTCAAAAGTTATCAACCAATCAGATTTTTCTACAACTGACCCGATGAAAATGCTAGGCCTACCTGAAGAGGGAACTGATCTTGGAATTTCTTTACAATTTAATAATGTTTAGTCATATCAAACGTATATTAGAAATGGCTAGGAATAGGTTGATTGGATGATTTATAAATAAATAAATAAATAAATAAATAAATAATAATATAAAAAAAAATTGTTTGTCTAACCGTTTGGTCAAACCCCTCTGAGCGATTTATCTAAACAAACAAACAAAAAAGTATATGATTCTTAAAGTTGATATGGCCATACATGTATTGTGTACTTGGGCTGATATACATACATATATATATATATATATATATATATATATATATATGTATAGGCTTACCTCCGATATTTTCCTCTTTTTTATCATCCATTTCTCTCTATCTATAGTCGATCTGCTAATATCCGTCCTGTGTGCACTCAAACTGAGCGCTCTCTTCTCCCTGTCATTACAAGACATGCCCCTTACTGCTGATTGGCTAGAAGTGTGTTTTGGGACTCGGTCCGACACTGCGGTCAAAAGCGTTTTTCAAAAATTTCTTAGTGCACCTTTAATAGTCAAGTCAAGTCAAGTCACCTTTATTTATATAGCGCTTTTAACAATACAGATTGTGTCAAAGCACTTAACAATATCAAATTGGAGGATAGAGTGTCAGTAATGTATAATAATAAGATTAAACACTCAATTTTCAGTTAAAGGCTTTTCATTATTGAATTCAGAGATGTCATTGTCTAGCTCAGTTTAGTTTAAATAGTATTTATGAAATCAAATTGACGATAATCGTTAGAAATTAAGTGTCCCCAACTGAGCAAGCCAGAGGCGAAAGCGGCAAGGAACCAAAACTCCCTCTGTGACAGAATGGAGAAAAAAAAACCTTGGGAGAAACCAGGCTCAGTCGGGGGGCCAGTTCTCCTCTGGCCAGGATATTATTGTTTATTTTTTTACTTATTGTTTTAATTAAATTTTAAATGTATAAATGTATTATATTTCTATTTTTATATTGTTGCAATTTCTAACAATAATAGTATTATGTAGTTAGGTATTTTATTATATTATAGTTATTTTGTTTAATTTTTAGTTTTATTGTATTTAAGTCGAGTTCTTCACTGGGGATATGTCCCCGGGGCTCATCCAGGTGTCCGGCCTCCGCCGACGGTCAGGGTCGCAGACATCATCTCCCGGCGCCGATCCACCATCTGATCTGGACACGGACTGAGAAACAGAATAAGAAAGAAACAGACAAATATTAGCGTAGATGCCATTCTTCTTATGATGTAACGAGTACATCGTGTGTTATGAGGAGTGTTCCCGGTTCCGGTTGATCTAATTAATGCAGCCTAACAATCCTTTAACGGATTTGAATAATAGAAGTGTATTAGTGTGATATGTGTAAGCCAGGTTAAAGAAATGTGTCTTTAATCTAGATTTAAACTGACACAGTGTGTCTGCCTCCCGAACAGTGTTAGGTAGATTGTTCCAGAGTTTGGGCGCTAAATAGGAAAAGGATCTGCCGCCCGCAGTCGATTTTGATATTCTAGGTATTATCAAATGGCCAGAGTTTTGAGAACGCAGCAGACGTGGAGGACTATAATGTGATAAGAGCTCGCTCAAGTACTGAGGAGCTAAGCCATTCAGGGCTTTATAAGTAATTAACAAGATTTTAAAATCTATCCGATGTTTGATAGGGAGCCAGTGCAGTGTTGACAGAACCGGGCTAATATGGTCATACTTCCTGGTTCTAGTAAGGACTCTAGCTGCTGCATTTTGGACCAACTGTAGTTTATTGATCAAGCGTGCAGAACAACCACCCAGTAAAGCATTACAATAGTCTAACCTTGAGGTCATAAACGCATGAATTAGCATTTCTGCATTTGACGTTGAGAGCATAGGTCGCAATTTAGATATGTTTTTGAGATGGAAAAACGCAGTTTTACAGATACTAGAAACATGGCTTTCAAACAGCACACATAGGTTCCTAACTGATGAAGAAGAATTGACAGAGCAATAATCACTGAGCAGTTACTCATTTTAGTTTATCACGATCTTAGAAAATTCTGTTACAATCAATGAATCTCTCTACACTGCACAATAATATTTTATTTACTGTACATCGTGTCTACACTTTGTTTGTTATAATGAGAGGATTAGCTTCCAGAATTCAGGACTGAACAAAAACTCCGGAGTTTTGAGCGGACAGTGGATTCTGACTAACTAAAACACCTCTGAATGGCCACTGCGTTTAAGAAACCAACAGGTATGTCTGTGATTGGCTACAATGTTCAACGCTGTAAAACACGTAATTAGAAACCTTTGAAGCTAGACAGATACGCACTGCTGGAGTCTGCCGTGAGGTGGCTGCCACTTACTTTCATTTATTTATTTATGTCTTTGTTATTAATGATATTAGCTGGGTCCCGCTTCCTTCTTCCCTGAGTCTTGAACTTTAAATCACCCTGTGGCAACCCATTTTTTAAGTCTCGCAACCCACCAGAGTGTCATAACCTAGGGTTTGAAAACCACTGCTCTAAACCCCAGCTACTCGTTCCATCATAGACATTCATACTCCAGATTTAATTATTGCTGAATGAAATATACGGGATAAAGTGTATTTCAAGCTGCGTTCTGTGAAGTGATATTTACTGTAGTTATATGTACTTCCTAATTAACCTAAAACTGTAGATCCATATCACACACAAAAATCAGGCTAATATGTTGATGGCTCCTGCTAAATCACTGGGATGCTTCCCCAAGTAAAACTGAAGCTTGAAGATTACAGCTCAGAAGATAAAGTTGATGAGAAATCAGAATTTAGAATATTATACCTTTTGTAATTTAACAATGTATATTGTACTATAATAGTAAAGATTTTACTTTTAATAGCCTATTATAAGATATTTTTATAATTCTTTATTTATTTTTTATTTATTATTTTTTATTGCCTTCATTGCACTAGGCTTGTTTAGTATTACTGCTAATTTGTTTGGCACATAAATTATGTATTTTCTGTTAGTTAAGAATCCTTTTACAGAAGTAGTCCAAGTATCTCACGCTATTGAGTTTGTGTTTGGTAACACATTATAACAAGACTGTAAACATTACCATCTGCACATATAACATGTATTAAAAATGACATACATAAATAATGTATAGATAATTCATGACATTTTTTCATCTTGTTTGATGTTAGACAATGATAATGTCAGTTCTTCGTTATGCTGTCACTTTATTGTTATTAAAAATGAATTGGTAGTTCTTGTTAAGTTGTGTATAATATTTAAGTACACACATCCTTGCAGCAGTAAAACTGATACTTTTATTTAATAATCTTACCTTGCTTAGATTATCCTAGAATATTATGATCCTTTCTTCACTGAATTGTTCTCTTTCTCTAATTCCTGGTGTTTTCAGTGGTGACTGAAATCTCAGTGCATTATTCAAATGGCATGAAAAATGTGAGTTAAATGTATTACTCGCAGCTGCATAATTTGGCACTCTCTAAAGGTGTTACTGTGACAGTTGTGAATAAGATTGTAATTAACACATTTTAAAAATGATTCCACTGTATTTGTACTACATGCATAAATTAATATATATATATATATATATATATATATATATATATATATATATATATATATATATATATATATATATATATATATATATAATTATTATTTTTTAATTTTTTTTATTTATTTTTTTTTTTGCCTGAATATTAACGAGGTCAATGACATAATCTTGAGCGTTCAGACACAGAGTAATTAATATTCGTGAGCTAAGCTTTTCAGGGTTCTTCTAATTGGCTAGCTTTTCAGGGGCCGTCTCTCTTCCAGCCAATCAGTAAGGTCAGTTTGGTAAACGTCACGGAGCGTCATTAATATGAGTGATGTTTGGTCACGTGATGGATCTCACCTGTCATTCCAGAACTCAAATACAAGCGGATCGGAGCTGACACCTGCATTAAGGCCAGCATGATATTTTTCCAGCATACAGTGTTGATTTCTAAGGGATCGCTCCGGTTTTTATTTATTTTTGCCTCTTACTCTGAATTGACTCGTTATTAACACTAACAGGAGATTAGAGGTATTGTGTCTCTTGCTGAAAATAGGTAGATTATGGGTGCTGTGTTGGGGACCCTGGCTAGTTGGGTAAGTCGGTTTGCTTTTTTATGTAGCTTATAAATTCACATTTTGTTCAGATTGTAATATAATGAAACTTTGCATGAATCAAAGAAATTTGATTAATGTTGTAATGAAAGCAGGACAGGTTAAGAAAACCACCTGTTACTTACGCTCCTGCTTAACTGGATTACATTGTTTCCTCTGACAGTCAGCAGCGGGGCAGTTCAGATATACAGGGTATATCAAAAAGCTTTATAATATAATATAATTTAATTTAATTTATTAAAATAGGATTAAATAAAGGTGAATAATTGAGAATAATATTAACAACAGATGAAATCTACAGAATAATATTAAACACTGGTAAATTCTTGAGAATATTATTAAACATATGTATTCTACGTAATAGCCTACTTTTAGTTTTTACACGTATTGGTTCTCCATCCTGGTCTGTAATATTACAGTGAGTGTGTCAGACAATAGAGACCGACGTGCACGGTCATGCTCGACAGTCACTATTCTACAGAATATGATTATTATTATTAAGCGTGTGAATTCTATAGAATATTATTCTTTATATAACACAAGTCTATAAAGAATATTCTAGAGATTATTAAACACGTACTCTAGAGATCATTTTTAATTTCTGGTGTATTCTAGTGTTGGCATATAATAACATCAAGCACATGGTTTAGCTGCATGCATTGTGCATATGGCTTCTCAAGGTGAGTAGTATTAAGTTGTTTACAACAGACTGAGCTCAGATCTCACATCAGCTGCTTTAAATCTTAGTGTCTAATTCATAAACAGTCTCTTTGCCTGTTAGACCTGCTGCTGCTGGAGACAGAAGTCTTAACAGCACTAACGGTCTTAACATTAACATCTATCAATTCCTTACCTGTGTGCA
The DNA here is from genome assembly GCA_039654775.1 of Spinibarbus caldwelli. NCBI lineage: Eukaryota > Metazoa > Chordata > Actinopteri > Cypriniformes > Cyprinidae > Spinibarbus > Spinibarbus caldwelli. The sequence goes on from CM077254.1 coordinate 26,635,903, forward strand.
CCCCTCAACCAACGGTTGAAGCACTTTTTGCTTTTAATGCAGCAGAAAGTCTTTTTGCATAAGAGCCTATCATCTTGATTTGTTTTTATCATTCTTCTTTATAAAAGAGCTCCAGGTGGAAATGTATTTTTCTTTTTCCTTAAGGTTTCTTGCCTTTGCAACCATGCAGCATGTGTTAGGTGCAGATGCTGCCCACAGATCAAGAAGTCTATTGTAACCCGAATCATGTATGCCTTCATCCTTTTGCTTGGTACCATCATTGCCTGTGTCATGTTGTCACCTGGTGTTGAACAACAGCTTAAAAGAGTAAGAATGAATTATTTTGAAGCATTAGTAGAGTTAGAAATAATCCAATAACTCAAGTAATTTAGACCAAAAGGGGTTTTTACATTGTCTCTGATGCTGAGATAATATACTGTTTGTAGTTCATTTGAAAGTTGGAGACGTTTTATGGTTTAGCAGCATGCTGATTGTAATTTCTTCATTTTTAGATCCCTGGTTTCTGTAATGGAGGAGCAGGATCCAGTATACCAGGAATTGAGGCCAATATTCAGTGTGAGATTTTTCTGGGCTATAAGGCTGTGTACCGGGTTTGTTGTGGCATGAGTTTGTTCTTTCTCAAGTTCTCCCTGCTCACGATCAATGTGAAGAACAGCCGAGATCCCAGAGCTGCAATCCACAATGGGTTAGTCCATTAAGATGATGTGGACCTATTTTCTGTTCAAAATCAAGCTGTTGATTACTTGATTACAAACTAGAAATTCTTCTTGTTGATTTGATTTTCAATACATATAATTTGTTTATTGCTAAACCACAGTTTGTGGAATTAATACTATAGCATTTGGTCATTTTATGAAACTACTGAGACATCTCTATATTTCATTAGGTTCTGGTTTTTCAAGATTGCAGCCATGGTTGCTGTCACTGTTGGTGCCTTCTATATTCCAGAGGGGCCTTTTACCCGAAGTAAGAATTGAACTCATTTTATAAATCTGATCTGAGTGGTTGGCAATTTTGCAAAGCTATATATTAGATTATATATTAGTTTTTGTTGCTGTTGTTGTTTTATATAAATGTCATGAATACAATGTGCAAGTTGATATCTGTCATTACATTTTAGGGGATATCACTGCAATAGGAGGTAGTATATTAGAAGTCACTCTTGTTTCTGTGATAGTCTTATGCTCTGCTGATAAGATTCACCTGGAAGAATAATCTTCCAGGTGAATCTTTGCCAATGATGAGACATGTTAATAACAAGGTTAAAGTGTTTGTTGAAATCGCTCATTTTTGCAACTGACCCTTTGCTAAGTCTCAACTTGAAGGGGTAGTTCACCCCAAAATGAAAATTCGGTCATCACCCTTATGTCTTTTGTTCATTTTTGAAAAACAAATGAAGATATTTTTTAATGAAACCTATATTTTTGTCTTTCAGAAAGACAATAGAAAACATTGCAAAATTAATAATAGAAAACATTGCAAAATTAATATTTGCCATTGCAAAATTAATATTTGCCATTAATATACTAACATTTACCATACAGTATGTGTGTTAATCAATGTTTATAAGCTCAAATTAATGACGTTCTTTATATAAAGCGATTGAGTCTCTTCAGAGGACTTGGATTAAACCACTTGATACATGTGGAATACTTTTACTGTCTTTTCATACTTTTGTAAGAATGATGAAAATTTTGGTTGCATGGACTTTCAGTGGATGGACAACAGTGTGTTCTGAAGATGAACATAAGTCAATGACATTAGGGTGAGAAAATGATGACAGAATTTTCATTCTTGGGTGAACTATCCTTTCAAAAGTGTAACTATCATAAGGTACAACTCTTGCCATCCCATCATTTTGTCAGGTTGTAGACTTTTCTAGTATAAGTATATGAAACTCTTGTGTGTTTAAATCATTGCATGCTGTCAATTAAAATATATCTCAGCCCTCATTCCTAAAAACACATGTATATCAACAGTAAAGACATTAATTGTTCTAAGGTAAATTATTGTTACAAAACATTTAAATATTGATTCAAGTTATGATAGAGGTGTGCAGATAACTAGTAGGTAGTAGTATATATAGGCCCGGTTTCACAGACAGGGTTTAGACTAAGCCAGGATTAGGCCATTGTTCAATTAGGAAATTTAAGTATTTTTTATTAACATGCCTTAGAAAAAACATTACTGGTGTGCATCTTGAGACAAAACAAAGGCACTGATATATTTTAAGATCAGTCAGTGCAAGTTTCTTTCAGTTAAAACAGCTTAGATTTACACTTTAGTCTGGGACTAGGCTTAAGCCTTGTCTGTGAAACCGGGGGAAAGAGTTCAGAGTATAGTGAGTGTTATGGATGTTTTTGGACCAGATCTGTTGACTTTACTTTTTTCACTCTGATAAGCATCTTTGTTTTTAATGAAGTTAGTGCGAGGCTCAGCAACGGGTCAGTTCTGCACAAATTACACACTGCAGCTTTAATGTTGTTAATGGGAGCAAGCAACCAAACAACCATTCAAACTGTTTTTACTTAACTATTTTTTTGAGCAATTTGTACTTGAGGATTTTTTTTTTTAAATTCTGTTTATTATTAATAATGTAATAACTTATTAAGCATTGCTTGTGCATCACCTCTAGGGGCATTGTTTTTCATCGTTTAGTTCAGTTCAATGGGTAAAGAAAAAACAAACAGTGCTTTTTGCAAGTTTTTGGAGGCCTCCATGAATCATATGTTCTTCATTCTTTATGCCCAGCTCGATTTTTGTTTGCAAGAAATCTAAGTTAATTTATGTCTTTTTCTTTAGTGTGGTTTATTGTGGGAAGCTGTGGAGCATTTTGCTTTATTCTGATTCAGCTGGTTTTGCTTATTGACTTTGCCCACTCGTGGAACGAATCCTGGGTTGATAAAATGGAAAAAGAAAACAGAAAGAGGTGGTATATAGGTAGGTAAATATGTTACGTGTGTAAACCTATTTGTTATAATATGTATGTTGAGTAATTTAATGCTCCTTCCTTCTAGCCTTGCTGTCGGTAACAGGAGTGAACTATCTTCTGTCCTTCACGGCTGCTGTTCTCTGCTATAACATCTACACTCAGCCAGAAGGATGCGTGCTTAACAAGTTCTTCATCTGCTTCAACATGCTATTATGTGTCGTAGCTTCTGCTTTGTCTGTACTGCCCAGAATTCAGGTATTTACAGTTACATTATTTTTTTTTTTTTACAAAGCCAAGGGAACAAGTGTTTTCTCTGAGACATTTGCTAGTCTGTATACCTGCCATATAAACATAATTAAGCCACACAGTTTTCATTTATAGTCCAGTGAATTGAGACTGTATATAATTCTAGGAATACCAGCCCAGATCTGGTCTTCTTCAGTCATCCATTATGACTTTGTACACCATGTACCTCACCTGGTCAGCCATGACCAATGAGCCAGGTTAGCAGCTTCATAAAGGTTTTGTTCATTTAATCTGTCTTCTTTCTTAGCTAAATTAGACCATGTGACCATGTGTTGATATTCAGAATGTTTGACCTTGCTTTTACCTTGTGGCTTAAGTTTGGAAAAACTTGTTTCAGAAATTCTTAAGTTTGCTTTCAAATGGATACATTTGCTTAATTTCAAGATCTGTTTTTTTGTTTGTGTCCATCCCTCATCTCCAGACCGCACATGCAACCCGAGTCTGATCAGTATCTTCCAGCAGATCACGTCCTCCACTGTTGCGCCACTGGAGATCGAGAACCAGACGGCCATCATCATTGTAGACATAGAGGAAACTGTGCCATCTGCCCCGTATTTGCAGTGGTGGGACGCTCAAAGCATCGTCGGATTAGCCATTTTTGTTCTCTGCATTTTGTATTCAAGGTATAGTGTTTTTACTGTGATATATGCAGTCGTTGCCTGGCACTCCTGCAATTTTTTTTTCCAAATAATTCATAATTTTCAAGTTTTCTCTTTATGGCCACTGACAGTGTGGTTGGCTACTGCGCATGGTCTTTGGAGATGTGCTTGTAGCCTTGAGATTGTCCATGCTTGGCTATGATCTTGTGCCTCTTTCTTTTGTCTGTTCTTGTTGCGGTTAAAACAGTGACACAAAACAGGAAAAGGTTTTTGTTTTTTTTTTGCATTCAAACTGGTTGAATGTGATTTTTGTACTGTAGGCTCTTACCAATGTGAAAAGATTTGCTTCAAATCAAATTATTTGTAACTACTTCTAGAAAGTGCCAGTAATATTGTCTGGTTTTATTCATTCATTCAGCTGCACACCAAAAGACAGACATACACTATATTGTCAAAAGTATTGGGTCACCCCCTTCTAATGAACAGCTTTGACTACTTTAGTCATTTCCATGAGTACAAATCTTAATGTTTAAGCATATAATGATATTCTAGGGAATTGTTTGCTTCTAATTTTATAGTAACAGTTTGGACAGGACCCTTTTCTATTCTAACATGACAATGTCTCTGTGTATAAGGCAAGGTTCAAAAAGAAATTGATTCAGTCAGTGTGGAAGAACTTGACTGGTCTGCAGAAAGCCAAGTCCTAATCCAAGCTGAACACCTCTGGTGTGACTTTAAATGCAGACCTTGAGCCAAAAACTCTTTACCAAACACCAATGACTTGTGCATACACTATATGGACAAACGTATTGGGACACCCCCTTCTTTAGAACAGAAAAAGGCACTTCCAAAACTGTGGGAACAAAGATGGAAACATAATGCATGTATTTAAAAATTGTATTTCCATCTCTGTTGCAACAGTTTTGGAAGTGTCTAAAATGACTGTACCCATATGTACAAGTCATTGGTGTTTGGTAAAGAGTTTTTGGCTCAAGGTCTGCATTTAAAGTCACGCCAGAGGTGTTCAGCTGGGAATAGCACTTGGCTTTCTGCAGACCAGTCAAGTTCTTCCACACTGACTAAATCAATCATTTATTTTTGAACCTTGCCTTATACACAGAGGCATTGACATGTTAGAATAGAAAAGGGTCCTGTCCAAACTGTTGCTTTAAAATTAGAAGCACACAATTCCCTAGAATATCATTATATGCTTAAACATTAAGACTTGTACTCATGGAAAATACTAAAGTAGTTAAAGCTGTTCGTTAGAAGGGGGTGACCCAATACTTTTGGCAATATAGTGTATGTGGATGCCAGAAAATGTTTTAATTTCAAGAGTTTTCTGGAGTAAATCGTGGATTATTTGAAAAAAAAAACAAAAAACAAAAGTGCAAAGAAACCACTATTTACAACCGCCAGTAAAAACTCTGGACACATTTGAATAAATTTACTTTATTTACCTTTGCCATATACCTTTTTGAATGGATAAGTTGCATAATGGGTAAATTGGACCAGATAACCAACAACTTTGAAGCATGCATGGGAATGTGTGGCCAAGCTTTTGACTGGTAGTTTTAATAGATTAATAAACATTCTTGAAAACATTATATTGAACACAGAAGTATCTGATGGGACATACTAAAGTTCTAATGCTTGTGCCATAAAGAGCTTCTTTTTTTTTCCCTCACAGTATACGCTCTTCCAATACCAGTCAAGTTAATAAACTAACCTTAGCAGCTAAAGATAGCACAGTCGTGGATGAAAGCTGCACAGTAAGTCCTGAGATAGCAGAAGAGGTCACAACACCAATTGTGGAGGACAACGAACGGGACACTGTTCAGTACAGCTACGCTTTCTTTCACTTCATGCTGTTCCTGGCGTCCCTTTACATCATGATGACTCTCACCAACTGGTACAGGTGTGTGCATTTCCCAGTGATCACTAAAGTACAATGAAGAATTTTTTTTTTACATTTTGAATGGAAAAGTAGAAACACACGCAACAGCAGGCACTGTATATAATTATATGCAAAATGATAACATTGATTTTTATTGTCAAACCAGTCCTGATGCAGACTACAATGCCATGACGAGCAAGTGGACGGCAGTGTGGGTGAAAATCTCATCCAGCTGGGTCTGTCTCTCATTATACACCTGGACTCTGGTTGCTCCGATGATTCTCACCAACAGAGACTTCACCTAGATGCATTTCTGCAGAACACCTTTTAAAATAAAGGCTCTTCTATTTCATTGCTATAATAATCTTTTTAAAAAAAAACTTTTTTTTAAGAGTGTAATGTCCTACAGCCTTGATGCTATTATAAAAATACTGTTTGGTTTTTGTTCCTATTTATTGGAGTTTTAATGTTTTTATGGATTTTATTTTTGGACCATTTTGCCTAATAACCTCAGCATGTGTTAGGATGTTCTCTGTGCCATCGGTTGGAATGAAAATGTATTTTATTTTTCTTCCATGTCTGCTTACTGCTTTAGAGAAAACTTTTTTTTTCATTATGGTGTGTTTGTACTTTTGATTTATGCTGAAACAGTGTTTTATCTCTGTTGGTCAGGCAAAATGTACCGATCTTTCTATTTTTTTTTGTATCTTTACTGTGTTTTGTTTTGTATAAAAAATGCTATATTTTCATCATAAAATCAAGGAGTATAGTGACAAAAAACATTATTTCTGATACAAAAAGAGGCAGTAATGCAACATCGAGGATGCAAATATATTTTGGTTAATTATCAAATAAGTTTTTTTGTACAACCAGGAAAATTATATGTACAATGTATTAATGAATTAACATATTTAATTTTTTTTTTTTATTATTTGGAGATTAATTAAATTGAAAATAAGTGATCATGAACACTATTATAATTGCATGTCATTCTGTCATTGATTTTATACCATCACAGCAGCTCCACAGTCATGTTTCAACCTGCTCTACAGACTACAACTCATCCTTCTCACCTAATGCTGGTATGATGTTCCCTGATTTTCAAGCAGGAGGATGCAATGCAATGCCTTTGCAATTTCTTTAAATAATATTAATCCTCAATTCTGACTTGTGAGTTTGTTGATGATGAGGCTGCATCACAAGAACTAGTCCCTCGACTGAACCTGGTTTCTGCAAAGGTTTTTTTCCCATCTTTTTTCACTATTCTTCATACAGTCTGCATGTTATAAAGCACTACTGTACATAAATAATGCTAATTTGACTTGACCATCAGTCATGAATGTCCAGAAACTGTATATTACTGATTTAAATGCACATTGCAAAAGTAAAACTTGAATGCAGTTTTTTTTTTTTTAAATTTTTTTTTTAATTGGTTTCATTCGCAGGTCTTGGAAGCACACTGAACATTTACATGTTTAACATCACAAGTATTTTTAGTAGGGCTCCAAAAATTCAACTGCCATTTTTTGGCAATTATTATTGCACTATATTAATTATACTGAACTATAGATGAAACAGTACAGTACGAAAAAAAAAAAAGGTCACTCTTTGACCAACGAATGTTAAAAATTGATCAGGTGGGCCAGCCATCAGCTGGTATCAGTGGATTTCCAAGTGTGAACCAGTCTTCAGTCGAGGGTCTGCATTTGTCTTATGCACCCACACTGAATTGGAGAATCTGAGGTGAAACCATTCATTATGTTCAGTGTGTCAAAAAACCCTACACATTCATGTACTACAAAGATGACTATATATCTAACATCAAACTACAGCTCTAAGCTGTCTCTAAACATTTCAATGCCAGAATACACACTGTAATGCACTTTATCCAACCATAGACCTCTTCCGTCCTCTGAGTCGAACTTCATCCAGTTTCTTGATGACCGCAGATGACTTTTTGGATGAAGCAGTGTAACTTTTCAGAAGTCTCTCAAACAAAGTCTCCGTATTGGGATGAGTGCTGAGAAAAGCTTTCTCCAACACGTACAAGTCAACTCCTTTATCTTCTGGTAGAGTAGAAATATAACTCAACCCAAAGTCAATCAGAACCAGCTTAATGTTTTGGTCCTCAGCTCCAGTGACCAGAAGCATGTTGGAGGTGGTGAGATCCCCATGGATGACATCTTCATCATGCATCTGAGCCAGGATTTCTCCAATCTTGTCTGCTAGAGTCTGGAGATGCTGTGGGTTTTGTTCTGAGGCTTGAGCCGATGCTATGTGGTCTCTTACTGACACTGAGTGAATAATATCCTCCAAGAAAATGCAATGAGTGGTGTAGTCAACAAAATAAACAACGGGTGCGTTGATACCTGGGACAAAGGAAACGAAGAAGTCAATCATATAGAGTAAATGTTAATTATATTTAAATTTGTTCATTTAGCAGATTAATAACCTTAACATTTATGTTTGCACTCATATGCAGTGTGATGGAAAAAAGTAATTTGTCACCCCGCAAGACCCTTTAAAATAAAACTAGGAGGCAAATGGGCGTTTAAAAATATTCATAATAGTTATTTTCCTTTTTGAAGCCTTAAAAGGATAGTTCACCTCAAAATGAAAATTCTGTCATCATCTTCTCACCCTGAAGTTGTTCCAAACCTGTTCTTTTTCTGATGAACACAAAAAGATATTTTGAAGAATGTTGGTAACCAAAAAGTTGATGGTAGCCAATAATCATTGATTTCCACAGTATTTCCACAGTATTTTTTTTTTCCATACAATGCAAGTCAATGGCTTCCAGCAACTGCTTGGTTCATTTCTTCAAAATAACTTATTTTGCGTTCAACAGCTAAAATTTATGCAGGTTTGGAACAACTTGAGGGTGGGTAATTTCATTTCCAAATACTTTCAAATATTTTAACTCTTACTGTAATCAAGGTTAGGGTTAGGTTTGCAGGGGGAGGGGGGCATATATCGAGTCTGCACGGTTAAACCTATTCTCGTTATTATCAATATGTGAGCATATTCTGTCGATGCTACACTTGCAGCATGGACAGACGACAGCTGAGTGAAATGAGAAGGATACTCGCTCGCAGGATCTGGTGTTGTTGTGCACTGACCTGCTCTCCTGCATCGCAGTATGGATCGCACCTCCTGTGTGGTTCTGCGGCGCGTCAGTTTCTCGTCGACTTCAGGGTGGCGATATAATTTTGGGAATCTCTCTTTAATAATCACGGACCGACCCAAAAACGTGCCTCGATAGACGCGGGCTTCTGCGCCCTGTTTAATCATATGTGCCTCCTTTAAATACGACGGGACACTCGCTTTTACTGAGTCTGAGTGGGCCATGTTTCAACCTAACCCCCATGTGCTCTCTACTTCCGGGAAAAAAAATGCTACTTACGCTTCTTCTGTTATTAGATACACAAGTGCATACCGCCACCTACTGTTCTGACTTTGTCCTAGCCATAATCTTTTTTTTTTACATTTATAATCTCTTACTGTTTCCCCACATTTTAGTATCGTTAGTATTCATTGTCCAACAACCTTTAAAAAGATAGTTGACATAAACACTGTAATTACTCCCATTAGATATGTATTTGGTACCCCACAGAATCAGTCTTCTCTAGGTATTACACTATGATAACACAAATGTTTTAGCAATTTAGAATTTTGCAGCGTAGTGTTCGAATCTAATAGACTATTTGAATATTTGAATGTGAATATTTTAACTGTGGAATAAATAAACAATCGCCGCTTGTTTCAGAAGCAGGATAGAGGCATTAGCACAAACCTTTCAGTATGTACGTAAATATGTGTATGGTATTGGCTTTTTATGTCAACTTTCAAGATATTATCATCACTCTTCGATCATCGATCAGACCAAAATCCACTATACGTCGGTGTTTCACAGTCTCACAAGACTGTCTGTCTGATTTTCTGGTGAAACTATTTAAAACACAGATTGAAAACAAAGATAGCACCGCTATTTATTAGATTAATTATTAATTAGTTTGATGTTTACTATATTCCCTGCTGGAAAAAAACAAAACAAAACAATAGACCATCACAGAAATTTCTAATGGTTCCACTACAAATAGGCCTACCATATTACAAACATTATAAACCATCAACTTTTAACCATTAAAACAATTAAAAAATAGAAGGTGACCAATTATAGGCTACCAGTAGAGACCCACGGGGTCAATTACAGGTTTCATTAAAACCAATACAAGTCCCATTATAACCAGTAAAACCATTACAAATTTAGTGATGGTGTCAATTTTTTTTTTTTTTTTTGTTATTATATTATTTTATATTTATATTATATTAAATGTGTTGGTAAGACTCAATACGACATGCAGTTACAGTGATAAGATTCATGGTTTCAGAACTTCTTTATTTACAAAGGCTCGCTCAGTTTAAGGAAGAGTACAGCCTCCTGCCACGTAGCCGCGACTTCCTTGGATGAACAGACTTCACCGAAAGAAGATCCCAGGGAACTTTGCCAGAAAAAAAGGCAGATGAAAACTATGATGCGCCACAGTAGCGCTTCCCTTTTACAGTGACTATGTGGACCGCGTATAATCTTAAACAATGTACATTTTGATTCAGTCAGTTTTCTATCGGGATTAACATCTCGTTTGAGGGATGTTAATCGGTCAGAGGTGAGAAGGCGGGTTAGCGGGGTAGCTACTTTTAGTCGTCTAAGTACTGTTTAAACGCGGAAAGAGCTCATATAATAGCTACATTGTCAGCTTCTTTATTTTTTTCCACTTCTGTTTTAAATATAACGGTTTGGTCTTGAAGATGTTATTCTACTGTCCCTTTGACATGCATGGCTTCAGAAAACTTTATAGGGAGCAATGCACAAATCCCACAGGCTTTGAAGTTCTGAGGACAGGACTGCTGTTTAGAAACATCAGCTGCAGATTATTTATAGCTAATTAGAAACGCACTCAAGCGATCTGCTCTAATGAAATCAATAGCGCCAACGAGAGAGTTGTCATGGTGACAGCGTTCTGAATGAAGCGGACAGATAAGGACGACTAGACAGCCAAACAACAGATTGTCCTTTAATACTCGCAGATCACATTCGCTATGTTTATGTTTTTGTTTTGGAAATAGATTATATTCCCGGACGAGACGGACTTGTTGTGTATTTGATGAGCCAGCGTCTGTTAATTCTGTTAAAAATGGGTAAGTTTCAGACCTGTTCGATGCTTATTTGTGTTTTTGCATGGAATTTTTAAGAAAAATACAAAACTAAATATTGCAATTGATAATCTCTTTAGCAAACAAATAGGACATATTTTAATATCAGTTAGCATTTTTTGAATTGTTTGTAGCCCGTTATAGAAATAGTTATGGTGATATCGTACTTGATCTAGAACATGTAGATCTATAATTATAATATGCAGTTCATAGTTTATGGCCTTATGTATGTTTTCTATTTTTTCTATTCTATTTTAAGATAACCTTCTGAAATTTGACTTTTTCTACTTTTGAACATATAAACATAGTTTTAAGTTGACAAAATCTGACCTATCAGGATGATCTACCCTCTCTATATTTGGAGTCAAGTTAGGGTTGTAGGTTAGTCCAGAGATGTGCTACTTACATTTTTAACACATTTATTGGATGGTAGTACATGTTGTAATTTTATACATGACCTTTTTAACTGCTGGTTGAAAGACAGACATCCTGAGCAGGCAAGTGAGATTCTCAGAAAACCAAGAAAAGTCCTGGTTCACCCTACACTCTTATTAAAATTAAAGGTTCAAAGGGGGGTTTTGTAGCAATGCAATAGAAGAACCATTTGGGTTCCACAAAGAACCTTTCTGTTAGCAGTTCTTAAAAGAACCATTTTTAGTGTGAATAATATTTCAATAATCTGAAGAACCTTTTGTGCAGTGAAGGTTTCGTGGATGTTAAAGGTTCTTCATGGAATCATTGATGCTAATAAGGAACCTTTATTTTTTAAGAGCATATGAGCAGGCCATCCCAGCTGTGTGTTATTTGTGTGTTACTTTCTCTTTTCTAGGTTGCTCTGTCCTGGTGCTCACTATCACTGCGTCCACTCTTGGTGGCCTAGTGTTCGGCTATGAACTTGGAATAATATCCGGCGCTCTGCCGCAGCTTCAAGCTCAGTTCTCTCTGGGTTGTGTCCAGCAGGAAGCCGTGGTTAGCGCTCTTCTGATAGGATCGTTGTCAGCATCTGTGATTGGTGGCTGGCTGATTGATCATCATGGCAGGAGGACATCCATTTTACTGAGTAATCTCCTCATCCTGGGAGGCACAGTTATCCTAACTACAAGCATATCTTTTTTGGCATTGGTGGTTGGTAGGGCCATCATTGGTTTTGCAATGAGCATTTCTTCTATGAGCTGCTGCATCTTTGTCTCTGAGATGGTTGCTCCCGAACGCAGAGGGTTGATGGTTACCCTGTATGAAGTTGGAATTACAGTTGGGATCTTGTTGGCCTATGCGGTCAACTACGTTTTTTCTGGAATCCAAGCAGGATGGAGATACATGTTTGGACTTGCTATTATACCATCTCTCATGCAGTTGGTGTCCATTGGGTTTTTACCTCAGACAATCAGTACCTCTGAAAGCTTCGTAATGGAGGACGATAGTCAGCAATCTGATAGATTAGCAGGAGAAATGTCAAATCAGCACCCAACAGAACAAGTTAAATATAGTGTCTTTGACCTCTTCAGAACCAAAGACAACATGTGCAGAAGAACCGCCATTGGTCTTGGGCTGGTGCTAAGTCAACAATTCACAGGTCAGCCGAATGTCCTCTTCTACGCTTCCACCATCCTTTTCTCTGTGGGATTTCAGAGCAATGCATCTGCAGTTCTTGCATCAGTGGGTCTGGGTATAGTCAAAGTCATTGCTACTCTGTTGGCAATGGTATGTTCAGACAAGGTTGGTCGAAGATCACTTCTGATTGGGGGATGCACAGTGCTGTCTATAGGATTGATACTTACTGGTGTCTTGTGCAGACAGTCCGTGATTGATACAACAAAACAATGCACTTCATTAGAACCACATTCAAATTTGACCTCACCGGCTGAAAATCAAGAAAACGTGAGCAAAAACTTGGTTAATCAAAGTACTCCATCTGCTGGACATGAAACACATGATGCTTACGGAGATTCAAGTATTTCTTCACACTCAGAGGACATGCATAAGTGGATTATTTTTATCTGCATGATGGCAGTTGTGAGTGCCTTCTCAGTCAGCTTTGGACCAAGTAAGTTTTCTTGAAGTAGTACCATACATTTACTCTACGTTAAAGATGTCTATCAGTTTGAGTATACAGTTAAACAGTGATAGCTGCTTGGTGCGCCTATTGGCACAGAAATTCCTTCATCTACCATTATTTGATGCTAAACAACAGCTAGTACTAATTGCATGAAACTGCATATTTGGTTCACAGTGACTTGGCTTGTGCTAAGTGAGATTTTTCCAAAGGAAGTCAGGGGAAGAGCCTATTCATTCATCAACTGCTTCAATGTGGGGGCCAACCTCATAGTTACCTTTTCTTTCTTGAGTATAACAGGTATGCACAACCACCACGGCCACACACAAAGTCAGTCGTCATTATATGAAATGTATTTGCAAATAATTTTCATCATATTTCAATGAAATTTTTCTCAGATGTGATAGGTCTATCTGGAATATTCTTTGTGTATGGAGTTATCGGAATGGCAGCAGTTGTGTTCATCTACCTTGTGCTACCAGAAACCAAAGGAAAATCTCTTCATAAAATTGACAGAGAACTCTCTCAGACACGGTACGAGAACATATTTGCTGTTGTGACCAGAAAAGCATGTTTCTCCTTTGGTGTAAGGCAATCTGGTCTGAATGAACTGGAATAGTAATGGACTCTGACTTGTGCTTGATGCAATTCAGCAATATCTGACAACATCCAATCAATGTATTACTCAAAATCTGTTCTTTCTTTTAGATTTATTCACAGAGAGGAATTCTGCAGTATTTTCCAAAGAAGACATTTCTCCCCAGGGTATCAGAGAGTTCACTTGACAAGCACAACAACATGAATCAACATAAAATCCCGCTGCTGACCATCAATACGGATCAATCTGTTCACTGGATAATATTGTTCAATTTTTTAATGATAATGGCTATCTATCTATTTTTGTTTTTTCTTTTGTAGGAACTATTGAACTATGATTCACATGGTTGATTCACATGTATGTGATATTTACTAGTGATAAATCTTTATGAAATCATGAAATACTTTTGTAATTATAATTTTAAACAAGTATACATTACACCTACTTGAGTCTTATTTTATGGCTTTTGTAGTTTGTGACAAAATCTGTGTGTCAGAGCACATTAAAAAGGTACAATTTAAATGATTAAAACATTGTTTAAATGATGTGTGATATGTGGAATTGCACACAGAACAAATAAACAGAGATATAGAGAGATGTTAGGAACATCTTACATTTTTCATGTAGATTTTTAAATAAATGAAGTTTCTGAAATTGATATGTACTTTTATGCAGCTCAATAATAAAAAAAAATGATGCACTCAGAAAAGTAGGGCATAGTGCAAAATAAAACCCCTTTCTTATTGAACAAAATGTATTTATAAACACTATCATTGCTTTGCATGAATTTTAAAATAGTCAATGAAACCATTTAACAGTCATATGTTGGCATTTTCTTTGCATTAAGGATATATATTTGATCAGTTCATGGATTCCCTGGGAACTGAACTGTTTGAGCGACACGATTGCCCACTTCAATGCTCTAATGCTCAGTGCTTGTATAGGTTCAAAGTATGAAATTTAAATCTTAAAAATATATTTCTTTATTTGCAACCCATCAGAATTGTTTGTTTAATAAAACTGTTGGTATATTTCCATAGCCACATTGTTAATTTTGGTTCAGTCAAATGAACTGAATACAAAGACTGGATAAGCAATGATTCTTTATTACTGGATTATGGGTATACAGAAGTTATGGACTGCTGTATTTATAAAAAATAAATAAATAAAATATGCCACAGCATTGCCATTTATACGGGACGTCCACAGTGAGAGGAGCTGAAGACATTGCTTTGTGTTGAGTCAAGGCGATTGGTGTGACCTGATTTGAGCTACAGTTAACGGCACCAATACACACTCCGAACTACGGCAGTATCATTTCACACTTGATAGAGGATTAGCTCATTGACTGCTGACAGAAATACTGTGCTACCACAGGCTTCACTTACTCCAAGAAATAGTCCATCTGTTTTCAAGTAAAGCTAAGCTGTTTAATGGCAGGACAATGTATGTAATATCACACAGGTTGATTCTCTTTCTGTGAATAAGCTCTCAAACACATCCAGCGCACGTCTGCCTGAGGTAAATGCATGAAGGTGAACATCTCATGATGAAGTGCATGCAGTTTCAGATAAACTCATGCTGCACTGCCTGCGGGGTAAACTGAGGGGTGGTGGTGCTGAGGAGCTCTATCTAGCAACAGTCCCAGAGATCCTCAGCAGGTTTGGTGTGACAGGACTGACAGGTACGGTGACGTCACTGAGCGGCCCCGTGGCTGCAGGCACTGGAGTATTTAGGCTGCTGGGGGCCATGAGAATGGGGGAACCCGTCAGGGGCCCTAGAGCTGTGGAGGCTGGAAGCGCAGCTATTCCTGGAGAAGCAGTTGGGAAAAAGGAATCTCAAACACTCCAGTGACACAAGCAATTCCTTGGATGTACATGTGAGCTCTCCTCAAATTTGGTCATGCTTATTTGGTGCTCAAGAAACATTTCTTATTATCAGTGTTGAAAACAGCTGCTGCCATATATTTTTTCTGGAAACCATGATACATTTTCTTTCAGGGCTCTTTGAAGAAAATGCTTGATGAATAAAGTTTAAAAGAACAATGGAATCTTCTGCCAAGGGATTAAAAAAAAAAGGTAATTAAGACTTTTTAGCTCACACGAGTCAGAATCCTGAAATATAAACCCCGGATTGCATAAAATGTGAAAAATCTAAATTAAGAGATAAAAGGCAATTACCATATTTTCTTTTTTTTCCCTTCTTTTTCTTCTTTTTTTTTTTTTTTTTTCATTCTGTGACGGAAAAAACATGACCACGAGATGTAAACTCATTAAAGTTTATGTTTGCAAACTCAGAATTGCAATAACAAAGTCAGAATTGTGAAATAAAAAGTTAAATGTACTTTTTTTCTTTTTACTTTTTTTTCATCCTGTGGCAGAAACAAGCTCAATTCCATAAAGAATGCATTCATCGGGTACCAATATAAAAATGTTTTGATCACCTTTGAGTCATTTGATCAATTAATGCATATTTTCTAAATAAAAGAATAAATTTCTTTCTTTGTTAAAAAAAACAAAAAACAAACAAACAACAGCTACAACAAAAAAACCTCTGTTCCCAAACTTCTGAGCAGTACCTGAGCAGTCTGCAGGCAGGTCCACTTATTGGCACAAAGTTGTAAAGTACAAATAAATTTGCTTATAATTTTTCATCAGTATAAAATCGTAATTCTGTTATTCTTGATTCTGTGACCTGTGCTTAAAAGAATTTTCCAGATTTATAGCATGCCAAGTTCTATGGACAAAATCTAACAAAAATGTGGGTGTCTGTTTGAATCATTATTATCATTATAATGACCTTTTAAAGCAGGCAAAGAGTTTGATATATGTGACCACAGACCACAAAACCAGTCATAAGGGTCAAATTTTCGAAATTAAGATTTATAAATCATCTGAAAGATGAATAAATAAGCTTTCCATTGATGGTTTGTTAGGAACGGACAATATTAGGCTGATACACAACTATTTGAAAATCTGGAATCTGAGGGTGCGAAAAAAAAAATCTAAATATTGAGAAAATCGCCTTTAAAGTTGTCCAAATGAAGTTCTTTCTTAGCAATGCATATTACATACAAAAATTAAGTTTTGATATATTTACAGTAGGAAATTTACAAAATATCTTCATGGAACATGATCTTTACTTAATGTCCTAATGATTTTTGGCATAAAAGAAAAATCAATAATTTTGACACATACAATGTATTTTTGGCTATTGCTACAAATATACCTGTGCTACTTAAGACTGGTTTTATGGTCCAGGGTCACATATATGCTCGATTTAGCTCACCTGTTATCATAGTGGCAGTGCTCACTGCAGTGTTAGTTGTTGGCACAGTAGTTGATCCTGCGATGCGAGTCTGATCTTTCACGACAGGGACTAAGGCAAGGGACAAAATTTCATAATTAAAATACTAGTATTTATTAGTGTAAATGTATAGAATCAATGAAATTCTCCTCATAGTAATTCAATAGACCTGGTGCTAATGTAATATTTCAAATTCTATTACAGAAGTAGGGGTGCTCCATGGCCTCTCTTGCAGTCAGTCTGGTCTGATGGTCGTAACGCAACAACTTGTCCAGAAAGTCAAGAGCATCAGGACTGACCAAGTGTTGGTTTTCACTGTGAATGAACCGCTCCCATCGCTTACGAGAATGTCTAACATGAAGTAAATTTAAATTGGCTAAAATCAAATGACAGAAGACAGTGCTAACAATGCCAGGTTATAAGGAGGGCTCACCTTCCCAGAATGTCATTAAATCGAGGCTCCAGCTCAATGTTGTATTTATCAATGCAATCATAAAGATCTTCTGTTCCAAGAACTTTAGCTATTCTCACCAACTTTGAAGAAATAGGAACATTGTGATCAATTCAGTCAATACAACTCCAAAAGTAAAGACCAATAACTGCATTCATATATGTTACAGTGCTCATGTTACTATATAAGAGATACTTGAACGTATTGCTTGCTTGTTATTGCTTTTATTATAATAATTAATAGGCTAATAGTATGATTTGTATAACAAAGACACTGTAAAAAAGACTGCCTTGTGGCTATTAAGTACATTTTCAAACTTTAATCCTAAATTTCTTGTAATATTTAAGAAAAGAAAATCACATATGCAATACACCTTTAACTAAAATTATCATATAAAAAATTAGCAAATTTAATACAGTGTTACGTTGCAAGCACTGCTGAGGGTTCATTTCTTTTTATTCCACAGTTAAGGCCTGTTCATGAAAAAAACAATAGCCTAACTATAACCATACGATTATATTAGTGTCCACACCAAAGGACAATACCGTTCTGTTTTTTATGAGCACACACTGCAGTTTATATAAATGCCTGAGCTTTTTAAAATTAGGTGGATTCTGAATGGCTGTCATTGTTTTTATTGTTTTACCAACTGGAAAAATAAAAAAAATTAAAGTGATTCCTTTGAATTGTTACTCTATGTCGTTATTCTCGTGGAATTAGAATGATTATTAAAACTTTATAATTTATAATTACAGTTATTGTGGTTACACTTTATGTGTACTGACCGTACTTACCCGAGAAAGTACTGGATAATATAAGGTAACTACATGGTTAAGGCTAGGTTTAGGGGTAGGTTCAGGGTTAGTACCTAGTTATTATAATTTTCTATAATACATACATTGTATGTACAAGCAGAACAGGACTGTGAAATAAAGTGTTATCGTTATTGTTATAGTCATCGTCCTTGGTGTTAACGGGCTTTTATTTCTGGTTCTCTAATTGAATTTTTATTTTTTTTTATTTTTTAAAGCAAACATCAAGGTTAGAGTGAGGCAATTACAAATGGTTAAAGTAAATAAGGATAACGTTTAGGGGGTACATGTATCATCTATGTGAGGCTTATCATTTTATAAAAGCACAGAATATTCCTTTAGTTAACAACAACTGTTCATTGAACTATCCATTTATCAAGTTCCTGATGATATTCACCTGGTCATAGTTATCATGCCCATGGAAGAATGGCTCCTTCCTAAAGATCATACTAGCCAGCATACAACCAAGACTCCACATATCAAGACTGTAGTCATACATCTGGAATGACAGAATAAAAGTGATTTGTTTCAGATTTCCAAAAGCTACTGCAATTTGTTTTGCCAAGTTCAGCAATCAAAATCTCAAAAGGTAAATCCTCAAAAGATAAAAAGTTTTAAAGGGTGTAAAGACTTTTCAAGTGGCTGACTAGACATTTTAATCTATAGTAAAAACAACTTAAGCTATACAATGGGGGAAAAAAATATTTGATCCCCTGCTGATTTTGTACATTTGCCCACTGACAAAGAAATGACCAGTCTATAATTTTAATGGTAGGTTTATTTGAACAGTGAGAGACAGAATAACAACAAAAAAAATCTAGAAAAACGCATTTCAAAAAAGTTATAAATTGATTTGCATTTTAATGAGTCAAATAAGTATTTGACCCCTTCGCAAAACATGACTTATTACTTGGTGGCAAAACCCTTGCTGGCAATCACAGAGGTCAGACGTTTCTTGTAGTTGGCCAGCAGGTTTGCACACATCTCAGGAGAGATTTTGTCCCACTCCTCTTTGCAGATCCTCTCCAAGTCATTAAGGTTTCGAGGCTGACGTTTGGCAACTCGAACCTTCAGCTCCCTCCACAGATTTTCTATGGGATTAAGGTCTGGAGACTGGCTAGGCCACTCCAGGACCTTAATGTGCTTCTTCTTCAGCCACTCCTTTGTTGCCTTGGCCGTGTGTTTTGGGTCATTGTCATGCTGGAATACCCATCTACGATGTTTCCATTCTCAATGCCCTGGCCCTGGCCCTGATGGTACATGGTCCATCGTCCCTTTGATGCGGTGCAATTGTCCTGTCCCCTTAGCAGAAAAACACCCCCAAAGCATAATGTTTCCACCTCCATGTTTGACGGTGGGGATGGTGTTCTTGGGGTCATAGGCAGCATTCCTCCTCCTCCAAACACGGCGAGTTGAGTTGATGTCAAAGAGCTGGATTTTGGTCTCATCTGACCACAACACTTTCACCCAGTTCTCCTCTGAATCATTGGCAAGCTTCAGACGGGCTGTACATGTGCTTTCTTGAGCAGGGGGTCCTTGAGGGCGCTGCAGGATTTCAGTCCTTCACGGCGTAGTGTGTTACCAATTGTTTTCTTGGTGACTATGGTCCCAGCTGCCTTGAGATCATTGACAAGATCCTCCCGTGTAGTTCTGGGCTGATTCCTCACCGTTCTCATGATCTTTGAAACTCCACGAGGTGAGATCTTGCATGGAGCCCCAGCCCGAGGGAGACTGACAGATATTTTGTTTCTTCCATTTGCGAATAATCACACCAACTGTTGTCACCTTCTCACCAAGCTGCTTAGCGATGGTCTTGTAGCCCATTCCAGCCTTGTGTAGGTCTACAATTTTGTACCTGACATCCTTGGACAGCTCTTTGGTTTTGGCCATGGTGGAGAGTTTGGAATCTGATTGATTGATTGCTTCTGTGGACAGGTGTCTTTTATACAGGTAACAAACTGAGATTAGGAGCACTCCCTTTAAGAGAGTGCTCCTAATCTCAGCTCTTTACCTGTATAAAAGACACCTGGGAGCCAGAAATCTCGCTGATTGATAGGGGATCAAATACTTATTTGACTCATTAAAATGCAAATCAATTTATAACTTTTTTGAAATGCGTTTTTCTCTGCCTGGTCTCATGGCATAAACGTACCTGGGGCACTTTTTAGCGAGACGCGAAATACGTACCAATAAGTACATATCACTGCAGTTTCCAAAAGAAATGAACACTAGAGTCAGTAAAACTCCCACACCTTTTATTCCTATTCACACAAATTTATAGAGTTTCAATTAATAAAGCGTATTTTTCACACAATTACTTGAAGAATATCATGTTATGACTTCAAAACAATATTAATATGCTGGGAGATTTGAAAACTGATGCTTTTGAACGTTAGCATCACACATATCCAGCTTCATATCTATGGGTTTTCATAGTCGGTAGGTTTGTTTTGTAGTTCACGGAGTACGGAGACGTACTTGAGAGGTGAGGAGCTCCGGTTTGAATCCTGTGTAACTACGGTTCGACAAAACAGTTCAAATATGCATATAAGGAAGTTCAAATAGCATGGTTGCATCAACAAATGCGTTTTTATATCAGTTTTGCATTTGTCAACACTATCGGTTAGGTTTAGGGTTGGGTTTGGTGTAGGGCATATTTCCAACACGATAGACCATTAATTTTTAGCGACGGTCGCCGGATATTTGAATTCTGAACCGCCGCAATACGTACCTGAAGCAACGCAATAAAAACACAGCAATACATACCTATATCAACGTAATAAAAACGTGCCAGGGTTTACGTATTGAACCCGTGTTTTAGCGCCACTCAGTGGACATTTCTCTTTGAAATTGCGGCGAAACGTGCAGTAAGGTACGTAAAAACAGTCTCGCTAAAAAGTACCCCAAGGTCCGTTTATGCCATGAGACCAGGTTGGTTTTTCTGGATTATTTTGTTGTTATTCTGTCTCTCGCTGTTCAAATAAACCTACCATTAAAATTATAGACTGATCATTTCTTTGTCAGTGGGCAAACATACAAAATCAGCAGGGGATCAAATAATTTTTTTCCCCACTGTATTTTATAAAATGTATTTTCAGTTGGACATCTGTATGTGAATAGATGTTAGTTCTGACCTGGTAATCTATCAGTAGTTCTGGTCCTTTAAAGTAGCGAGAGGCCACTCTAATGTTGTACTCCTGTCCTGGGTGATAGAATTCAGCCAGTCCCCAGTCAATGAGACGCAACTGAAACATGACAGCATTCAACAGCCATTTGACATCGGTCTGTTTGTCTATCTGTATACATAATGCTAATGATAAGTATACATGCTGCAAACGTCAGTGGCTTATTGAAACTTTAAACCTCCAAGCAAGGCTCTGTTTTATGCCTACATACAAATGTTCCTTTCCTAGAACTATGCAGCATTATTTCTTACTTAGTTTTTAATAATTATTTCTAACATACTTTCATCTTAAAAAATCTATGTTGTTGTTTCTTATGTGAATATTAAGCAGTGTTGACAGGTTAACTTTTGAAGTAAACACTGACTACCTTTTTGTGCTCATGATCAATCATGATGTTGTGTGGTTTAACATCTCTGTGCATAATACCCATACTGTGACAGAAATCCAAAGCCTAGAGACATACAAAACATGAGATCATATCAAAACCTCTAAAGCTTTTACAGGAATCAAAATGATTTACAGGAACGACAATAAAGAACAATAAATAACTGACTTCTAATCTGATGTATGTATCTAATGTTTGATTTCCTGCATATTTCAAAATGTAAAATGCTAATGACAATATGGGGGAAAGGCAAGTATATAATCTCGTTTAGTTTTCTCATTTTTACACAAACTGTAAAGTTGAATTCAACCTTTAACCAAAATGTTTTTACTAAACTGTAAGAAAAAACTGCCAAACAAACATTTAATTATTCATTTAATTCACGGGAAATATACATTTAAAAATAACTAGAAACCATCATTTGTAAACATAAGCTAGTCTCTGGTGAACATTTGTTTTTAAAAGAGTTTTAAGTACTACAATTCTCACCTTCAGAATCTCATACATGTAGAAGCGAATGTCATAGTCTGTCAGTGTCTGATACAGTTGCTGATGAAAACAAAGATGAAACTAATTACATAACATGTTTTTGTTTTTGAGGTTATCTGAGATTGAGAATAAGGTTTTTACCTTAAAGTCTGTGTTGTTCACATGTTCAAAAACTAAGGCAGGTGTTCTGGACTGCAATGAATTAAAAAAAAGTTTTATTTTCTTCGGTAACATCAAACAAAATAAATACACTTAAGTGCTAAAATCTGTTTTTACAGTATAATTTGATTGTTATTTTTGTATTACAAATATCACAACCAGCAAGGGTTCTGAATACTGACCACTGGGTCTTTGACGATGTCCAGGAGGGTAATGATATTTGGACCTCCGCGAAGGTTCTCAAGAATCTTTATTTCACGCTTTATCTTCTTCTTCTTCACAGGCTAAAAAAAATGAGAGAGTTCTTAATGATCCACAAACTATTAGGTCTGTAACAACTTTTTAAATGCTGCTGCAGTGATTTTTCAAAATAAAAAGGTTTACATCAAAGAAAAAAAGAATCAATTAAAATTAAATTAAGTACATGTAAAGTGTAACAAGGACACCTTAAAATAAAGTGTTACCATGTTTTTTTATATTGAGAAGCCATTTGTGTTAACAACAATATATTCTTTAAAAGCACAGAAAACTCTGGACAGGTACACCGACATGCCACATTAATATTTGACAAATAAGAAAAACATGGCTTCAAATGCCTTCATTTTTAAACTTGAATTGCCCATTTCTGTTAATCACAGAATCAGGAGGAACTGGTCTTACCTTTAGTATTTTCACCACTACTTTCTCATTGTTTGTAATGTTGATTGCTTCAAACACTTCGCTGTACTTTCCTCTGCCTAACTTGCGGACCAATTGAAAATCATCTTGATTGCTGGAAAATATTTTAAAATCCTAAGTATTTATGTCAGCATTTACAGCTTTTACAATCTCCATACTTAGGTCACTTTTTCAAAACTCTTCACACGGTTTTCCTTACCAAATTTCTGCTTAGCACAGCAGTTAATGTCACATTTAAACTGTACAACAACTACCAAAACACTTCATACAAGTATTAAATCAACTCATTTTTTCCCATTACGCTAGCAAAACTTGTCACTTTACCACTCATAAAACACTGACCTAAAATCACAAACAGGTAGCATTATGTTTTCTTTTGTAAAAATTTATTTAAAAAAACAAGAATGTCAGTGTCTACTGTTTAGAATTCAATGCAGTATGTCACATGGTCAATGCTTTAATTACAGTGCAACATTATTCCTAAGTGTTCTCCTTCTGTAATTGTTTTGATAGTATTTCATTTTTTAGATTTTCAAATTGGTATTACTCAAATGTAGCAAATTTCTGGCTGTTTTATTCAGTTTCATATTATGTTTTGAATTTAAGTTTAACAGTTTTGAAAAGAGTATGTAAATGTGCAGACTGGCCAGTAGGTTCATAGAGTTTTAGTGGTAGTTGTGTCTGAGTGAGAAAAGAATTCATGTTATTTGAAACATGTAGTCACTGAATGTATTCTGTGCCAAAGCAATGATAAATGATAAACAGTTTAGCCCATATAGACTACTGTTGTGCCCACTATGTAAGGAGTTTTGAAAAAGCGATCTAAGTATTGAAAAAATTGGTCCAAGCAATTGTTAAAAAAATCTCACTGAAAAAGCATGTGATCAGCCAACAATATCAAGCAAAATTCAAAGGAGTCAAAAGAGCTCTTCTAAAAGCATTAACTGCAGATGTCTACAGAAGGCAAGTCCGAACCACATCAGTGAAAAGAGCACAATGAGAACTGCAGAAGCATTTCATCAATGAACTGAAGAGGAAAAACAAAACAAGTGTGCAGGGCCCCTGATAATCGCCTCTTTCCGCTAGAATCTGGTGACATTCCTGGAGCTTTTCCTCAAGGGCGAAAAAAAAAAAAAGTAGCACAAACACAACATGAAGGTAACAAATCTATGCAAATCAATTGTGTTTGCCACTTTAAAGGTGTTACTACTTGAGCAAAATGTACAGTAAAATAAAAGAAAAAAGCAGGTTTATATTTGTAACCATATACTGTATATAACATTAGAATAATATTATAACAACAGATATATTTAGTTATACATACCCCCACTCAATAACATGCGATTCATAATCCCAGTATTCTCTGGGCCGTTGTGTGTTCACCTCAGCGTAGACTCTGGCGCGATTCGCCACAGGTCCTGACATGACACACAGTTCAGCACTGTGTTTACTGTACTGCGAATTAAAAATCGGATGAGAACAGTTTTGCAGAAAGTGCTGGCTACAGGGATGGGGCCATAGAAGATGGAAGCGCCTCCGGATGGCTGTGGGGAAAAAAGTGAATAAAGTAAATCAAATGGAAAATCTGAGACTTTGTCAAGAGGACACTATTTAAGCTAATTCACTTCACACACGTAGGCTATATTTCAACCCAGGCTCATTGGAAATACGTGCCTCTACATTTCTGCAACACCGTAATTATGTACCTTACTGCACGTTTCGTGGCAGCTTCAAAGTGAAATGTCCAGAGAGTGGTGCTAAAACACACGTTTAATACGTGACTGTGACACGTTTTTATTACGTTCGTACAGGCACGTATTGCAGCGTTTTTATTTTGCTGTTTGAGGTACGTTTTGCAGCCGTTCAGAATTCAAATATCCAGTATGTCGCTAAAGATTAATACTCGATCATGTTGGAAATATCCCCTACACCAAACCCAAACCTAAACCTACCCGATAGTGTTAACAAATGCAAAAGTAATATAAAAACGTTTTCGCTGATGCAGCCTTGCTATTTTAACTCTTCATCAAGCTGTATATGTGACGACAACGTTCAAAAGTATCAGTTTTCAAATCGTGCAGGATGTTAAAATTGTTTTGAAGTCATAACATAACATTCTGCAAGTAATTGTGTGAAAATTAGCCTTTATTAATCAAAACTATACCTGTAAATCATACTTTGTGTGAAAAGGAATAAAAGTAGTCGGAGTTTTACTGCCTCTAGTGTTCATTTCAACTGGAAACTGCAGTGAATCGTACATATAGGTACGTTTTTTCAGTTTTGCAAAAATGTATGTAGAGGTACGTATTTCCAGTGAGCCTAGGTTGCTATATTTTTATTTGTGTGTGTGGTGAATAACTTTTGCACCAACTTTGTGTCATCTGCAGCAAAGCGTTGCATTAATTAGGTTGTGTTTGAACTAAAAACTTGACATCTGACTTAAAGTTAAACACCCAGTTTTATTCATTAATTATTTTTTCACCTTTACCCTCACCCTCATTCTTCTGGGGAACACCAAAGACAAAAAAAAAAAAAAAAAAAATTTTTGGTTACCACTGACTTCCATTATATGGACAAATTTTTTTTTTATATCAATTTGTTTGTTCCACAAAGAAAGAAAGTCAAACAAGTTTGGAATGACATGAGGTTGAATGAACAATGACAAATTGTTCATGTTTTTTAGGTGAACTCTCTCTACTGTATTTGCTTCAGTATATTGTATAAGACCATGTCAATCCCTATTTATTTATTTATTTTTTAAAGTCTGCAGTTAAATTTGCATTTTCTCAAGAATATACCAGTACTTGATAGAAAGCAAAAGAAAAGATTTTTTTTTTTTTTATCTCAGAAAAGGAAGAGGAAAACTTTATGATATCATCAGCTTTCCAGGCTATTATGGCACCGAGTGTTTGCTGAACATTTTTACAATGTAAGTCAATGGGAGACTTTCAAACTTTACAGTCATGGATAGTTGTTTTGATTTTACATTTTACATTAATTTTACACATTTTACATCTATTTAATATTTAAAAGTGCCAGATACAGTTACAGTAGGGGTACACAAAGACCAAAGTTACATTCATATTATTTATGCTGCATAACTGCAGTATATATAATAGATAAAAAAGTTCTATTCATCTGTTTCAGTCACATGACGACTTCTACTCATGCAACATATTTGCAGCCATTAGCATGGCAAATTATTCAAAGCCAAAACACATCAACAGACATAACCAGGAAGAAACATCATAAATAGTTTAAATTAATTCACAACCCATCTCCATTCACAACCATCGCACTGAATTGCGGGTTAAATATACAGTCGGTACGGAAAGTATTCAGACCCCCTTAAATTTTTCACTCTTTGTTATATTGCAGCCATTTGCTAAAATCATTTAAGTTCATTTTTTTCCTCATTAATGTACACACAGCACCCCATATTGACAGAAAAACACAGAATTGTTGACATTTTTGCAGATTTATTAAAAAAGAAAAACTGAAATATCACATGGTCCTAAGTATTCAGACCCTTTGCTGTGACACTCATATATTTAACTCAGGTGCTGTCCATTTCTTCTGATCATCCTTGAGATGGTTCTACATCTTCATTTGAGTCCAGCTGTGTTTGATTATACTGATTGGACTTGATTAGGAAAGCCACACACCTGCCTATATAAGACCTTACAGCTCATAGTGCATATCAGAGCAAATGAGAATCATGAGGTCAAAGGAACTGCCTGAAGAGCTCAGAGACAGAATTGTGGCAAGGCACAGATCTGGCCAAGATTACAAAAAAATTTCTGCTGCACTTAAGGTTTCTAAGAGCACAGTGGCCTCCATAATCCTTAAATGGAAGACGTTTGGGATGACCAGAACCCTTCCTAGAGCTGGCTGTCCGGCCAAACTGAGCTATCGGGGGAGAAGAGCCTTGGTGAGAGAGGTAAAGAAGAACCCAAAGATCACTGTGGCTGAACTCCAGAGATGCAGTCGGGAGATGGGAGAAAGTTGTAGAAAGTCAACCATCACTGCAGCCCTCCACCAGCCGGGGCTTTATGGCAGAGTGGCCCGACGGAAGCCTCTCCTCAGTGCAAGACACATGAAAGCCCGCATAAAGGACTCCAAGATGGTGAGAAATAAGATTCTCTGGTCTGATGAGACCAAGATAGAACTTTTTGGCCTTAATTCTAAGCGGTATGTGTGGAGAAAACCAGGCACTGCTCATCACCTGTCCAATACAGTCCCAACAGTGAAGCATGGTGGTGGCAGCATCATGCTGTGGGGGTGTTTTTCAGCTGCAGGGACAGGACGACTGGTTGCAATCGAGGGAAAGATGAATGCGGCCAAGTACAGGGATAACCTGGACGAAAACCTTCTCCAGAGTGCTCAGGACCTCAGACTGGGCCGAAGGTTTACCTTCCAACAAGACAATGACCCTAAGCACACAGCTAAAATAACGAAGGAGTGGCTTCACAACAACTCCGTGACTGTTCTTGAATGGCCCAGCCAGAGCCCTGACTTAAACCCAATTGAGCATCTCTGGAGAGATCTAAAAATGGCTGTCCACCAACGTTTACCATCCAACCTGACAGAACTGGAGAGGATCTGCAAGGAGGAATGCCAGAGGATCCCCAAATCCAGGTGTGAAAAACTTGTTGCATCTTTCCCAAAAAGACTCATGGCTGTATTAGATCAAAAGGGTGCTTCTACTAAATACTGAGCAAAGGGTCTGAATACTTAGGACCATGTGATATTTCAGTTTTTCTTTTTTAATAAATCTGCAAAAATGTCAACAATTCTGTGTTTTTCTGTCAATATGGGGTGCTGTGTGTACATTAATGAGGAAAAAAAATGAACTTAAATGATTTTAGCAAATGGCTGCAATATAACAAAGAGTGAAAAATTTAAGGGGGTCTGAATACTTTCCGTACCCACTGTATGTACATGTCTATGAATGTTTGATTTGGTAGGTTCTGTGGTTTGGACTAGGTACGAATCAAATCCAACAATCAATGTTTTTTCTTATTTCTCTGTTCATGAGTCATCTAAGAAATAAAAATTACTGTACAATTTTTATTTGACATTTCTAGGGTTTCATTTTTTTTTAATCTAAAATGGTTTTTACATAAATATTAAGATCAGCAGGGGTATGAATAGGCCCTGGCTATTGAAGACCTTGGTGTGTTTCTTTCAATCAATTTTATGTAAGCAAATTTAGTTTTGCTTAGACATGACCCGCCTCATTTATTGCACAATTAACGCTTAAAAACAGTAAAAATTTTTATTAAAAAAAAAAAAAAACTGACAAAAAATTGTGGAAGTTTTGTAAATGAGCAGATTTGATGTTTAAATACGTTTTGTTTTGTTAAATACGTTTAAAGATGCAGCTGAATGAATTTGAAGGTTTTTCTGTCTCCAGTGTTGTTACAGAGCCCGGTCTCATGAAAATGCGTATAAATAGTACGCCAAATAAAAACGAAAACTCGTGGTATTGATACGCAGAAATGGACGTTGGCGTACATATGATACGAACGTGTTTAGCGTGTATATAATACGTAGTTTTCGCGTGCAGATGATACGCAGTTTTCTCGTACATATAAGCATCTACCCCACAACCCTAATCCTATCTATCGCGTAGCATATACACGCCAAAGTCCATTTTTGCGTATCAATACCACGAGTTTTCGTTTTTATTTGGCGTACTATTTATACGCACTTTCCTGAGATCGGGTAGAGTTTAACATTTTAATCAATCACAGGACATAAATCATAGATGGCAAATTCTGTGTAATGAGTGATTAATGACGAGTAATGAGTAGGCCTAATTAGTGAAAATTCTGATTAATGAGTTTGGCTACTGAAATAATTCCAGTGAGAACAACAATACTACAATACTACAACATATAACGACATTCTAAAGAAGTGTGTTTCCAATTTGTTGCCACAATCCCGGGAGTATTTTTTTTTTCTTTGTGACGGAACAGAAGCCTTCATACCTTTAATTGGGCAGCGTCCCGAGTGGAGTGGGTGTGTGTGAAGAGGGACACTGGGACAAAAACGGCTAGCAAAATGTATGTGGCTCACCTGAAGTTAATGGAGAACCCTCACCACTGGCTTTAAACCGCAAGCATGCCTCTTCTCACAATGGTCCAGTAAGGGAACTGGGAGAAATTTCCATGCAATCATCAACCTCCACCTTCCTTTTAAAATTTCAAAGTTTTTTACTAGTTAAAAATTAATATAAAGCATTAGTAATTCTGTTTTCACTACAGTTACAAAATCTGGTTTAATATCAGTGCAGTAATTGTTGTAGCTGGCATCTACATATTACTAGTAAGAACTTCCATTGAAATCCATTCTGCATACTGCGTGTCCAGTGTCGGGTCACATGGATGCTGAGGCCTATCCCAGCATCTCGGCCCGTACGCAGGGCAACAACCTGGATGCATGGCTAGTCACATTTTTAGTAATTAAAAATGAAAAATATCAGTCATTGCTTTTTGAGTCAATTATAGAAAACTGTGAAAATTCAGCCACTGATATCAATAATTCAAGTTTTTTTTTTAATAGAAATTGGATTTTAGATACAAAACATTGGGATGAACTCCATCCATTAGGCATACCAAGAATTCTTTCTAATGCAAATTTTTTTTTTTTTTAAACTTAGCATTTTGACAATTTTTTTTGAGTTACCCTATATTAATTATAATTCACATTCTGCAAGTGATTAGATGTTAAACCTGCTTGCCATTTTATTAAGATTTTTCTAAGTAAGAGATATACCATTGGCTAAAAGATATGATGCACGCTATTTAGCACACAGCACCTGCTAACTAATGAAGAATTTACTAGCATCAAATACTCAGTGATCATATCATGTGTTACAGCAGTGATGCAAACACACTTCTGAAAGCACAGTGTAAAAAACGGGATGAGTTTTCTCCACACAACCCATGAGCAGTACCGGCTTCCTCATCTCAACACCAGTCACCTTTACTACAGCTTTACACAAATTTCACTGCATGCAGAGACGCATTTACCTTTTCGACGACAGCCGTGTTGACGCGCTAATGTTCAGCCCGTCGTGGAGATGTTTATCCTTATTTCAGTGGGATATTGAGTCATTTCTGTCTCAGAGTCTCAACATGGCTGTTTGATAAAGGCTTTGAGAGCGCACGCGCCAAACATCACAAATATGCATATGCCGACTGACTTAGACTAACATGTTTCCTTTCCTTTCGATTCCAGTGGATACAAAATGTATAGCCTGAATGCAATGTAAATCTCTTTAGATAAACGTATTCATATAGACATGGCAGAAACGTCATTGCATTTTTATGTCAAAACCATATTGCACCAAAAATCATGCTTCTTGACACATTTTGACATTATAAAAAAACTTATATATATATATATGAAATTCAGGTATACATTCTGTCTTTACATGAGAAGAAATGCGGCTCAATAAACCCGAATTCATTTCTTATGTGTGTATACCTGCAACTTTTTTTAGCCTCGAGTTTTCAAAATTTTTATTCTGTGCATGTGGTCCCCTATTTAGAGCATCAAGTGATCCAATGAATGTCACCCAAAAATTAAAATTTGCTGAAAATGTACTCATCCAAGATGTACGAGTTTGTTTCTTTATCAGATTTGGAGAAATGTAGCATGGCATCACTTGCTCACCAATGGATCCTCTGCAGTGAATGGGTGCCGTCAGAATGAGAGTCCAAACAGCTGATTAAAAACATCACAATAATCCACAAATAATCCAAACCAATCCAGTCCATAATTCACAGTAACACTTCCTCCACTGATCCAGATGAGGTGACTTTTTATTTGGAGGAAGCAATATTATGGATAGAGTTACTCATATTTTAGTCAGAAGCAATGGTTTAAAGTTAAAAATGTCTTGATGAATTTGTTTCTTACAAACATGCAACTTTTCTCTTCACAAGACATTAATTGATGGACTGGAGCGGTGTGGATTACTTGGATTATTGTGGTTTTTATCATCCAGACCACCATTCGGACGGCACCCATTCACTACAGAGTGAGCTAAATTTCTCCAAATCTGTTTCGATGAAGAAAAAAAAACTTTTGTTTGAACTGCTTCAACATTGAGTAAAATCAGAAAACTTGAGTTCACTTGTGATTATTTTTGTAAGGTGTTGTGTACAGTTGTGGTTGTAAGTTTATACACCCCTTGTGGAACCTAGCAAATGTTTCTGATACAAACTAAATTACTTACTACCACAAATAAGCTATTTCACAACACAGATATTGAAGTCCACAAGACAAAATAACAGAATTTAAACAATGTAGTGAAAAAAAAAAAAAAAAAAAAAAAAGTTTACATACCTTTGATTCCTTATACTGTTGTTAGCTGAAGGATCAGTGGTTGTATGTTTTGTGATTGTTCATGAGACCCTTGATTACCCTTGTACCCATTGTTCTTCAGGAAAATCCTCCCGTTCCCATTTTCTTTGTTTTTCCAGCATCTTCTGCATATTTGATCCCTTTCAAACAATGACTATAAATAACTGAAATCAGGTTTTTCACAGAGTTGTGAGACTCAATTCAGTTATTTGGTTATTTATCCTTGCGTACAATATTCAAACATCTGTTATGTGAAATAGCTTAGTACTGCCTTAAATATCTAATTTGTCTAGAATGTATTGACCACATTTATTTAGTGTCCATGGTGTCAAAGCTCTCAACAGCTCAATGGAACATATAATGCTAAAACTGTGCGTAATTTGCAGCCCTATCACCAAACTTAAAATAATAATAATAAAAATAAAATAATGAGCCATCAAACTACAACCATCTGTCTTGTTTTCTCTGCATAATAAAATGGGATAGAATATATCATAAAATACAAATCACACACTTCATCTTTGCTGTTGTAAACATTTTCTATTATTGAGCTTATGTTATTATTTTGCTTTTAACTAACTGAAGTGACCTAAAGCTGGGAGCCTGAAGGAAGTAATGAGACACCATTCAAGATTCAACCTTGACTGGTCAAGCCAGAAGCCTTGGATTAAACAGTCAAGACTGTTGACTCAAAGGCTAGAAAAAGATGGATAAAAAGATAAAATCTTAATATTCCCACCACACAGCATGTTACATGAGAGCACAAATTCATTTTCACTTGCAGAACTATTCTCAAATGAGGGCACACAAATTACACTCAATAAGATCATTTGTTATTTTTTACAATTTGCATGTATAACAAATAAACATTTAAAAAAAGATTAGAATGATGTACAGTATTCTGCTGTGCACACCACTACATCCATCATTTCTGTCCAATGGGAGCTCCTGAAGCAGGACTGCTCATTGGTTGCTGCAGCACATGGGGAGTGGTCAGGAATAGAGAGGAGAACATGAGTCCAGAGAACATGGATTCTCATGAGTCCAGAGAGGAGGAGGAGAAGGAATGCTCAGCCTTGCGTGTGTGAATGTTTTCTGGATGAAGGTAGAGAGGATGAAGGAGAAGCTCTGAGCTCAGTTGCTGTAGATCTGTCCTTCGGGAGGCTGCGGCAGCTTCATGTTCTCTTTGCACATCATGAGTCGTCGCAGCTCCTGCAGGACCACACGGATGCTGTACGAATTCTGCCACTTGGCCAGTGAGGATACAGCTCGCATGTCAACCTGAGTCAACCACAGACAGGAAGACAACGCATTAAACAGTGCAATAATAATAATAAAGACAGAGAGAGAATTTGGTTTATTTTGGAGGTTTTCTAAATAGTCCTTCAGAACTGACCTATACGTCTGTTCAATTTGAGAAAATTTTATATATATATATATATATATATATATATATATATATATATATATATATATATATATATATATATATATATATATAAAAAACAGCAAAGCTGGAAAACACTCATGGTCAAAGGTTACGCACATTCACAACATAACAGCAGTAAATTATCATCAATTGATTAGACTTCCTTTTTGATTACTTAATTTAATCAAACCATTAATACTGAATCCAGAACATATAAATGGAAAACATGGACTTTTAGGGGAAAAATTAGAATGATTTTATAAGGCCTTCTAGAAGTGACATCTTTGTGCTAGAAACAAGTCTCTCACATTAGTAATAAGTAGTACAGTAAGCAAAAGTTAATATTAGTTGTCCTCTATAGTTGCTGCAGTGATATGCGATCAGATGTTTCACATCATATCTATGGATCACAACACCACAAAACCAGTCATAAGGGTCAATATTTTGAAATTAAGATTTATACATCATGTGAAAGTTGAATAAATAAGCTTTCCATTGATGCATGGACGATATTTGGCTGAGATACGACTATTTGAAAATCTGGAATCTGAGGGGGCAAAACAAAAATAAATAAAATAAAAAATAAATATTGAGAAAATTGCCTTTAAAGTTGTCCAAATGAAGTCCTTAGCATTGCATATTACTAATCAAAAATTAAACTGACATATTTATGGTATGAAATTTACAAAATATCTTCATGGAACATGATCTTTACTTAATTTACTAATGATTTTTGGCATAATAGAAAAATCAATCATTTTGACCCATACAATGCATTGTTGGCTATTGCTACAAATATACTCGTGCTATTAATAATGGTTTTGTGGTCCAGGGTCACATTTTGTGCATTTTATAACTTTAATGCCTGTATCTAGTACCAGAACTATAAATCAAATCACCTCACTTTAAAAAGAAAGATTTTTTTTTTACCAGCATATATAAATGGCCTGGCTACTTAGTTCACCAAATTGTAACAAGGATGCAAATTGGAAAGTGAATCTTCAACACAATATTTATAGAATTTACTGTGTATTCACACCTGTCTTGTTTGGTTCGATTGAATCAAACTCAAGTTCGTTTCCCCCCTTGGTGCGGATCTTTTGGGCAGGTGTGAATACAAGCAAATCACACTCGGGTGTGCACCACACAACCGCACCGAGACCCAGCTGAAGAGGTGGTCTTGGTCCACTTCCAAAACAAAAAAAAAAAAAAAATCAACATTGTATTTGGTCCGGACCAAAGCAAGTGAACTTTCCTGGTGTGAATACACCCTAAAAACTATCATGTTACTTCACATTTCAGGGCTGTGTTTCCCAGGAGTACTGTAAGCTGACTGCAGAGCTTTAGCTCAAACCTTAATCAAACACACTTGCCTGTAATTAAGACCTTGATCAGATCGGTTGAGTTTGATTAGGGTTGGAGCTAACCAGTGGCCCTCCAGACCAGGGTTGAACTGCCTGGGCCGGAGGTCTGCATTCCTGTGGGATACACAGGACCTGACGCAGCTAAATGTGGCTCCAGACAAGTTTTAATTGCTGAATGCGGGTGGGAAGATTTCCACAGGAAGAGGTTAGATATTCTCAACGTATGTAATAGCACAGGGAAAACACTCTTCTTTTGCTTGTTGTCTCAAATGCAACAAAATGAGATCAGAAGACTTGTGTGAAAAAAAAAAAAAATAGGCAATGACACCAGAGAGAGACGTGAAGAGGAAGAAACTCTCACACTTAGCAGGAATGTGTTTGAAAACTTGTATTGTACTTGTGTATGTTTGAATTATTGCAGTATGAAATGTAATCTGAAACAAGTACAATGTTAAAATGTAATCTGATAAAAGACTGGTCCCTGCAAAATAACCTTTATCTGGTCTACTGCATTCCTAGTTGAGTGGAGTAATTGGTGGCATATTCTTCCAGCTCAACAGGAAAATGAAACTGGCACAACATTTTATAAAGTTTCTCTGGCATTACTTAGTTGTGAAACGGTGGGAAAAAAAAAAAAAAAAAAAAAAAAAAAAATCTCTTCATTCTTATTAAACACTGAAATATTTGGGTTGTCTTTAAGTTTCAGGTTGTGAACATTTCAGGCAGGTTCAGTTCATTAGCAATTCAGAATTCCTTCTATCAAAGTGTAGACATAGTACGGTAAACAAAGGACTTCTGAAGGTCCTAATGAGACATAAAATGCATATGATAAAAGAAGCAGATAAGGAAGAACTTGAATATTCAGTACTCAGTTGAACTTACCACACCATTTGAGTTATGCACTCCATTCAAGTTGATCTTTGTCACAAAACGAACAAAAGGAGGTGTTTCTGGATATCTTGGTCCACATTCTACTCTTAGGCTGTACATCCTGTTCTCATAGATGGTCTTCATGAAAAACAACAACAACAACAAA
Organism: Spinibarbus caldwelli; assembly: GCA_039654775.1. Taxonomy (NCBI): domain Eukaryota; kingdom Metazoa; phylum Chordata; class Actinopteri; order Cypriniformes; family Cyprinidae; genus Spinibarbus; species Spinibarbus caldwelli. The sequence goes on from CM077254.1 coordinate 26,671,172, forward strand.
ACATTATAAAGTAAAATTCTAAAACAATACCACAACTGACCTGTTCAAAACAAGAATGATAACTATAAAGATGGATCTTTAAAGCAGGATGGATTGGCTGTCAATGTTTTTATTGTTCATCAGCTGGGAAAAAATTGTTTTGATAGTGATTCCAACAATATTGGACAATATTGCCCTGTAACATTCACAGCTCATAATAACAACTGTTAAACATATTATGCCCTGATTAGTCTACTTGAATATACAACTGCCAAGGAATTTGAAACCCCTTCAGATTAAGTGGATTAATTCCACCAGAATTATAATGCCTCTCAAATAAAAACATGTTCTAGAGTGATTCATGAACACTAGAAGGAAAAACATATTTGGGCTTTAATGGGCGGTTCGAATGTAGATTTCTACACAATTCCTCAAAGAACTTCAGATTTTTCTTCAATTGATAATTGCTGGATGCTACTTCTCTGCTGATGCATCGTAAGGAATTTAATGATTCCAGTCCTATAACAATTCTATGAACAATTTATATTATTTAGGGGTGCACGATAAACATCGGGCGATAATTAATGCGCATCTTGTCAGTAAAGCCGGTTCTCTAATCAGCGGCTTTACTGATATTTATCGTGCACCCCTAATATTATTAGTTAAATGAAACAAAAAATGTTATCTCTATGCAGTCCACACCCATCCACACTTTCCAAAAATAGTTAATATAGGGCGAAAACAAATACTCTGATTATGTAATCCGTATGAAAGGTGCATTTCTCTCGCGTCACTGTACTGCAGAGACTAACTTCATCTTTGCAGTGGCCACTGACTCAGAAACCACTAGTTTATTAATAAATAATTTAAATGTCTCCTTGCTATTTTTCCCAACAACTCATTACGGTTGCTGGTGCTTTGTGGCAAGCTTAATGTGTGCGCTTGAGTGTGGAACAGGCTATATATTAAAACCTCATTATGGTTTAGTTGCCTACCCCCCAGTAAATATTTAATGAATTAAATTAATATAAAAATGTGATTAGTCGACTACTTGTTGACTAGAAAAATCTTTAGTTGGGGGCATTGGCGGACAGTAGAGAAGTATTTTTACTCTGCTGTAAAAGTACTTTTCAAGTGTCTGTATTATTTATGAAATGTAGTGCAGTAAAAAGTACAACATTATGCTTTGGAATGTAGTGAAGTAAAAGTTTTCCAAAGAAAAACTTTAAATTTACTTGAGTAAAGTAAAAATACTTCACTACTGTCCACCTCTGGTCGGGGGCAGCCCTAATATAACCAACTAATTTAATATAATATAATAATCTGATTAATATAATTAACTAAACAATTTCAACAGTTCCGCATGTATAAATATGATTTAATAGGCAAAGATGCTTGCTTGTTTGTTTATAGTTTAATGCCATGTCAGCTACCATGGCTATATTCATGGAAAGAAAAAATAATATAGATACAGGCTTTAAAAGAGGTTTTTAAAATGTGTCTGTGATCATTCTAAAACCTATCCTTTATTTAAAAAAAAAAAAAAAAACCTTTTTCATTAAAAACCTTTTCACAAGAGTCTTTTCCTTACTGAAAAGTAGAGAGTAAAGATCAAGACATCAGTCAGAATATGGAGTCACACTTTATTTTAAGGTCCAATTCTCGCCATTAACAAACCATTAACTACGACTTTTGCCTCAATCTTGTAATTTGCTGCTTATTAAGTTAGTGCGGTAGTTGTTAAGTTTAGGTATTGGGTAGGATTAGGGATGTAGAATATGGTCATGCAGAATATGTGCTTTATAATCATTATTAATAAGCCAATATGTTAATAACAGGCAAGCTAATAAGCAACTAGTTAATAGTGAAAATTGGTCCCTATCCTAAAGTGTTACCAAATATGGTTCAGTGATAAATATGCAAAGATGTGAGCCAATCACAGTAGCAAGGATATAAATTAAAGTCTTAAAGGAGGCACACACAGAGTGTTCAAACAGAGAAATGGCAAATTATTTCTAAATGATGACTTCTCTTGATGTAAAAAAAAAAAACATACCAAACATTAAAAGTGGATTTACATGGAACATTCTAAAATAAAGGCAATCCACCCCTTTAATATTGGTCATAGTTATGGACTTTGTGTCTTCTTTTGTTCTCTGTTCCTCTGCCCTGTTAGTTTGTGTCTTCTTAGTTACCGATCTGGGGTGCGTTTTCCAAAAGCATCGTTAGCTAACTATGGTCGTTAGTTCCATTGAACTCTATTGGTAACGACGGAACTTGCGACCATAGTTGCTTTTGGGAAACGCACCCCTGGTCATTAGTTTCTTTGTTAAGGTATTTGTTTCAGGGCATCTCATTAAATTACCCATTATATATACTCCCCGTTTTGCTCTGTTCTCTGCCCGTTATTTACTTTACAATTGTGTGCACTGCGCTTGCTCCTGCAATTCTCCTGTGTTTATTCCTTGTGGATTTATAATTAAAAAGCTATTCTGGATTATACTCCGTTGTGATCTTAATATAGCACTCCAGGACACAATTAAATTCATGTGATATGGATTTTATAAACTGTTCAGTATATATTTGTAATCGTGCTAATTTTCGTGAAAACCTGCACTCTTACATTTTGAATCTTGAATACTGGGGAGATTCTAACATGCTAGATCACACAGAGCACTCTGCACTCTGATGACATTAGTTTTTGCAAAGTAAGTGACATTCTCGATAATGTCAGTTAAAACAACAATTATGATATTATCAGGGATAATACAGGTGCTGGTCATATAATTAGAATATCATCAAAAAGTTGATTTCACTAATTCCATTCAAAAAGTGAAACTTGTATATTATATTCATTCATTACACACAGACTGATATATTTCAAATGTTTATTTCTTTTAATTTTGATGATTATAACTGACAACTAAGGAAAATCCCAAATTCAGTATCTCAGAAAATTAGAATATTACTAAAGACCAATACAAAGAAAGGATTTTTAGAAATCTTGGCCAACTGAAAAGTATGAACATGAAAAGTATGAGCATGTACAGCACTCAATACTTAGTTGGGGCTCCTTTTGCCTGAATTACTGCAGCAATGCGGCGTGGCATGGAGTCGATCAGTCTGTGGCACTGCTCAGGTGTTATGAGAGCCCAGGTTGCTCTGATAGTGGCCTTCAGCTCTTCTGCATTGTTGGGTCTGGCATATCGCATCTTCCTCTTCACAATACCCCATAGATTTTATATGGGGTTAAGGTCAGGCGAGTTTGCTGGCCAATTAAGAACAGGGATACCATGGTCCTTAAACCAGATACTGGTTGCTTTGGCACTGTGTGCAGGTGCCAAGTCCTGTTGGAAAATGAAATCTGCATCTCCATAAAGTTGGTCAGCAGCAGAAAGCATGAAGTGCTCTAAAACTTCCTGGTATACGGCTGCGTTGACCTTGGACCTCAGAAAACACAGTGGACCAACACCAGCAGATGACATGGCACCCCAAACCATCACTGACAGTGGAAACTTTACACTGGACCTCAAGCAACGTGGACTGTGTGCCTCTCCACTCTTCCTCCAGACTCTGGGACCCTGATTTCCAAAGGAAATGCAAAATTCACTTTCATCAGAGAACATAACTTTGGACCACTCAGCAGCAGCCCAGGCGAGACGCTTCTGACGCTGTCTGTTGTTCAAGAGTGGCTTGACACAAGGAATGCAACAGCTGAAACCCATGTCTTGCATACGTCTGTGCGTAGTGGTTCTTGAAGCACTGACTCCAGCTGCAGTCCACTCTTTGTGAATCTCCCCCACATTTTTGAATGGGTTTTGTTTCACAATCCTCTCCAGGGTGCGGTTATCCCTATTGCTTGTACACTTTTTTTCTACCACATCTTTTCCTTCCCTTCGCCTCTCTATTAATGTGCTTGGACACAGAGCAATGTGAACAGCCAGCCTCTTTTGCAATGACCTTTTGTGTCTTGCCCTCCTTGTGCAACGTGTCAATGGTCATCTTTTGGACAACTGTCAAGTCAGCAGTCTTCCCCATGATTGTGTAGCCTACAGAACTAGACTGAGAGACCATTTAAAGGCCTTTGCAGGTGTTTTGAGTTAATTAGCTGATTAGAGTGTGGCACCAGGTGTCTTCAATATTGAACCTTTTCACAATATTCTAATTTTCTGAGATACTGAATTTGGGATTTTCCTTAGTTGTCAGTTATAATCATCAAAATGAAAAGAAATAAACATTTGAAATATATCAGTCTGTGTGTAATGAATGAATATAATATACAAGTTTCACTTTTTGAATGGAATTAGTGAAATAAATCAACTTTTTGATGATATTCTAATTATATGACCAGTACCTGTACATATTGCACATGCCAAACGTAGTAATGTGCCTTTTTTCCCAGTAATATTGTTACTGGGATTTGGTAGAGGGGGATAGTTTTACTCATGCACAAGATGATGTACAGTGGTGTGAAAAATTGTTGGCCCCCTTCCTGATTTATGTTTTTGCATGTTTGTCACACTTTAATGTTTCAGATCATCAAACAAATTTAAATATTAATCAAAGATAACACAAGTAAACACAATGAAGCTTAAATTCATCTTCAATTAAATTAAGTTTTTTTATTATGAAGGGAAAACAAAATCCAAACCCACATAGCCCTGTGTGAAAAAGTGCTTGCCCCCTAAACCTAATAACTGGTTGGGCCACCCTTAGCAGCAACAACTGCAATCACTTTTTCACACAGGGCCATGTGGGTTTGGATTTTGTTTTCCCTTCATAAAAAAAAAACCCTTCATTTAAAAACTGCATGTTGTGTTTACTTGTGTTATATTTGATTAATATTTAAATTTGTTTTTTGATCTGAAAATGATCACACTTAAAGTGTGACAAACATAAAAATAAAAAAAATAAAAAAATCAGGAAGGGGGCTAACAATTTTTCACACCACTGTATCTTAACTAGGGGTGCTCCGATTGATCGGGTATCGATCATTATTGGCCGATAATCGCTTTGGGATGTTTGATCAGCGGTACCTAAAAAGGCAGATCTCATAAACCGATCTCAAGCTGATGACACACGTGCCGTGAAAGGTTTGGCACGACATGCAGCAGCACAATCTCAGTCTCTGTCCGGCACGGGCAAAATAATTATAATGCTGCAAGTGAGGTACAATTAATATTTATTCATTAAATAACACGTTAAGTAATTAACTTCTGTTAGATAATTTCTGAATTACTGAAACTTTCTGTTAGATAATTTCACAAACAGCCTGCGTGAATCACCGCGCGCGGTCACTCTTTCCCTCTCAAAATGCACAAATGGCTTCAAATCACATCTGCACTATAAGCGAGCTGCATGCTGCATAGTTGACACAGGAAATGTCATTTGCACAATAGAGGCAGTGTCGCATCGCTATTAATGTTTATAAATTGCTTTTCTTGTTAGGCTAATTCTTGCCAGTGTTTAACCATTCAGCACTCACGCGCTCTCCTGGAGACTGTACGCTCGAAGCGCACACACATAACGCCAGGTTCACATTATTAGACTCCGTTTGCAGTGCGTTCCATGAGTGGTGCGTCTGCAGCAGTGCAGCGATCGTCTCTGCACCGAATCTATCTTTTCTGTACTGCACGCACTGAATTAAAGTGACAGCACATTGTTTGCAGTAAATATTAACATGGATTGACACGAAAATGTAGTAATTACACTATAAATGCATATAATTAAAGTTTAATGTGTTTCACAGTCAACACGCATGGCTTTTTGGCTAGGTTTAAAGGAAAAGAGCATTTTTAAATAAACAAGGCAATAATAGAGGGCACTCGTGGAAGTATGGAAAGCAAAGTTCTTTATGAACTGCAGGAATGTTTATAATAAAGATTTAAATGCAAAAGAAAACGCAGTAGAGCTGACTGTTTCTGCCAGTCATAAGTTAATTTGGAATGTTTGTGATTACATAAAAGTAGTTTAAATGTTTTGCCACTTGTTTGAGCAACTTAATATATAAATCTAGAAGTAAATGCAAAAGTAAAGAGCATTGAATAATGTGTTGCTAATTTTGCATTTAAACACGTCTATAAAGATTATATTACTGTTTAAAAAAAAAAAAAAAAAAAAAAAAAAAAGATTCAATGAAAAAGCATTTTCAGTAACAATGTTTGGATTTGAAATCAAAATAATGGATAAATGTTGTGTTGGTGGTAAACAGATGGATCAGTAGTGGACTCCTGTGTGAAATCAGGCTTGTGCAGTGTGTAAGCTTTTCTACAACAACTGCACGATTGTAAAAACAAAAATGCACTGGATGATCAAACATTTAGGTGAGTTAAAAGTATATTTTTGAAAAAAAAAAATGCCTCCCTCCACCCCTCAAATTAAAAAATCCTCTCTCACAAGAGTCACCTTAGAAGGGAATTCCCATTTTCAAAAATTAAATTCAGGCACTGAATAAATGTCTAAAAATACTGATTGGAGTATCAATATAAATAATTCTACATGATAAAAAGACAGCTTTAAAAAGATCGGTATCGGTGATCGGTATTGGCAGATACTGCTTTCTGTGATCGGTCTCAAAAATCCTGATCGAAGCACCCCTAAACTTAACATATTAATTAGGGATGCACAATACTGGAATTTTGCCGATATCCGATTTGCCGATATTTTATTTTACTTTTTTGGCCGATAGCCAATGTCGATAGATTTCCTTTTGTTTGGAAACAACACCAAGTCTCTCCTGTGAGCAAATTATTTTTAAATTTGGTTAGTTTTTAACAATAACTTATTTGTTAGAATTAAATAAATAATAATGAAGTTCTTTTATAATGACAGTACAATGAAGCTTTGAAAATAACTATAAATAAACTGTCAATTGCTGCATTTTTTTTTTCAGAAAGATGCAGTAGTAACCTTAACATTTTATTTAAAGATTTTACATTTGGAGAAAAATTCTGAAAATCTTTTAGAGCTCATAATTTGTTAAAAAATAACATATTACACATTAATGAATAAATCAGTACATAATTTTTAATTTACAAGTGCCATGTTTGTGATGTTTTGTTATTCATGTAAGCTATAGCTTCTGACCTTTAAATCAAAACATACTCATGATGTTATGACATCAATTACTGCTTTAATTAATCAGAAATAGTCTAAATGTTATTTGTGTATTTTACTTTCATTTTATTAAAAGTAGGCCAACAGCGCCCTCTACGAAATTAAAACTCCTTACCGAACATCATTAGGACCCCCGGGTTGCCACTGCACGTGCTATTACTGTTGACTATCATACACCAAAGGTGTCATTCTGTACGTGCATTCTCAGTTTAAATGCAGCGATCCAAAGCAATGAATCTAATCACCATTAAGGCAAAACTTTGCTTCAAAAATGAGTCACATTGCTGACGTGATCTAATCGCTAGCACACCCTGAGCACATTCGAGTTGACCTATTCTTCTTATCGGCAAGACATATCGGCATAATTTTTCATATTGGGCTGATGCCGATATGTACATTTAAAGCCATTATCGGCCGATTCCGATATCGGTCCGATAATATCATGCATCCCTAATATTCATTCAATAGAGCCAAGTAGGCCAGTAGAACTGACCCTAGGGGGTCCGATGATCATTCCTCTCCAGCGTGTGAGGGTCATGTCCTCATCATCCTCCAAACCCCAGCTCACTGTCCCATCTCCAACACCCTTCTGACCCTCCTCAAGCTCCTCCAGCAGCCGGAAGTTACGGGGTACTTTCACGCCTGTGAAAACAAACGGACAATAACGAACATTTGCTGCCAAAATATTCTTCTGTCTATTCTATCAATTGTTTCAGGGAGCCAAAAATATTTAACACACATGACAAAAAGGTAAAATGTTAGCCTAATCTATTTACCCTTAAAGCAAAGATGGCCAAATTTTTAAACTACATAGTGCTAAAACTTTAAATTGACTGAATGTTGAATTATATCAAAGTATAATATTAATATGTACACTGCCGCTCAAAAGTTTGGGATCAGCAAGATTTTTAATGTTTCTAAAGAAGTTCCTTCTGCTCATAAAGGCTGTATCTATTTGATCAAAAATACAGAAAAAAAAAACTTGTGAAATATTATTGCAATTTAAAATAACAGTTTTCTATTTTAATATACTTTTAAAACTTTAAAATATAATTTATTCCTGTGATTAAACCTGAATTTTCAGCACCATTACACCAGTCTTCAGTGTCACATGATCCTTCAGAAATCAGTATAATATGCTGATTTATAGTCAATGTTGGAAACCGTTGTGCTGCTTCATATTTTTTGGGGACCTGTGATTTTTTTTTTTTTTTTTAGGATTATTTGATTAATAAAAAGTTAAAAAGAACAGCATTTATTTAAAAAATACATTTTGTGTTACAATATACAATGCTATTCAAAAGTTTAGGGTCTGTAATATTTTCTTTTGTCTTTTTTTAAGAAATTAATACTTTTATTCAGGAGGGATGTGTTGAATGAATAAATGTCATAGTAAAGACATATTGTTAGAAAAGATTTCTATTTTGAACAAATGCTGCTCTTTTTAACATTGTATTCATCAAAGAAAAAAGTATCACATGTTCCAAAAAACAATATTAAGCAGCACAACAGTATCAACACTCATAATAAATCAGCATATCAGAATGATTCCTGAAGGATCATGTGACACTGAAGACTGGAGTAATGATGCTGAAAAAAACAAACAAAAAAAAACACGCCTGTCAGCGACAGCCAGTTTAGTTTTACTTTTCTTTTAGTTTTCGTTTTGAAAAGCTTATCTTCTTTACTTTTTACCTCACGTTACGTTGTGGAGGCTTTCCTTATTTTTACTATTATTATTATTATTATTATTATTTATTTGATTCCTCAGTGTTTGCTAAACATTCTGTAATTTATTAGTCGGTATATAATACATCATGTGATGTGTCCTATGCCATGCTTCGTCTTATTCGTTTGTTAATAAAGGTTATGTAAGCTAGTTTGTCATTGTAGCCTACTGTTTTATTGTTGTTGTGCTTTTTAATTAAGAATAACAATGAATCCACCTATTGTTTTAGTCCTAAAAAGTGAAGTGTATAAATATATAAGCAAAACAGACAATTATCTTTTCTTGTCAAACGTGACACCAAGATCGCGAATGTGAAAGTGAAAGCGCACGAAAAGAGGAATTCCTGTTCACAAAATTTAAAATCACAAATACTGATGAAAAAGAATGGGTTGAATGTTGAAAAACTATGAACTATGATAAAAGTTCATCAGCATGCATTGATTAATCAAATGTTATAGCAAAAAATAAATAAATAAAAATTGTGACCAAATTATGTGCTCGTGCGACCAACTGAGAAAGTCAGTCGCAAAAGAGCGACCAGTGGGAAGAATGAGTCTGAGCCTTGAGTATATTAAAATAGGAAACCAATATTACAAATTGCAATAAGATTTCACAATATTACTGTTTTTTTCTGTATTTTTGATCTAATAAATACAGCCTTGATGAGCAGAAGAAACTTCTTTAAAAATATATATACACACATATATAGAACAATATCATGTGTTGAATGTTGAAACAGTTATTTTTAGTGCAAATGGGCCTTTGTGGTTTAAAATGGATTGCAAACTACTAAATGTTAGTATTGTGGTGTATGTGTTTTTGATGCTCAAATGAATTTCAATGCTGAAAAATGTTCATAGTGAACTATGGGAAATAGTGGGGACGAGGCGGTACTTGAATGCTCAGATTTGATCAGCAGTGCTTGACCTGAAATATTTGACAACCTCAGTCAATCACAATACTCAATCAGTGACTTCTTCAGCAGCAAAATATGAGCCCCAAAAGAGTGCAACAACACCTGCACACTTTTTCAGTGGCCTAGATTCTGGAAGAATTTTTTACCCATTCATTTTTCCCATAGGGACTTCAAAAAGATCTTTAAGAGTTATAAGCCATTAGCCAAGCAAACCAGCTACGAGGTGAACCACAACTTCACTTAATTTAACTTTAAACTTTAATTTCAAGCAATAGGCCTAAATATTTAAAAACTGGACAAAAAGACAAAGGTACAAGACTTGCAAATGACAATCAAATAAAAAAAAAAATGCATATTTATAAAACTATTGATTTAAAGATGTTGATAGTATACAAACAATATATGTTACATTTATTTCAAAATATGCACACACAAATATTTAAATAGTGTGTCAGCATGAGGAGACTGAATCTATTAAGTCATTAGCTTCATATACATTTTGGTGGAATTTACGTGTATCGATTAAAAGACTGGATCAATAAGAGATTGGTGGTGATTTCTTTGCAGAATCACATTGTTTTTCACAGGAAATTCCACTGTTATACAGTTATTTAAAAATGCAGACTAATGGCTTCAACATAAACCTATAGCATTAATTAACAACCTCGTAGCTCACAGTTGGTGTGTTTTAAAGGTTTATAAATTATCATTGAAAATCACATCCACGATGAAGAAAATTAATGGCATTTTTACTACCAAAAGCCTACTGCTGCACTCTATAACACGAGAAAATTGATCAGCTCCCAAAAAGTTTTTTTTTCATTATTTTTTTTTTTTTTTAGTATATTGCAACAGAAGTGGGCTTTAGTGTATTTATTTATTTTTTAAGTATTTTTTCAAGGTGTATATTATGTGCTACAAACCACGGAGCTAAAGAATGAAAAGCAATAAATTATAAAATAGTAAGACTAAATATACTTTACATTTTCAACTAGAGGTCCGCAAAGGAACTGACATTATTAATGTTAGTTATTGTGCTTAACTGGAAGACATTATGAAATGTTAGGGTTTTCAACATCACTAAAGTCAATGATAGTGTCTTAAATTAGCGAGCTGCCTACCTATACGGCATTTTGGCAAACATATTCTTAAACCTAACGATCTGCCAACAAAGAAAGCACGTTTAAAACACTAACAAAGTTCAACTAACACGGAACGCGCCTGTGGTCCACAAAACTAGTTTATCTAAGTTAGGCGGCCAAAAGGTTTTGAGACACAGCCAGTGTATTGTGCTGTTTCTCTATCATGACGCTGCAGTTGAATTAGCTACATGGCTAACCAACTGAATAGTCAGATTATATTAAAACCCCGATGTACTTTAATCCATACACATTAGGAGCGATGTATATGGATCTTAAACTATTTAAGACAGGCTCAAACATAAGCACCATCGACATTAAAAGCGATAAATGTCACTGATTTGACAGGCTAATGCTGTGCAAACACACCCACATGAAAACTGAGAGCCTAAACACAGCAACACGAGTGAATACTTCAATGAAAGTATATTTCTTCCGCGTCTTAACATTTCAAAACACTCGTTTTGGATACGAAAGAAAGAAACGATCTAATACAAAGGCAGTTTTTCATAAATTTACCTGATCCGGCGGCGGCCGCCATCTTGTTGCTCAGCAGCGGGGACGCGCCAACTGTGAACAATCGCCTCATGAATTATGCATGTCATAAATAATCAGTGAACCTGGATACTGAAGTTCACTCCAGTGCGTGTATTACTCATTATATACTCCTGAATCTGTAGTAAAGTTAGTAAATTTTCTTCAGTAAATGTCATCATAATTTAATTGCTGATGTGTGTGTACTTTTGTTTTTCATGTTAATATTATTTTTTTTATTTTATTTAGGCTATTTATTATTTGGTAAAGTATTTGAAAGTCAAGAGTAAAAAAAAAAAAAAAAAAAAAAATATATATATATATATATATATATATATATATATATATATATTTACACACACACACACACACACACATATATATATATATATGTGTGTGTATATATATATGTGTATATATATATATATATATATGTATATATATATATGTATGTATAAATATATATATATGTACATATATATATATATATGTGTGTGTATATGTATATGTATATATGTAATGTATATGTGTATATGTATATGTATAATGTATATGTATATATATATATATATATATATATATATATATATATATATATGTACATGTATGTATGTATGTATATATATATATATATATATATATATATATACATATACATATACATATATATATATATATATATATATATATATTAAAGTTCCCTTTATGCCGAGTAAGAGAAGAGGTTGGTACCAATAAAATTATTCCATTTTATAAGATTTATTTATTTATTTATTTATTTAAACGCATGAGGCTATAGTGTAGCAAAAATAAATAAATAAATAAACAGAACAATGCAAAGTCATAAGAAAGAAAATCGAAAAAGAAAAATAATAGACAAAGCATAGGGAACACTAGTTTTAGAGGGTCATTTTATTTTTAATAAATAAAAAAGAAAAAAAAAATGAGATAGAATAGAGATAGAATCGAGAGTATTAGTTTTAGAGGATCATTTTTTTTTTAAATAAATAAAAAGAAATCAAGTAGATCTAATAGAAATTGAATAGAGAGTGCTAGTGATAGAGTGTCAAGATGGAAGAGATGTCTGTTTCTTGAAGATTTCTAAACACTCAGCTGCTCGGATCAGGTTGGGCAGGTCATTCCACCAGACATTCCAGGCAATTTTTTGATTATTTTAAAATCTGCATTGCTGGTCTAAAATCACTAAATTATTTGATCATTATTTTACCCTAAATGACTGTAGGCCTAGTCGTTGTTGTTTTGTTTGTTGTTAATGTGTTCAAATATGTCAGCTTAGCAAAAGCACATAAAAAAAAGTGCAGTAAAAAGTAAATGGGTCAGTCACGAGGGTCAAAGTCCTGCGTTTAGCTCCAACCTGTGCCAACACATCTGCCTGAAAGTTTTTTGAAGACCTTGCTTAACTGGTTTAGGTGTGTTTAATTAGGGTTGGAGCTGACTGCAGGACAGTGGCCCTCCAGAAGCAGGATTGAATATTCCTGGTTTATTTATTTATTTATTTTTGTGGGATGATTTGACACATTTCTTTCTTTCTTTTTCCTTCTGAAGAGTCTCTACGGCAGGTTTTGTGAAAATGAGAAAAACAGCCAATAATTAGTTGAGGCAGAAATGGGAGAACTTTAAACCAGCAAACTAAATTCACATGTTATATCACCACCTGGTGTCAGTAAAATCTCTCTGCTCTTGCTGAATATCTGTAAGACATAGAAATGTTGATGTCTCAGTGCTTTTTGGTCAAGATTCTTTTAGGGCAGAAGAAGCGGAAGAAGAATAAAATCTGATCAAATAAAATGAAAGGGATTCTTTTAGATTATAAAGAACTTTTGAAGTTTTTTTTTTTTTTTGTGCTCCATGGGTCTTCTGCTCTTGCTCAAATCATGGAGGGCATAATTAAGTGTATTCATTCAAGTTCATTATTGAGTGTTTTCACTAATTTGCATATGAAATGCAAATTAATATCAGTAAAGCAGAGGTTAAGGAGTCAGTGGAGCACTTTATTCTGAGTTGTAGGATGCACGGGACAGAGAGAGAAATGCATGAATGAAAATTAAATGACACCCTCATTATTATAAAATATACTGCCTTGTTAATCATATTGTTAATCAACAGCTTGGTATATTTCCTTGTTGCTCTTGGTCTTTGTGGAGACCTGTTAAATGTTTTTCATTTTTTTAAACAAATGAAAATAAATTCAACTATTTTCTGCAGAGTCTCCTTGGAGAGTCTTCGGGCACTCAAATTTCTCACCTTGCTTTAAGACAAAATAGACCCACATCCTCTTCCAGGCAGATTTGTAACATTTTCTGTTGACTGGAAATTTTTGCCCTGATGTTGGAAATGGGAATTTTTAATGCTTTAGCTCTTTTCTTACAGCCACTTTCTAATTTATGAAGTAGAATAATCTTTTGTTGAACTAACGAAATATATTCGTTGATTTTACTCATTGTAATCAATGATTAAGGGAATTTGGCCTTTGTGTTCCCTCATATTTATATTCCTGTGAAACAGGAGGCCAAGGCTGGATAATTTCACGTTCCTAGCTACCCTGCTGTGATTAAAAAAAAAATAATAATAAAAAAAATAAAAATATGAATGGGAATATACTTCAGAGATATTTTCATCAGAAGAATTTCTAGATGCACCAATAATTGTGGCCATTGTGTACCAGAGAAAAATATTTGTTTCTTAATGTGATTTTGCCCCACTTTCACTTTTTTCTTCAATTAAAAGTTAGATTTTTTATTTTTATTTTATTTTATTTTTATTTTTTTTAGAAATTTTTGAATGAAAGATCAAATGGATAAACAATGCAGACTTATTTTCACAGCCCTCTTTGATCATAAATACAGAGGGTATGAATAAGTTTGAACACAATTGTACATATACATACATACATACACACATATATATATATATATATATATATATATATATATATATATATATTTATTCAGTATTACTAAGCAGCTTTATCACATGAGCTAATTAACATCCTCCACCGTCGGCTCCTTCACTCGTCCACAGTCAGGACTTGGCCTCCTCATATTCCTTGTTGAATCAGACTCCTTTATCTTGAATTATGTTGTAACACTGAATTCTCATTAAGAACATGAGTAATATCTGCTACATTTATGAATGTTCTGTTTTGTTTAATATTGTAATAATGCATCTCAATGCTGTACAGGGGATGAACGCCTGACATAAGAAAAAAGTGATTCTATGAGGGAACCACTCTCTCCAGTACTGTGCCAAAAACATACTCTTGGAGACTGACCTGTAATTGTGCAATAGTCAGGGAAAAATGATAAGTGGGAGAGCAAGAAAAATTAGGTTAATCAATAATGAATTAGCTTCCGTTTTAAAGAATGGAATGAAATGGAAGTCCTCAACTCTTAAGAAAAAAAAAAAAAGGTTGTGTCTGGTGGCGAAATATGCTTCAAGAGAGAAAGAGCATTTACAGCTAGAATTATTAATGACAAGGGAAAATCAGGCACTGGAAAAATGTACAGTATTAAGGGCAGATTTGTTTTGTGGAAGTTTGGAACTACAGAGTAAAGCCATTTTACTGGATGGACACTCAAGACTATAATATGAACAGTACATCAAAAAGTCAAAAAGGGTTAAATGACAAACATAAGCTTTCATATTCATTTTATGAAAATGCATACAAATAATTAAAATATTCACTATTTGAAAAACCTGCAGACTAAAATGTCACATTTTAAACTATTTAAATTGTAATGTTCTACAGTTATGACTGCACATCCATTTCATGGACCATATCAGGAGTCAGTTTTATTGTACAAATTTCATATTTGCATTATTACATTTTTATTGCAAATCAGAGTTTTAAAGTACAATTCATGACAATTTCATGATCATGATTTTATGACAATTTTTATCATTCATATATGCTAAACATTTTAATAATTAAATTATGCTTTTCAAATAATTCAATAATCAGGAAATCGTACAAACCACCAGCTCCAAATCAATGTTTCTTTTTGTCCACTAGATTTGGAAGAATATGTTTAAAATGCTCTCAGTTAGGCAAAGATGTTTGCAATGAATTCTCTAAATCGTTTGGCGTACTGTTCAGGATGAACTGTAGAGATGTCAGCCCCAGCCTTTAAATTGAAAAAAAAAAAAAAAAAAAAAAGCAAAATGAAAAAATGCAAAACAGAACTGAAAAAAAAAAAAAAAAAAAAAAAAAAATATATATATATATATATATATATATATATATATATATATAATGTAATACCTCTAATAATTAAAACGATAAGAGTATTTACAGCTCAGTTTAGTCTTTTTACAATAAAAGTGTAAAAAGCATATATTCAAATAACTACACAATAAAACCTCAGTTGTCCATTAATAAAGTGTCACTTACTCCATGCTTGACTGTTTTTGCTGCATGGGCTGCTTTCTTCTTGGTATCATACTGGCTCAGAATGTTTATGAGACCCATGAAGTATACCTCTCTGTGTGGGGCACCTAGATTAAGGAGAGACAAACAGAAGAATAAAAAATAAAAGCAAGGCTAAAAGCACTTCATAATTACCTTCATGAAAACATTAATAGGTTCAAGATTATAGAAAAGTTGAGAATGGTATCTCTATTCAAACTTAATTATGCTTTATTCGGCT
This sequence comes from Spinibarbus caldwelli, assembly GCA_039654775.1. Lineage (NCBI taxonomy): Eukaryota > Metazoa > Chordata > Actinopteri > Cypriniformes > Cyprinidae > Spinibarbus > Spinibarbus caldwelli. Next base: position 26,687,252 of record CM077254.1, read on the forward strand.
TGCATTAATTATCATTATCCATTATTTATTTCAATGTTTTCATGAACAGCTTGACATGCAAATAATGCTGACCTATTAAACAGTGTAGAGACTGGAATGTGACTCACCAACTGCACTCTGGATGGCATACACATCAACATAAGGGTCAAACTCTCCTGGACCAAGAGGTTTATAAGAGCTCATGTACCCTGCGATGCCCTCAGGGGAAGTGCCAAAAGACCCCACAGCCATAAGGGATAGGTCATTCTCTGAATCCTCCTCCTCTTCACTTAAAGAGTCTTTCATTTCTTCTGCTTCCTCTTGCTCTGCTCTCCTGACATCATGAATTCCCAGCAGCAGGCTGTAGTCCATGGTCTTCAAATGCACAAGAAACTTGCCAAAACACATACAGATATACAAACAGGCTGTTAGTTTCAATATGTCCCTTATAAAAAGGTAGTTCTTCTATAGAAATTAATATAGGTAGCATTAATTGAGCAGAACATATTATCATGTGCAATATAAAAAATGGTGTCTATTTACACTAAGTGCAAATAGCCCACCTCGTTGGCAGAGGCTATTTACACTAACTCTGCCCACCAATGTGTGATTGGGCTAGTCAACACTACAAAAGACAGTTGACTGTCCTCAACCCCAGTGGTGCAGATGGTAAAGTGTGTGTCACATTCCTTTTGACGCGATCGACCCGGTTTCGAATCCGCCTTTTGGCAAACTTTTTTTCTCCCTTTTCAAATTTCAAATCACATCAGAAAAGTATTTATTTTCAATAAGAATGAAGGAGATAATCAAAATGTTGAAAATTAAATATCGGGTAGGGTTAGGGTAGGTGTAGGAAACCAATAGGTGTATTGTCCCAATAAGGTGGCATCTATTTAATAATTTGAATTAAAATTAAAATTTACACTCAATAAGTTATTATTGCATACTGTTTTATAATGTACTACAATACTGAGGTGCAGATAATTGCCACTATTTGCAATAAATAGTATAAACAGCAGAAAATCCTGCTATTTTAACATAGTGTAAATCGAATCTATAGCTATTTGCACTTAGTGTAAATATCATATCACTAAAAAATGCTGCTATTTTCACTTAGTGTAAATAGCATCTATTGCTAAGAAAATATGCTATTTTCACTTAGTGGTAATAGCCTCTATCACTATTTACACAGTGCAAATAGCCGCTGCCTATAAAAAATATTTCCTCCTCTGGTTAATGCAAGAGGGCAAACAGCATATATGGCACAATTTCATATTTGTATAGGCCTACATAATCGAATCAAGAAATTATATGAAACATATTCTTACATGAAAAACTATATTTTGCTATTTGCAGGTGAAAATGTTCCTTAAGGTCTTGGACACTGAGACATGCTTTATCATGTTTTCAGAGAAAAAGAAAGTGAAAAGGTATATTGGGTATAAGAATGACCTCGGCTTCTCAGTTTGAAAGGGGGTAAAAACTATAAATAAATATTTCACATATAACGCGATATAGTTAACAGTACATTTGAGCCGAATGTAATAATATGTAAATCATCTCACCTCAACGTCCCTGTTCAGTTTATCCAAAAGCTTTTCTTTCTCCTCTTCACTGATGTACACTCGCTGCATGTTATTTCTGAAATCTACATCCTTGAAGGTTGGCAGTTCCTTCACCTGGGTTTTCAAATGATTTTCAAGCAATTATATTCAAGAACAAATTTAGCATTTTGAGAAAACCATGTCAGTTTATAACTGGGAAGCATTTGGCATACAATACAAGTACAAGTTCAATGCTCCATTAGAAGTGATCACTTCATTGTAGTGATCACATGTAAACATAATTTCTTCAAGAAATACATGAAGGATCCAACATTTTATGCCTCTGCAACAAAATAACGTGAGTAACTCTAATAGTAGCCAAAACAATGTCTAACAACCAAGTTGTTTATTCACACAATTTACATATAATTAAAATATAAGAGAAATGTATATTTGTAATCTTTAGTCAAATCAGATCTCATTTCTTAATATGGTTGGGAGACAAAAGACAAGATTTGCCATGCACTTTAGGATTCTTTTTGAGATTTCACAAAAATAAGATTTTCAACACGGTGTGAGAAAATAAGAAGTAAAAAGCAACACAATGAAAAATGTGGTAAGTGTAGATATATCTGAGTTAGGCTAAAGGTGTCAGACATATTGGACCTGTTTTGTTGCGTTTTTCTCCCTCATGTGCTCATATTTGGTTATCCCTGTTCCAGTCCTCGTTATGTCATTATTAGTTTATCATCTTCACCTGTCTGTCACTCATTAGTTACCCTTTATTAGTCGTGTTCTGTTCTCAGTTTATTGTCTGGTCTACTACGTCTGTATGTGCACTCTTAAAAAAAAAAAAAAAAAAAAAAAAAAAAAAAAAAGAGGGGGTTCTTTGGTAGGGTGTATGGTTCCATGAAGAACCTTTAATATCCAAAGAAACTTTCCATTGCACAAAAGGTTCTAGAGTCTATTTAACGGTTCTTCACATTCATCATGTTGTAAATATTTTTGTTTCTGGAAAGTGAGATCAAGTGAGCTAAAATGTCCTGTCTGGTCCAGAACTCATTCCAGACTCATTTTCTATTAGTTGCATTCAATTATAGTGTAATAAAAAGTATTAATTTTGAGTCATATAAATAGTGTTGTGGTGTTTATTAATTAAAAAAGACCAGTAGATCCCTTTATATCTATTATCTATTTTAATGCTGTGTTGCATAGTTATTTAAGTTTAGTATAAAAAAATACTGCAATCATGTTTTAAAATGAAATAAAAAGGCTGAGTGATACAAAATCTTAAAATATAAAAGTGCCACTTTGTCCCACTATCCATTTTGCACCTATGAATTGGTTGTAGAACTACAAAATGAGTTTCAAATTCGCGATTTAATAAAGATTTAATGTGGTTTTAAGTTGTGTATGTAGTGTTCTAATTCTAGAGGTTTATTTATGCAAATGCTGCGTGACTTTGACGTGTTTTAATGGGCGTGAGCGCTGAATACTGGAGTCTCATTCAAACGCTGCAGCGGAGGGAGTTGCCATGGAAACGGGGCAACAACACCAACTGACAAACCGTAAATCTCCATCTCTCGCTGCTGTTTTCACTGCTTTCAGGTGAGTTTAGTACCTAAAATCACACAAATATCACATACAACTGTTCCAGACACTTTCTTACATGTAATTGACACGTTTCTGTTCAATTTTTACTTCACAGAAAACTTCGAAAAAGTCCGTAAGCATCTCAACTGTTTTCAGGCGAGGTAAGCTAACTCTGTAGCTTGAGCTCTTGTTTATGAGAGTTTGGGCTATCAAAACCTCTCATCTACACATAAAGATGTGATTACATCTTTATGTGTAGATGAAAGGTTTTGATAGCTTTGTAATGGGTTTGCTGTCAGTTTGTCAATGGTTTATTGAAAGTTGTCTAACTTATTTAGCCTAAAATATGCGATGTACTGTTAATCGGTGACATCACTTACAAGGAGCGCGAATTAACTGAATCTAATGTTAGTTCAAACGTGTTTCTATCTTTCATGGTAAACAAATATTGATAAAAATTGTTCTGTGGTTTCAAGAGTGATAATATAATCTCTCTACAACAGAAGATAAGCTCCAAAATTTCGAAGTTTCTGAAGGGAGCTGCTGAAAGAAATGCAGGAAACACAAGTGAGCTGAGAGAGCTCTTTAAATACATTCATATGCATTTTCTCACAACATATTTTCTTATATCACATGCATCTGTTATATTACAGTTATTTTAGGAAGGTTTTGACATCCAAACCTGAGTGACACAAACCTAAAAACATTAATATTAATTCTGTTATTTTAAGAAACTGGTTTGTGTATGTGTGTGTGTTTATATATATATATATATATATATATATATATATATATATATATATATATATATATATATATAATTTTATTTTCTGCATTTCACTTCTGCCCTAGCTTGCTTCCTTTAAATAAACCTGCCTGTATACTAAATATTGTTGGCTCTGTGATAAATGGCATATTATGTTTCTAGATTCTTCTATGCTGATGGCCGTGCAGCAGAGTTGGAGCAGACCTCCTGTCGGACAACATCTCTAAGGCACTATGAACCATATGACTTGTAAGTAAATCCTCAAACATACAGTACTGTTCAAAAGTTAGAGATTAGTAGGATTTTTTTAAATGTTCTTTTGAACACAAGTCTTCTGCTCACTGCATTTATTTGATTAAAAATACAGTAAAAACAGAAATATTGTAAAATATTATTACAATTTAAAATACCTCAGAAATATTGTAAAATATTATTACAGTTTAAAATACCTCTTTTCTATGTGAATATATTTTGAAATGTAATTGATTGCTGTGATCAAAGCTGAATTTTCAGCATTATTACTCCAGTCTTCAGTGTCACATGATCCTTCAGAAATCATTCTAATATTTAGAATCTAAAGCAGAATCTGTACTGATTCCATAATTGCTTCTTTTATTTCCTATTTATCTTTGTGAAGCTACTTTGACACAATCTGTTTTGTATAAAGCGCTAGAAACAAAGGTGACTTTTGACATGACTAGACAAAAATTGACCAGGATTCATTAAATGAATCTGTGGACAGATGGAACCAAATTAAAGAGATCTGTAGTGAGGCAAATTCTAGGTGGTAGCATTGTCTTATACTAATTGTTGAACACAAGCAGTTTTTTTTTTTTTTTTTGGCAGAGGTCCAGCTTTCTTGCATAATTCAACCTCATGGTGGTGCTGTAATATTGATTAAAAGGCTCTAAGTAAACACATGCATAAAATGATATCTTAGAATTACTTTTATAAGGTAAGATGATAAGGTGAGGTAAGATAACCCTAATTTTCATCCTTAAGGTGTGCATGGCATGAAATCAGGTAAAAAAAAACTGTACTGTTCTGAAGTGCCTAGGAGTCTAGATCTAATTGAAAAAATTGTGTAATGCGGAGGCAACCTTAAATATGGGAGAACTTGACCAGTTTGCACAAGTGGAGTGGGCCAAACTACCAGTACAGAGGTCAAGGAAATTCACTGATGTTTATAGAAAGTGCTTGATTATTTTGACCAAAGGCCTGTGCTAAGATTACTCTTAGGTGTGAGTAATTTTGTCAATACCATTTATCTTTATTTCCTGATTTTCTGATTTGGTTTATTTTCAGATATATTTTATTCTGAATCAAAAATTTCTGGAATATTAACTGTGAAATACAAAATCATGGACACCATGCAGGGGCCTCATTTATAAAATGCATGTGTTATCAGATTGATCCTAAATTCTATGGGTTTCATTATACAAATATTTGTACAAAAATTTTAGCACTCAGACACCAGTGGGCATTTTATTCACCGATAACTTGTACTGTAGCTACAGATTCAAGCGTACACAACTTAATGATAATTAATGATGTTGTAAATGTAAAAATAATAGGGAATGACAATGTGCATTACCACTGTGATTGTGAGAATGTATAAATGGGCTGTCTGAAATTAATTGATCCAGTAATTAATTATGTTAATGAATGGCAGTATTTGTTTATAAGCTTGCCTACCATGCATTATGCAGAGAGCATGTTTTCCAATATTACTTTGGCCCATGATTTCTTGTCCCATAATATGTCAGTACCATCTGCCAAGAGTAGGCTATATCTTTTAAACATCTTTCAACAGCTCCATCACAGCCTTGAGAGCAAAACTAGGCAAAATTTCAGTAAAAGTAAAAGTTCTGTCTATGCTATAGTTACAGTGGCATAGCAAGTCAGCCCCGGGCCCATATGTTTGAAAAAATTTGAAGAATGACAGTTTTTTTTTTTGGCGGAGTATAGGTAGAATTTTCACATTAACTTCTTGCAATATAACATGATTTTATTATCATAAATTTGACTTTGTTCTTAAAATATCATGTGAATCTTATTTATTTAGTCAGATATTTGTTTTTCAACGTGGTGCTAAAATGCCGCCGTAGCCTATTTGTACTGCATGCAAACACAATCTTGGCACAGCAGCCCAAAAACAAAACAAAACAAAAACAAAAAAACAAAAACAAAGTAACAAAAAAACAAAAAAACAAAAAACAAAAAACAAATGAGAAAAAAAGTAAAAAATAGTAAGATGATATTTGAATTATTTATTAATAAACTAATGTTTTCTGAGTCAGTTTCGCAAAGATGAAGTTGACTCTCCTGACTCGCCATCTCCTCATTGGACGTGCCTTTAGAGAGCAATGCATCTTTACGGATTATGTAATGAAAGAGTTTTTGTTTTCAGTTTGAATTATTTCATTTTTCATTATTTCAATTAGTATTACCTGAGTTTTGGTTCATTTTTGTGAAGCGCTCCTGCTCAAGATCAAGAGTGCACAAAGCACATCCTGTTTGTTTTCTTTATTTTACAAAAGCACAATGCTTTGCTGATATTGTGAGCACACGCAAATAAAAGTAGACCCTTTGCAGTTCCAAATGATGTATTACTCTTACCTTTATGAGCAAAAATGATGGCGTATTTTAAGTTTTAACTCTTATTAAGAAATAAATGCAAGTGATCGCACTGGTCCCTCCATGTCCTGCAAAGCGCACTTCAGCTTCCACTCTCTGCACAAACTATTGGATATGCGCCTAATAGCACACATTTATCTTAAATTTTTTAATTAATATTGTGAAATGCATGAAATGTTTTATTTCTATAAATTTTATTTTAGGCAAGTTGTGTTGATTTGAGAAGGTTAAATTGATCAAACATATGCTTAACTCATATGTCTGCTGCTGGCCGCTTGGTACTTTATACGTAAAGGTAAAAAAATGTTCCAAACATATTTTTAAATGAACTTAATAAAGAAACGAAAATAAATATAACCACTTTGCCATTAGAAACCAAAACTGAACTATTTTAATGGCTGCAACAGCAGCTGTAATGGGGAAGACTCAGGCCAGTAATTCTGATAAGCTGTTAGACAAGGGCCGGGCCTTTCCCTCTTGGCTCAGTGGGCCCCCAATCTGCCCGGGCCCATATGCATCTGCATACCCTTCATACCCAGACGCTATGCCCCTTTATGGTTGCTTGCTACGGAACCCTTTCAAAGAGAAATCAGGGCTATTGCAACTATTGTTCAATTGTGCAAATGATAGAATTAAGACATTTTTTATTCTCTTATCTGCATTCTTTGTTTCCTAGGTGACAGAGGTTATACGCTTAAAATGTGCCTACTAACTCCCCTGCAAAACACACAGACCCTGTAAGCTGTAATGCAGCTTATCCCTGAGCAAGGTCTGAGCACACAATTCAGTTGAAAAGGTCGCTGGTTATTCCTCAGTGCAAGAATAGCCAGGAATTCACCTCGGCTTTAAATCAGTCCAAATGAGGTACGTAGACAAAAATTCAAAAGGTAGAAGACTTGAAGAAAGTCTGCACACTCCATCAAAAAATTCGTAGGAAGATTTAGGAGATTGTCCTATGTTAACATTTATGATAATTTTAAACATGCCCCAGATTTCTCAGTTTCAGCATACAAAAATTTGTGTCAGATGCTTATATAAAATCATCTTACATTGCATTTCATGTATACATTTTACATGCATTCCCTGGGAACTGAACATATAACTTTGTCATAGCTTGATTCTCTGCTATTTTAGGTACTTGAACACCTGTTGTTATTGTAACTTTGCTGTAAGTTGCTACAGAAGGAGTACAGAGTATCTTTATCTGCAACATAAATGTAAATGTTTTGGACAAACAACATGATTTGTGGTATATTATGATGTAGTGTTCTTACCTTCTCTTTATCACTTGCTTCTCGAGAAACCAGTGACCCCTATAAAATGAAATGCCATATAAAGATGCATAACAATAATTAATAATGCTTACAAAATAATAGCTGATCTACGTGAATATGAAACAATAATGCTACAAATTATAAATAAATAAATTAATAATTAGATGTAATAGATTGCCTTAAATGTGCAAATTGACTGAAAAGCAATAACTTTTATACATGTCTAGTCACTATAACAAAACAAGTCTATTAATTCCTCACCATGATAGCTCAATAACAGATTAATAAATCAGTAATTAAAATGTAGACAATGAGTAAAGAATTTATTTACCTTGAGGTCATATTTCCTGTGGACAGTTAGTCGGTGGCTGAACATATTTCTCATGACTAAAAGGTATGTGTCTTCATTGTCCACAGTAACACGGTACAAGCCAAGGAACTGGGGAAGTAGTGTGCTACCATGACACGTTACGATGTGCTGAGGTGAAAAAAAAAGTTTTAATATGAGAGAAAAGGGAATAAAAAGTACTGGCCTGTTTTGGTTTCGGTAAATTTCTTTATCTAGCTTTATCTTTGGATTATGCTTGGTGTGTCTGGAGAAATCTATCCATCCAAACATCATTCAAGTTCATCTTAATATCAGTTGCTTGGTTGACACAGTGAGACTATCTCAAGCCATCTACAGCAAGACTAGCTAGTAAGTAAGTCATTTTTTCTTAGTATGTAACTTCTTAAAACAAAGGATTGTGTTAAATAGCATATTACTTAGTGCTGTTGTATCTAGAATCCTGACATTTAATTTGTTTTGTTTAGATGAATAGGATCATGACTACCGGTGTCACAAAAATGGCTAGAAAGAAACCAGACAAAGAGAATGATCACTTTAGCAGTTTATACGGTACTTTTAGGTTGATTGTCAGAGAAACAACCTGAAAAGCAAGCAGCCAGGCAACTGAAAGAGAATGAGAACTAATGGAGCACTGCGACATAGAGGGCAGAGACTAACATTCCAACTGGGGCCTTGGAGGACAGGACATGAGGACACAAGGAGATGCAGAAACAGAGAAACAGGAAGACTGGCAGGGTGTTCAGACAGTGGGGAGCCTCACAGGAGATGACAAGAAGGAATTGTCTGAGGACCAGCACAAGAAACAGGAGCCAGCATTTATTCCTAATGTTTACTCTTTCCGACTTGGGCATCACAGATACATTTCTTCAGTGGTTTCAGGCTTACTTCACAGGCATAACTATCTTCACAGACATACCATGATTGTTCCAGATATGTTAATCAGGGTTGGAGCTAAATTTTGCAGGATAACTATATTTATAAGTTAATTCTATATACCTCTATTTGTCAGGCTTTAACAAGTGTAAGTTGTTGTATGTCCCTTCAGTTTTGGATTTTGGGAAATAGTAGTCACACTTTATTTAAAGTTCCAATTCTCACTGCAAGCTAACTATAAACTACAACTTTTGCCTCAGTAAACTTCTAATTTGCTGCTTATTAATAGTTAGTAAAATAACTGTTAAATGTAGGTATGGGGCAGGATTAAAGGATTAGTTCATTCCAGAATTAAAATTTCCTAATAATTTACTCACCCCCACGTCATCCAAGATGCTAATGTCTTTCTTTCTTCAGTTGAAAAGAAATTAAGGTTTTTGAGGAAAACATTCCAGGATTTTTCTCCATATAGTGGACTTCAACAGGGATCAACGGTTTGAAGGTCCAAATTGCAATTATATACTTTTTAACCACCAATGTAATTGTCTTGTCTTGTCTGGAAATTTTGATTCTGGAGTGAATTAATCCTTTAAGGGATCTAAAATATGGTCATGCAGAATATGGCATTAATAAGTCTTTTAAAATTATAATAAATATAATAAACAGTCAATAACTTATATGCATGCTAATAAGCAACTAGTCAATAGTGAGAATTGGTCCTTAAAATAAAGTGTTACCATAGTTCTTTGGTAATGTAGGAAATTAAGTTGTTCACTCAGAATTCAGACACCACTAAAAATGGCCAACACTTCATATAGTGCTCTTGATAGAGAATAGGGAATGATTTTGGACACAGCAGAAAAGATAAAAACATTAAACTGAAGTCCTGACTCTATGTAGTCATTAAAAAAATTCCCAGGATGTCCTTCAATAAAAGAAGGGCTGTAAGTATCCTGGCCAAATCTGCCTCTTGTCATTGGTGCAATAGCCTCCTTCATCATCCTCACATCTACTAATTGGCTTGATCACACTCTCCTCTCTATCAATAAGCTGGTGTGTGGTGGGTGTTCTGGTGCACTATGACTGCTGTTGCATCATCCAAGTGGATGCTGCACACTGGTTGTGGTTTAGGATATTCCACCCCTCACAGTGTAAAGTGATTTTAGTGTTGCGTAAAGTGCTATATAAATGTAATGATTTATTGTTTATTATAAAACAACTGACTCAAATGACAACCAAAGTCTGCCACATGCATGAAAATCTGTCAAATGCAAAATTCTGATTTTTCAGTTTTATTGTGTAATTGAGACCTTGTGAATTACAAAGGTGTCTAAAGTGCAATGAGGTGCACACAGTGGACCTCATTCATGAAATGCCCATGAATATATGAGTAAATTCAGAGTAATTTGAGCATAAAATGGATCTTCCCAAAAGATTTACAAATGCATCTTAAACCTTATATCCCTGGGGGTTTATTAGAGCTTGAGTTGAAACCACTTCTCTGTGGATAGCAAGTTAAATAAGTTTAACATAAATATCTTAAAAGCCTACCTAACTAAATGGTCAAACAAACTTGTTAAATATTATTATATTACATACAGTGTTATTAGAATGTAGTGTCATAAGTTTGCCTACTAGAAAAAATAAATAACAAATAAAATAACAAGTAAAAACATAAATCTCATTCTGCTTGTGTTTCACGAATTAAGCCCAGTCTGTGGAGGTTTATGCATCAAGCATAAATAAGGATTAAAGGAAAAATTCATCACCAAATTAAAATATGCCATTTACTAATGCTAATGTTGCTTGTACCCCCTTTTTTAGTTTCTTGTTCCCCTGGAACACAAAAAGTGAAATCCTTGTAAGAAAATTTTGGGAAGAATATTCTGGCCACTATTTTCAATATAATTAAATTAAATGAGAACTAGGGCTGTTAAGCTCCAAAATGACAAACAAGCACCATAAAGGACATCCAGTCTGATTGATTAGTTCTAAAATCAGAGTGAATCAGAATCAGATAGAGTTTAACGATACAGTTGTGGTTAATAGTTTTATGGATGGGGAAATTATCAGGAAGTAACAACTTTCATTTTCATCAAACAAAACTATCATAAAGCTTCAAAAGTCTTAATAGTGCATATACCGTAGGCACTACTTTAAGGATAAATTGCCAATCATTGTAATTGTATGGAAAAGAGCAACCAGTACATTATTCAAAAGGTTTGTTTTGTGGAAGAAAGAACATCATATGGTTTTGTTATGATATGAGGGTTAGTATGTGATTTCATAATTTTCATTTTTAAATGAACTAATCCTTAAGAGTAATCAAGAGACTGCATTTAACAAAAGTTAAATTTACTTGTTATTAAACAACCTGACTTAAGAAACATTAGTCAATACCTGGTGGTATTCTGAAAGAATGTTGTGCATGTCCTCGACCTCCTCACTAGAGATTTGCTTGACAATTAGTGTTCGATCATATGATGTCAACACCAATCCCGCTTCCTGACTCTTGCCATCCTTTGCTGGAGGACTACGTGTAAGAGAAACCTGAAATACAAATAGAGAAATTTGGAAACAGAGAATAATAGTCATTCACAATCATTGCATCACCCCATCAGGGTACAATGGGCAATACAATGGGAAAGGAGTCAAAATCCTTGAACACAAAATAGTGTAGGATGCTGATCCACTGGAGTATGCAAGTATTACAAGAAAATAAATAATGAAGTCTTTTCTATCGAACGTGCATGCTCTGTGGTTCAGATTCTGTGTGGGCTACTAGGTGCTTGCAGCATGCCGTGACATAAAACTCCATATAAAGAATTCATATAAAGAATTATAAAATAAAATAAAGCAAGCACATTTTATAAGCAGACGTACATAATGCAGAATACACCAGACGTGCCTCATGCAAACATTAAAACAAATCATAGCCACCATGCAAATGTAGTTGAGCACATGACCTAAAAAACACCCATGAAATCCTTTTGTATAGTAGGCCTACCTGATCTGATTCATGCAAATAATGCTTTCTGTAGGCTTTTGCAAACTCACAGCAAAATATTGTGTGGAACAATTGTGATGTTCAACACTGATTTTTACTCATATGTAACATTTTAAAGTACAGATAAAGTACAAAAGAGAGCTATGTTCAAAAATAACAAAGGAATCTTTCAGCTTTTCATGCAATCAGACTTAAACTGTACAAAAAATTCATACCAGATAATCCTGATGTTCAACTCCAAATCGCTCTCTTAGATTCCGGAACACCAGTGGGCAGTACTCCTTAAACTTAAAATGTCCAGGGAGGTTTTCCCTGAAAATTTACAAATAAATAAACATTGTGGATTTTAACAGAGTAAAAGCACCTCTAATAATTCTAATAAATAAAAATTAAAAAGTAAAATATTAAAAGGCAAACTTAAACATTTATTTATTTATTTATTTGTTCACTGGGTGTTTTAGGACATTAGGGGTGTGTTAACGCTTATAGTTTGATTCTCCTTGTTCTTTTGGTCTGGACCAGAAAAGAAAATGTTATATTTAGTCATATCATTTAGTGTCATATGTAACATTGAACCTAAAGATATAAACAAAAGGCATAAGGACAGCAATCCCCCCACCCCACCCCACCACCCACAATTATCAAAAAAAAAAATAAAATAAATCCATACCAGGGCGGATTATGAGGTTTCAAAAGATTTGTGCAGTTCAAAGTGCAGCCATGTAAAATTGTCTAAAAACTGTGACTATGAGACCAGATATGTCTAGATTAAATAAACAAATATTTGCCATGTATCTACGTAAATGTAGCCAACCTTATCTTGTCATCTCTAACTTTTGGACTGCAGCACTGCACTAAACCAAACCACTGCCAAATAGTCATTCATGATGACATGAGTCAACTGCGTTAAATGTAGTAAAACTGTTGAATACATACTTGTTGAATAAATGGTTGTTGACTTTCATTTTTATGTTGGCTTTGAAGTCATCTGGAAGTAGCATTACTGGCATAGGCACTTGAAAGAGGTCGTTTATCTGCAAAGGTTAAATGCAGGTTAAAATATTAAGGAATGCTGAAAATTTGTAATGTTTTATGTTGCTGTTGGTATTAATTAAAGCCATTCTTCCACTGACATAAGAATAAATGTGCATTATACTTAAGCAATTAAGAAACATATAATTTTCAAGCACTTGAGAAAAAACTGTGTATAATTTTTTTTTTAGATATAGAATAAAGGTCTGCAGTAACATACCGTGTGATTGATGCCCCACATAAACACAGTCAGGATGGGATCGCTGGCCCAGAATACCTCCACTTTTTGATGTACAAAATGTTTTTTCTTGCTTTTTGTTCGTGAAAGTCTTCTCGCTGAGCTTGAAACTGCCCCCGTCTTACCAGGAGAAGACATAATTGCAGAAATGTACCCAGAAAATCATAGACCAAAACAACAAGTTGCCACCTCAGTTGTGATGATGAATGTCTTGAAATTCCAGGATATAAAGACTGCAACTCCGTGAACATATACAGTAGAGGATAAACTGCTCCGCTGACTTGCTCCAAATGAAACTGGAGAGAATTAAACTTGTCATAACTTCATCCAAAACAGTCACATGCCCGATCAACATTTCTTTCGGAAGTGAGTAGTTTTTCTTGTAGATGAATTTACCCTCCTAGACAAATAATTGTCAAAAAGCAATTGAACAATTTTCATTAATAAGAGTTTTCTGCATACGTTAAGTGCTGGTAAAAGAGCAAAAGAGATGCATTGTTGTGCACTGTGTGTGCTGTGGTAACCAGTGAGGTGGTTAGTTGTGACAGAGTTTAGGTTACCAATAGAATTAAACTGCATATAGGGCAAATGTGCAGCAAATTTGCATCGTCTGCACAATCAACTCAAAGAACATTTCTAAAACATGCAAGAAGCAGCATGTTAATGTTTTTTTAATATATACAAAAGAATATAAACAAGTGAAAAATATTTCAAAATAGGTCATCAAATGTATTTGTATAGAGCTTTTTACAATACATATAGTTTCAAAGCAATTGTACAGAAAAGCGTGATATTAATCTTCATTATAATCACATTTAGCAGATTAGAGCTAGGCGATAATATAGTTCTCATTTTGTGATGGCTAAACAATCAAGCAGTTGAGATTTGCTGTTTAGGATATATTGTGAGTATACTGTGTCTATGTGTAATGGGGCTGCTTCAGAATGAAGGAAAGCAGGATCCGGGTGCAGTCACCAACATTTATTCAAACAAACATAATAAACATAAATCCAGTCATGGTAAAGCCAAACACTGGCAAGAAAATGGGCAAGAAAAGGCAAGAAAACATAAATGACAACAGGCACACAATATATCCATGTAGGACAACACCAGACAAAGAACAAGAGAAACATGTTTGGCGTAAATAAACAAGATAATGAGGCGTTTACAAGGAGAGGGTGGAGCTAATGAAAAACCATGGCAACGAATAAGGGTAACTATGGCAACAAACAAAGGAGCAGTGGAACCAAAGGCAAACAGGAAGAGAAAACACATAACAATGGGGACAGAAAATACAATTTAAAATAAATGTCCATACACAAGACAGGGGAGCACGAGACAGGGAACATACCACTATGTGGATTTATAAAGTTGGATTTATCCAGCTTAATATAGGCTATAGAGATAATTTAGTTTACACACAGTATATACTGCTTCACACAGGTTTACTGTATATATATATATATATGGGTAAAGCTGGATGTACTATATTACATCCAACTTTAAATATATCGCTGATTGATAATATAGTTTCCCTTCCGAGGGAACTCGAACAGTGTCCTCTAGCAGTCGCTATGGGGAATGCCTTCAGCGTGACCGGTGTCTGAAGCAAACATCTAAACACAACAATAACATTGCCGGGTGACAGCCTATAACGTGACTACCGGCACGACCACAGTATAAAAGGGCACAGAGAGAACACATCATCCTCTTCTTCGTCTTCACTGCTGTTTATGTTAGCGGCTAAGCACATCAAGGAGCGCATGCTCTCTCGTTAGAGGCTTTGCTCTGATACTCGTGGTTTCACACAACTAGTGTGGTGTGTGTGGGTGACTAGCAAGCGCGTTCAGCTCTCGAGGGAGTTGAATGTGCTCATTGCACTCATTGCACTTATTTCTTTGTGGATAAGTGTGAATTGAGCATGTTTGACTCATGAGAAAGGAACGCTGTGCTCATTGTATGCATTCACGGACTGCTGAGGGGAGGTGAGTGCTTCACATTACCCAAGATTGTAGACAGCATTTGCATGAGTACATTCGCCTATTGTGGGAGTTGAAAATGCTCATAGCGACACGTTCACGGCAGAGGTTTCTGTTCGTGCTTGATTTTTTAGAATCTAACGCTTGTACGAAGCTTATACGTTTAGCTCCCGGTGGAGCTGAATGCATGCTGCGCATTGCGGTCACGGTGAGAATTCTCTGCCTTTCACCCGCGGTTCGAGTCCCGTTGTTGCCGAGATAATTAGCTGGACCATTTGTGGCATCGCCCATGCTGTGCGCCTTTACTTTCATTTTAGGGCTGTATGGCTCTCTGTGAGCATCCTCTGTCTGAGAGTCGGGGGTTGTATGGCCTCTTACAAGGCTTTCTCAATTAGGTCCCTTCTCTTTCTCAAGTGTAGGCCTGCGAGCCTCCCTGATGCTTGGCCCTGAACTGAGCTGGTACTCCAGTATCCAGCTCTCTGGGGCTAGGAGCTTGACTGTACTCCCCTCTTGCTCCTGAGGGCCAGCTGTGAGTACATCACCAGTGCAGAATCTGGTTCCCTTACCGGGTATTATACAGTGGTGCAGTAGCATTATGTTGTCTCTAAGAGATATCTGCAAGCCTTCATTCTGTACCACTGACTTTCAAAGATGAGCTCTACCTGGGACCTCTCTCCCTTTGCTCTGGTGAACTCTTGGGTTTTATGGTCCATTAGACCTCCCTAATTAGGTTCTTCTTAATCCAAAGTACAGGCCTTGTGTGACCTCCTTGGCCCTCTTGCACCCCCGGGTTGAGCCAATGCTTCTCACCTATGAGTAGGTGTAATTGAGCATTCCGCTCCCCACAGGGCAGGAGCTTGACTGTACCTCCCTCGTGCCCTGAAGGCTGCTTGTGAGCATGTCTCTGGTACAGAATCCTGGTTCTGAACAGCGGGTTAATAGGCCTACTCTATTGGGCTTCCCCCTTAAGTCATCACTGGATTACCTTGACACCGAGCTGTTAGGCCCTCTCAGGGTCATCCTCAGTCATCAAGGTTCCAGAGCAGCTTTGCAACCTCAAGTTGCAAAGCCCTAGAAAAAGAGTCTCCTTGAGGTCGTAGCTTCCAGGTTGAGTCTGCTGTTACTCCTCTCACTCCTGAGAGACATTGAGTACGCTGCTCCCTGTCGACCCTTCGGGTGTTTTGGCTTTGAGAAGCCACCCTGGGCCCTCTTATGTGGTGAGTGATCCATATCTCACCCCAAGGGGCTCCTTGAGATTTAATCCTTCATGCCTCACATGTACCGAGCTTAAGTTCTCCTCTTGTTCAAGTTGTCGAGTAACTCTGCTCCTGAATTCCACTCTGCAGTTATGATAGCTTGTTAAGCCAACAAAGGCCCTTTCTGTCATACTGCCCTTATGGTTAGACTGGTGTGACTCCTCCTCTCTCTGAGAGTGATTTTGAGTGCACCATCTCCCCTGAGGTATGAGTGTGAGGATTTCCCCTTCATTCTGAAGGCCTGTCATTGGCTCTGAGGAGCCATATCATGTGCATGTATGGACAGAGCATCCGGGGCCCCGTGCGCAGTCATACCAGGCTGTTAGGCCATCTTTTGCCCCCTTGTTAGGCTGCTCCTGTGATTGAACTAGGCAATGCCCCCTTCAGTCTGTAGGATAGCCTATGAGCACGCCGCTCCCAAAGAGAGTGTCTGAGTTCCCCTCTCATTTCTGAGAGACGAGTCCTCCGCACCCTGCAGCTCCATGAAGCAGCCATACCAGGTTGTTAGGCCATCTTTATCTACCTCTTAGGCTGCTCTTTTGGTTGAGCATAGCAGTGCTCCCCTCACTCTAGAGCAGGGATGGGCAACTTTGGTCCTGGAGGGCCACTGTCCTACAGAGCTCCAACCCTAATCAAACACAGCTGAACAAGCTAATTAATGTGTGCAAGATCACTAGAAAGCTACAGGCAGGTGTGTTTGATTAGGGTTGGAGCTAAACTCTGCAGAAAAGTAGCCCTCCAGGACCGAAGTTGCTCATGCCTGCTCTAGAGGGTCACCTATGAGAATGCTGCTCCCAAGGTGAGTGTCTAAATTCCCTCTGCTTCTTTGAGTTCCATGAGACAACCATGCCAGGTTGATTGGGCCTTTTCCTCTAGCCTCCCTGATGGCCACCTCTGTGTTTAAGCCTGGCATTACTCCCCTTATTACAGGGTCACTTATGAGCATGCTGCTCCTCTGAGCTCCCATCATGTAACTGCCCCTATGGTTGAGTTGGCGGTGCTCCCCTCAATTGGAGGGTCTCCAATGATTATACCACTCCCGGAGCCCCATCCTGCGTCTCTCCAAGCATGTGAGTTCTCCTCTCACTCTGAGAGTTGAATACTCCACTCCCTTGAGCCTGTGAAGCAGTCATACCAGGTTGCTAGGCCTTCCTTTTGGTCCACTGATGGACTGTAAGCAACAGTGCCCCTACATGGCTTGATGAGTCACCTTGAGCATGTTGATCTCAGGAGTTGTTAGGCACAATGTTCAAGTATGTGATCCCTCCTCTTAATCCAGAAGTAGAGATCCCTAGAGCTCTCTAGGTGTCATACCAGGTCGCTAGGCCTCTTTATGGCCTCCACAATGGCACTGAGTGCTTTCTAAAATGTTTATGGTAAGTGCACACGCTGAGGATTCTGTACACTTTCTAAAATCCATATATAGTGAGGGTTACGCACTGCCAGCATCGTACCCTTACTCCGAGCTGGTTCAGGCCCGGTTTTCACCTTCACATTACATATGTATCTTTAGTAATACCTTAAGTTCTCCCAACTGACTGTGGGGCTATTTGCTACCAGCTCAAGGAATCTGGTGAAAGAATGAACATTCTTCAAAATATCCCCAGCAGGCACCAGACGTCTATGTAACGTCAGGTTGACGTTGGACATGACGTCGGACAGACGTTGCATTTTGGTTGAAAATGAAAATCGGGTTGACGTCAATATTTGACGTCAATTTGACGTTGATTTAACGTGGATTTTGGTTGCACAACCTAAAAACAACAAAATCTCAACGTCAGCTGATGTCGGTATTGGACATCAATTTAACATTGACATTAGACGTTGAATTTACATTGAATTTTGGTCACCCGACTTCGCAATCGAAATTTAACCAAATATCAAAGTCTTATGACGTTGTGTGCCTGTTTTGTGCCTGCTGGGTCTTCTTTTATGTAGAGATAAACAATGAAATTCATACAGGTTCAGAACAACTTGAGGCTGAGTAAATGATGACAGTATTTTCATTTTTGCGTGATCTATCCCTTTAAAATCTCATCATACAATGCCAGGAACTCATATAGCCTACTACACACATGCATGCTTTATGTTTAACTATAATGTTCATGTAAGACACAAAAGACTGTTTATGAGGATACTTGCAAAGACGGGCATTTTGACACATGACTATGTATTTTTGAACATTTAAGCTCAAGGCATGAAAAAGAACTCAAGTTTAGGCAGGTGCTTTACGAGCAGGTGCGCGCCGTGTGTTTTAGGCTGATACCGTCTTAACGTGTGCATTTGCCAAAATGAATTCTGCCCCGCTTCTTAATGTCCCTGAACAGTTAAATTTGTTTTTAAACCACAATGTTTAAAATGAGTTTAAATGATAAGCTAACATCATGACGCGCAAAACGATTGACATATTTCTACCAGATTATTTCTCAACCCAAAAGCGAATATACAGTGCCTTGCGAAAATATTCATACCCCTTCATTTTTTTCATGTTTTGTTATGTTGCTGCCTTATGTTAAACTGCTTTAAATTACTTTTTTTTCCCCACATCAATCTACACTCCATACACCATATTGACAAAGCAAAAATAGAACTTTCACAACTTAAATTTACGTTTTTTAAGTTTAAGTTTTATTTAATATAAAAAAAACTGAAATAAGTACATTGCATAAGTATTCATACCCTTAACTAAATATTTAGCTGAAGCACCTTTACAGTCTCAAGTCTTTTTTGTTTGATGCGACAAGCTTTGCTCATCAGCATTTGACAATTATCTGCCATTCTTTTCCTCACCTCTTCAACTCTCAAGCTCTGTCAGGTTGGACGGGGGCAGATGCACATTTTCAGGTTTCTCCAGAAATATTTCATTGTGTTTAATCCCAGGCTGTGGCTGGGCCACTCAAGGACATTCACAGAGTCAGAAGTCAGTTAATTCTCAGCACATAGAGACTCCTCCACCTAGATATCACACTATAGAGACTGTGTCTGTTCCCCGTACTAGAAAATACAGAAAACGTCCAAACCAAAGTAATAGTAACAATTTTATTGATGTTCAACAAATAAAAAATGTTTACAATACAGAGAAACAATTGATAAAACTTGGCTTACTGAATATTAGGTCCCTTTCTACAAAAGCACTATTTGTAAATTATATGATCACTGACCATAAACTAGATGTGCTTTGTTTGACAGAAACATGGATAAAACCAGATGAATACATTACTTTAAATGAGTCTACCCCCCAAGATTACTGCTATAAAAATGATCCACGTCCAAAAGGTAAAGGGGGAGATGTTGCTACAATTTATAGCAATATTCTCAGTATTTCTCAGAGGGCAGGCTTTAAGTATAACTCGTTTGAAGTTATGGTGGTGCGTATAACATTATCTAGAGAAACACGTGCTAGTGATAAATCCCCTGTGATGTTTGTATTGGCTACTGTGTACAGGCCACCAGGGCACCACACAGACTTTATTAAAGAATTTTCTGATTTTCTATCTGAGTTAGTACTGGCTGCAGATAAAGTCTTAATTGTTGGTGATTTTAATATCCATGTCGATAATGAAAAAGATGCATTAGGATCAGCATTCATAGACATTCTGAACTCTGTTGGGGTTAGACAACATGTTTCAGGACCTACTCATTGTCGAAATCATACTCTAGATTTAATACTGTCACATGGAATTGATATTAGTGGTGTTGAAATTCTGCAGCAAAGCGATGATATCTCAGATCATTATCTAGTCTTGTGTAAACTCCATATAGCTAAAACTGTAAATTCTACTCCTTGTTACAAGTATGGTAGAATCATCACTTCTACCACAAAAGACTGCTTTGTAAGTAATCTTCCTGATTTATCTCAATTCCTCAGCATATCCAACAGCGCAGAAAAACTTGATGATGTAACAGAAACTATGGACTCTCTCTTTTCTAGCACTTTAGATACAGTTGCTCCTTTACGCTTAAGGAAGATCAAAGAAAACAGTTTGACTCAGTGGTTTAATGAGCACACTCGCACCCTAAAGAGAGCAGCCTGGAAAATGGAGCGCAGCTGGAGGAAAACAAAACTAGAGGTATTTCGTATAGCTTGGCGGGAAAGTACCCTATCCTACAGAAAAGCATTAAAAACTGCTAGATCTGATTACTTTTCGTCTCTTCTAGAAGAAAACAAACATAACCCCCGGTATTTATTCAATACAGTCACTAAATTAACGAAAAATAAAGCATCAACAGGTGTTGGCATTTCCCAAGAGCACAGCTGTAATGGCTTTATGAACTACTTTACTTCCAAGATCGATACTATCAGAGATAAAATTGTAACCATGCAGCCGTCAGCTACAGTATCGCATCAGATAGTGCACTATAGATCCCCTGAGGAACAATTCCACTCATTCTCTATTATAGGAGAGGAAGAATTGTATAAACTTGTTAAATCATCTAAACCAACAACATGAGAGCTGCTTCCAGAAGTCATAAATCCTCTTTTGGCTATTATTAATTCATCATTGTCATTAGGATATGTCCCCAAAACCTTCAAATTGGCTGTTATTAAGCCTCTCATTAAAAAACCACAACTTGACCCCAAAGATCTAGTTAATTACAGACCGATCTCAAATCTCCCTTTTCTGTCAAAGATACTAGAAAAGGTAGTATCCTTACAATTATATTCCTTCTTAGAGAAAAATGGTATCTGTGAGGAATTCCAGTCAGGATTTAGACCGTATCATAGTACTGAGACTGCTCTCATTAGAGTTACAAATGACCTGCTTCTATCATCTGATCATGGTTGTATCTCTTTATTAGTTCTACTGGATCTTAGCGCTGCGTTCGACACTATCGACCACAACATTCTTTTGAATAGACTAGAAAACTTTGTTGGCATTAGTGGAAGTGCCTTAGCATGGTTCAAACCGTACTTATCTGACCGCCATCAGTTCATAGCAGTAAATGAAGAGGTATCATATCGATCACAAATGCAGTATGGAGTACCTCAAGGCTCAGTACTAGGGCCGTTACTTTTCACGCTTTACATGTTACCCTTGGGAGATATTATCAGGAGACATGGTGTTAGCTTTCACTGTTATGCTGATGATACTCAGCTCTATATTTCTTCACGGCCCGGTGAAACACACCAAATTGAGAAAATAACGGAATGTATAGTCTATATAAAAAACTGGATGACGAGTAACTTCTTACTGCTAAATTCTGAAAAAACAGAGGTGTTAATTATCGGACCTAAAAACCCCACATGTAATAACCTAGAACACTATCTAACACTTGACGGCTGCTCTGTCAATTCTTCTTCATCAGTTAGGAACCTAGGTGTGCTGTTTGATAGCAATCTTTCATTTGAAAGCCGTGTTTCTAGTATCTGTAAAACTGTGTTTTTCCATCTCAAAAACATATCTAAATTGCGACCTATGCTCTCAACGTCAAATGCAGAAATGCT
The DNA here is from genome assembly GCA_039654775.1 of Spinibarbus caldwelli. NCBI lineage: Eukaryota > Metazoa > Chordata > Actinopteri > Cypriniformes > Cyprinidae > Spinibarbus > Spinibarbus caldwelli. The sequence continues at coordinate 26,709,225 of CM077254.1, forward strand.
AATTCATGCGTTTATGACCTCAAGGTTAGAGTAATGCTTTACTGGGTGGTTGTTCTGCACGCTTGATCAATAAACTACAGTTGGTCCAAAATGCAGCAGCTAGAGTCCTTACTAGAACCAGGAAGTATGACCATATTAGCCCGGTTCTGTCAACACTGCACTGGCTCCCTATCAAACATCGTATAGATTTTAAAATCTTGTTAATTACTTATAAAGCCCTGAATGGCTTAGCTCCTCAGTACTTGAACGAGCTCTTATCACATTATAGTCCTCCACGTCCGCTGCGATCCCAAAACTCTGGCCGTTTGATAATACCTAGAATATCAAATTCGACTGCGGGCGGCAGATCCTTTTCCTATTTAGCGCCCAAAATCTGGAACAATCTACCTAACACTGTTCGGGAGGCAGACACACTCTGTCAGTTTAAATCTAGATTAAAGACACATTTCTTTAACCTGGCTTACACATAACACACTAATACACTTCTGTTATTCAAATCCGTTAAAGGATTGTTAGGCTGCATTAATTAGATCAACCGGAACCGGGAACACTCCTCATAACACACGATGTACTCGTTACATCGTAAGAAGAATGGCATCTACGCTAATATTTGTCTGTTTCTTTCTTATTCTGTTTCACAGTCCGTGTCCGGATCAGATGGTGGATCGGCGCCGGGAGATGATGTCTGCGAACCTGATCGTCGGCTGAGGTCGGACACCTGGATGAGCCCCGGGGACATATCCCCAGTGAAGACCTCGACTTAAATACAATAAATCTAAAAATTAAACAAAATAACTATAATGTAATAAAATACCTAACTACATAATACTATTATTGTTAGAAATTGCAACAATATAAAAATAGAAATATAATACATTTATACATTTAAAATTTAATTAATAAGTAAAAAAATAATAAACAATAATATCCTTTCCAGAGGAGAACTGGTCCCCCGACTGAGCCTGGTTTCTCCCAAGGTTTTTTTTTCTCCATTCTGTCACAGAGGGAGTTTTGGTTCCTTGCCGTTGTCGCCTCTGGCTTGCTCAGTTGAGGACACTTAATTTCTAGCGATTATCATCAATTTGATTTCATAGATACTATTTAAACTAAATAGAGATAGACAATGACATCTCTGAATTCAATAATGAAATGCCTTTAACTGAAAATTGAGTGTTTAATCTTATTATTATACATTACTGACACTCTGTCCTACAATTTGATATTGTTAAGTGCTTTGACAGAATCTGTATTGTTAAAAGCGCTATATAAATAAAGGTGACTTGACTTGACTTGACAGAGTCGTCTATAATTGACCCTTGCTGTGTGCATAGGGTCATTGTCCTGTTGGAAGGTGAACCTTCTGCCCAGTCTGAGGTTCTGAATGCTCTGGACTAGGTTTTCATTAAGGCTATCTCAATATTTTAGTGCACTGAGCTTTTCTTCTACTCTGACGAGTCCCTCAGTCCCTGCCGCTGAAAAACAGCCCCACAGCATGAGGCTGCTACCACCACACTTTACTTTTGGGATGGTACTCTGCATGTGATGAGCAGTGCCTGGTTTGCTTCAAACATGATGCTTGGAATTGAAATTTATTAGACCAGAGAATCTTGTTTCTCAGAGTCTGAGGGTCATTTGAGTGCTTTTTTGCATATTCCAAATGTGTTTTCATGTGTCTTACCTGAAGAGAGGATTGAGTCTTGCCACACCGCCATAAAGCCCAGATTGGTGGAGTGTTGCAGTGATGTTTGTCCTTCTGTAGATTTCTCCAGTCTGCATATATGATCATGGAGCTCAACTAGAGAGACCGGTTCTTGGTCATCACACTAACCAAAGCCCTTTTCCATCAGTTGCTCAGTTTGGCCACGAGGCCAGCTCTACGAAGAGTTCTGGTTGTTTCAAACTTCTTCCATTAAGGGTAACAGAGACTACATGCTTCTGTGACCCTTCAGTGAAGCAGAATTTTTTCCTGAACTCTTCCCCAGATGTGTGGCTAGACACAAACCTGTTTCTGAGCTCTACAGGCAGTTCTTTTGACCTCAGGGCTTGGTTTTCGTTCTGATATGCATTATCAGCTGTTAGACCTTTTATTAAGACGTGTGTGCCTTTCCAAATCATACCCATTCAATTGAATTTGCCACAGGTTAACTTCACTCGAAGTGTAGTGACATCTACAAGCAATATGTATGCTCCTGAGTTAAATTTTAACTGTCCCAGATAAGGGTATGAATACTTATACAGTGGAATCATTTAAGCTTTTTATTTTTAATAAATTTGCAAAGATGTTAAAAACCTGTTTTTTGCTTTACCATTATGGTGTGTGGAGTGCAGTTTAACATAAGGCAGGAACATAAAATAAAATATGAAAAAAGTGAAAAGGTATGAATACTTTCACAAGGCACTGTACTAGGCCTATAGAGTTTGTTCAAACACAACAAGATATATAAATCCATCCAGTTAATAATCAAACTAACCTAAAATCTGTGGCGACGATGATGCTACGTTTTTATCTACTCCAAGTGTTCGGTCCACTTGCTGTTCCACAACTTCCACTCCAGCTTTAGTAAAATAACCTGATAGATGGGAATTTTACTGACTAACTCGTGTTTTTCCTTCTCTCCTCATTTTTTTAGAATAGCCCCTCTCTCACATTTTTTTTTTTTTAGAATAGTTGACATTTATTTTTACTTATCGAAGATTGTTCTTTGCATGACCATTTCCAGATTATGCCAGAACGAAGCAAAGAGAGGTGAGTGTGGACGCAGCGATCACCTGATAGATGCACAGGTCATTCAAAAGTAAAATATAAAATAAATGCATTTGATTGGTAAAACAAATTCAAACGTGACGTTTCAATCTCTAACAGTACTGCATGGAATTTATGGAAAAGCTCCACTAAATAGTGGTAATAAGTGGGGGGCGTGGTGGGGCTTTGGGGATCGGTGCTACCGATGACTGGTCAATCTACTCCACAGTCAATCACAGGCCCCCTCCTTGCTCGGGCCCCCGGGGCTTCAGCCCCGCCTAGCCCAATGGTTAATGCGGCCCTGGACACTGCGTCCTCTTTTTCTTGCCATGCCTCGGACGCAAGCCTCAGATGAAGAAGGAGATGACGTGTTCTCTCATTGCCCTTTTATACTGCAGTCGCGCCGGTAAAGGAGCAGAAGGAGTTCCCCATAGTGACCGCCATAGGATGCAGTGTCTCGTTCTCTTCTCAGGGAACCATGGTTACATGCGTTACCTGAGACATTATATTATGCAATGCTATTAACAATCAAGCAGTTAAGATCTGCTATATAATATATTTCACTTTACATGAGTGTACTGAATGAGCTTGCACTGTAGGGAATGCAGTGTCTGAAGCCCGTGTGCAATAATGCTTACTGTAGAGTGAGAATCAAAAGTGAGTTGCTGTGATGACCTGTAAAGGACAATTTAATGCTGTCTGTATTTGCTTAAAAGCAGAGTCGTGTGTATATGGCATCCACCTGTGATGTGATTTTGTGCATCGCTTGCTGCTGAATCTTACGGAGTAAATTAATAATCTTAAACAGATCTCAGAGTTTTCAGAATCAGAATCAGAATGAGCTTTATTGCCAGGTATGTTTACACATACGAGGAATTTGTTTTTGTGACAGAAGCTTTATAGCAAATTTGAAAACGATATAAAAATAAGACGAATTCAAAAATTCTAAACTATAATAACCTTGCAATGGAGTCAATATGAGTGTTACACTTCAAGTCCTTCAAGTTCAAGAGAGATAGTGGTGCCCAGGAACCTGAATGTCTCCACTGTCGTTACAGTGCTGTCCGTGATGGTGAGTGGGGGGAGTGCAGGGGGGTTTCTTGTGAAGTCCACGGTCATCTCCACTGTTTTGAGCCTGTTGAGCTCCAGGTTGTTAAGACTGCATCAGACAGCCAGCTCTTTAACCTCCTGTCTGTAGGCAGACTCGTCACCGTCCTGAATGAGGCCGATAAGTGTGGTGTCGTCTGCAAACTTTAGGAGCTTGACAGAGGGGTCAGAGGGGAGAGAACACAGCCCTGAGGAGCTCCAGTGCTGATGGTGCGGGTGCTGGATGAGAATTTTCCCAGCTTTACCAGCTGCTGCCTGTCTGTCAGGAAGCTGGCGCTCCACTGACAGACAGAGGTGGGCACGGAGAGCTGCGTTAATTTGGGCAGGAGGAGGTTTGGGATAAAAGTGTTAAAAGCCGAGCTAAAGTCCACAAACAGGATCCTCACATAAGTCCCTGGTCTGTCTAGATGTTGCAGAACATAATGCAGTCCCATACTGACTGCATCATCCACAGACCTGTTTGCTCTGTTGGCAAACTGAAGAGGATCCAGCAAAGGTCCAGTAATGTCCTTCAGGTAGGTCAGCACCAGTTTTTCAAATGACTTCATGACCACAGTCGTTAGAGCCACTGGCCTGTAGACATTTAGTCCTGTAATTTTGAGTTTCTTTGGGATGGGGATGATGGTGGAGTGTTTGATGCATGAAGGGACTTCGCACAGCTCCAGTGATCTGTTGAAGATCTGTGTGAAGATGGAAGCCAGCTGGTCAGCACAGGATTTCAGACAGGGCCTGGTGCTTTTTTCCTCTTCTGCTTCCGGAAGACCTGACGCACATCGTCTTCACTGATCTGAAGAGCAGGTGTGGGGGAGAGGGGGGTTGCAGGAGGTGTTAATGGTTGTGTGGAGAGGTGTTCAGTGCGGGTGTGGGATGTTTTTTCAAACCTGCAATAAAATTCATTCAGATCATCTGCCAGTTGTTTATTCTCCACAGTGCTGGGGGATGGTGTCTTGTAGCTGGTGATGTCTTTCAGACCTTTCCACACTGATGCTGAGTTGCTGGAAGTGAACTGAATCCTTAGTTTTTCAGAATAATTCCTGCTCTGAATAATTTTTGCTACTCTGACCTCTTTTTCCAGTGTGTATTTGGCCTATTTATACAAGACTTTGTCCCCCTTTCTGTAAACATCTTCTTTGGCCTGACGGAGCTGTCTGAGTTTTACAGTGAACCATGGTTTTACGTGGTTTATTTGGAACATGGTTTGTTTTTGGAAGGTGACGACGCTGGATCTGTACGAGTTGGCGCTTTGGAAAAGAAGATGGCCGATATGGTATGAATAGTCACATCATTTGATAGTCAAATTATGCAACATTTATTTGCGGCAATTGATATTACAGAAACAGCCAAGCAGAAAGCTATATTGTTGAGCTCTGTGGGAAGTCAAACATACAGTCTACTGTGAAATTTATTAAGCCCTGTTAAACCAGGAACAAAGACATTTCGTGAAGAGCAATACAACCCAGAGCCCAGTGAAATCGTATAGCGATTTAAATTTAATTCAAGGTCAGGAGAAGAGGGGGAAACTATAGTTGTGTATGTGGCAGTATTGAGGAAACTGGCTCATGAATGTAATAATGGAGAAAAATTTACTGAAATGCTTCGGTATAGACTGGCATGTGGCATAAATGATGAACGTATTCAATGTAGACTATTGGAAGATACATATTTAACATTTGAAGAGACACTGAAAGTGGCCCAAGCAATGGAAACAGCAGATAAGGATGTAAAAGATTTGTGAAAGCTCAATGCCCAGAAACATTCATTTCACTGAGAGTGCATAAAACATCAGTAAAGCAAGATGATAGTCAAAGTAGAGCACGTTACAGATGCAGAAGTTTACAACTTTCATTACATTTCGTTAATGAATGTAGATTTGCTTCCGAGAATATCATACATGTGGGAAACAAGGACACGTAATGAAAGTATTTTGATCAAAAACGTACTTTGGAGAAACAAACTTTCAAGGGGGAAGAAGATGCAACTGTACAATTCAGATGCAATGCAGAGAACCCATTATGTGAGCAAAGATAAAAAAATTCATCTGCATCTGATGAAGAAGGTTTTACATTTTGCAAGAAACAGAGATTCCGAGAGGAGCTCCACTGACCTTCACAATGGCTGTTAATGAGTCAAATGCACAGACTGAAGTTAATACAGGCTGTTGTGTGACAGTAATGAATAGGTCAAATTTTTCCAAATTGTGGGAAAAGATAAAATTCCTGAATTAAAAACCTGTTCCTTGAATTGAAAAACCTAGACTGGCTAAGCTCTAACTGTGTTGGATTCTGCACAGGTAGAAGTCAGATACAAGGGAACAGTGAAAGAATTAACGGTAGGACCCAATTTATTTGGCAGAGGATAGATTAAGGAATTTGGCATCAAATGGGAAGCCCTACATAGGATTCATGGGGTGGAAAATTTAACTTTGGCTGAAGTCCTCAGCCAACATGCAGAATTGCTTAAAGAGGAGTTGGGTGAATTGAAACGTCCACAGGCAAAGATTTCTGTGGATAAGGAAGCAGTCCCAAGATTTTTCAAAGCCAATGAAGGAAAAGGTAGAAGCTGAGATAGAATGCCTGTTAAGAGAATCAGAATCAGAATCAGCTTTATTCACCAAGTGTGTGCAAACACACGAGGAATTTGTTGTTGTTTTTAAGAAGCTCTTGGTACATACATGCGTAAATACATACATACATATCTGTCATGAGAACAGAAACATTTAAATAAGACTTAACAATAAATAATAATGTGTATCAATCTGGAACAGAAGATTTATGTACAGGTTCGTGCATTATTTACTCAGTATATACAGCTGTATAGAAAATATGCATATGTATTTACATAGTACTTGAGAGAGGCAATAATTAGAGATGGAGAATGAATTACAGGCATGAATTACAGAACACAGGTAATAATTCCTGTTTTAGCTGTTTAGGCTGGAGATGGCATGGGGGAAAAAACAGTTTTTATGCCTAGATGTTCGAGTGCACAGAGATCTGTAGCGTCTGCCTGAGGGGAGAAGTGCAAATAGGTTGTGTCCGGGGTGATAGGGGTCTGTGATGATGGTACCTGCCCGTTTCTTCACTCTGGAGTAGTACAAGTCCTGAAGGCTGGGCAGGTGGACACCAATGATCCTTTCTGCTGTCCGTAAGTTATTTTTAGGGTGGCCCCCTAATAGTTGACTAACCATTAGTCGACCAGAAGAGGCTTGGTCGACCAAAATTTTATTGTAAAAAATAAAAATCTACATTGGCGAAGTGACACAGATCATTAACGGCTGGTCTTTGTGGTACAACAGTACATCGGGCAGCACATCCAAACACTCGCCTATCATTCATCAACCTCAAATATGATATCTGAAATATCATCTGAAATATCTAAGTATTAGCAACTTTACATGTCCACTCAATCTAATGTTAACCTAGAGAAATTTGCACTATTCAAGTCTGCGGAGTGTGGAAGCTGAACAGCAGGACAGATAGAGGCGCTGGTGCGGTCACTTGCTCTTAAAATACTTCGTAATTTTTGCTCATACAGATAAGAGTATTACATTTTCGAATCTGTAAAAACTCTATGTTTATTTGTGTGCATGCTCAATAACAACAAAACATTGCGCTTTTGTAAAATAATGAAAGCAACAGGATGCGCTTTCTGCCGTCTCGGTCCCCCTGAACTTGAGCGCGAAACTCCGAAACTCTGTTTATGTTTGCCTTACAGACATAAAAAAAAAAAAAAAAAAAAAAAAAAAAAAAAAAAAAAAAAAAAATCTGGTAGAGAGTGAAATGTCTACTTTAAAATAAACTAGGGGTGTCAACGTTAACGCGTTAACGCATGCGATTAATCAAAAAATTTTAACGGTTAAGATTTTTTTTTAACGCAAATTAATAGTTTGATAATGTTTGACCCCATCTTCTTCCAGTCATGGCAGCGCGGAAGGTTATCTATTATTGTGTGATGAGGGCACAGCGAGCCAATGTTGCCAGGGTAACGGAACAAGTAGGTTATTTTGAAAATACAGTCGCGGGAAAAATTACAGAGCCGCGGGTTGCGGTTTTTTTGGGCTACTTTCATAATGTACCGCGGCCGCCTATATAGTGTATATAGACAAATAAAAATTAAAATAGATCCTTTTACTAATGTGTATTATACTCGGAATGTATGCCTGGACACTTAAGAACGGAGAGGCGGGTGTAAACATCACAAGCAACGTGAGTTTCAGCCAGAGCACATGTTAGGCTTTTACACAGCAGAAATAAACATGACAACAGTCACTATAGATTATATAAGATAATAAACACACGATTATGATAGGATATGGTTTGTATGTGATTTTCTTGAGATGAATGTGTACATCTGAAATGCTAATTTGTGCAGCGATACAAAAGGCTATAAATAGCATATTTTAACAACAGTAAACGACCAGATTCCACACGTGATCGTAAAAGGAAGTTATTACAAACACTCGATGATGGTTTGAAGTGAGTTCTGAGTAAAAGTGTACTATTAATCTCATAAATTGTTTTATGAAGCATGATGCCAATATTAGCTCTAATGCACCTGCAGAACAGGTCCAATTCTTCTTTATAATGCATTTTCTCATAATATTTCACGTAAGGTCGCAAGAAAATGTTTTGTTGTATTTATTTAGAAATACTTTTGATAATAGTTGGGTAAATGTATACTTGGATTGAAGCGATGTGGCTTAGTAAACGTTTTATTGCCAGTATAAAGGCTGATAATGGCTGAATAAAAACAAATGAATAATGATAAAAGAATAATAAGGATTATGTCTCATACCTGGCAGAGGTGTGAAAGGTTCTGTTTCCTTAAACTAGTTTGTCATGCACTTTTTTATTTCAACACATTTACAGGTAAATCCGAGTATTTTAAATTTGCGATTAATCATGATTAATCACAGCCCAGGACTGTGATTAACGCGATTAAATTTTTTAATCGATTGACAGCACTAAAATAAACCAATTCAAATGGAAGACAAATATTCTCAGATTATGTAATCCGTATGAAACATGCATAGCCTACAGGCACATACTACGGAGATGACGAGTCAGAGTCGCCGCTTCATATCTTAAACTGAGAACAAAGGCTAGTTTATCAATGAATTATTAAAATGTTAATGCAGCTTTCTTATTGATTTTCCCTGACACATTCATAATCATTACTTCTTCCGGTGTGCTGTGGCAAGCTTTAGACTATGTGTGTGCTTGAGTGCTTTTTAGGCAAGGCAATTAAAGGCTCATTATTATGATTTAAATGGTTTATTAATAAATGTGCGATTAGTTGACTTATGTTTCAAATGAACGACTACTAGTTGACCAGAGAAATCTTTAGTCGAGGGCAGCCCTAGTTATTTTCACCATTTACAGGGGGTTGTCAGTGATTTTATTGCCGTCCGAATACAGAATGTCGGTGTTTATCTCTCACCACCTGCATAAAAATCCCTGGCCGAATTACCTACTGTTTTTTGACAAACACCAAGGTCGTGTGGTAATTTAATTGCAATCCAAATCCACATCTTTGAGTTTGCAAGAAGAAATCGATTCAAAACTCAATGTTTAATACCTTTTTGACCATTGCCGAACACCGTAAGGTAACTGTTGCACTTTGCTGTAATTTGCATGCATATTTACTTCTGAAATTCTGGAAAGTATTTAAAAGAACAATAGCCCATCCTGAAGTCGCTACACAGAACTCGCTACTCCACTGTGAATAAATCGCTATCCTAATCCACGAGTTTTATCACTGAGGTGATGTCACGGTTGCCTTCTATGGCGAAACGAGGAACGAGGAGACGTGGGTAAATTCAAACAAAAGTCTTTAATAAACAATCCAAAAACGGGGTAACACGAGGCAGGCTGAGACACACAGGAACACAACATCGACGTATAATTCCGGACCCTAGACACAGGAAAACACAGGGCTTAAATATTCAAAACTAAACAAGATAATTAACCTTAATTGGTCCTTGGGGTCTATCTGACCCCAATGGCATTTTCCTTTATTTTTTAAAAGTGTTCCCTTCATCTCAGGGGCATGAGACTCTGTGACATTTCCTAAATAATCTGTCTAAACACACAAAAAATCTGGAGTTGATTTGGTTGTTCTAAAGGTGTGTAAAAAAAAAAAAATACCATTTAAGGTCCTCGGGGTCAGATTGACCCCACACTGAAAATGAATGGGAAAAGTGAAAAAAAAAAAAAAAAAAAAAAAAAAATATATATATATATATATATATATATATATATATATATATATATATATATTTTGTTTCATTTGTCAAAAAAAAAGTAGTATACCCAGTATAAATCTGAAAAGTTTTACATTTTTATAAAGGCCTGGATCTAGAGCACAAATACAAATTGGAACGAACATTCTATCTCATGCGCACACACACACACACACACACACACACACGCGTGTGTGTGACTGCAATAGAGTGCATTTTTATAGAAATTGGCATATAAAATCAACAAATTCGGCATAAATCTGAAAATTTCCACTCATAAATGAAGGACTGGTACTAGAGCACAAATGCAACATGGAACAAGCATGTTCACTCACACACACACACACACACACACACACACACACACACACACACACACACACCCACACACACACAGAGGTATGACATAGGTGTCCAGTGCATTTTTTTAGATTTTGGCAAATAAAATGCACAGAACATAAATGCATAACAATGTGAAAGGGTAGACATAACACACACACACACACACACACACACACACACACACACACAGAGAGAGAGAGAGAGAGAGAGAGAGAGAGAGACATTTCTGAAAATTTATGTAACATAATTTGCAAAAGCAGACAATTCAGAAGACACCAGACAACAACAAATTCTAACCTTTGACAAAAATATAGATTTTTAATATATTTTAGAATTTTTAAATATATTTTCACAAAATATATATCAAAAAGTTGCAAAGAGAAGCTGAAACATGAAGAAAAAATGACTTGAAACTGAACTGAAAATGAATGAGTCTCTATGGACCTCTGCTGGATACATGTGGTCATTGCACTTTCTTTCTTTAACTGTAATCCCTAAAGTTTTTATTCTAACCTGCAGATGGCAGTATTCTATCCCTAACACATGGGCCAATATCTATAATCCATTTATTTTTAATTTAAGTCATAATTTAAGGGATTTTTTTCATAAAAAAATAAATTTTTCATAAGCCAATTTATGGCGTTGTTGAGTAATTGTGCAGTAAATAGGTAAAAAACTATCAAATATCCACAAAAACACAGCATAAACATATAGCTGAGAAGTAAATAATAATAAAAAAAAAGATATATAGTTTGTCATATAAAAAAAATGTATATTTCCTTATGTAATCGCTCTGTAAAAATTTGGGGTCTATCTGACCCCAAGGACCTTAAATATAAACCCTACTCGAGGGACGCTCTCTTAATAAAACACAGGTGGAACAGAATTAACTAAATGGGGACAGGAACAGGAACAGAACCAAATATGGGCATACAAGAGGGAAAACTAGGTCAAGGGGAGCACGTAGAGACAGAAAACACACACAGACAGTCCTTGGGCGTGACATTACCTTTCCTCCCGGAAGGCGTGTCCACGCACCACATAACATCTACCGGAGAGGGAGGTGGGCACTCTGGAGGCCCCTCAGGACAGGTTTACACGGGGATGACCGGGCTCCAGAGTGGGACTTGTTCCGGGAGACCATAGCGGAACATGCAGGTTCCATTACTTGGGGAGAGTCTCGGGTCTAGATGCCCTCCCTGGGATGGATCCGTGACTGGAGCCCACTCTGGGCTTGACTTGGGGGCAGGGGCCCTCTCTGGGCTAAACTTAGGAACAGGTGCCCTTCTTGGGCTAAACTCAGGAACAGGAGCACTCCGTGGGCTAGGCTTGGAATCTGAGGCCCTTCTCTGGGCCTGACGTGAGCACAACAGCCCTCCTTGGGCTAGAGGTGGAGTCAGGGGCCCTTTCAGGGTAGATTCAGGAACCGCTTCCATGGAGGCAACCGGAGAAGCAAGCGGCTTGGGAATGGCCTCCGTGGCCATGACAAGAGAAGCAGCCAGCTTCAGAAGAGTCTCTATGGACAAGACAAGACAAGACTTAAGTATGGCTTTTGGAGACATGACTCGACTCTGGTCAGGGGCTGGAGCCTGCACTGGACTCTGGTCAAGGGATGGAGCCGACACTGGAGCGAACTCCGGTCAGGGGCTGGAGCCAACACTGGAGTGAATTCCGGGGCTGGAGCCGACACTGGAGCGAACTCCGGGGCTGGAGCTGACACTGGAGCGAACTCTGGAGCTGGAGCTGACACTGGAGCGAACTCTGGGGCTGGAGTGAGGTGGGCTTGACTTCGGAGCAGCTGTTGGGCTTGAGGGAGCCGCAGCCAGCGGGCTTGACTTCGGTGCGGCCGGCAGCCAGTGAGCTTGACTTCGGTGTGGCCGGCGGGCTTGAGGGAGCCGCAGCCGGTGGGCTTGACTTCAGTGCGGCCGGCGGGCTTGAGGGAGCCACAGCCGGCGGGCTTGAGCGAGCGGTGGCCCGCAAACTTGACTTTGGAACAGCCGGCGAACTTGAGTGAGCAGCGGTCAGCAGGCTTGAGTGAGCCGCAGCCAACGGGCTTGACAGATGAACGGCCGGCAGACTTGACTGAGTATCAGCCGGCGGGCTGGAGAGAGCCACAACCGGCGGGCTTGACTTCGTAGCGGCCGTGAACTTAACTGATGAGCAGCCGGTGGACTCGCAGTCCTTGCAGTGATCTCGCCGAATTCCAACGCTTACTCTCTGCGGGCTAGGGCGGAATCGCGAGCGGTGACTTCCATGCTGCGGGAGAAAAAAAACTAGAAAATAAAAGACTTTCAAAACCGACAAAACAAAATGAGGAGAAGGGGCGCCGCTTTCTGTATTGGGTCCGGTATTCTGTCACGGTTGTCTTTTGTGGTGAAACGAGGAATGAGGAAACATGGGTAAATTCAAACTAAAGTCTTTAATAAACAATCCAAAAACGGTGTAACACGAGGCAGTCTGAGACACACAGGAACATCGACGTATAATACCGGACCCTAGACACAGGAAAACACAGGGCTTAAATACTCAAAACTAAACGAGATAATTAATAAAATACAGGTGGAACAGAATTAACTAAATGGGGACAGGAACAGGAACAGGAACAGAACCAAATATGGGCATACAAGAGGGAAAACTAGGTCAAGGGGAGCACTTAGAGACAGAAAACACACACAGACAGTCCTTGTGCGTGAGAGGTGATATGTAAATTTATTTTTAAAGATGTCCATATGATAAACAATTACCGTCCGAATAGGGCTAATGCCACCCAAGAGTGTCTAGGATGAAAGCTTTGGCCAGAAGTTATGTGTGGTGGCCCAAGTTAGATCAGGATGTGGGTAGGGTAGGTCGTATGTGCCAAGAGCATATAATTATTCCAGCTGTAGCCATACTGTATCCTTGGAATTGGCCAGAAAAACCATGGCAATGATTGCATGTGGATTATGCAGGACCGTTCATGATAAAAATGGATGGACATGTATCCAGTGAATACAGACACATCTGCTACCACCACTGAATGCTTGCAGAATAGCTTCAGTAACCGTGTATGGACGGAAATTGTGATGTTCTTTGGACCACTGAAATTAACAAATCTGTTAGCCCTGGCCTGCTGCAATTATGAGGCAAATGAATGTGAACTGAAGATTGTTAAAAAAAAAAGTGAATTGTGAACTGTGATGCTTTTTTGAACTATGAAATTGTGAACTGTGGTGCTATTTTTCTTGTAATCGTTTTGTAGTTACATGACTGTAACAACAAATAGTTTGGGAGGGAAAGGGATGTTGTAGAGCAGGGGTGTCAAACTCAGTTCCTGGAGGGCCGGAGCCCTGCAGAGTTTAGATGCAAACCTAATTACACACCTGATCCAGCTAATCAAGTCCTTCAGGCTTATTTGAAAACTACATGGTTTGTGTGTTGGAGCAGGGTTGGAACAAAACTCTGCAGGGCTACGGCCATTCCAGGAACTGAGTTTCACCCCTGTTGTAGAGTGAGAATCAAAAGTTGTTGTGATGACCTGTAGAGGGCAATCTAATGCTGTTTGTTTTTGCTTAAAAGCAGCAGAGAAGAAGCTATGACATGTGTATGTGGAGTCCACCTGTGATGTCATTAATATACTGCTTGATGCTGAAGTAAATGAAAAATCTTGAACAGATCTCTTGTCTCTCATAAGTTATTACAATGCCAATCAGCATTAATTTCGTTTCATCATAATTTTCATCAACAACATTTTTCACCTTAAAATACAAGATGAAATAAAAATTAATTTTGAATTACAAAAGCTATGATGAAAATCTCTTGACATTTTTGTCAATGAATAAAAACAAGATGAAAACATTAGGGAGGGGCGATTTGCGAAGAGTTCCAGTCAAAACTAATCTCCTGCATAGGCAGGACACAAGATAACATACACTTGCTGCATGTCTCATAAAAAATGTAAAAAAAATGAATCAGGGAGTAAGAGAATAGCAGACATATGGATAAATTTTAAAAGCGTGACAATGCGAAAGAGAACTCAATTCGATCCAGTTTTCTGAGTGCACACATTCAAAGCGCGCACACAAAGCACCTCTCAGACAGCGCATGGGTAACATCCAGCTCAGTGAGCAAAGAAAATAAAGGCTGACTCTCTTAAGGAAAGGGAAAATTTTTATGGCCCCTTTGTCCAATTGAAGTGAGGTGGAAACTTGAGAAACTGAATTGTGCAACCTTTTTCTATGGTCCAAAGAACCCAAGGTTATACATTTAACAGTTCCACAGTGCCCAATCCTGTACTAGGGATATCATGTGTTTTTTGCTTCTGATACTGTGAAACAAGAGGGTGGAATAACTCTCTTTGTGCCCTGAAACAGCTTGCTGGTGTCACGATTCTCACGGGGAGACGGAGACCAGGAACGGGGAGACGTGAATAATCCAACTTATGTCTTTAATGAAATCAAACGGAAATACATCACAGGCTGGACACACACACATGCGACAGACAAAGATGACGTTTAATACTCGACAGGAAACACAGGGCAGGACACACTATAAGTACACGACTTAACTGGATAATTAAACACACACAACTGGAACATAATTAACTAATAATCACAGGAACAGGAAACTAACCAAATATGGGCATACAAGAGGAAGGGAAACACAAGACATACAAGACATTCCTGACATTACGCCCCCCACTGGAGCCTCCCCTGGGCTCGACTCGGGAACTGGAGCCTCTCCTGGGCTCGACTCGGGAACTGGAGCCCTTCCTGGGCTCGCCTGGGGAACAGGAGCTGGAGTCTTCCGTGGATTATCCTCTGGAACTTGAGACCCAATAGGGCTAGGCTCGGAATCCGAGGACCATTCTGGGCACGACTGGGGCTGAACAGTGTGCTGGCTGAGGCATCAGTGGCCCTCTCATGGGTACACTCGGGAACCGCTTCTGTCGGGGCGTCCTGATAAGCAAGCAGCTTGGGAATGGCCTCCTTGGCCATGACAAGAGAAGCTTCTTGCTCCAGCGAAACCCCCACAGACATGACATGACCGACAAGACCGACTCAAATGGGTTCCGGAGGACTGGACAAGATTACAGGGGACATGACCTGACTTGGGACAGGCACTGGAGGGCGCTCTGGCAGGTGCTTTCGAGGTGCGGGCACTGGAGGGCGCTCTGGCAGGCGCGTTCAAGGTGTGGGCACTGGAGAGAGGAGTGGAGCTGTGAACCCCGGGGCAGCTCCATGTCCAGGAGCGCTGAGGAAGCAGCGGCCGGCGGGCCTGCGTGAGCCGCGGACGGCTGCGTGCGTGACTTCGCCACGGGCGGCGGCCTTGAGCGAGCCGCGAACAGCGGCCTTGACTTCGCCGCAGGCGGCAGCCTCGACTAAGCCACGAACATCGGCGGCTTTGAGTGAGCCGCGAACATCAGCCTTGACTGAGCCGCGAACGGTGGCGGGCTTGGCAGCCGAACCAGGCTGAAATCCGTCCAGCTGGCGGGTACCAGCCGCAGACAGCAGCGGGCTCGGGTGAGCGGCGGACTTGCCATCACGGCGGAAGACACAACCAAACAAAACAAAAACTCTTCAAAAACGAAGACAAAACACGGGAAAAGGGAGCGCCGCTTACTTCTGTTTAGGTTGAGTATTCTGTCAAGATTCCCACGGGGAAACGGAGACCAGGAACGGGGAGACAGTTTGTGTATGTGTGGTCAACTAGGTATAGCAGTTATAGTAGGTATAGCAGTTATAGTATTTTTAGTATATGTATAGTCAGATAGTTAACTGTTGTATAGCTCTATTGTTTTTCCTATACTTGCATTGTTGTATGTTTATCTTATGTTTAACTTGTATGTAGCACCGTGGTCCTGCGAGACACGACATTTCGTTCCACTATATGTCCACACATGTAGCAGAATGACAATAAAGCTCGACTTGACTTGACTTGACTTGAATAATCCAACTAAAGTCTTTAATGAAATCAAACAGGGAAGTACATCACAGGCTGGACACACACACATGCGACAGACAGAGATGACGTTTAATACTCGACAGGAAACACGGCAGGACACACTATAAGTACACGACGTAACTAGATAATTAAATACACACAACTGGAACATAATTAACTAATAATCACAGGAACAGGAGGAAGGGAAACACAAGACACACAAGACAATCCTGACAGCTGGCAGGGAACATCCGAATGAATGGGACTGTTTGAAGAGCGGATGCCCTGTATCCTCTTGAGCAGTGGTTTTCAAACCTGTTCTGGAGGACCCCCACCTCTGCACATTTCTCCCTTATCAGACACACCCAATTTATTTCTTGCAGTCTACTAATGAGCTGATGAGCAGAATCATGTATGTTAGAT
This sequence comes from Spinibarbus caldwelli, assembly GCA_039654775.1. Classification (NCBI taxonomy): domain Eukaryota; kingdom Metazoa; phylum Chordata; class Actinopteri; order Cypriniformes; family Cyprinidae; genus Spinibarbus; species Spinibarbus caldwelli. The sequence goes on from CM077254.1 coordinate 26,726,000, forward strand.
GAAGGAGACATACAAAATGTGCAGGGCTGGCGGTCCTCCCTACTCTAGAAGGGCAGACAGCCCTGTTGTGAACAGCACATTCCAGATCCTAGTTTATGGCCAGGCCCCTCTCTGTTTGTAACAGTTACTTCACACAGTTCACTTCACTTTTCTACTTCACACAGTTCTACATCTAGCTCCTCAGAACTAGCTGTCTAGGTGTCGCTAACATCGTCCTCATGCAAATCGAAAGAAATCACAAACTCAGCTTCCTGATCTGACACAAGAACACTGTGAACATAGTCGGGGGATAGAGAGAGAAAATGACATGCCCGTCTGGTCTTATTTTAATTGTGCCATCCTGACCAGTGAGCCCCATGAACAAAGCTGTCACTCCACCTCTGCAAAGAGGTCCCAAACGAGGGGGTGCAGTCACCTTATTCTCTTCCCTCGAGAAGAGAGCCAAACAGTAGCAAAGTCCTATCTAAAGAGTCCTATTTAAATGAATGGGGGCATCCTGAAATCTCAAAACTGCTTGCTGAACTCGCAATTAAATTACATACTTCAAATCAGCAACAAAATCTGAAATGAACTGCCCTATGAATGTTGTTTCTTATGCTCATTTAGCATTTAAAAAGCTTATTTTTCAGGCTAGACCAGCCAATACTAAGTGCAGTCATAAGCGCACAATCGGGTTAGTTGCGCACATTGGGCTAGTTTTGGGCTAGTTTACAATGCACTGTGTAGTATAAAAATGCCATGGTTTCATATTTGTGTGTTTATGTTGTATGTGTGTAAGTGTGGGTGAGAGCAGGCAAGTGTTTGTTTACAAGTGCTTTTTATGCATAAAAAACTTAAAATTCACAAATTTGTATTCTTATTTTTTTCTTTACCTGTCTTCTGGCTACAGTTTGTGACATTTTCTGTAAAAGAAAACAATTTCAAGACCACCCATTATTATAAGTATTTTTTTTTTTTTAAAGGAGCAAGAACAAAACTGACAACCAACTGACAAGACAGAGCAGGTTACTTCTGGTATGAAACAAGGTATCATCTTTCAAATTTTTATTTATTTTTTTAATTCAAACAATAAATATAATTTTGTGGCTCTTTAATGTGTCATGACAGATCACTGTATTGGCTCAGTTTAAATGGGATGTGAACTGATCATCTTTTAATATTTACTTAAAGCCCAAAATAAACATGAATGAACATCAGAATGCATTTTATTTCAACTGTGGAAAGAAATCAATACACACAATTTTCAAGTTTTCAAGTACTCTCCTGTCTGATTTTTTTGTCGGACAAAATGGCGGATTCAGTGTTATAATTGGTCAGATCGCCTGTCAGTCAAGCTCTTTGCAAAGGCTCAATATAGACTGTTTTGCCTACTTGTTTTATTAAGGCAGCATTTCCCAGTCCCATATTTTCGTATGCAACTCTTATCACGTGCAACGTTTGTTCTATTCGACTGTAAGTGGCCTGCGAAGTAGACATCACTGGATATTCCGCCATGATTCTAGTTCGAAATGATTGTATATGTTCCATTCAAAGGGTGTGAGACATGAATTTAAATTGTATTTATTTACAGAGGTATATGATGTCACACTGCAGGCAGCGGCGGAGTGAAAATCCATGAATGAATGTTCCGAAGTAAAGTAAACTTCAACGGATTTCCCCTGCTCAGGGAGTAGGGAGCAATGAACATTGTGTAGGGATCATATTAATCGGAACACAGTTCATGCATGTAGCTCTCTTCTAACGAGCTGGTTAACTGAATCAGGTGTGTTAACTAAGAGAGACATGCAAAATATGCAGAGTGGGGGGCATGAGGACTGAGATTGGGAACTGCTGGATTAAGGTCTTGAACAGAATCGACTCAAAAGAGTGATTAATTCGCGAATAGTGCATCACTCATGCCTCATAAAAATAGACAGCGTGCTTCCTGGCTGACAAAAAAACAAACAATAGAAACCATCATAGATTTTGTAATGGATTTCTGTGATGGTTTCTGTTTTTTTCACCAGGGATGAAATAAACTATGCGTTTCTTAACATGTATTGCATTAAAATTAAGTAATGGAGAGGAAGTTCGCCCAGTGTAGTGAAGTAAAAGTACAGTTTTATTTATTAGAAATTTACTCAAGTTAAAATAAAAGAACTCCGTTAAATCTACTCTCAAATTTACAACTCAAATTCCGGAAATGTTGGGATGTTTTTTAAATTTGAATAAAATGAAAACTGAAAGACTTTCAAATCACTTGAGCCAATATTCTATTCACAATAGAACATAGAGAACATAACAAATGTTTAAATTGAGAAATTTTACACTTTTATCCACTAAATGAGCTCATTTCAAATTTGATGCCTGCTACAGGTCTCAAAAAAGTTGGCACGGGGGCAACATAAGGCTGAAAAATTTTGAAAAGATTCAGCTGGGAGAACATCTAGCAACTAATTAAGCTAATTGACATCAGGTCTGTAACATGATTAGCTATAAAAGGGATGTCTTAAAGAGGCAGAGTCTCTCAGAAGTAAAGATGGGCAGAGGCTCTCCAATCTGTGAAAGAGTGCGTAAAAAGATTGTGTAATACTTTAAAAACAACGTTCCTCAACGTCAAATTGCAAAGGCTTTGCAAATCTCATCATCTACAGTGCATAACATCATCAAAAGATTCAGAGAAACTGGAGAAATCTCTGTGCGTAAGGGACAAGGCTGAAGACCTTTGTTGGATACAGTGGTCTTCGGGCCCTCAGACGACACTGCATCACTCATCGGCATGATTCTGTCATTGACTCTGCCCAGGAATACTTCCAGAAACCACTGTCGGTAAACACAATCCGCCGTGCCATCTGCAGATGCCAACTAAAGCTCTATCATGCAAAAAGGAAGCCATATGTGAACATGGTCCAGAAGCGCCGTTCTGTCCTGTGGGCCAAGGCTCATTTAAAATGGACTGTTTCAAAGTGGAAAAGTGTTCTATGGTCAGATGAGTCCAAATTTGACATTCTTGTTGGAAATCACAGACGCCGTGTCCTCCGGGTTAAAGAGGAGGGAGACCTTCCAGCGTGTCATCAGCATTCAGTTCAAAAGGTATGGATGGTATGGAGGTGCATAAGTGCATACGGTATGGGCAGCTTGCATGTTTTGGAAGGCACTATGAATGCTGAAAGGTATATAAAGGTTTTAGCGCAACATATGCTCCCCTCCAGATGACGTATATTTCAGCAGGACAATGCAAAACCAAATACTGCAGCTATTACAACAGCATGGCCTCGTAGCAGAAGAGTCGGGGTGCTGAATTGGCCTGCCTGCAGTCCAGATCTTTCACCTATAGAGAACATTTGGCGCATCATTAAACGAAAAATACATCAAAGACGACCACAAACTCTTCAGCAGCTGGAAACCTGTATCAGGAAAGAATGGGACCAAATTCCAACACCAAAACTCCAGAAACTCATAACCTCGATGCCCAGACGTCTTCAAACTGGTTTGAAAAGAAGAGGAGATGCTACACCATGGTAAACATGCCCCCGTCCCAACTATTTTGAGACCTGTAGCAGGCATCAAATTTGAAATGAGCTCATTTTGTGCATAAAATTATAAAATTTCTCAGTTTAAACATTTTTTATGTTATCTATGTTCTATTGTGAATAAACTATTGGCTAATATGATTTGAAAGTCTTTAAGTTTTTATTTTATTCAAAAAACAAAAAAACAAACAAACAAAAAAACGTCCCAACATTCCCAACAATTCCGTCCGGAATTCGGGTTGTACAAATTTTCCCAAAAATATACTTAAGTAAATGTAATTTGTTACTACCCACCTCTGGCTGCTGCTTGATTCACCACCACAATGAGCATCAGGCTGCCCTCTCATTTTGCTCTACTTGAAAAAATTGATTGAAATGTAACCCTGGGCTGATGCTGAAGATTTCTTTTACAGTGTTTGATTTACATCACTCCCCAGATGCAAGCACAATTTGGCAGGTTCTGGCAGAAATGTGCCACTGTCAACATCAGTGAAAAGATAATTGGACAAAGCCGTGCTGACTGCACACAACACTTACGGCATTTCCTGTGTGGGCCAATCTCGGCTGAAAGCTGATGTACTGTTGGAGGTCCATACTGGTTGTAGCCAAGGGCGCCACTATGGTTTCTGGGCCCCCTGAACAGCATATTGACTCGGGCACCCCGCAGTCACGTTCCCCCCATTATGTCAAGTCAAGTCAAGTCACTATTATTTGTATAGCACTTTTAACAATGCAAACTGTGTCAAAGCAGCTTTACATCAGCTTGATATAAAGCTGGGTGGCTTTACATCAGCTTTACAGTATTTAGATGGGGAAATAGTGTGTCGAAATAGTGCCATTCTCCTCTGGTCAGACAAAATCAGCAGTTTAAATCTAGGCTGCAGCAGAGTCAGACTGTGCAAAGGACTCATCTGGTTCCTGTGGTCTTGTCCTGATGGCCGTCTAGGAGACAGGGTCTTCACTGGGGATCAGTCTCTGGGGCTCATCTAGTTGTCCTGGTCTCCGCTGACGTTCAGGGCTGTAGGACCTCTCTAGGTGCTGATCCACCATCTGATCTGGATACGGACTGGATCCGGGTGGCTGCATGACCATATGATCTGGATGCAGTCTGGATCTGGGTGGCTACGGTGACCTTGGAATAAGAAAGAATCAGACTAATATTAGAGTAGATGCCATTCTTCTAACGCGGACGTGAAGGACTATAATGTGATAAGAGCTCACTCAAATACTGAGGTGCCAAACCATTCAGGGCCTTATAGGTAATTAGCAAGATCTTAAAATGTATACAATGTTTAATAGGGAGCCAGTGCAGTGTTGACAGAACCGGGCTAATGTGGTCATACTTCCTGGTTCTAGTAAGAACTCTAGCTGCTGCATTTAGAACCAGCTGGAGTTTGTTTATTAAACGCGCAGAGCAAACAACCAATAAAGCATTACAATAATCTAGCCTTGAGATCATGAACGCATGAATTAATGTTTCTGCATTTGACATTGAGAGCATAGGTCGTAATTTAGAAATATTTTTAATATGAAAAAATGCAGTTTTACAAATGCTAGAAACATGAATTTCGAAGGAAAGATTGCTATCAAAAAGTACGACTAGGTTCCTAACTGATGACGAAGAATTTACAAAGCAGCCATCAATCCAATAATTAACACCTCTGTTTCTTCAGAATTTAGTAGTAAGAAATTGCTAGTCATCCAGTTTTTGATATCAACTATACATTCCATTAGTTTTGCAAATTGATATGTTTCATCGGGTCGCAAAGAAATATGGAGTTGAGTATCATCAGCATAACAGTGAAAACTAACACCATGTTTCCTAATGATCTCTCCCAAGGGTAACATGTAAAGCGTGAAAAGTAAGGGGCCTAGTACTGAGCCTTGAGGTACTCCATACTGCACTTGTGATTGGTATGATACCTCTTCATTTACTGCCAAGAATTGATGACGGTCAGATAAGTACGATTTGACCCATGCCAGTGCACTTCCTCTAATGCCAACATAATTTTCTAGTCTATTTAAAAGAATGTTGTGGTTGACAGTGTCAAACACGGCGCTAAGATCCAGTAGGACTAATAGAGAGATACAACCACAATCAGATGATAAGAGCAGGTCGTTTGTAACTCTAATGAGAGCAGTCTCAGTACTATGATGTGGTCTAAAACCTGACTGGAAATCCTCACATATAGCATTTTTCTCTAAGAAGGAACATAGTTGTGAGGACACTACCTTTTCTAATATCTTTGACATAAAAGGGAGATTCGAGATCGGTCTGTAATTAATTAATTCTTTGGGGTCACGTTGTGGTTTTTAATGAGAGGCTTAATAACAGCCAGTTTGAAGGTTTTTGGGACATATCTTAATGACAATGATGAGTTAATAATATTCAGAAGAGGATCTATTACTTCTGGAAGCACCTCTTTTAGGAGCTTAGATGGAACAGGGTCTAACATACAGGTTGTTGGTTTAGATGATTTAACAAGTTTATACAATTCTTAATTTCCAATAGAAGAGAAAGAGTGGAACTGTTCCTCAGGGGATGCGATACTGAGGCTGACAGCTGCATGGTTACAATTTTATCTCTACTAGTTTCGATCTTGGAAGTAAAGTAGTTCATAAAGTCATTACTACTGTGCTGCTGGGTAATGTCTGCACCTGCTGATGTTATATTTTTTGCTAAAAATATAACCAAAGAAATTCAACCCTGGTTGAAAGCCTGGAAAAGCCTCAAGAAACACCCACCGTCCCATCTGACTATGCGGCATTCCAGGATGTCTTCAGCAAGCAGGCAGCCACTCGTCTTCCACCTCGGCCATGGGACTGTGCTACCTGGGGCAAAACTCCCTAAGGGTTGAGTATACCCCCTGTCCATCCCGGAATGCAAGGCCATGGAGGACTACATCCAGGAGGCTCTTCAGCAAGGATTCATCCATCCATCCACCTCCCCGGCAGCCTCAAGCTTCTTCTTTGTGGGCAAGAAGGACGGGGGTTTGAGACCGTGCATCGACTACCGCGTGCTGAATTCCCAGACAGCGAAGCTGCCATGTCCACTTCCCCTGGTCCCACCCGCCCTAGAGGAACTCCGTGGAGCCCGCATCTTCTCCAAACTGGACCTGTGGAACGCGTACAACCTCATTTGCATCCGGGAAGGCGACGAGTGGAAGACGGCGTTCATCACCCACAGTACCCAGAGCTAAGAACCCAAGAACTCTCTCATTCACTCGACTTACCTGTCATCTGTCCTCATTACCAGCCTATATCAATAAACCCACCTGTTTGCACTCTTAGTCCGTGTCTCTGCCTTGTGTATTGTGACAGTATGTAGTTTTTATAATTTTTTTTTTTTGACTTCATAATTAACTTTTCACAGTCATTGGATGTGAACTGAATCATCACTGACCTGACTTCATCTTAACAATGACACCATTGACTTTTTAGAGCTGCTTTACAGTGGAAATAAATTTTGTTTGCATCATTGAGCATTACTTTCCTGTTTATCACTTTAAAGCTGCTTTATATCAATCTGTTTTGTGTAATGCGTTATATAAAGGTGATCTGACTTTTGCAAAAGGAAGTTATTTAGTGTAAAAGAGAATAAAAGAAAGTTTGAATGAGTGAGAATGATTTATTGCTTTTAACATATATAGTAAATATAATTTATTTTTGTTGCTAAATGTTTTTATTATAACGTATTTGTTCATTGTTAATACATATTTATATTAAAGAACATTTGTTAATTTTATAATAAAAGCCCTTAGTCTTTTTAAATAGTTGAATTTGTGTTTTACTGTACTGAATTACATTTAGCACTTTCTTGGCCACATCTGGCCCAGGGTCTAAGCCGACTCTCAGCTAGATCTCTCTTACAGTGTCTAGGGCAGTCTTTGGCCACATCAATAAATAAGAGTCATTTTACAGGGTGTTGGTGGAAATCGTTTATGTCGGTTTTCAGTGTGTGGGCCAGTTTTGGGCTTGGGACCCAGCCAGAATTGACAAAAAATGAAGCAGGAATGCAGCCCAGAGGTGGGCCAGACAATTTTGTTATTTGGGTCAGTTAAGGTTGCATTTATCATTTCCTTACCTCAGGGTAAAATGAGAGCATAATTCATTGAACGTTGATCCCTGGAAATGTTCAAGTCTCGTTTCCAGGATCTTTTTGAACACCCAGAGGGGAGAATCAGTGTGAATGATCACCTGTTATCAGTTCAGTGATTACTGAGAAGTTCCTCTAAAATACCAGAGCACTACTGGCCATTCACTCACATTGTCGCACTGCTATTTCCTGCACATCCTGATTTTGCCAAGTCCTAGTTGTCCTGAGACCAATATTTTTTATGATGACCTTGGGACAACAACTCGCCAAAAGGCCACTTTAGCTCAAATAGCTAAATAATAGTTCAAATATCTCGCAAAAGGCCACTATTTAATCGCAGCCCTTTGATAGCTAGGCACATATTAAAAAAAAAATAATAATAATAAAATAAATTTCAAAACAATACTTATTAGATTGTTTTAACTGGAGCCAGAAAGTTAACAGTACATCAGCCCAGGCTGGTAGGAACGGCTAATTAGGCTAACTTGCCAATGCAAACTAATGTTAAAATTTCGGTGATGGAAAAAACGTAAATCTAAAAACAAATATGAATTTTACTATCACTACTATACTGCTGTAAATTGATAGGAGAAATTAAAAAGCCATTGTCTTACCTTTTTACTTGCGCTCTTCACTGGTCACTTCACAGGTGCGCTGTTTTGTTTTGTTTTTTTGTTTTTTTTTAATTTGCGAGAGGGTTACTGTTTTTTTTTTTTTTTTTTTTTGGCGGACTCTGCAGGGGGCACATAGTGATGACGTCATAAACTTTGATTGGCTGAGGCAGTTGTTGTCCCAAGGTCATCATAAAAAATATTGGTCTCAGGAGAAATAGGACTTGGAAAAATCAGGATGTGCGCTATTTCCTTATTCATTAAAGAATAAAGAAATTACTTGCAAGGGTTATTTCTCCCTTCATAAGCAAGGAGCAGTTACAGCTTTTAGCTTTCACATAGAAACCAGAAAGAGATCACTCAGAGTGCAAATATTCTCTGTGATGCACTGCACGTTTGGACCAGGACTTCTCTTAGAGCTCAGCCAAAATGAGCAATTTGGGTAGAAGGGCCTTTCCTGTTGAAAAAACAAAAAAACAAAACAAAAAAAAACAGCATTTGCTGGTCAGTTTAAACCAGCTCATAACCAGCTCAGGACCAGCTTAAACCAGCTCAAACCAGCTGCCATGCTTCAAAACATACCTAACCAGCATATGCTGTTTTTTTTTTCAACAAGGTTGAGATGTAACCAAGAACCTGATGGTCACTCTGTTTGAGCTTCAGAGATCTTTTGTGGATATGGGAAGCTGCGAGGATGTTTTTCAGTGGCTTTGCACACCTGAATTTGAGGATTTTCTGCCATTCTTCTCTGCAGATCATCTCAAACTCTGTCAAGATGAAAGGATGTGGACCATCAGTGGTCAGTCATCTCAGGTTTTCAGATCTTCTCAAACTCCATAGCAGTTTGATAGAGCTCAAGTCCAGCTATGCCTGGGCCACTAAAACAAACAAACAAACAAACAAACAATAAATAAATAAATAAATTTCAATATCTCAATTCAGTATCTCCAAGTTAATCATACAGTCTAAAGCTTTCTACAGACTGTGCGATTCAGCAATCTTATAAGATCATTACAAATCACACTGTGCTACATGGATCTAAAAAATTTGGGTACAACATGTATACAGAGTGTACAATGATGACACCTAGTGACTTGTAGGCTACAATGCATACTTTTGAAGAATAAAAATGTCACCACCATGCGCTAGTGGTAAACAAAAAGAGGATGACAATTCACAGTTTAGCAGTTGTACTTTTTATTTGTGCTGAAAAAAAAAGAGGAAACTGTGAAAGAGGAAGGGAAAGGAGTTTGAGATAAGCAGTTTTAAGTTTTAGCATAACACGCCATTTCATGTTGCATTTTTATCGGCTGATCAGTAAACGTGGGTTGTAGCAGCAAACAAACTGTGCGAAGATCATGCTGAATTTCTGACACTGTCAGAAAATTATCATAGGCTATTTATGGTTGCAATACCGCGACAACGGCCGTCTTTGAACCTCTCTCACTGTATGACATAGGACCACCGATTAGCAGCCACAATCACAGAAATCACCACAATTGTTTCACGATGGCAATCTTTTGTCTAGGACAGCCGAAAATCATGCAGTGTGTCCCGGGCTTTAGGAAACAAAAGAAATTAACAACAGCTGCAAGTTCTGTTCACAACATCACATTTCATTTTTTGGAGTAATTAGTTAATATGATTAAATGTCAAGATAAACCAAACAACCAGTCAGAATACATCCTTATCAAACACACATACTAAAAAAAACAGTGTCATACAAAATACATTTAAACAACATAAAAACTCTTCAAGCAAACAACTTCATTCATACCTTTTGGAAATAAACTGTTCAAATTAAAGATCCAAAGAAACGTAGGAACCTATTGTAATCATTGGCTTTCTTTCCATTTCTCTCCATTCAGTTTATGTCAGTCCATAGAATCGGTTGTGGGAAAGTTATGAAATTTGGCACACAGATAGATGACAGTCTCAACATTAACCACACAGGTTTGGAGTCTTTAACGCAAACTCTCTAGCACCACCAACAGTTCAAAATTGCAGTCATGTCTATGCTAATAACTTTTGAACCGTAAAGTTTAAAAGCAATATTCTTTTTTTTTTATCTGATTCCTTGGCTCATGCTGCGTTGGATATTGGCCATTTTGAATTTTGTTGTAAAATGCTATATTTTATGAATGCATTGGCATGACTTGGTGCATCTGGACTGAGCCCTCAAGGTACTCAAAAAGTTTCAAGGCAGCACCATGTTATGGTAAAAACAAAAACAAAAGAAATGTAAAAAAAAATGCTAATAGCTTTTGATTAATTTTGCCTATTATCACGAGACTGATCTTGATAGAGACATGATCCTTGGATCATGCTGAGATCATTGATACCAATTATGTCATAATCGGCCTAACTTCCTGTCCACCATTTTGATTTATGTTGAAAACCTGCTTTTTCAAACTCCTTCTAGACTACTGCTCCGATTTTTAACAAATTTGACTGAGATCATCTTCAGACCATGCCAGCAAAAAGTTATGGAATTGATTTGTCAGCAAAAAGTTATGGATTTGTCAATAGGTGAAATAGTTTTTATTTACTGCATCAACAAGTTTGATGGCATGGTGCCAAACTGCATCTGAGGCTTATCTCTGCAAAGCTTTGACATACTGACACCAAACTTTACGTGTGTCTTTAGCCACGTTTCCAATGTCGGGCCAAAAGTGTGTGTGCTAGTGCATTCCAGGGCCAGTCACGTTTCCACTGTCATTTCCGGGGTTTGATTGTGCCTCGTCTGGGCTTCCTTGGGGCCAGGGAGTTTCGGCCCGCCGAATGCCTTGGGCCAAAGTGGGCCAAGTGGGGCAAGAGGTGTGGTCATGAAGAAAAGTGTAGTTTCCCATGTTGTCATATCAATCTATCAGCTAGCATCAATATTTAAGGCACAATTTTAAAGACACTTTCTGACACCATCGAGTGTCTGAATTAACTTACAATTGCAACCCAATGGGAATTCTGATCACCGTATGAGGCAGAAATGTATTACAGCCTACGCAATGCTAAATAAAAACATGTGCTTCATGCTTATGAAAATACCACAGACTGCTTGAAGAACTTAGATAAATCATATATGATTATAATCATATTTATTTGGTTTCATATTTGTTCTGTCTCCTCCATTTTTCTTTGTTTATACCAGACTTATGCATCTGCATATTTCATAAATTTCATTTACTCCTTGTAACTCATATAACTCATGTAACTCTTTGTAACTCAAAGAACAACCTCCTGGACAGCAACCAATCTGGCTTCAGAAGTGGACATTCGACCAAAACTGCATTGGTCTCAGTTGTTGAAGCCCTAAGACTTGCCAGAGCAGCTTCCAAGTCTTCATTGCTTATCTTGCTGGATCTGTCCGCTGCTTTTGATACGGTCAACCACCAGATCCTCCTGTCAACACTATTGAGAAAGGGCATCTCAGGAACCGCACTCCAGTGGTTTGAGTCTTACCTCTCAGATAGGTCCTTCAAGGTATCTTGGAGAGGTGAGGTATCCAAGTCGCAAAATCTAGCTACTGGGCTGCCTCAGGCCTCAGTTCTTGGACCACTTCTCTTCTCTGTCTATATGACATCACTAGGTTCTGTCATTCAGAAACTTGGCTTTTCATATCACTGCTATGCTGATGACACTCAACTCTACCTCTCATTCCATCCTGATGATCCGACGATAGCTGCTCGCATCTCAACAAGTCTAACAGACATTTCTTGCTGGATGAAGCACCGTCACCTTCAACTCAACCTAGCTAAAACAGAACTGCTTGTAGTTTCAGCAAACCCATCACTTTATCACAATTTCACCTTCCAGTTAGACTCATCAACCATAACTCCTTCAAAAACAGCCGGAAACCTTGGAGTTGTGATTGATGATAAGCTGAATTTCTCAGACCACATTGCTAAAACTGCCCGGTCCTGCAGATTTGCTTTATACAATATTAGGAAGATCAGGCCCTTTCTTTCGGAACATGCAACACAACTCCTTGTTCAAGCTCTTGTTCTGTCCAGACATGACTATTGAAATGCTCTCTTGGCAGGTCTTCCAGCCAATTCCAGCAAACCTCTACAATTAATCCAAAATACCGCTGCAAGATTAATCTTTAATGAACCGAAAAGAACGCACGTCACACCTCTGTTCATCAATTTGCACTGGCTACCAATAACTGCTCGCATAAAATTCAAGGCATTAATGTTTGCCCGCAAAACCACCTCTGGCTCTGCACCCCTTTACCTAAATTCAGTACTTTAGACCTGTGTGCCCTCTAGAAGCTTGCGTTCTGCAAGTGAACGACGCATTATTGTGCCATCCCAAAAAGGAACAAAATTACTTTCACAGACTTTTTCATTCACTGTTCCCATCTGGTGGAATGACCTGCCCAACTCAATCCGAGCAGCTGAATCCTTAGCCATCTTCAAGAAATGGCTAAAAACACATCTCTTCCATCTATATTTGACTCTCTAACTCTATCACTCTCTATTCTAATTCTAGTTTATCTGTCTTCTTTTTATTAAAAAAAAAACAAACAAACAAACAAACAAAAAAAAACACACACACACACACACCCTTGACCCTCTATCAACTGCATATTTATTCTCTAGCTGCTACTTTTTATTTAAAAACTAACACTAGCTTTCTTTTTGTATATTCTATCTACTTGTTTTAAAAAAAAACAAAAAACAAACATCAACAACAAAAAAAAAACACTGTTTCTTTTTTTCTATATTCTATCTACTTGTTTTCTTTAAAAGAAAAAAAACTGTTTCTTTTTTCTATATTCTATCTACTTGTTTTCTTTAAAAAAAAAAAAAAAAAAAAAAATCTTGCTATGTTAAAATTACCCAGTGGAGTTTGACCTGTAAGAGTATTTTGTGATGCCTGTTTTGTAGAACCGGCTTTTATGAGTCTATTTTTAATGTTACTGGCTCTTTAATAAAGTACTTGTCAAAAGTATGGGAACATGATGATTTTGCAATGTTTTTAATGAAGTCTCTTCTCACGAAGGATGCATTTATTTGATCAAAAATACAAATCCTCTAGTGCCATCAACAACTCAAAGTTGCACTCATGTTTATGGTAGTAATTTCTGAATGAAAGAAGCAAATGTCATTGTATGCATACCAAAATTTAAAATCCAGATTCAAGACTTGTTGCAATTTTTAATTATTCGAAAAACCACTTGTCCCAGACAGTTTGTCTGATTTTCTCCAAAATTGGCTAAGATCAACTTTACAGTAGACCACGCTAGCAAAAAGTTATGGGATTCAAGTTGATTAGTCAAATGGTTCTCAAATATCACGTGAACAACTTTGACAAAGAGCATGCCAAAATGGAAGTGAGGCTACATCTCCGCAATGCTTTAGCGCTGGGGTTCTCATCTCTGCCCCTTTTAGGTCGACTTTCCTGAAGAGTTATTTCCAATCCTAATCAAAAACACCTTGACTCCAAATAAAGTTCAGAGCATTGCAGAACTTTGAAGAATATTGATCTAGAGTGACAAAAGCTAAATTAATTCCAATCTGATGTGGCCAGTATCAGATTTGAGTCTGAACTGATCGATCCTGAACCACATGTGCAATACATCAATAAAAAGATGACGAACAGCACGCTATAAACATGGAGGATGCTGAATTCATAATTTAACACGTTGATTTATAAGCTGCGAAGGCCTGAAAATTTGTGCACAGGTGATAAGGAGGATGAAGATGAGAATGAGGAGACAGAGTTTTTCTAGTTTTCCCTGATGTTTTGCTTGTATAGAGCTGTCACCAAGACTCTTAGACTTCAGTGTTCCTCCATTGACTACCATCATGGCTTTCTTTCGTATTTATTGAGTGACCAAAGAACTACTGGTACGTTAATCTTTGGACCGACTCCCTTCAGCACAGAATTTGGCCAAATGTCAATCTAGAGTGATGTAAAAGTCACTCTAGCATGAATTCCGATGTCACATCACAAAACGTTCAACCTGTATTTAGAACCATATATGGAAGTGGCTCAAATCTAAATCGGGAAGAACAATGTGATGAGCAGGGCGGGACCGAGAGCCATGGGAGTAGAGCCAGCCTTGCTCTTGTTGATTATGATTATTATTTTTTTTTTTATTAAATTTTATAATAATCATTTGCTGGTTCCTGCCTCTTTCTTTCCTGAACATGAACTGTGCTGCAGTCAGATTCCATGTATTATGTCACATATGAGCTGAAAAATCATTTGGGGCACTTTGGCCTGCAGTTTGAATGTAGCCAGTGTTGATATTATTTTATCTGTTGTATATTCAAATTAATGGGGTCATATGACGTTGTTAAAAAAGAACATTAGTTTGTGTATTTGGTGTAATGCAATGTGTTTATGCGGTTTAAGGTTCAAAAAATACATTATTTTCCACATACTGTACATTATTGTTGCTCCTCTAAGCCCCGCCTTTCTGAAACACGCCGATTTTTACAAAGCTCATCGTTCTGAGAAGCGAGGCGTGTTCTGATTGGCCAGCTATCGTGTGCGTTGTGATTGGCCGAATACCTCAAGCGTGAGACGGCAATGTTACGCCCCTTACTGTATTATGATGCCGTGTCCCGGCTCGATGAGACTAAAACCATGTCTGCATTTGTGATCGGAGAAACGACAAACAACAAGCACTATTCTACACAGCTCAAAACTCGCATTTGAATAGACAGTGGCAAATTCTTTAAATATGAAAACATACTTACAGGCTGTGAGTCAGAAGCGCCAGACTGTCCTTGCAAAGTTGGAATTGCCCCACTTTATAGAAACAGTCTCTGAGCATAGCTGGCAGGCTACTCCCAGGTTCAGGAAATAGTCCTCCGTGAAATGTGCTGCACACACTCTAATATTTGGGCTGAACTGTTCTGGAACAGTGTTGTAAATACAACGTAACCACTGATTTCTAGTTGTGTCCTCTTTTGGAAGCCCAAACAAAGTAGTTTTGCTTTCACAACAAAACACAGCATCTCCAGGACATGGCGCTGGCGGCAGCAACAATACTACAGCGAGAATAAAAGTCCCGTTCTCTTTCATTGCGAATATGTTTGGGCAGTGTTTTGCAAATCTCCCCACACCGTGACGAAGACATGTGGGGGCGTGTTTGAATGAACCGTTTTAGGAGGGTGTGGTCGAGTCTTAACTTTTATAAAGAATTTAAAAAGACTTTAGTCTTTGCAACTTCAGGGATCTTATCTATGCACAAACAGCTTGTAACACTCCAAAGAGAAAGGAAAACTTGAAATCGCATCATATGACCCCTTTAAACTTACCTTGTCTTTAACTTGTCTGATTGAAATAAAGTGTCCCAATTTCTTTATTTGAGCAATATGTTACATTTATATATACATTAAAATCACACACACACACACACACACACAAATACACAGAGAGACACACAGATAGGGTTTACTTTGTGTCAGCAAAATTGAAAGAAAGAAAGAAAGAAAGAAAGAAAGAAAGAAAGAAAGAAAAAGAAAGAAAAACAGAAAGAAAGACAGAAAAAGAAAGAAAGAAAGACAGACAGAAAAAGAAAGAAAGAAAGAAAGAAAGAAAGAAAGAAAGAAAGAAAGAAATGTCCCTTTTTCAGGATAGCAGGATAACGTATTTTAAGGACAGTTTTGCAAAATCCAAATAAGCTTTACAGATCTTTATTGGAAAGGGTTTAAACAATATTTTTCATACTTGTTCAATGCATTATAAACAGTATAAATAATTATTCCACATGCACCTGTGGATCAGTCCTTAAGACCCTAACAGTTTACAGGTGGAAGGCAATTAAGGTCACAGCTACAATAACTTAGGACAGTAAAGAAACCTTTCCACTGACTCTGAAAAACACCAGAAAAAATGATGCCCAGGGTCCCTGATAACCTGCCTGAACAGAGTCCTGCTGCAGGGTGGCATGAGGGTTACAGATGTGGCCAGAGAAATACACTGCAATGTCTGTAATATAAGACACCTAAGGCAGTGCTACAGGGAGACAGGACAGGGGATTTTCCTTGCAGCAGCAAACCATGTGCAACCATGTGTGCCCCTAGATGTGTTCAAAAACGTGCAAATGTCTTGGTGGAAGAGTGGGTTGTAACAGTGGGGAAACATCTCACGGCGAAAACCAACAAATCAGGTGCAGAACATGAGAATGAGTTGCACTGTAGTACTTAAAGCTGTTAAGAAAGTTGCTGAAAATAAAGGCAGTTGAATGCGAAAGGATGTTTCCTTTTTTGTGTTTATATGCATAAAGAAAGGACAATTAATATATTAATTAATTATATTAATATATAAGCAGTTAATATGTATGCAACATAAATATAAGCAATTTGAAAAAAAAAAAAATACTGTATGTCTTACTGCACAGTTCATAAATTTCAAACCAGACAGCACATTAATGACATTCACTCAGGGAGTATAACATCTTTTTTATCTGTTTCTATATGACATTTAAAACAAATTATATATATATATATATATATATATATATATATATATATATATATATATATATATATATATATATATAAAAAATAATAAAAAAAGTTCAGAAATAATGCATCAGAAATAATGACACACAATGCTGCAAACATATTTTTCACAACCAGAGGGAGATGAATGATTGTAAATATTTGTTTTGTGGTCATCGAGTTCTTAGTGTCTGTCATCTCTTTTGCTGACTCTCTCTCAGTCGTTACTAAACAGATTTCAGGTCCATATTTACATCAGATGTCAAGTTGTATCACAATTCTCAGGCACTGTTACATGAGATAGTTCCATCACTCCTTTTACGGGATGAAATTTTTGATCCTTTCTCATCAACACACCAGCAATGGCCCCTTTGCATTCCTCTTGATGACCGACACTGTTTCAAGAAGGTCAAAAAGAAGATATAACCTACATTATTGTTTATAGAGAACAGATAGCATTGTTACAATGTACACCATGACCTCATACAGATTTACAAATGGATTTACAAAACTTTTCAAGAACCGTGGGAACTGTTTTAACAGAAGGTCCTACAACACCTTCTATGTACTCTACACACCTGTTTCCTCCGGAAGAACCCTTGTCTGTCACAGTTGGGGATGTAGATGTCCGGAATTGAATGAATAATTGTGAGCTCTATACTTTGGAGGACTGTGTTTAGCAATTTGCGACAAGGACCCTACAGAATGAAATAAAAGCAGCAAAAACACATAACGAAAACGTTTTCATTTCTGACCAAGAATCAGACAGTAGGAACACTACATAAAAATGTATGTAGAACAGTAATTTACAGCGTCATAAACATTACCTTTTCAAAATTGTTTTCATTGGTTGAAGGATGATAGTCTGAAACATAATACTTGTAGTTTTAATATGACTGCAGTATAGCTTTTGTTCAGTTGAACAGCACAGTGGTTGTACTTAAAATATTAATTCAGGACAAAGGTTCAAACATGCAATGAACTGTAAAATGAAGTAACAGATAATCTGATAACATACAAACAATATTCTTACCATTATAGAAAAAAAAAAATCATAACTTGCTATTTGTACAGATCAGCATTTTGCAATAGGTTTTCTAGTTTCTCATTCCTTTTAAACATGTGAAAAACCCATTTAAAAGTCTTTTAGCAATGTGTGGGTGGATTATAAATCCTTTTACACATCCAAGTGAAAAAAATCACAATTTAATGTGAACTGTATTTACTTTCTTTCTAGTGTATACATCTACATGCACAACTTTTAGGTTTAGTTTGTTTAGGTTAGTCAGTTCCTCAAAATGTTTTTAACCAGACAAAATCCATTTAAAACTAATCAATTTCTTCTCAGTTTAAAGAGATGCACCGAGACCAGTCTTCTTACCTGTAGGTGGATTGATGTCAGTAAAGGTACTTTTGATGTTTTTGCAGACCCCTCGTCCCTGAAGCAGTGCCTGAAGGGGACTTTGCTCTCCAAGAGGAGGGATACACCGAAGACCCTGAGTACACGGTAGAGTGTAAACCCCACAGGGTTCACCTAATGCCAACACGGATTTGATCTCCTCCCCTGATAAACGCTCACCTCTGTGGCCCTTGGGTTCCCCTGAGGGCCCATTACACATTGTACAGATATTCTTTAAGCCTAATACAAGGGAGTTAGAGCCATATAAGCTGAGTTGAATGCTAACCAAAAGTGTTAGTAAATAATGAAAAGCAACCATCTTTGTCCAATTCAGAAAACCTCAGCAGATCAAGAGCCTTTTTTTTTTTTTTTTTTAATTTCAGTGAATGGTCTTCTCTCTTCCGCTTCTTTTTTTTTTTTTTTTGCTATCGATGTCCCTCTTTAATATTCAGTGGAAGTAGTGTGGATGTGCAGGAGACATCAGGTGTTCAAAAAGACAGTAATTAGATAAAAATTGCCCAAAAAATGCAACATGGGCTGCTTTTAAAGAGCTGAGATGGTTTAGGGGTGGGAGGCTGAGAGAGCAGCATATGCTGGGCGTTAGATAAGAGGTGGAGTTACTTTATAACTGTATCCCTCCCATTTCTGTCACAGCTCCATTTCAAAAGTTATATCCAAATTGAGCTGGTTTGAATTCATGAATTATGTGAACATAATATTTTATGTTTGGAATGGGGATGCTGATGGATAGCTTTCTCTGGGTATAATATAACTCCTTGGTGCCAATCCCAAACCAAAAATGAGACATTGTCTTCGCAAAGCATTTGACATATAGAGACAAAACTTGACATTTGTGCTTTTCCTAAAAGCAGTATAAGCCAATGTGCTAATGGTTTCTTCAATTTACAATTTGCACCTATTGTGCTTACTACAGTATAGCCCTTGTAATTTCTGCTTGCAGAAGTATAAAGAAAAAAGAAAAAAAAAATTCTGTCACATTGTTTTTATCCATGATATCCTGGAAATTGTTTTGACACAATGTGTAGTTACTATATCAAGTTGTAATGTCAAGTCTTTTTTATATATGCCAAATGGTTTCAGAACAACAGAGTGATGTTCTGGTTTGTCAACAGGAGAATTGGGGTCTATGTTTCCTTTCTCCTGGATTTTTAGCATTAAGTGCCACTTACCTTAGGATGTTGTGATGGTGTATTATATTAGTTGTTTTGGCAGCAAGACAAAAATGTCTCACAACCTCAAGAACGCCCACACATTGCCAAGACTTGGGCTACTATAACAAATTGCTCTATTGCAATGTATCACATTTTTTCCAATTGTCTCCATGTTTTTTTTCCTCTCAAATCACACACACACACACACACACACACACACACACACGAGCAAAATCCTTTTTCATGAAGTCATTGTTGATCGCTTAATGACTTTAAGCCTGTTTTTCGAGAACTTCACCCTTGATCTGTCATTGGACTGATTTCCCCATCACAATGATGTCATAATTAATCGCCTCAAGTAGGAAAATTAGCACCACATCACAGGTGTTTCTGAATGACATGGGGAAAAATGAACAAGGGCTTTCCCCTCTAACCAGAATTTTTTAAAACATTTTACTGATATCCAAGGAAACATGCTGTGTATGTGCTTTGTCAGACAATATCTTAGTATTCCTGTCATAGAACGGTTTACATACATGTTGTTGGCAACCAGCTTCATCTCTACAGCTACAGGTGTGCAAGTCACCTATAGGCTATATAAAGGAGGGTGACCCCACATTTGTCATTAATTATTATTATAATTACTTACCTCAAAAAATGGCATCCCATAATCCACAGTACACAGGGAGAACATCAAAAACAACAACAACAACAACAAAAAGGCCTCTTGGATTAGCTAGCAAGAAGCGACATTTTAACCCACCAGGTTCTATACAGTACAGTATATCTGTTTGAGTGTCTGTTATAATATATATAAAATATCATAATGCATTTATGCTTTAATCCATGAGGAGATTTTTGAACAAAGCTTTAAAAAAAAAAAAAACTTAATTTATATTCTCTAAAGCTGAACTATGACTTTGACTCTAAAGCTGAACTATGACTATTATTGAGCAAATAATGTCTCCCATCTTGGGACAATACCCTTGTCACAAAAAACTTTGCCTGAACAAAATCCGAGCTTCATGCTGAAGTCACTTCATCACAAGCTGTGACGTTGGCCAGTCATCGTCAGCAGTTGTGCATGCCAATCTGCGAATTAGTAAGATCTCTGCAAACTCCTTATGAACTCACCCATGCCACCGACCCAGCCGAATCAGCTTCTGGTTCTTCCACAACACATGCTACGGGAGGTAATCCTTGTTTGGCTTTACTTGAAGTTTGATGGTACTGCAGCTAAGTGCCAGCGATTTTTTTTTAATGCAATATTCCTTGTTTCTGGCAAAACAACCACATTTGTTTACCACTGAAGAAGCTAAAGTGGTGTTTGTCATGTCGCTTTTCTCTGGGAAGGCTCTAGACTGGGCACCATCGGTGAGGGTAAGAGAGGATTACAGATGACTTTCTCTCTTTTTCAAGACAGACTCAGAGATGTATTTGAACATCCCGAGGGTGGTAAGGAGGCAACCAAGAAATGTAACATTCATAAGTTAACTGCTGCTGAGCACAATTATGATGTTGGCAACAGAGAGTTGCTAGACATGAAAGCTGCTCTTAAGTCAAGTCAAGTCAAGTCGAGCTTTATTGTCATTCTGCTACATGTGTGGACATATAGTGGAATGAAATGTCGTGTCTCGCAGGACCACGGTGCTACATACTAGTTAAACATAAGATAAACATACAACAATGCAAGTATAGGAAAAACAATAGAGCTATACAACAGTTAACTATCTGACTATACATATACTAAAAATACTATAACTGCTATACCTAGTTGTCCACACATACACAAACTGAGACTGTACAAAAAACTTTACATAAATACTGTACATGAAATTGTGCGAAAGAGATATATGTACATGAAATTGTGCAGAAAAAATATATATTTTGTACATTATTGTGCAGATTTTGTGGGAGACAGTGCATAGTGCAAAAAGATTTTGTAGTGCAATGCTGAAGTAAATGTATTATTTTGTAGTGCAATGTTCAAGTAGACATATATTTTCTTAAGAGTCTTTGTGGCAGGGAGTGTTTGTAGAAAGTGTCTAGTGTGCATATAGTGGGATGAGTGCGTTACTACAGGTGGTTTGTATAGCCCACTCACCTGTGTGTAGCACATTCAGGGGTTTGGTCCAGAATTGCACTTAGTAAAATTGTCAACAGTTTTTAATGAGTTGGGGGGTGGGAGGGCTGAGGTGTTCATGGTTTCAGAGGGGGACAGGGGGATTGGAGTTAAGAGCTCTCACAGCCTGGGGAAAAAAGCTGTTGAGCAATCTGACAGAGCGAGCTCTGATGCTCCGGTACCTTCTACCTGATGGCAGGAGCTGGAAGAGGTTGTGAGAGGGGTGGGTGGGGTCCTTCACGATGCTGGTGGCCTTGTTGGAGCATCGTGAAAGGAAAATGTCCAGGATGGAGGGGAGAGGGGCACCGATGATCTTTGCGGCAGTGTTCACTGTCCGTTGTAGGGTCTTGCGGTCAGCAGCACTGCAGTTCCCATACCAGACAGTGATGCAGGTAGTCAGCACACTCTCAATGGTGCCCCTGTAAAAAGTGGTGAGGATGGGTGGAGGGAGACTTGCCCTTTTCAGCCGGCGGAGAAAGTGGAGGCGCTGTTGTCCCTTCTTGTTGAGTGACGTGACGTTGGTGGTCCAGGTGAGATCCTCTGTGATGTGCACTCCCAGGAATTTAGTGCTGCCGACTCTCTCCACGGTTGAGCCGTCGATGGTCAGCGGGGGGTGGTCAACAGAGTTTCTCCTGAAGTCCATCACAACCTCTTTCGTCTTACCCACATTGAGGGACAGGTTGTTAGCACCACACCATTCAGCCAGCTGTGCCACTTCCTCTCTGTAGTGCGTTTCATCGTTGTTGCTGATGAGGCCTACCACAGTTGTGTCATCAGCAAACTTGATGATGTGGTTGGAGCTGGACTTGGCAGTGCAGTCGTGGGTCAGCAGCGTGAAGAGCAGTGGGCTGAGCACACAGCCTTGTGGGGCACCTGTGCTCAGTGTGGTAGTGCTGGAGGTGTTGCGGCCGACACGGACTGACTGAGGTCTTGCAGTTAAAAAGTCCAGGATCCGATTACAGAGGGAGGTGTTAAGGCCCAGCAGGTTTAGTTTGTGGATGAGCTGTTGTGGGATTATTGTGTTGAATGCTGAGCTGAAGTCAATGAACAGCATTCTTACATAAGAGTCTTTCTGTTCCAGATGGGTAAGAGCTAGGTGGAGAGTGGTGGATATTGCATCGTCCGTGCAACGGTTTGGACGGTATGCAAACTGGAGTGGGTCCAGCGTGTTTGGAAGACTGGACTTGATGTGCTGCATGACTAACCTCTCAAAGCACTTCATCATGATTGGGGTCAGTGCTATGGGACGATAGTCATTCAGACAGGACACAGGTGACTTCTTTGGTAGAATGGAAGAATGGAAGCACTGGTTGAAGGGAGTAAAACATCCTTTTCAAGTACTAACTGACTATTACAACTTGGAGTACATTCATTCCGACCAAGAGGCTTAATCTTTGAGAATGCCCTACTGACATGATGTATGTTCTGGATGTTATGCTACCCTGAGTTCTTAGATGGATCCATACCTCCTTATGGTCACCCTGCCATCCAAGCAACTATTAAGTTGTTCCAGAACTATTTCTGGTTCTCGTATCTCTGACACAGTCAACTTTGTACAGAACTTTGACTCTAAAATCCTCTAAACAACCCCCAGCAAGCCTTTTTCAACATTTCACTATGTTTTTCACATGTCATTGTCTGTCTTCCATCTGGTTATCATTCCCAATCCAATGGACAAACTGAGTGTCTTAACCAGGAACTAGAAAGTTTCCTTCACTCACACTGCCAATTCAGCCAAGATGACTGGGGTCAATTGGACTTGGACCTGACAGACCTCATCCGACATGTCCAGTACTCTGTCCATGTTCCCTTCCTGGGCTACATCATTGGCCCCAATGGCATATCATTGGATCCTGTCAAGGTACAAGCCATTCACCCCTGGCCACAACCCATTACCCTGAAAGACCTGCAGTGCTTCCTGGGCTTTTCCAACTTTCATTCCACTCTTCTGAAACAACCACCTTTGCTCTTTAGTCCATCCTTTCTCCTATCAGTTCCATCTAGTGGACTCTGGACCAGTTTTTTGCATGAACTAAATTTGAACTTAAAAACAATTGTTTTATAATGACAATTGTTTTTAATAGAGTTGTCACAGTCTCTGAAAAGCCTGTCTGATCTGACGACGAGTTGTATTACAGGCTCTGACACTTTCCTTTTTGCTTGTAAACTCTTCTCTGAATGAGGTTTCTTTGTTTTAACAGCTAATGATTCCTCAGATGGTTGCCTT
This sequence comes from Spinibarbus caldwelli, assembly GCA_039654775.1. Classification (NCBI taxonomy): domain Eukaryota; kingdom Metazoa; phylum Chordata; class Actinopteri; order Cypriniformes; family Cyprinidae; genus Spinibarbus; species Spinibarbus caldwelli. The sequence continues at coordinate 26,749,598 of CM077254.1, forward strand.
TTTGAACAATCTATTGTTTGAAATATGACCTGGCAGCTCAAATTCTAAATTATAATTATACCATTGTGTATCATGGTAAGGCAAGGAGGCACTTTTGAATACCGTTTTTTTTTTTTTTTTTGTTTACTTGCTCAATAATTGATTTTAACTCAAAAATTCAAACTTGACTTATTAAAATATAGTACAGAATTATTAAAGCAATCAGTCAGTAGATAAAGATGTGAAGAGAAAAATCAAGTAAACAGTGCTTAAAATAAAACCAAACATTCATTGCATTAGACTTACAGTAGATTGTCAAATTATATTATGCTAAGTTGTTTGCTTACAAAAAGAAGCAGGCCTGTAATTAAAATAAGCCGTACAATTTCTTTAGCTACAACTTAAACTTTTTAATGACATTTAAGTCATAACCAAATGTATTTATATAAACACTTTGCCAAAATGGGCAAATTATTAAAGGGGTCATCGGATGCAAAATTCACTTTACAAGTTGTTTGAACATAAATGTGTGTTGGAAGTGTGTGTACACATCCATCCTATAATGATAAAAATTCACCCAGTGTTTTTTTTTTTTCTCCTTTAAATCCCTATTTTAAAATCCCCTTTCTCAAATCAAGCTGTTCTGAGATTCTTGTCAGAATGACGTTCTGCACAGGCCGCTCCCACACTGTAAAAAATGATATGATGAAAAAGTCATGACAACTTATGTTTTTAAGTTATTATAACTCATAAAAATAATTTAAGCAATTTCAACTATTTTTTTTTTTTTTATAAGTTATACTAGATTCAGCTTGATTTTTTAAATCAGTTTAATGTTACTGAAATTCAAGGAGCCCAATTTAGTTCAATGAACTTAACAGGCACTAACCGGCCAGATCTCTGAACATGGATTAATGCGCGGGAGTCAAATTTGTATACGAATTCAATATCAGAGTCCTTTCCACCAAGAAAAAAAAAAATATTCAGCAAATCTAGACATTAGACTCATGTTTAATACATAAAGACATCCAGTGCAACATGAAAACAAGGAAACAACGGACAGACTATACAGCGAACTAACTAAATCGCGGAGGAATTTCAAACGAACAACTCATGAACTTGATGAAGGTGTCAGTCGTTCAGTTGGCGCGAAGAAGCATATTTAGCGACATGGAAGAGGTGAGTGAATGCTTGTGTAATATAATTTTAGGGAGATTATTGTTCATTTTAGTAGAATAGAGTAGAATTAGTTATGTTCTGTCATCGTTTTTCGAACTGTGTTTACCTCAAGTTTTGCATTTGATATGGTGGCCGGTTGTAATGTAGCGTTACAAGTCCCATTTAAAACAAATTTGTTTCTCCACCTGTTAAACATCGTTAAGATGGGCAATTTGAGCGATTATAGGTGTATTTTACCGTTAAAGTGCGTACAGGTTGGTTTTACTGAGCAAGCTCGGCGTTTTCGCGCCACTGGAAGTTTATCCCAGTCAGTCAGGCTTCGTGCGTATGAGGTATTCGTTAATGAGTAAGGTTAAGCGTAACGTTAACTTTAATAATTTTATCAACCGTGCATACAAGTTAGGATAATATAAGTGAACTATCTAGAGGTAGACGACCCCCGAGCTGTTTTCTACGAGCATGAACTAAACCAAAAATCTCCAGTTTTGTCAGTAAAGTTTGTTCTGTTCAAACTAGATGAACATATGAAACTTCTTAATATGATTTAAGAGACCACGATTAAAACAATTGTTAACCTTGTTCATTTATGACTACTTTTTAGACGGACGTTTTTGTCAGCCGAACAACTGGCATGTTGTTAAACATGACAATCAGTTAAACGCACTGTAAAGTTACATCTGTTCCTCACAAGCTCGTTTTCAGTGCCATTTGTTATTTTATTGGCCATCATATATTTTATATATGTTTGTTTTACGATTGCAAATTGCTTACTGATAACATATTAAAAGTAACAGTGAATGCAAAAAATTTATGATGTTGTATGAATCGGTCATATTTTAATCATGAACAAAAAGTCTGTAAAAGGGTTGTGTAATGTACATTTTTGGGCATAACTGTAATTAGCAGGTAACCAACAACTTCATGTTTACCTCTCTTTGTTGGCTATGACCGAGCACATTACAGTGAGGATCACCATCCATCTTAAAGGGTTACTCCAACCCAAAATGAAAATTTTGTCATTAATCACTTACCCCCATGTCGTTCCAAACCCGTAAAAGCTTTGTTCGTCTTCGGAACACAATTTAAGATATTTTAGATGAAAACCGGGAGGCTTGTGACTGTCCCATTGACTGCCAAGTAATTACCACTGTCAAGGCCCAGAAAAGTATGAAAAGCATCGTCAGGATAGTCCATCTGCCATCAATGGTTCAATCTGAATTTTATGAAGTGACGAGAATACTTTTTGCATGCAAAGAAAATAAAAATAACGACTTTATTCAACAATTCGTCTCCTCTCTGTCTCTCTGTGTCAGTGTAGCGCCATTTTGGATATTATCCACTGAACGCAAGCAGCGTACGCTCTTCTGTATCAGCCGCAACATCTTATCTTATGTATCTTGATTTGTTTAACATCTCAATCAACTTGAATCACATATTTACATCGATTTTCAACCGACTTTGAGTAAATTGTTACATCCCTGTTACTCACAAAAGCAGCATAGGGAAACTTTAACCCAGAGGTGTCTAAACTCTGTCTTGGATGGCCACTCTCCTGCAGAATTTAGCTACAGCTTGCCTCAACTCACCTGCCTGGAAGTTTCTGGTATGCCTAGTAAGACCTTAGTTAACTGATTTAGATGTGTTTAATTAAGGATGGAGGTAAACAATGCAGGACAGTGACCCTCAGAGCAGGATTCGACACCCCTGCTTTAAACCATCACTTTTTCTTTGTTATTCAAAATATTGAATTTTTCAAGCTTGTCACAGTGGTTGTTTCCCATGAGGTATGAGTATATTTTCAGCTTTGTATGACAGTTCTTTTGTTAACCAGTCTTTTGCTAAACAGTTTTGTTAAACAGTTTTTTTGCTATTTTTGTGCCCTTGTTGTATACATATATACTGAAAAAAAGGACTCATTGAATTTACTAAATTTTTTTAAGGTAAATGGTTGCAATCAATTTATTTTAGCTACATTTAAATAAACAAATTTTGCTGAAAGTTAGTCAATGAACCATTTTTCTGGCATTCACACATTAGCATGCACAGGTAGGTTGTGTACTGTTCTTAATATTAAAAACCTGTTTATAAACACTGCAAGAAAAAAATAAAAAATAAAGTTTACGTTATCATAACTACAAAATTAATGTTAAAACTTTTTTTTAACTTAGTTAAATAAGTTGAAACAGCAATTATTGTGAAGTCAAATGAATTTCAATAAAGCAATTCAGCATAGGCAAGATTTACTTTTAAGTTGATTTAACTTAGAATTTTAAGGCAGCCACAAAACTTAAGTTTTTAAGTTGAAACGGGTGAAAATTTTTTACAGTGCACAATAGTTGATTGATAAGGCCATCTTACCTAAAACCCGCCCTGCGTGAACTGAGTTGTCCGCCATTGTGTCGACTCCGGTGCAGGGGAAGACAAAAATGTCTCCGATTAAGCGATTGTAGTGTTTTGTTGTTGGATGTAATAATGAATATAGCAGTAGTCATTTACTCCCGACATCTGAACCGCTGAAGATGCGGTGAATTAACGTTACTTTCATTTTGAAGGGAATGCGCCGATCCCGATCTACATAAATGCGTCTATGTTCGTGCAAATCATTCGTGATGCAGCCTCACCTACAGAAGTGAGTATAAGGTTTTTTTTTTATGAATCTTTGCAAATCGCCTTTCCTAGTAACTGGCTAGTTAGCCAGTTTCGCGGCTGAAGTTTACATTCTGCTCGTCACTCCACGGAAGACAGGGGCGGGGTCAGCAGAGCTCATTAGCATTTAAAGCAACATGGACTAAAACATAGCTCACTGAAAACAGAGCTGATTTTGACAGGGTAAAAAAGGTGCTTTTTACACTACCATTGAGAGATTTTAACCAAAGTATGTTATAGACCAAGGCTATTCAATTGGCAGCCCGCGGGCCCAATCCGGCCCACCAATCATCTTCATCCGGCCCGAGGAAGAGTACACAGGTTGCACATTTGCCTTGAATTGTTCTTGCACAAATTAGTTTGTACACAAGGTGGCAACACTGGCCCGGGCCAGCCAAAAAAAGGGAGAGACGCAATAACAACAGTCTACCGGAGACCGCAACATCAATAGATGGCAGTTTCGACAAGCATTTATGTGAGGGAGTTATGAGAAATCCACAATTCTAACGTTAGTTTAAACAAGTTTAAAGACAGTGTTATCATTCATAACTTCTGGCGAGAAATAACGCTGACACTGGACAAAGATTTTTATCAAAGCAGGAAGTATAATTTGAAAATCTGCGCGTTTGGCTGTACTCATAAGCTGAGCCACTTCAGACAAGCGCGCAAGCGCTTCAGTGGACAAAACCACACACAATGATGTAAAAATACGTGGTTTTGGTGAGTTATCTAATAAACACAGTCTTAAATCAGTTATAAAATCCTAAATGACAGTAAAGAGTTGAGAGAAAATTGGATATGTGTCACATCCGCGTCATGTGCATCAGGTTTTATTAAAGAAACAGTGCTGCTTTTAAAGTGAAACCTGCTGCAGTCTGTGATTGATGTAAATCAAAGAACTAAAGAAAAAGAGAAATCACTTGACTGCTCTGCTTGCTTTTGTAGCTTGAATAAAGAATAATCAATATAGCTTATGCATACAATTTATAGTTTATGTGAAGATTGTTTTAAGTTCACTTATAAAAAGTTGTTATATTTTTCAAAGCCTATTAAATGTTAAAAATAATATCATAACATTTGAATTATACTGTAATATTAAATGGCTATAATTAATGGCTAAAATTAAAAGAAAAAATGGATTTAATAGAGACAACAGTAACATTATTTGTATCAATGATACTTCTTCATTAATAATAGGCTAGTAAAAAGATGCCATTAAACACATTTAAAATATACCATCTTTAAGTTGTTTCTATATTAATTTGGAGGTTCAGTGTGAAAATATGACAACATAAATATATTAAAAGGGTCATATGACGTTGCTAAAAAAGAACATTATTTTGTGTATTTGGTGTAATGCAATGTGTTTATGTGGTTTAAGTTCAAAAAACTCATTTTCCACATACTGTACATTATTGTTGCTCCTCTATGCCCCGCATTTCTGAAACGCGCCGATTTTTACAAAGCTCATCATTCTGAGGAGGTGTGCGCCGATTGGCCAGCTATCCAGTGTGTTGTGATTGGCTGAATACCTCAGGCGTGAGACGGAAATGTTACGCCCCTTACCATATTGTGATGCTGTATCCCGGCGCGACGACACAAAAACAATGAAACCCATTGCAAACGAGGCATTTGTTGCATCCAGTGGGGACATAATTACTGATTATAATGACTTATACTGTCTTTTTACACGTCGCGTTGTATCGCTCCGCGTAAACATTACCATGTCTGCCTTTGTGATCGGAGAAACGACAAACAACAAGCACTACTCTACACAGCTCAAAACTTGCGTTTGAATAGTCAGTGGCAAATTATTTAAATACGAAAACATACTTAAAGGTTGTGAGTCAGAAGCGCCAGACTGTCCTTGCAAAGTTGGAATTGCCCCACTTTATAGAAACAGCCTTCGTGCATAGCTGGCAGGCTACTCTCAGGTTCAGGAAATAGTCCTCCATAAAATGTGCTGCACACACTCTAATATTTGTGTTGAACTGTTCTGGAACAGTGTTGTAAATACAACTTAACCACTGATTTCTAGTTGTGTCCTCTTTTGGAAGCCCAAACAAAGTAGTTTCGCTTTCACAACGAAACACAGCGTCTCCAGGACATGGTGCCGGCGGCAGAAACAATACTACAGTGAGAATAAAAGTCCCGCCCTCTTTCATTGCGTGTACATTTGGGCAGTTTTTTGCAAATCTCCCCACACCGTGACATAGACATGTGGGGGCGAGTTTGAATGAGCCATTTTAGGAGGGTGTGGTCGAGTCTTAACTTTTATAAAGAATATCTCTTTGGTTTTGAGACTTTAGTCTTTGCAACTTCAGGGATCTTATCTATGCACAAACAGCTTGTAATACTCCAAAGAGAAAGGAAAACTTGAAATCACATCATATGACCCCTTTAATATGCGTTTAGTCACATTTTTTGAATTAACTACATAAATTTTTTTTTTTAATTGAATGGCAGACAGCACTACTGTTAACCTTTTATAGATGTTACTGTTGGTAATATTTGTTAATTTTACTGCTGAATATGCATTTAAATTTAATTTCCAATTTTATAGGCCCCCCAGAAAAAGATTGGGATGGCCCCTCACCCGCTTGGCCCCTTTCAATTCGATAAACTGGTGTGAGTGCTCTTCACAAAGCTTACATACAAAAATGCCTGAGCATTTCAGAGCAGCCACCTGTCAATCAGACAGTGCACTAATACTGATCTGAGTCTGTTTTTATTTCAATGGTTCCCGACTTGTCACCAAAGTACCAGTAACTGACTTCCCTACAACATACAAATTGCAGTAGAAATTGCATTTCATTACAGTACCTATTTTAGTGACCCTTTTTTGAAAGATAATTTTTCCAAGTTTTTTTTTTGTTTGTTCCATCGACAGAGCCCATAATTATGCCATGACTCAGCTATTGCCAATCCAATTTCTTGACCAATAATCTAAATCAGTAACAATTTTCACACAAACAAATCTAGTATACGCACACACACACAACCAAATGAAAAATCAGTGGTAGAAAACTTCAAATAAAATAATTAAGTTTGGCCATCTGGCATTATATCTGCTGCATGTGAGAGTTTGTAGAGCATAGTTGCAGGCCCTCCAATCAAAAGTTTGTATCATCAACACTATTATATAGACACATATAAACACCAGGCATATTATTTCCGGCAGCATACTGCATTCGTTAAGACTGAAACAATGATCATCACATTATCTGTATGAAACATAAAAACGTAGCACACTACACTAGTACACCATTTGTAGTACATGCTACAGTACAAAATATACCAAATGTGCAAACAATGGCCATGAAAATGGCTGTTACAGTGCAGTCCCCAAAAGCATGCATAGGAACATTATGAATCAAGATATGTTCATGCCATATGAGAATTAACATAATTATGCCAGAAAAATCTCACTAACGACAACAGGAACAAGAACCAAGTAAAACTGCAAACTAAGTCTACATACAACACAAGGGCACAAGGACAGGGCAGTGCTGGCAGATCAGGGGTCCACTGGTGATCTGGAGGACATGCTGGAGCAGATGGCTGCCACAGCAGAGTGGAAGACCACCACAGTGGAACAGAGACAGGGAACCAAACAAACTCAGGGGTGTAGATGGCACAGACAGCCATAATATAACAAGCAAGTAACACAGTTTGGTGGTCTGTAACACTGGTGAGTCAAAGATGGATGAGAGCAGGATCTGTGTGCAGAATAAAGTTTATTAAAGTAATCAAACATACAACAATTAAATACAAGAAACGTGAGAAACCAAGAATACAAACAAAACCACCAGACAACACCCAAAAATTAATCACAGAAACAGAAGGGCTTATATACACAAGGGTTAACAAGACTAAGTAGACACAGCTGCTAATAATCTGACTAATGACAAGGGGAAACAGGAACCAAGCAGAACTGCACACTCAAAGTCCACATAAACTCAAAAATAAAGGTGCTTAAAAGGTTCTTCACAGCGATGCCATAGAAGAACCATTTTTGCTTCCACAAAGAACCATTCAGTCAAAGGTTCTTTAAAGAACCATTTCTTTCTTATCTTTCTTTTGCCACAAAGAACCTTTTGTGAAACAGAAAGGTTCTTCAGATGTTAAAGGTTCTTTATGGAACCATTTAGACACAAGCACTCTTAAAAATAAAGGTGCTTCACGATGCCATAGAAGAACCTATTTTGTCTATATGGTTCCATAAAGAATCTTTAACATCTGAAGAATCTTTCTGTTTCACAAAAGGTTCTTTGTGGCGAAAAAGGTTCTTCAGATTATAAAAAGGTAAGCAAAAGATGGTTCTTTAAAGAACCTTTGACTGAATGGTTCTTTGTGGAACCAAAAATGGTTCTTCTATGGCATCACTTGAAGAACCTTTTGAAGCACCTTTATTTTTAAGAGTGAAGGTTCTTCTATGGCATCGTGAAGCACCTTTATTTTTAAGAGTGTACAAAACAAGTAAAACAAGGGCACAGAGATAAGAAGAACATGATTTTTTTCCCATCAGAAAAAAATAAAGCTGAAAGAACTCTAAAGTATGAGCTCAATTAATAAAACACTCACTGGGCATTTCCAGGGTGATTGGCTTAAATTATGTGGTCCCAAAGATGGCAGATTTCACATCATATACTTCCAGTTGATCCTGCACCAACTGAGCAACATTCACTGACATTAATTGAAAAAGGATAGTAATAGTATGTATTATGTTCGTCCTTTTTGAAGCTGGAAACTTTTAAACAACACTTTTATTGAATAGACAAAAGCAGCAGATGGATTATTCTTAAAATATCTGTTTAAACAGTTGTTTAAAATGCTGTTTAAATAGTTTTAGAAAGAATATAACATGTCACAACGCGCAGAAGTTTCTCAACGTCTCTGAAGTATTTCATGTCATTTAACCATTAGGAGAATAATTGCTTCCTTGCTTTGTGCATGAAAGCTTGTTCATATTTCTTAAGATGGTGTTTCCTCAAGGAGTAGTTTCCAGTCATTTTTTTTTTTTAAATGACACTCATTCTCCCAAATGGAGCAGCCCAACATTTTCACTAAATGGATAAAACTTTATCTGTGTTTACACTTAACATCAATATACTGTGCACTGGTCTTTCCACTGGTCATATACTCCATGTCTCAGGTCACAGGAATCTCCCAATATGTCCTCCATTGGGCTTATACAAATAACAAATATTTTCCTTGGATATTGTGTTTCATAGTGGTCACGCTCCTCCTAGCAGACAGAGTGACATTATTTAACAATGGAGCCAGTGACCTCAGCATTCAATAGCGAATTGCATGTGCCATGTGTCAAACAAATTTAGCACACGGAAACTTGACTCAAAGATGGTGTAAGGTGGACTTTATTTGGAGCTCTGTATTGCATGTTGCATACTTGAACTGTAGAATCACCAGGGAGTTCACCTCAATCTGAAGTCTAAAGGATCAGGGCTACTTCAAGTATAAGACAGTTTTTGGGAACTCCTTAGAGACAAAACTGAAACATCGTTTCTGTTATCTACATGTACAAATTTAGAGATGACATGGTCAGAATGCACACGCACTTATGCAAGCACACACTCATATATTGTTTTCACTAGCATTAAAATAGCAACTTTTAGAATTTATTAGACCAAAGCCATTAACACATCACTCAACATATCCAAGGGTCAACAAGAATCCTATTAAAGTTTGGGTGGCACGTAATCTGGTAGCGGTGGAGGTACACATTTATTTCAAAGTGATTGAGTGAATGTCCTGAAATGCCTACCTGAAAGAAAGAAAGAAAGAAAGAAATAATAATAATAAAACACTCTCACACTTTAACATACAGCAAAAAAAAATAAAAGATGAAAAATGATCACTAAATGTCTGGCTGCTGCAGTGTGCTTGTAACCAGGGCAACAGGTCAACAAAACAAAGTCAAGCTCTGTCCACACCTTACATCTGTGGTTAACATTAAAGATAGAAATGTAGGGATCTGTCTGCACTGTTGTCTAATGGGTTTGAAAGGCTGGAGGGAAATCTAACAGGAGAAGACAGGTAACATTTGCCTTAGGAGGATAGAAAGGTGTGGTGAGCAATAATCAGATCTCTGTAATTCTGTATTGCACCATCAACTGTCCTGCTGTGATGGCTTTGGGTGTTATGGATAAGTGAAAGGGACAGAACTGAATCAAGAATCACGAAAATCGCAGTTCTGTTTTTAATAAATGTAGGACAAAAAGGAATAAGTATAAGATGTGGGGGACAGAGAAAAGGCAGTGAAAGAAAGAAAGAAAGAAAGAAAGAAAGAAAGAAAGACCAATAACAGTCTAGCTCTCTAAGTGGAAAGGGAGGTGCTGGCAGACTGTCAACAAAAATAATGAGCATCATTTATGTATTTATTTACATTTTTCACAGCCTCATGTCTTGCATTGTTTTAAATATGTGACACAAGGTTTGCTTGATGTGTTTCAGGATTTTATCAACAGAAATTGGGAAAGTCCAGAATAAACCACAAATCTTTGCAGTACCAGGCCTAACCATCTTTGAACGCCTTTAGAATGGATTGGAACTCCAAATGCAAGCCAGGCCCAATTGCCTAACATTACAGTCTAAACTCACTCATGCATATATCTAAATTGTAGCAAATCCTTGCAGCCATGTTTCAACATCTAATTGAAGGCCTTCAGAGAAAACAGAAGCTGTTTGAAATGAACAACAGAAAAGCACATGTGGATATGGTCTCTGGACATCTTCATACATTTAAACATAGCACATAGTACATGTACCATTTTTGAAACACCAAAAAGTATTTTCAATTATTTTTATGATCTGCACTGTTATATCCACATTATTTCACCTGCACCTTTATGCTCAATTCATTCCCTACCTTCAAGTACAAAGTCTATAAAAGCCACTGTGTCTGCAGTCTTATGCAACCTATTTAAGGGCTAATAGAGGATCTTGATTTAACTAAGAAAATTTAGTTTTAACTAAGAAAAAAAAGGAAGGAAGGAAAGGAAATAATAAAATACATGAAGCTGAGCTGGCATTTTGCAAATTTTGCCCAGCAGGTCAGTTTGTGTGCAATGTTATATAAACATGGGTGTGTGGAAAGTTTGAAAGAATGGATTTCAGCCGTATTAATTCTCCCGAATAAGGTTACTGATCCAGTTATAACCATGTCATAATAATACTGTTAATATATTTTATCCACAGTGGATTTATAATGGATGACACTTGTAACATTGCAGGCCTGAATTATTTTGTTGCTCAATAAGGATTCAACATTTTAACGTCTTAATAGCTAGGGAATACCTATATGCAGACATTTTTTACTCTCATGGAAAAACAGTATGTCCAGCTATTACAGACTCTAAAATCTGCCAGGGATGAGCATATCTGTAAACTCTTAGAAAATGAGCAAAATAATCCAATGTTTTTATTTAGCACAGGGGCTAGATTAGCAAATAATTAGACATCACCCAAACTAAATATTCCCTTACAATTTAATAGTAATGCCTTTATGAATTTCTTCACCGATAAAATAGATAACATCAGAAATACAATAACAACTGTATAATCTACAGCATCTTGTAATTCAGTTACATTTGTCACACCCAAAGAAAAGTTGCTTTACAACTAAAGGACAGGAAGAGCTAAATAAACTTATCACTGCATCTAAACCAACAACATGTTTATTAGATCCTGTACCCAATAAATTACTGAAAAATTTGTTACCTGTAGCAGAAGAACTGCTTCTCAATATTATTATCTTGTCGTTATCTCTAGGTCAGGTCCCAAAACCCTTCAAGCTGGTGGTTATTAAGCCTCTTATTAAAAAAAAAACAAAACAAAAAAAAAAACACACAACTAGATCCTAGTGATCTGGCAAATTACAGACCCCTTTCAAATTTTACGTTTATGTCTAAAATTTTAGAAAAAGTTGTGTCTGTTCAATTATGCTCCTTCCTGCAAAAAAAAAAAATGTCTATGAAGAATTTCTGTCAGGTTTCAGGCCCCATCATAGCACAGAAACTGCACTTGTTAAAATTACAAATGACTTGCTTCTTGCATCAAACCAAGGCTGCATCACATTGCTAGTTTTACTTGATCTTAGTGCGGCGTTCAACACTGTAGATCATTACATACTCATAGATCTACTACAAAACTACTATATACGGGTATTCAAGGGCAGGCTTTAAGATGGTTTAAATCCTACCTGTCTGATCGCTATCACTTTGTCTATTTAAACAGGGAATCATTTCAATTAACGCCAATAAAGTATGGAGTCTCACAAGGATTTGTCCTAGGTCCTCTGCTATTTTCAATATACACGTTGCCTCTTGGTAATATTATTAGAAAATATAAGATTGGTGTCAGGTGCAGAGGAAGGAGATGAGCGAGGACTCAATTTGCAGAAGGAAACAGGGTTTTATTAATAATAAATATAAACAAAATCAAAAACAAACAAAAACTACCCTGTAGGGGAAAAACAGACTGGCTAGGCAGAACAAGGCTTGACAAGACAGGACACAAGGCATACAACATACGATGACGAACTCGCACAGGACTGCAAACACAAGGAGATTATAAAGGGAGCAAATGAGGAGGGTAACGAGGAAACACAGATGGGGCAAATGAACCAATAATCAGGTAACAAGATGGGTGGGGTCAAGACAATTGACATGAGAGCACATGGCACATAAAACCAAACAAGACAAGCCATGTGCTCACACCAGACACAAACACAAGCACATGGCCAGCAAAACAAATCACTAGCCATGTGCAAAACAGGACAAGAACACGCAGCTAATGAGAAAACTCATAAGCCGCGTGTTCACACAAAACATGACAAACATTAAAGCACGCAGCCAGTGAAAAACACAAGCTGCGTGCAACACAGAACAAGAAAAAACAAGAGAAAACACGCAGCGAAAAAACGAGCTACGTGCAACAAAACAAGACAACGAAAAAGCACGTGGCCGAACAAAACACACGGACAGAGGAGCGCATGGCCCGAGCGAACTCGAGACCGCACGCTCCCACAAGAAGACAGAACCTGGAGCGTGAGTGTCCGGACCTTGACCCTAAACCAAAACTGAGCCTGAACAAGACATGAGTGCCGGGATCCGAACACCACGCTCCAACATGAAACAGAGCACGCAGGCTCGAGCACACTCGAAGCCGCGTGCTCACAAGAAAACAAGACAAAAGGGGAGTGTCAGGGCTCTGTCACAAAACCACGAATAAACTAGACCGAAGTCACAGAACCCTGACAATTGGTTTCCATTGCTATGCTGATGATACTCAACTATATATTACAACAAGACCAAATGAAACTTCTAAATTATCTAAGCTGACAGAGTGTGTTAAAATTGTAATAGATTGGATGACCAATAATTTTCTCCTATTAAATTTTGATAAGACAGAAATATTACTTATTGGACCAAAAAACAGTCAAAAATTTGGGTGTTATATTAGACAGCAACTTGTCTTTTGAAAATCATGTTTCCAATATTACAAAAACAGCATTCTTCAATCTTAGAAACATTTCCAAGCTGCGGAATGTTATCCCTTTCTGATGCAGGAAAGCTAGTTCATGCATTCATGACCTCCAGACTGGACTATTGTAATGTACTGCTAGGTGGTTGTCCTGCATCTTCAATAGACAAGCTACAGGTAATCCAAAATGTAGTTGCTAGAATCCTTACCAGGTCAAGAAAATATGATTATATTAACCCAATTTTACAGTCTCTGCACTGGCTGACTATTAAGTTCTGTATCAGTTACAAAATATTACTACTTACTAACCCCTTCTAACCCCTGGTTATCCAATGTTCTTTGTGACCATTGATCCAAACTCAGGGCAGCAGAGAAAAAAATGGCATGAATCAAAAGATCCATCAGACCTGATTATGTATCAGTCTTTGCTTTCATTTCTCTGCTGAAGTCCATATTGCTAAGTCTTCATATTTTCATAACAAGATCAACAGCACTTCTGACACATGTAATCTCTTCAAAACATTAAATTCTCTCCTCTGTCATCCTCCACCACCCCCACCACTTCCCTAACAGCCGATGACTTTGCAACATTCTTCACAAACAAAACTAGAACAATCAGCAGCCAGTTCTCACCTCCACACACACCATCATACAGGCACATGGTTTCTCTTACCATTGCTATGCTGATGACACAGCTCTACTCAAACCAACCACATCTACTGCTAAAACTCCTCTCTTCTCCTTCTGTCCCCTCACTGAGGCAGAAGTATCCAAACTTCTCCTCTCCAGCTATCCTACATGCCCTCTAGTCCCAATCCCCTCACACCTTCTCCAAGTAATCTCCCCTACACTATTACCAGCACTCACACACATCATCAACACATCTCTTCTCACAGGCATTTTCCCCACCGCATTCAAGCAGGTTCGGGTAACCCCACTGCTCAAAAAACCTACATTAAACACTTCACTTACAGATAGCTACAAACCTGTCTCTCTCCTTCCATACATAGCGAAAACACTTGAACGACACTTTTTCCAACCAGGTATTGTCATTTCTTTCACAGAATAACTAACTGGATGCTAACCAATCAGGTTTCAGAACTGGACATTCAACTGAGACTACGCCACTCTCAGTCACTGAAGCCTTGCAGATTGCAAAAACTGATTCCAAATCATCAGTTCTCATTCTGCTGAATCTGCCGCTTTTGACACTGTGAATCATCAGATCCTCCTGTCCACCCTCTCATCACTGGGCATCACAGGGATTCCACTTTGCTGGTTTGAATCCTATCTCACTGGTAGGTCTTTCAAGGTGACGTGGGGAGGGGTGGTTTCCAAAGCACATCAACTGCTCACTGGAGTTCCTCAGGGATCAGTTCTTGGACCCCTCCTCTTCTCCATATACACTACATCGCTGGGTCCCATCATACAGGCACATGGTTTCTCCTACCCTTGCTATGCTGATGACACACAACTCTATCTTTCATTTCAACCAGATGATGACAGTAGCTGACACGGATCTACAGCTCAACCTGGCAAGGACTGAGCTTCTTGTCTTCCCTGCCACTCCAACTCTACAGCATGATTTCAAATCCACCATCCAGTTAGATTCATCAACAATTACACCATCAAGTTTGGTCAGAAATCTTGGTGTAATCTTTGATGACCAGCTGACTTTCAAAGACCACATTGCAAGAACTGCTCAATCTTTCAGGTTTGTATTCCACAACATCAGAAAAATCAAGCCTTTCCTTACAGAGCATGTTACACAACTTCTTGTCCAGGCCCTTATTATTTCTAGACTGGACTACTGCAATGATCTTCTGGCTGGACTTCCATCATGCACAATTGAACCTTTACAAATTATTCAGAATGCAGCGGCACGACTGGTCTTCAACAAACCCAAAATTGTCACACCTCTCTTTATCTCCCTGCACTGGCTCCCAGTTGCAGCTTGCATCAAGTTCAAGACATTGATGCTTGCATATAGAACAGCCACAGGCTCAGCACCCTCCTACTTGCACTCACTTTTGAGAATCTACATCCCCTCCAGAAGTCTGAGATCTATGAATGATCGACGCCTCATAGTACCGTCACAGAGAAGCACAAAATCACTTTCCAGAACTTTTTTGTTCACCGTTCCTGGCTGGTGGAATGAACTTCCCACCACTATCCGGAATGCTGAATCACTGACGATTTTCAAGCGACACCTGAAAACGTCACAGGTTACGCATGTAACCATGGTTCTCCAAAGGGAACGAGACGCTGCGTCGAAAATGCTATGGGAACGCCTTCAGCGTGACCACGCTCTGAACCACGTGTGTAATCAGTCCAATGGATGGGCAAGACGTCATGGGCGGGGTGATGAAGCGACCAGGAAGCTTAAAAGCATATGCGGTGGAACCGGCGTCAGCTTCTAGGAATGAAGCAAGTGCTCACAGGGATGCCGGAAGTATGGCCCTGAGACGCAGTGTCTCATTCCCTTTGGGGAACCATGGTTACATGCATAACCTGAGACGTTCCCTTTCAGGAACTCGAGCTGTGTTGAAGACGCTATGGGAACGAAATGCCCATGCTGCTAGACTTTCAAATCCCTACCTAGTGTGGAAGAGCACAACTAAGGCGAGAGAACAGAGGAACTGGGAGTGGATAAAGTGGGCGAGGCCTGTGTCCTGAAGGCCAACTTCTGGAGGAGTGAGCCTTGACCCCTAAGGAGAGGGGAGATCAGAGGACTCGAGGCTATGGAATAGCATCCTGATCCACCACTTAGTATAAGCTTCTCTGGCCGGAGGCCTTAGCCTCAGCACACCGCAGAGGAAAAGTGTAACTAGGGGGTGTCTGCCCACTGACTCACCACCAAGAGGGGCATGGTAGGCCGCAATGGCCGCCATGTAGACCTTTAGGGTGGAGTGGGTCAACCCTGCAGAGAATCGGGCCTGCAGGAACTCCAGCACTGTACCAACCGGCCAGTTAACTGGGTCGAGCTGGCAGTCTCCGCACCATGATGTGAAAAGCTTCCACTTCAGGGCGTACAGTTTCTTCGTTGAGGGAGCTCTGGATTGGAGGATGGTCTCAACAACCTCGGTTGAGAGACTGGAGGCTATGAGTTGTACCCCCTCAGGGGCCACACCCACAGCTTCCACATCTCCGGGCGGGGGTGAAGGATCGTACCCTCCGCCTGTGAGAGGAGATCCCTCATGACGGGAATCCCCAATGGAGAGTCATTGAGGAGAGAAATCAGGTTCAAGAACCATACTCGGCCTGGCCAGAACGGGGTTACTAGCAATAGACGGACTCCGTCCCGGCGCACTCTCTCCAGAACTCCCGGGAGCAGAGCGATCAGGGGAAAAGCATACAGACGAAGCCTTGGCCAAGTCTGTACCATAGCATTCAGCCCCAGTGGAGCTGGATGAGTCAGAGAGAACCAGAGGGGACAGTGCGATGTCTCTCGAGTCGCAAACAGGTCCACCTGAACCTGGCCAAAAACTCTCCATATCTGCTTCACCACTTCGGGATGAAGCCTCCATTCCCTGGGCCTCGGCCCCTGCCTCGACAGGATGTCTACTCCCATATTGAGATGCCCAGGAATGTGAACTGCTCTCAGCGAGAGGAGTTTGCCCTGGGACCACACAAGGATCTGGTGCGCCAGCCTGTAAAGGGGGCGCGAACACAGACCTCCCTGGTGGTTGATGTAAGAGACCACCGCTGTGTTGTCGGTGTGCACCAACACATGGTGATCTCTTAGGTCTGGGAGGAAGTGTTTCAGTGCTCGAAACACGGCCTGCATCTCCAGGCGGTTGATGTGCCACATGAGATGGCGACCGCTCCACAGACCGCGGGCAGGGTGGCCACTCATGACCACACCCCAACCAGTGAGGGATGTGTCCATCGCTAGCATTACGCGGCAAAAAGGAGGTGGCGAGCCTCTCAGTTCCGCTACGTTTCTGGGCGGAAGAGACAGAGAAAAGTGCTCGCTGGAGACCGCTGCACCCTGGAACACAGGCAGGGTTGGCAGACCGATCTCCTCAGGGCACTGTGGAGAGATGGGCACCGTGTAATGCGGTGTACCCCGCTCTTCCCCAGAGGGGCCTGCCCTCATAAGTCCTGGGCCATGGGGATCAGGACTGCCTCAGCTTAAGTCTCCTATTGAAACGACCCACGTCATCTCCTAGGAAGACTAGACTGATAGAACCAGAGCCTGCTCTGGCAGGACCCAATGAGACACGCTTGGCAGGGGCTCCCACACCGCCAGGTGACCTACTAAGGGAACCAGTCTCTCGAGCCTCTGGTGTACTTAGAGTGGCTAGCTCTGTGCCCTGAAGTGGAGGACCAGCAGGAGATTGCCGATCTAGCTTCTCTAGAGACCCCCGAAGGGGTGGCGAGCCTCTCAGCTCTGCTACGTTTCCGGACGGAAGAGACTGAGAGAAGCACTCGCTGGAGATCGCTGCGCCCTGAAGCACCGTCGGTGGCAGGGTTGGCAGACGGGTCTCCTGAGGGCACTGAGGAGAGACAGGCACCGCGTGATGTGGTGTACACCGCTCTTCCCTAGAGGGGACCGGCCCTCAGAAGTCCTGGGCCATAGGCATCAGGATGTTTTAGCCGAAGACTATCCAGCAAGAAAGACAGTCCACAGATACGCATTCTGCTAGAAGCCTTCG
The DNA here is from genome assembly GCA_039654775.1 of Spinibarbus caldwelli. Taxonomy (NCBI): domain Eukaryota; kingdom Metazoa; phylum Chordata; class Actinopteri; order Cypriniformes; family Cyprinidae; genus Spinibarbus; species Spinibarbus caldwelli. Next base: position 26,767,564 of record CM077254.1, read on the forward strand.
GCCCGGGAGCGCCACTCTGATTCCAAAATTCTGGGGAGTATGAGAAGTGACGCTCCCTGAATGAATCCCTCGGCAACGCGCGAGCCATTCGGTTACAAAAACAATAACAATCTCCTTGGAGAAAGATAGCTGCAGCAGCGCGCTCTCACTCAAGGGAGAAGAAACCACAGCGCGGGCTTCCGAACCCAGAGAGAGTGCTAGATCTGGGGAATGCAGGTGGAGATAGGGCGAGCCCGTCTCCAATCCGTCCTACAGATCCATGTGCGATCCCCGCGATCTCAATCGCCGCCGTGCCTCAGCAGCAGCAGGACCAGAACCACGAGATCACAGGCACGGACACACTCCTCGGAGCGCGCCCTGCGGGAGTGGAACATTTGCAGCAGGGAGAAGCACAGTCAGCCCCCTTTTTTTCTCTAGAGCTGACTGTGCGAGCTCCGCTCTCCAGAAATGCTGCTCATAATGATATTCCTTCACAAAATGCTTGTGCAAACAACATGCTTGTGCAACTGCTTTACGAAAGCCTATCGACGTCCTCCACGTCCACCTCCTCGGAGAAAGACAGGTGAAGCGTCGAGCCCTCTCTCCGGGGGGAAGAAACCGCGGGGCGGGCTTTCGATCCCAGAGAGTGGGCTCTGGATCTGGTGGGAAAGGAAGAAGATAGGGGCTCACCCGTCTTCATTCCCCCCACCTGATCCATCTGCGATTCCCACGAGCATAGCCACCACGTGGCTTAAAAGCACGTCCACTGCACGTGCTTTTAAGCTTCCTGGTCGCTACGTCACCCCGCCCGTGACATCTCGCCCATCCATTGGACTGATTACACACGTGGTTCAGAGCATGGTCACGCTGAAGGCGTTCCTATAGCGTTTTCGACGCAGCTTGAGTTCCTGAAGAGGAACTTTCTCTTTCATCACCATTTGACTGAAAAAAAAAATAACAACAAAAAAACAAACCTATTCTTTCTCTTTCCTTAAACTCTCCCTGTCTATCTTGTACTAATCTGAACAATCTCTGGAATCTTGGTAGTACCTAGGATAGCACTAAAGGAGGTAAAGCATTTTCGCATTTAGCTCCTAAAATGTGAAATAGCCTTCCTGATAGCGTTCAGGGTGCAGACACACTCTCTCTGTTTATATCTAGATTAAAGACACATAATGTATTCACATAAGCATTCACATAATGTATCTCATAACCTTGTACTTCAGCTATATCTGATTAAATGCACATTATCATTTTGTTTTTGCTTGTATTGAACACATAATTTTTGCTTGGTTTGAACAGCAGCTATGCTAATTTTGTCTCTATTTGCTTCTCTTTTTCTGCCACACAATCGACATCTCGAGGTAACTAGGAATTATACAAGCTTCAGTCTGGATCCAGGCCCTACGAAGGTCTGAGATGAACGAACACCTGAAAAGAGATGATGCCAACCCCTCAGAGGACCTCAGATGATGCAAACCCTGAGCCAACATACAAAATCCACCACTTCGTATAAGCTTCTCTGGCCGGAGGCCTTAGCCTCAGCACACCGCGGAGGAAAAGTGTAACTAGGGGGTGTCTGCCCACTGACTCACCACCAAGAGGGGCATGGTAGGCCACAATGGCCGCCATGTAGACCTTTAGGGTGGAGTGGGTCAACCCTGCAGAGAATCGGGCCTGCAGGAACTCCAGCACTGTAGCAACCGGGCAGTTAACTGGGTCGAGCTGGCAGTCTCCGCACCATAATGTGAAAAGCTTCCACTTCAGGGCGTACAGTTTCCTCTGGAAACTGTACGCCCTGAAGCTCTGGATTGGAGGATAGGACCCATTATCTAGTGCTCTTATAGGCCACAGCAGGTATACATATGGCCTGTATTTGTCTTATTGTGTTACCTTATTTAACAGTAAACCCCTAAATACAATATTACATTTAACCATCTAAAGTTCACTTGTGTAAAATGTAATGCTTTAATAAGAGTCCAAAAAATATTATTCCAATATTGTTATAAAAATGCAGTTGTGTTACTGCAAGATTTTATGTGGAATAACCTTTACTAAGTGGTGGATAAAGTACCTGAAAGCCATACTTTAGTATAAGTACAGATATCTTACCAGAAAATGACTTTGGTAGAAGTTGAAGTCACAGTTTAGAATATTACTTGAGTAAAAGTCTTAAAGTATGTAATAATTATTGTACTTAAGTATTAAAAGTAAAAGTACAAATAAATGCAAAATGGAAAAGGAGCAAATAAATATATATATTAAAAAAAAAAAAAAGTTTATACACAGCTTGAGTAGCAAGATTGTGTTCAGTTTTAACTCTTTCTTCCATTTTGTATCTTTGGGTAAGAATAAGAAGCACTTCATCCAGTACTTAGTGTCTTTCATTCCAATACAAGAAAACATTTCTGGAATCTGCATCTGAAATGGCATTTAGATGTATTTACACAGTTTAATGTAACTCAGAGGGGACATGGGTCTGCAGTTACAAATGCATAAATAATGCTTTGTTTTAAACATAAAACTTTGAATACTAATATTTGAAATGATTTAAAACATGAAAAAAAAAATAGTTGAAATGTGAATTTAAAACGCCAGTAGGTGGCAGCAAGTGACTGTTAATGAGTGAGTCTGTCATGGGTTGCCGGAGGAAGAAGCTAGAAGGAGCACGAAGGAGGCAGATAGTCAAATGAACAGTCTTTAATAAATCCACATTGAAAAATAAGAGAACACAACCTCTTTACACAATGTAGATAGGACAAAGAAACCGAGGAAAGACAGGGCTATAAGTACTAAACCAAACGAGTGACTAATGAGTAAATAACAAGACAAAGGTGAACAAAATGATAATCAGGAAACTAAGGAAAACTAGGTTACAGGGGAACAGGCCAACTGAAAACACAATAAAAACTAGGACAAAACATACTGAACATGTGACACTACTCCCCCCTCCCGGAAGGCATGTCTCGCACCGTAACAGTTCCACCAAGGAGGGGGAGTGGGTGCCCTGGAGGCTGGTACAGAGCCGGAACAGGACGGCGACAAGGGAGGCCTCCAGGGCGGGTCAGGGAGCCATGGAGGTACCGGCCATTTGGGAGGCAAGGAGGTGCCGGCAGTGCGGGAGGCCAAGGAGGTGCCGGCCATTCAGGAGGCAAGGAGGTGCCGGCCATTCAGGAGGCAAGGAGGTGCCGGCAGTTCTGGAGGCCAAGGACATGCTGGCCATTCAGGAGGCCATGGAGGATCCAGCCATTCAGGAGGCCATAGAGGAGCAGGCCATGGCCGATGGGCCTTCGTGGCCTTGTCCAGTTTCCCAGGCTCAGCCACTATGGCTTCGGACATATGGCCCCCCCAAAAAAATTTTCTTGAGGGAAATTAGGGTTCTACAGGCCAGGATGACTTCTAGAGGAGTGGGCACTGGAGGGCACTCTGGAGGAGCGGAGCTGGCTGGGACCAGCGGAGATGAAGGAGATGAAGGAGACAATGGAGGACTGGACAGGACCAGTGGAGACGAAGGAGACGAAGGTGGGCTGGATGGGACCAGCGGAGACGAAGGAGACGAAGGTGGGCTGGATGGGACCAGCGGAGACAAAGGAGACTCAGGAGACGAAGGAGGGTTGGACTAGGGATCTGTGGCCCTCCCTGGGCCAAATGGGGGAACTGTAGCCCTCTCTGGGCTTGATTCAGGAACATAAACCCTTACTGGGCAGGACGCAGGAACAGGAGCCCTCTCTGGGCAGAATGTGGGAACAGCAGCTCTCTCTCGACTTTGGTCAGGGGCTGGAGCCATCTATCGACTCTGGTCAGGGACTGGAGCCGACACTGGAGTCAAGTCAAGTCACTATTATTTGTATAGCGCTTTTAACAGTGCAAATTGTGTCAAAGCAGCTTTACATCAGCTTGATATAAAGCTGGGTGGCTTTATATCAGCTTTACAGGATTTAGACGGGGAAATAGTTTGTTGAAATAGTGTCATTCTCCTCTGGCCAGACAAAATCAGCAGTTTAAATCTAGGCTAAAGCAGTCAGATTGTGCAAAGGACTCATCTAGTTCTTGTGGTCTTGTCCCAATGGCCATCTAGGAGACAGGGTCTTCACTGGGGATCAGTCTCTGGGGCTCATCTAGTTGTCCTGGTCTCCGCTTGAGCAGACTCAGGGGCTGGAGCCGACACTGGAGTGGACTCAGGGGCTGGAGCCGACACTGGAGCCGACTCAGCTGGAACCGACACTGGAGAACATTCTGGAGTGGACTCTGGAGAGAGGATTGGGGCTGAGAATTCTGGAAGGAGTACCATATCCAGGAGCTCTGAGAGGCGCGCTGGAGCAGAGACTTTCACTGGGTAAGACATGGGAACAGGAGCCCTCTCTGGGCTTGACGTGGCACACTCTTGGCTGAACTCCTTCTGTGACTCGGTGATGGCGAATGAAGAGTTTCCCTGCTGCAGCATCCACCACCCATATTCCACCAATGCTCTGTACTGGCAGGTGATGAGACAACGCAAAGCCAGTAAGTCCATTTTTGTTGATGGGTCCTGTCTTCTGTCATGGGTTGCTGGGGGAAAAAGCTCGAAGGAGCACGAAGGAGGCAGATAGTCAAATGAACAGAGTCTTTAATAAATCCACATTGAAAAATAAGAGAACACAACCTCTTTACACGACGTAGACAGGACAAAGAAACTGAGGAAAGGCAGGGCTATAAGTACTAAACGAAACAAGGGACTAATGAGTAAATTAACAGGTGACAGACACAGGTGAACAAAATGATAATCAGGAAACTAAGAAAAACTAGGTCATAGGGGAACAGGCCAACTGAAAACTAGGACAAAACATACTGAACATGTGACAGAGTCATTGAGATTCAACTTATTCATTCAAACGGCTGATTCATTCAGGAACAAAGCATTTGACTGTGTTAATGAGTGAATCACTGAATCATTTATTCAACTGATTCATTCAAAAAGCTGAGCAAAAACAGCAATATTGTGTCTAAAATGTAAGTCACTTAATGGTGACTTTATTAAACTTGTATAAAATGATTATTACATTTGTTATAATGTTGATATCTGGAAAAAAACGACACTCTTTGTGTGATATAGATTGACTATATTAAATTATATACATAGAAAAAAGCATACAGAAGCATTTTTACCATCTACAATTTAGAATGCCTTGAATTTTGAATTTTAATAGACTAATAAATCACGTGTGTGCACTCTCTGTGTGTTTTTGCGATATACTTGATAATGTCAGATCACACATCATTGCAACAACACTTACCATATTATCGCAGACAATATACTTTATATCGCACAGGACACCCCAGCCTCGACTTGAGTGGTAAATGAAATCGACCGCGGTTGTGCAAGCAACTGTTTGTACCATACAGTCTATGGTTTGCACATTAGCAAACCAAAGGTGTTTTTAGGAGTCTAACTTGCAGGCGCCAGACCACTGATTCGTCAAACCTGTTTTCCTGCAGTTGGTGTTCTTCCGACTTTATTTTGTAGTAAGCTACGAATATGCTTCAGGGAAATGTATCAGAGTAAAAGTATACATTTTAATTATCAAATGTAGTGGAGTAAATGTGAAAGTTGACAAAAATATATATACTTGAGATTTTACAGTAAAGTACAGATACTTCCAAAAAATACTTAAGAACTGTAATGAAGTATTATTAATGTGTTACATTACACCACTGCCTTTAATGATGCAAATTCCTCTCTGGAATTACCATTGGCCTCTCAAGTGTGATCCCTAGCATCACTACATTGACACAATATTAAGAGACTGACAAATAGGAATTGTAGTTCCCTTTCGAAGTGAAAGTTTCATGGAGTTGACGCTATGATGCTTTTTAACTAAACTGCATTTATCATGTTGCTGTAGTTTTTGGGTGATCATAGCAGGTTTTTTTTCATAGCAGTTGTTCTCGCCCACTTGGCATCTTTAAGTAGAATCTGATCTCCCCTGCGGTACCCTTGGGGTTTTAAGCCTGGGTAATAAGAGTTACTAGGCAACTAAATTATGTCTTACTCTTGTTTACCTTCCTTACATTAGTATAAGTAAGGATGTAGGGTTTACCCTTGGAGGAGTGGCAACAACGAAGGTTGTAGTTTGGGGTGCTAAATTGTTGATATTTTAGCACCCTGCATGGTCCCTTTGGTAAGCTGCTCAGGTACACTTAGGGTAGATCAGGATGAACGTGATAGTTATGGTTACTTGTAGACTCCCTTGATTAGATTTTTCTCCCTCCCCAATTCTTGTTGGGTCTTAAAGTGGGGATGTCACTTGCCTTTGGATAGGTGCTCTACCATATTCTTGGTATCTCAGTGTAGAGTAAGTTTGCTTGTGATGAAGGCTAAGGATGTAGGTTCCCCCTCTGGGAGAGTGCCAACTTAAAAAGCTAACATGATAACATTTACTAAAAGGATTGTTAGGCTGTATTATTTAGGTCAACCGGAACCGGGAACACTTCCCATTACACATGATGTACTTGGATTACAGGAATGGCATCTATGCTAATATTAGTCTGTTTCATTGTTATTCCAAAGGTCACCATACCCACCCAGATCCAGTCTGTATCCAGATCAGATGGTCACTGCAGTCACCAAGATCCGGTCTGTATCCATTCCAGATGGTGGATCAACACCTAGTTATGACCTCTACAGCCCTAAATGTCAAAAGAGACCACGTCAACTAGATGAGCCCCAGAGACAGATCCCCTGTGAAGACCTCATCACCTAGATGTCGACTGGGACAAGACCACAAGAACCAGACGAGTCCTCAGCTCAATCTGACTTGTGTTGCAGCCTGGAATTAAACCACACCATGCTGGTTTCATCTGGAAAGAGGAGAACTTGTCCTCCGACTGAGCCTGGTTTCTCCCAAGGTTTTTATTTCCATTTCTGTCTAAACTCTCCACGGTTAAGACTTGATCAATGCAAATTCCAATTGTTAGTTTCTGTCTCCATTTGGAGGATGTTTGTCTTGGTCAGAGTACTTAACCCTTATGCAATGTTGGGGACGTTTTTGTCCACTATGGGGTGCTGTTGAGTCTTAATTTAGCCACAACTTTCTCTGTGTTTCAGCAAAAGGAATGATTTTTGGTGACAAATCTTATTTTGACACATATTTTGGGAAGATGCTTTTGAAAATTTTCAAAAAATCAACAATACACTGTGGGCAAATTCACTACCCTTTCATTATGTTCGGGATGAAAACATCCACTAAATTAAACTGCTGTAAAAATGTATCAGATAAATATTTTTTTCCAAACTTTTTTGCATAAATCTGTTAATCAACCTCAGTCCTGATCAAAACTACTAAATGTTTAAAAAAAATCCAGGATTTTTACTCTTTAATTGCCAAGTTCATAAATGATGTCACTGATTTGGGGGGAAAAAACACACAAAATGACTTATTTTCAATATAAAAAGTGATTGTGGACTAGATATTTTTTCTTTACCTTTTATCACAGTCTTGGGCATGTCAAAGATTAGTAACAACATTGGCTTTGATGCATTGTTAGTTTTTGTGCAGCATCAGATTTTAATTTTTTCTCCCTCATTTACTGTTCGTGGCTGTTTTTGCCCCATTGACTTCCATTATAACGACATTTTTTGATTGCATAGCCATGACACCATATAATCATGCATTCTTGATTGTTGGAGGTTTTCCCTGCTGGGAAGAGGTAAAATTTGTAATTTTTACTGTTGATCACCAGGTAGCACCATTAATCCTTTAGATAGGCCATGAGTCATTTTAGAGATCTGGCTAACACTTGGCATTAGTTCAAGTGTACTTAGACTGTAAACTGGATGTTGTTTGACCAACCTAAATTTGGGACAACATCAGAATCCGGATGAACGAATACAGTCAGAAAATAGGAGTTATATGTTATGTTCAACAAAAAACATACAAACGGAGCTTTGGGTGGATGCTAGTTTACTCAAGGAACTTCAGCGGCAACAGCAGAATACGGTACAACTGTGAAGCATGCGCATCAGCATGACTTAAGGACAGTATTACTACAACAGATAATAACAATGAACAACTGGTTAGCAACCACAACATTTTCCCCCCTCCCACCAAGCTTAAGTATGAAACGTAGCTTAAAAGTCCTGGAAGTGTGCAGGACGTGCCCTTATCCTCATAGGGTGAGTTGTCATAGGGGCATCTTCAGATTGTGGGCTCTGATAGCGTTCGGTTCTCACTTCGTAGCAGTGAATGAAGAGGTATCATATCGATCACAAGTGTAGTATGGAGTACCTCAAGGCTCAGTACTAGGGCCATGACTTTTCACGCTTTACATGTTACCCTTGGGAGATATTATCAGGAGACATGGTGTTAGCTTTCACTGTTATGCTGATGATACTCAGCTCTATATTTCTTCGCGGCCCAGTGAAACACACCAAATTGAGGAACTAACGGAATGCATAGTCGATATAAAAAACTGGATGACGAGTAATTTCTTACTGCTAAATTCTGAAAAAAAAACAGTGGTGTTAATTATCGGACCTAAAAACCCCACATGTAATAACCTAGAACACTATCTAACACTTGACGGCCACTCTGTCAATTCTTCTTCATCAGTTAGGAACCTAGGTGTGCTGTTTGATAGCAATCTTTCATTTGAAAGCCATGTGTCTAGCATCTGTAAAACTGCATTTTTCCATCTCAAAAACATGTCTAAATTGCGACCTATGCTCTCAACGTCAAATGCAGAAATGCTAATTCAAGCATTTATGCCATTTGATAATACCTAGACTATGAAAATCGACTGCGGGCAGCAGATCCTTTTCCTATTTAGCACCCAAACTCTGGAACAATCTACCTAACACTGTTCGGGAGGCAGACACACTATGTCAGTTTAAATCTAGATTAAAGACACATCTCTTTAACCTGGCTTACACATAACATACTAATACGCTTCTATTATTCAAATCCGTTAAAGGATTGTTAGGCTGCATTAATTAGATCAACCGGAACCGGGAATACTCCTCATAACACACGATGTACTCGTTACATCGTAAGAAGAATGGCATCTCCGCTAATATTTGTTTTTTTCTTTCTTATTCTGCTTCTCAGTCCGTATCCGATCAGATGGTAGGTCAGCACCAAGAGATGATGTCTACAGCCCTGATCATCAGCGGAGACCAGGACACCTGGTCAAACTCCACCTGGAGCCCCAGAGACATATCCCAGTGAAGACCTCAACTAAAAATACAATAAAACTAAAAATATAACAAAATAACTAAAAATATAATAAAATACCTAACTACGTAATACTATTATTGTTAGAAATTGCAACAATATAAAAATAGAAATATAATACATTTATACATTTAAATTTTTAATTAAGACATAATATACAAATATGAAAAATGAATAAATACATTCTAAAATAATAAATACTATAATATATATATATATATATATATGTATGTATGTATGTATGTGTGTGTGTGTGTGTGTGTGTGTGTGTAACAGAGATGCTGGAGTTTGATTAGAATCCATAAGCGGAAGTTTATTAGAGGTCAAGACTTTAAATGTCCAAACCAGTTTTGACGGTTTACTCTTGAGGAGCGAGGTGAGAGGAGAGGCCACCATGCTATAACTTCGAATAAACCTCCTGTAGAAATTGGCGAAGCCAAGGAATCTTTGCAGTTCCTTGATGGTTCGTGGTTGTGGCCATTCAGTGACTGCCTGAACCTTGAGGTTGTTCATCTTGACGACCTGTGAGCTGATGTGGTAACCCAGGAAGGAGGTTTGATTAACGTGGAACTCACACTTTTCAGCCTTGACATATAATTTATTCTCTAGAAGTCGAGAAAAGACTGTTCTGACATGGGAAATGTGCTCCTGTTCAGTCTTGGAAAAGATGAGGATATCATCGATGTAGGCGATCACAAACTTATTCAGAAGGTCCTTGAACATTTCATTGATGAAAGATTGGAATACAGCAGGAGAGTTGGCCAGCCCATACGGCATTACCTGATATTCATAGTGCCCCCTGGTGGTGAGAAAAGCTTTTTTCCATTCATCCCCTTCTTTGATCCTGACGAGATTATATGCACTTCGGAGATCGAGCTTGGTGTAGATCTTGGCCTCTCTGAGTTGTTCTAGTGCAGATGGCACTAATGGAAGGGGATAACGGAATTTAATGGTAATGTTATTCAGTCCTCTATAATCAAAACACGGTCTTAGACCACCATCTTTCTTCTCCACGAAGAAGAATCCTGCAGCTGCTGGGGAGGTTGATGGTCGAATAAAACCGGAGTTCAAAGCTTCATCCACATACTCCTCCATGGCTTGATTTTCGTTTCTAGAAAGTGGATATACTTTATTCTTAGGGGGTTGTGTGTTGGGCAGAAGATCGATGGCACAGTCCCATGGTCTATGTGGAGGGAATTGAGTGGCTTTCTCCTTGCTGAATACGTCAGAAAGATCTTGGTAGCAATGAGGAATATGAACTTTTGTGTGTGTTTCAGGACTTTCTACACTGGTTGTGAGACATGATTGGGGTTTTGCAGTGATACAATGATTCATACAGAAGGATGACCAGCGTGTTAGCTCACCTTGATGCCATGAGAGTTCGGGGTCGTGAGTAGAGAGCCATGGATATCCTAAAACAACGTGTTTAGGAGAGTCGATGATGTAAAAGGTGATGGATTCCGTATGAAGAGTTCCAACCTGGAGTGTGAGCGTCTTGGTTTGGTGAGTGATGTCTTTTCCAATCTGTACATCATCGATAGCCTTGACTTGGATTGGTGGGGTGAATGGTTGTGTTGGGATTTGATGTTTTGTGACAATATCCTGGTGGATTAGATTCAGGGCGGCGCCCGAGTCAATCATCGCTGTGAGGTCAAGAGACAGGGTATCAAATCTTAAGACAACAGGGAGTGTGAATAATTTGTTACTTAAATGGGCAAGATGTTCAATATTTACGTGAGGATTACTTTGGAGCTTGTGGGGGCATCCTAAACTGCGGTGACCTGGTTCACTGCAGTAAAAACACAGACGTTGTTGTCGTCTCCGTTCTCTCTCACTCTCGGATAATCGGGATGTGTTTAGTTGCATGGGTTCCTCAGGAGAAAACATTTCAACAGGGTAACGAGTAAGAACGTTGGTTTGTCCACCCTTTCCACTCTTCTTTTTAGGAGTTTGTCTCATGCGGTTATCAATCTTGATGGCGAGCGTGACAAAATCAGAGAAGGAGGACCCCTCACCCTTACATGCTAGTTCTGCCTGAAGGTCGCAGTTAAGGCTTTTATGAAATGTAGCTTTTAAGGCGACATCATTCCATCCACTCTGGGCAGCGAGCGTTCTGAATTCAATGGCAAACTCGGCAGCGGTGCGATTATCTTGTGTAAGATTGATGAGCTGTGTCGAAACATCTCTTCCGCCATGAGGGTATTCAAACACTTCGCGGAGTTGTTGAAAGAAGTACGTCAATGAACTCCTCAGTCGGGAATCTGAGTCCCAAACGGCTGCTGCCCAATCGATGGCTCTGCCCGTCAAAAGTGTCATAATAAAAGCGCACCTCTTCCCCTCTGATTCGAATCTCTCTCATTGGACTATGGTGGCTGGTGTCTCTATTTTCACGTTCCGTACAATAGAATTGCTAATAACTAGAGCACTTTCATCAGGTTTCTCAGTGGGTGCATCACTGAGTGGGGAGAACCTGTTTGATGTTTTGATCGGAGCGGAAGAGCGGTGTTTTGACCCGCGACTATGTCACCTAACAGTCACCCAGTTGCCCTGCTGTACGGGCTCTAATACCGGAACTGAACAATGTACAGGACTCCCTGAGCTAGTCACATCCAAAGCAGTATCTACAGCCCTCACATTCTTACTGTCCTCAAATAAAGTTTGGATGCGTGTCTCTAATTCTGAAATCTTCTCTGTCAGCCTAACTATTTTCCTGCATTTATCACATGAATCCCTCGTCGCTGACAGAGAGAGATAAACTGTACATGTGGCAAACAGTGCAAACAACAATAGCAGAAGAAGTCATTACTCACCATGATTGAAGAATGATTCACTTACCATTGTTGTTTGATGAACTCGTGAAAAATGGAGTGAGACAGAAATTAAACGGAGTGAGAAAAAAGAAAATAATAGGTGCGAATAGAAGCGCGAATGGAACCGCGAGTGACAAGCTAACCAGCTAACGAATGCTAACGCGCTGCACGCACACTGCACTCGCGGTTTTAAAAGGTAACGTTTTGATTAGTTTGATAGATAATACCAGAAATATGGTGGGAATTAAGTTATATATTATCACTTTAAACAACAGAGAGTGAAAGTAAGATAGAGATTCAATAGAAAAGCGAACCTACACGGAGCTACAATCGCAAACCTCTCAGCAGCACGACAGACAGGAACAGAGAGAAGCAATCAAAGCTATGTGGCCATATTTGGCCACAGAACTAGGAGTGTCTTTTGGAAGTGTACCTTTATCCCTTTCAGACGAGGAGGAGATTGCAATTTGGTGCTTCTCCATTTCTGTGCTGTGATTGGCTGTTCTATCAGAGTGGGGGAACACAATGTACCCTTCTTTTCTCCTGTGGAAATTATTTTCATAGTCCAAACACACATTTAGTGTCACTAATGTTTTACCGATGCATTATTCACTTACCAAACCACAACCAGAATACCTTTGGCAATGTTGCGAACGCATTAAGTCCAAACATGATGGAAAAAGATTGAACTGTCATGCATGCATTGATTAGTCCATTAACAGCTGAGTTTGTGTAAGATGTCACACTATACATCACTGTCACTAAGAATACTTACTTCTCTGAATAAGTATAAGATGTGTGTGTTGTAGCGTTCTGAGGGCAGTCGTGACCTAATGGTTAGTGAGTTGGACTTATAACCCAAAGGTCACGGGTTTGAGTCTCGGTACCACCAGGGGGAGTGAATGACCAGCACTCACTTCCACCCTCAATAACATGATTGAGGTGAGACCCTTGAGCAAAGCACTGATCCCCAACTGCTCCCTGGGCGCTGCAGCAAAAATGGCTGCCCACTGCTCTGGGTGTGTGTGTGTGTGTGTGTGCGCGCGCACTTGGATGGGTGAAAAGCAGAGAACAAATTCTGAGCATTGGACACCATATTTGACCACACGTCCTTTTCTTTTCCTAGTTTTTTCTTCCGTTTAAGGTTTGAAAACATAGTTATGAATGGGTTTTGATAGATCTCTGTGATCTCTCTTTGTTTCAACCACTGTTGCTGCATCCTGGAGGTCCTAAGGAATTTTTACGGTGGTCACAAGCCAAAACCTTAGGGATCAGTCTTTAGGTGGGTAAAGGGAAGAAACTGCATTTTGACCAATGAGATATCCTGTCCTTCACGAGCTTGGTACCAGAGGTCTGCCTTTTTATCCTCTAAGAGGTGTCTGGCTGTTGTTCTGGCATCCTTATTTGATGGTCTTTGAAAGTTTGCTTATGTTAGTCCACCAAGATCCAATCACAATATAGCAAACCTTTGTCCACTATTGTGGTCAGAGAGGGGCCCTGCCATAAACTGGGCCCTGGAAGGTGCTGTTCACTACAACAGGGATTCGCATGTAAATGGTAAACAACAAAAATAGCTCCGATCATGTAGTTTCATTTATACTTCAATATAGAATGAGCTGTTTTTAATTTTTAATTTTTTTTTAAATACATGATAATACACGATACTTTAATTCAATCTGAATAATTAAAAACAAGTTTAAATGGGTAAATCTTCTGTATATATTTTTGATTCTAGACATGCTTTTCTGTGCATTTTTAGCACTTTTTTGTGTGTGAAATCATGTTTATTTTGTCCATCAAAAGTGTGCTGCCATTTTAATTGAGACTCAGTAATCAAATAAAAAAATAGACTTGATAATCAAAAACCAGCTGAAAAACTACAAGAAATAACTACCACCTGTCCAAACAAAGTGCTAGGCATTGACACCATGGGCCCTTTGTCATACAGTTCAAACTGAATGAGTATCTGCTTGTTTTTGTTGATTATTACTTGGCAGTGCAGTAAACTATATGCCAATGTTTACTTTCACTTTCACTTTTAACGGAATGGGTGGAGTGTGTCAATTAATAGCAGAAGGGGAAATGGAGGCAAGGTCTATTACATGTGAAATATGAAAGGAGGACACGTCATCAGTATACGCTGGCTCATGAGAAGGTTTTCCCTGAAAGTAAGAGTTATGGGTTATCCTGTGGAATTAAAAGATGGCTGCTTGTTGAACTGATACTTTCCATGCATGCTGTCTGGTGTGACATGAGTCTGGCACTTTTAAGACCAGCTGTTTTTGGTGAGCTGTTCCAAAAATGAATTCAAGGCCTGTTATTTTCCTTCCTGGAGCATGAAGAGGTCCCGTTACACTCTCCAGCTGTCTTCCAGTCTGCTGATTTGTTCAGTGTGCCCCAATGCTTCAATCTCACACCAACACTCATTCACACGCCATCACATGCATTCCATTCACATCCGCACATTTCAAATTTAATGGTTATCGCTAATCTATGAGAATCTATGTTTAATTTCATTTTATAAACCTCTAAGTACTTATTCAACATTTTTTTTTCCCCTTTTTTTTCTATGTGTAAATTGTGGAGTGAATGTGGACACAAATCTGAAAGTGTGGGTAATGAGTGTGATGTGGATGTGTGAAAAAAAAATTTTTGTTTTCTACGATGCCCGAGAAGTGCAAAACATTTCACAATTCTGAAAACAAAATAACAAATTACAAACGCAAATGCAAATCTAAAAAACAAAATAATTCAGAAAACACTAAAACAATTCCGAAAACATTATAAGAAGTCAGAAAACACAATGACAAATCCGAAAACAAAATAACAAGTCAAAAAACACAACAACAATGAAATGAGATACAGCTCTCTGCATGCAGCGCATCAGTCACGCTTATCAGGAAAGTGAGTGAAACACACACAAAAACACAAAAGCTACCGGAAATTATTCCAGTAGCTTTCCTGTAGCTCAAATAGTAGAGCATGGCGCTAGCAATGCCAAGATCATGGGTTCGATTCCCAGGGAAAGCAAGAGCTGATAAAATGTAAAAAACTGTAACTTGAATGCAATGCAAGTCGCTTTGGATAAAAGCGTCTGATAAATGTAAAACAATTTTTGTATTTTTTTTTTTTTTTTTACCAAATAATGCGTCATTAATAGCGGTTCACTTCTGTGATTTGGTACGATTGCGTTCACATCAGCAGCTAACCGTACTGGAGTTCACATGAACCGTACCCCAGACCACCCTTAAGCGGACTCGGGTACGTTTCGCGGGTGCTCACCCGAGGTCGGAAGACAGCGTTCATCATCCAACCGAACTCTGACATCAATCGAACCCGGGTGCGCACCAAAAGTGGTAGTGTGATAGCACCCTCAGGGGCCATTCACACAGAACGCGTTTTTCCATTCCAATGCGCTACTTTTCCATTGTTTTTCTATGTAAACACGAGCTTTACGAACGTGCATGACCATTACGCTCACGTCTCGCGTCTTTTGCAGGACCTCAGGCATGAGCGCCGCGTTTTTAAGACGCCGTGTCAAGTTAAAATAATTTCAACTTTTACATGCAGCGCCGCTCATCAGTGTCAGTTCCAAAGCAGTGGACCAATCAGAAGAACTCGGAGGCGGGGCAAGCGTTGCAGCTTCTGTTTATAGTAGCAAGTTGGCATGACAACTGCTTTATTTGACGGCAACATGGCGGAGGAGGCGCTCTAACGCTGCGCTTTTTTTAAAACCATTCCTGAGCGCTGTGTCTCGCGTTTTTAGACGCAAAGACGCGCTCTCTGTGAATGGCCCCTTAATGCTGTTTGATATAACTCAATTCCAGTTTAATTTTCTTAATAAAAAGACTGTTCAACTCTTAATATTTTGTATTCTCACCTTTAAATTCTCTCTGCCCCACAAAAATCCCAATTTAACACACCTCTGCCTGTTTTTTTTTCCTTTCCATTTGCTCAAATAGCAAAAGAAAATTGCCACGATAGTGTTTTCACGACTTATACTTTTCACGATAGTGTTTTCACGACTTTTTTTCCCCTTTCCATTTGCTATTTGAGCAAATGGAAAGGAAAAAAAAAAAACAGGCAGAGGTGTGTTAAATTGGGATCTAAGATGGCGCCGCAGATGGCAGCTACTGTGCTTTGCTCTTCAGTGTTTGTACTGTTTTTGTATGTTTTTCCTGTTTTTTGTTTCTCAAACACCATCAGTTTTACCATGGATGACCTGCTGAACATTCGGCAGAACACACCACAAAATCTTTTACCGGTTTTTGATTATTCGGACGTTTTGCTGGACATTGTAGTCGGCTGAGCCGTAGCTCTGGTCAAACGCTTCAGGACGCGCAGACGGGGAAGCGAGCCGGCGCGCTCGTAAACTCAGCCAGCGCGGATTTAGAACGGTGTTGCCTAGCATCCATTTGGCGAATCTCCGCTCTCTACCCAACAAAACGGAGAAACTCCTTCTGCTCTCCCGGACAAACAGGGACTTTTCAAACTCTGCTGCTCTGTGTTTCACGGAAACCTGGCTGAACGACGCCATTCCGGACAGCACGCTTCATCTGCCTAACTTCCAGCTGATCAGAGCAGATCGCGAGGCAGAATCAACGGGGAAATCGCGTGGCAGCGGGACGTGCTTTTACATCAATGAGAGGTGGTGTACAGATGTAACTGTGTTAAAGAAGATGTGCTGTTCTGATCTAGAAACTCTCTTCATTAACTGCAAGCCTTTCTACTCGCTGCGGGAGTTTTGCTCATTCATTCTCGTGAGTGTTTGGATTCCTCCGCAAGCACATGTGAGCTCCGCTTTACAAAAACAAGCTGATATGATCACAGAGACTGAGCAACAACACCCGGACTCTGTTTTAATCATTCTTGGGGACTTTAATAAAGCAAATCTCTTCCGCGAACTGCCAAAATACAGACAGCACATCACATGTCCCACCAGAGACAGTAATATATTGGATCACTGTTACAAAGCGATAAAGGATGCACATCACTCTGTTCCACGGGCAGCTTTAGTACTCTCTGATCACTGTTTGAGTCATCTTATACCGACCTACAGGCAGAAACTCAAATCTGAAAAACCTGTATTAAGAACTGTTAAAAGATGGACTAATGAAACAGAGAGGGTTTTACAAGCCTGTTTCTCTCTAACTGATTGGACTGTTTTTGAATCTGCTGCCAATGATCTGGATGAGCTCACAGAGACTGTAACATCTTATATCAGTTTCTGTGAGGATATGTGCATTCCTACCAAGACTCATCTAACTTACAACAACGACAAACCATGGTTCACTGCAAAAGTCAGGCAGCTCCGTCAGGCCAAAGAAGATGCTTACAGAAAGGGGGATAAAGTCTTGTATAAACAGACCAAATACACACTGGAAAAGGAGATCAGAGTGGCAAAGAGGAATTATTCCGGCAAGCTAAGGAAAAAATTCTCTTCCAGTGATTCTGCTTCAGTGTGGAAAGGTATGAAAGATATCACCAGTTACAAGTCACCATCCCCCAGCACAGTTCTACTGCAGGTTTGAAAAAACACCCCACACCCGCCCTGAACACCTCTCCACACAACCATTCACACCTCCAGCAACCCCCCTCTCCCCCACACCTGCAATTCAGATCAGCGAAGACGAGGTGCGCCAGGTCTTCAGGAAGAACAAAAGAAGGAAAGCACCAGCCTGCCTAAAAATCTGTGCTGACCAGCTGGCCCCCATCTTCACACAGATCTTCAACAGATCACTGGAGCTGTGTGAAGTCCCCTCATGCTTCAAACGCTCCACCATCATCCCCATCCCAAAGAAACCCAAAATTACTGGATTTAATGACTACAGACCTGTGGCTCTAACGTCTGTGGTCATGAAATCATTTGAAAGACTGGTTTTGGCTTATCTGAAGTCCTCCACTGGACCCTTACTGGACCCCTGCAGTTTGCCTACAGAGCAAACAGGTCTGTGGATGATGCAGTCAACATGGGACTACACTTCATCCTGCAGCATCTGGACAGACCAGGGACTTATGTAAGGATCCTGTAAGTAGACTTCAGCTCTGCTTTTAACACCATCATCCCGGACACCCTTCAGAATAAACTAATTCAGCTCTCCGTCCCCACCTCCGTCTGTAAATGGATCACCAGCTTCCTTACAGACAGGCAGCAGCTAGTGAGGCTGGGAAGATTCTCATCCAGCACCCGCACCATCAACACTGGAGCTCCTCAGGGCTGTGTTCTCTCTCCACTGCTCTTCTCCCTCTACACCAACGACTGCACATCTAAAGACCCCTCTGTCAAGCTCCTGAAGTTTGCAGATGACACCACACTGATCGGCCTCATCCAGGACGGTGACGAGTCTGCTTACAGACAGGAGGTTAAGAAGCTGGCTGTCTGGTGCAGTCTTAACAACCTGGAGCTTAACACGCTCAAAACTGGGGAGATGATCGTGGACTTCAGGAGAAACCCCCCTGCTCTCCCCCCACTCACCATCATGAACAGCACTGTGACTGCAGTGTAGTCATTCAGGTTCCTGGGCACCATCATCTCTCAGGACCTGAAGTGGGACAATCACATTGAGTCCATTGTCAAAAAGGCCCAGCAGAGGTTGTACTTCCTTTGCCAGCTGAGAAAGTTCAACCTGCCACAGGAGCTGCTGAAACAGTTCTACTCTGCCATCATTGAATCCATCCTCTGCACTTCAATAACTGTCTGGTTCAGCTCAGCTACCAAATCTGACCTCAGAAGACTACGGAGGGTAGTCCGGACTGCTGAGCGAATCATTGGTACAACCCTCCCCACTCTCCAAGAACTGTACTTATCCAGAGTGAGCAAAAGGGCTGGCAAAATCACTCTGGACCCCTCACATTCAGCACACTCCCTCTGGTCGCCATCTGAACTGTTGCCATCTGGTCGACGCTACAGAGCTCTGAGCACCAGAACGGCCAGACACAGGAACAGTTTCTTCCCTCAGGCAATCCATCTCATGAACACTTGACATTAAACGTGGAACACACAGCACTATTATAAATTATTTATTCACCACACATACTTATTTTTTCATTTCAAATTTGCACATATCAGACCTGTACACCATAATTGTCTATATTATATATTGTGTTTTTGCTATTTGTACATTGCCTATTTGTATATTATTCTTTTATTGTCTGTGTCCTGTCCTGTTGCTGTCTTTCTGTTGCACTGTAGAGCTTCTGTCACTAAAACAAATTCCTCGTATGTGTAAGCATACCTGGCCAATAAAGCTCATTCTGATTCTGATTCTCATTCTGATTCTTATAAAAAAAGAGAGAGAGACTGAACCGGTTTGTCTGATTTGTCGTTGTGTTTTCTGACTTATTTTGTTTTCGGATTTGTCATTGTGTTTTCTGACTTGTTATAATGTTTTTGGAATTGTTGTTGTGTTTTCTGAATTGTTTTGTTTTTAGATTTGCATTTACGTTTGTAATTTGTTATTTTGTTTTCAGAATTGTGATTTGTTTTGCACTTCTCGGCCATCGTAGTTTTCTCCTTTTTTCTCCAAATCAGTACCCATTTGAGGTGATTGTTTATAGACACTAATATATTGTAATTGAAGCCTTTTTGATATATTTCTGTGTCTTTGGGTAACAGGTGGTTTTATTTGCTATCCAGGGTTGATTAATTTTCTGATTCTGAAATTGGATTAGATCACAAAATCCAATCTTGGTTTTGATCTGGATCAAATAATCAGTTTGTGTTGCTCAAAACGTTTTAGTAAGATTGGGATACCTTTGATACAAAAAAATCAGGATTATACTGATCCCAGCAGAAAGGTAGATTTCAGGAACAAAAATGTAATAAAACTTTAAAACCGATAAAAAAAATACAACATTTGTAACATGCTATACACACATACATACATCAAACAAAAACTTAAACAAAAATATTATATTTAATTAAAGTGTTTTTTGTTTTGTTTTGTTTTTTTATCACCTCTTGAGTTTGGCTTGACCAACGGAAAAGGTATAATTTCAAATGGGAAAAGGCTTCTTTGGTTGGAAGCTGACTCATTTGCATGATCAGAATGGGCTGGCAGTTTTGTGGCCCTTTATATTCTGATTAATATGATGCATACAATGTATGTTATGAGGAAGTGATAAACATCAATGTGAAGGAAATTAAGCAATGATTACTTTTTACCATTAATAATAAGGTAACATTATCTAATAATTTTATCATAAGACATGCATAAACAGTACACAATATACAAAATATTAATAATACACACAATGTCCTGGAGATATGTATGCTTATTCATAGAAAGGTTTGTCTTTGAATTAATGGAGACTTTCAAGTTTCTGCTTCAAAATCAATTAAGTGAGAGTCAAAACTCTCTTTAAATTCCTTTGGGTGATAGAAATAGTCTGTACCTTGTTACCTTGTTGCCATGGAAACCAGAGGCCTGGTTCCTCCTGTAGTTACTTTGCCATCTAGTTTGTGCATTGAGTGAGGGTTATCATACATTATTTATTAAATATAACAAATAATTGCATGTCTGATCTGTCTCAGATACTACACGTATGAAGAGTCCATACCAGACATATCTAATGCAATATCTGATCCTACAGAGAAGAGAACACAGGTCTGAGTAAAAATGCATCTGAGTCTGTGACAAGTCCGAGTCCACTAAAAATTGTACTCGAGACCGGACTCGAGTCCAAGTACCTCAACTCTACCAACCAGTTCAGTATTTTTTTCCACAACGTGAGAGTATATTGTCACAGTCACAGAACTCTCACGAGAGAACACGGGAACACAAACACTCGACGGGGCAACAAAACAATCTGGGAAATAAATATCAAAAGCTGATTTAAATGAATAATCAAGTTAAGTCTCAGCATTAAACTAGTCTCCATTATGTGGCTGCACCCTCTTAGGCCCTCTGCTATTTTCAATATACATGTTGCCTCTTGGTAATATTATTAGAAAATATGGGATTAGTTTCCATTGTTATTATGATGATACTCAACTATATATTTCAAAAAGACCAGCTGCAACTTCTGAATTATCTAAGATAACAGAGTGTGTTAAAAATGTAAAAGATTGTAAGACCAATAATTTTCTCCTATTCAATTTGGATATGACTATTGGATAAAATATTTCTTATTGGACCAAAAAAAAACAAAAAAAAACTGAAGAGTACACAGAATCTCTTAGATTATATTTTGCATCTACATGGGTGTACTTTTATTTCCTCTACAGTCAAAAACTTGGGTGTTACTTTGGATACCAAATTGTCTTTTGAAAATCATATTTCATATGTCACAAAAACAGCATTCTTCCATCTTAGAAACATTTCCAAGCTACAGAACATATTAACTCTTTCTGATGCAGAAAAGCTAGTTCATGCAATTATGACCTCAAGACTGGACTATTGTAATGCACTGCTAGGTTGTTGTCCTGCATCTTGAATAAACAAGCTACAGTTAGTCCATGGTGCAGCTGCTGGAGTCCTTACCAGGTCAAGAAAATATGACCCTATTACCCCAATTTTACAATCTCTACACTGGCTACCTATTAAATTCATATCAGTTACAAAATATCACTACTTACTTTTAAGGCCCTAAATGGTTAACTCCTGCATACCTAACCAGTCTTCTATCATGCTACAATACATCACACTCTTTAAGGATGCAAAAATCTGGACTTTTGGTAGTACCTAGGATAGCAAAGTCCACTAAAGGAGGATTTGGCTCCCTAACTCTGGAATAGCCTTCCTGATAACCTTCGGAATTCAGACACACTCTGTTTAAATCTAGATTAAAGACACATCTCTTTAGCAAAGCATTCACATAATGTATCTCATAACCTTGTATTCCAGTTATATCTAATCAAATGCATATTACCATTCTTTGCTTAGTTTGAACAGCAGCTACCCTATATTTTTTCTGTTTGCTTTTCTGTTTCCCGAGGTAACTAGTAATTACACAAGCTTCAGTTTGGAACCAGCCTCTTATGAAGATCTGAGATGACCGAACACCTGAGAAGAGATAATGCCAAACCCTCCGAGGACCTCAGACCCTGAACCAACATACAAAACTACCAAATTTTCTGTGAAGCTGCTGTGCAACAATTTGTATCAACCTTATTCTTCAACACCGAAATAAGACTATTGGTGAGACGTCCGGCTGATTAGCCGCTATAGGGAAATAATGAGCAGAATATGTGCAGTAAATGGTAAAACTGTTTGCACAACAAACCAGTGTGTTCATAATTAAAATAATATGGTAAGACACACCAATTTTCAGTATCAAGCAGCAAAACAAGTTGCTTTATACAGCTAAAAATAGCCGGACATGGATGAGACAGGAAGCCAGACCCATAAAATTTACAAATGGTCGCACCCACTCTTACTGGAAGAAAAAGGTGGATAGTGAAAACTGCAATACAAATAAATGTGGGAAAAAAAGTGAATTGGCTGCGTATAGGCACTAGCCCCTTTTATTAAATGATCCTGGCTTGCCGGTTGTCACCAAAACCTACATGACAGGTGGAAACAGCCACTAAATACACAAAGTAGAAAAAAAAAAAAAAAAGTTTATCCAGAAGATTCTGGAGAAAACATAACCCTCACTCAGCACTAATAAGGGACAATATGACTTCATTTTTCAAAGACTCTGACTGATTGAGGCAGACCTGCTGCACTCAAATTCCACCTCTCACGAGCCAAGCCTAGAGAGATATCTTGCTGGGTGAGGATGGTAAAGTGGGGGAATTAAAGCTCAAACGAGGGAATGCATACAGAACAACGTTTAGCCTTGGGCGAACTAGAGCATCCGCACTCTAGATCCTCACACTTGATTAAGGCTGGAAAGTCGACCTCGAGGGCCAGAGCTGAAGAATCCTTTTTGTAAGTAGAGCCTTGGTATACACCTGAAAAATTTTATGTGAGCTGGGTGTCTCACAGAAAATCTATGTTAAAATACACGTCTGACAGGTTGATTTTGCCTGAAACAATCATTCAGACAAAAGGACTGAAAAATCACTTTGTATGTCAACATTCTGAATGAATACATTCATAGGTAGTAACACTAGGGAAGAACTTTTTTGTTTGTTTGTTTGTTTGTTTTTTTATTTGTATAGCGCTTTTCACGATACAAATCGTTGCAAAGTGCTGTACAGAAAACTAAGTTTCTACAATATATTTAGTAGTAGCTTATCATTGGTGACTATGTCAGTTAATAAACATATGGCAGAAATGTATGGAAAAATCAATTAAAGACATAATCAAACAGACGATGAACACTATTGTCAGCAATTATTATATGTTGAAATCAAACTTATAGCAAAATTTGGTAGTTCTGTATGTTGTTTCAGGGTTGTCATCGTCTGAGGTCCTCTGAGGGGTTGGCATCATCTCTTCTCAGGTGTTCTGGATCCAGACTGAAGCTTGTGTAAATCCTGGCAGAAACAGAGAAACAAATAGAGACATAATTAGCGTAGCTGCTGTTCCAACCAAGCAAAACTGATTTGTTTAACCCAAGCTAAAGAATAATAATGTGCATTTGATCAGATATAACTGCAGTACAAGATTATGTACTATTTGAAAGCTTGGCCAAAGAGATGTGTCTTTAATCTAGATTTAAACAAAGAGAGTGTGTCTGAACCCTGAATGTTATCAGGAAGGCTATTCCAGAGTTTGGGAGTCAAGTGCGAAAAAGCTCTACCTCCTTTAGTGGACTTTGCTATCCTAGGTACTACCAAAAGTCCAGAGTTTTGCGACCTTAGGGAGCGTGATGGATTGTAGCGTGGTAGAAGACTAGTTAGGTACGCAGGAGCTAACCCATTAAGGGCCTTATAGGTAAGTAATAATATTTTGTAACTGATATGGAACTTAATAGGTAGACTGTGCAGAGACTGTAAAATTGGGGTAATATGATCATATTTTCTTGATCTGGTAAGGACTCTAGCCGCTGCATTTTGGACTACCTGTAGCTTGTTTAGTGAAGATGCAGGACAACCAGCTAGCAGTGCATTACAATAGTCCAGTCTAGAGGTCATGAATGCATGAACTAGCTTTTCTGCATCAGAAACAGGTATCATGTTTTGTAGCTTGGCAGTGTTTCTAAGATGGAAGAATGCTGTTTTTGTAACATGGGAAATATGATTTTCAAAAGACAAGTTGCTGTCTAATATAACACCCAGATTTTTGACTGTAGAGGAAGTAACAGTACATCCGTCTAGTTGCAAATTATAATCCAAGAGATTCTGTGTACTGTTTTTTGGTCCAATAAGTAATATCTCTGTCTTATCTGAATTTAATAGGAGAAAATTATTGGTCATCCAATCTTTTAAAATTTTAACACACTCTGTTAGCTTAGATAATTTAGAAGTTTCATCTAGTCTTGTTGAGATATATAGTTTAGTATCATCAACATAGTGGAAACTAATCCCGTATTTTCTAATAATATTACCAAAAAATAGCAGAGGACCTAGGACAGATCCTTGTGGTACTCCATACTTTATTGGTGATAATTGAGATGACTCCCCATTTAAAAAAACAAAGTGGTAGCGATCAGACAGGTAGGATCTAAACCATCTTAAAGCCTGCCCTTGAATACCCGTATAGTTTTTTATAGTATGTCAAGATCTATGGTGTCGAACGCAGCACTAAGATCAAGTAAAACTAGCAATGAGATGCAGCCTTGGTCTGACGCAAGAAGCAAGTCATTTGTAATTTTAACAAGTACGGTTTCTGTGCTATGATGGGGCCTGAAACCTGACTGAAATTATTTTTTTTTGCAGGAAGGAGCACAATTGAGCAGACACAACTTTTTCTAGAATTTTAGACATAAACGGAAGATTTGAAATGGGTCTGTAATTTGCCAGTTCACTAGGATCTAGTTGTGGTTTCTTAATAAGAGGCTTAATAACCGCCGACTTGAATGGTTTTGGGACGTGACCTAAAGATAACGACGAGTTAATATTGAAAAGCGGTTCTTCTGCTACAGGTAACATCTCTTTCAGTAATTTAGTAGGTACAGGATCTAATAAACATGTTTAGATGCAGTGATAAGTTTATTTAGCTCTTCCTGTCCTATAATTGTAAAGCACTGCATTTTTTCTTTGGGTGTGATGAATGAAGCTGAAGTATTAGATGTTGTAGAATCTACATTTGTTATTGTATTTCTGATGTTATCTATTTTGTCTGTGAAGAAATTCATAAAGTCATCGCTACTAAACTGTGAGGGAATATTTAGATTAGGTGGCATCTGGTTAATTGTTAATCTAGCTACTGTGCTAATTAAAAACCTTGGATTGTTTTGGTTATTTTCTATGAGTTTGCGGATATGCTCGGCCCTGGCAGCTTTTAGAGCCTGTCTATAACTGGACATACTGTTTTTGCATGCAATTCTAAAAACTTCAAAGTTAGTTTTTCTCCATTTGCGCTAAAGATTACGCGTTTCTTTCTTGAGAGAATGGGTATTACTGTTGTACCATGGTGCAGTACGTTTTTCTTTAACTTTTTTCAAATTGATGTGTGCAACAGCTTCTAATGTATTAGAGAAGATAGTGCCCATTGAGAATATCACTATATATTGTTGCAACACTGCTGCCAAGGCCAGTCTGACGGGGCTCATGCTTATAACAGTAGCTTGGTGGAGTAGACTTATTTAGACCTTCATATTTCTTTTATTTATTTATTTATTATTATTATTATTTTTTTTAGAATATATCATATTTGGCTGTTCACCTGACAGCAATAGTTCAAGATTTATTAATGTGTTTTTTTGTATTCGGGCAGCATGTCACCCTTAGCCTTTGGCTTGGATGCAATAATGCAGTCTTTATTATCAATTTCCCTGAACTGAGAGGTTCTTGAAAACACCTTGTGAGTGCTTGGTGACACTAATGAACACAACATAGTTCTCTCGTTCCTCTTAAGTTGGCTGCACACTAGACGATTTTCAAATCTTAACCGATTTTTAAACCATGGGAGACCACAGACATGAAGATAGTTTCAACTTATTTTTAGGCTTATAATCCTCTGAATGCACACACTAGATGATTCGACCAGACCGCGAGACCACACACTTGATGATTGTAGGGACGATTTCACAGTGACATGAGCTCTCACGGAGACTCACGAGATCAAACATGACTAGAGAAGAAAAACAAATGGAGAACAATCGACGTTGTCAGCTGGCTCTCCCCACACGTTTTCTGTTTCACAGTGAAAAGCAAAGTATAAAAAAAGAATATGGGTGATGTATTCTGCTTTCGTGGCATGTTTGTGGCTGTCAAGTTTCAGCTATAGAACCACACAACATCCGGTAAGTGACGCTTGCTCAGTCTCATTGGCTATTGGCTATTGCGGGTATCACGTCAGAGGCAGCCAGATCAAGAGTCATAAATATCAAACATGTTTGATATTTACGATTTGAGTTCGGGGACACTCTGTCTTGATCTGGGGCAGATAAATAATCGTAATGACACCACACAATAGAGGATTTTTTGGACAAAAAATTGTTTGCGACAAGCCTCGAATGGCGGTCTAGGTGACGACGTCTTCACTGGGGGTCTCTGGGGCTCATCTAGTTTTCCTGATCTCTACTGACATTTAGGGCTGTAGAGGTCATCTCTAGGTGCTGATCCACCATCTGGGCTGGATACGGACAGGATCTGGTGGCTACGGTGACCTCGGAATAAGAATGAAACAGACTAATGTTAGCGTAGATGCCATTCTTCTAATGATGTAACAAGTACATCGGGTGTTATGGAAAGTGTTCCCGGTTCTAGTTGACCTAATTAATGCAGCCTAAAAATCCTTTAACGGACTTGAATAATAGAAATGTGTTAGTGTGTTCTGTGTAAGCCAGGTTAAAGAGAAGGGTCTTTAATCTAGATTTACAGAAATTCACAGGGGTATCCTTTTAGCATCATTTTCTCAATGTGCAGAGTCCTCCATTGTTTTCAGTTGTTTGTCTTAATTTAATGTTTTGCATGCATTTGTAAAAAATACAAATAATTTTATATGAAATTTATACTTTCATTGGAGCACCTAACTTCACCCCTACCCTAAACCTACCGACTTCTGAACAATATAAAACATGTAACAGGCAAATATAAGTACAGTCACAGGTATTTATTGTAAAAACTGACCATAAAAAAGCAGTATAAAAGCATTACAAACAAATTGTGTTGCATTCCAAGTCTTCTGAAGACATACAATATCTTTATGCAAAGAAGAGAGTAAAACATAAGGTTTTAATCACTGAAAATGATCCCGCTCCATTAACGCGCTCACATCTCATTCAGATAATCCCATAGCATGACGCAATCGGTCACGAGATACACAAGAGCCAATAGCATTTCACAACAAAGGCTGACGTAAGGCTTCTTTGGGCGGCATTTTTTGAATTTGCGCACAGACTGCACACAGGCGGTGCATTCCAAACGGGATATATCGCCCTCTGAAGGGCACTTCGGAGTGAAAACAATCATGGGCGCCATATTGAAGGGTCGTTCCAAACCGAAGTGCTCAAAACTAGCCACTTCAAAGAGCCCTTCGGAATGAAGGATTTAGAAGGGTACAACTGATGGACACTTCGGGCTCCCATGATCCTTTGCACAGATTCTTTGCATGATGACGGCGCTTCCGTATGATGACGCAGAAGGGCACTTCAAGAAACAGTTGTTTGGTCCCCTACACCCTTCAACCCTTCGAAGCTCTCACTCCGGAGGGTAAAGCCCTTTGAAGGGATTAGGGCATAGGGATGAGCCCTTCCGAATGGAACGCAGGGAGGATCTGAGATTTACGGCAGACTGAGACGGCAATCGCGTCTATTCCTCTCACAAATCAATTGTTTTGCCTCGAGGACTTGGATTATTAATAATTTTTGAATAAATTTTGAATATAAATGATGAATTATATAATTATGGTAGGTTTAGGAGCAGGCGTTGAGTTACGTGCTCATAAATGTGTAAATAGTGTAATATCAATAAAACTGTTCTGACTGTTTACATAAAAAAAAAAAAAAAAACCTCACTCCCCAACATATGTGCAATAATGGCAATATTATTACCCAATATATAATTTAATCATGACCATAAAATTCCTAGTTTAACACACACACAGAGCAGTGGGCAGCCAATACTGCGGTGCCCGGGGAGCAGTTGGGGGTTTGGTGCCTTGCTCAAGGGTCTCACCTCAGTCATGGTATTGTGGGTGGAGAGCGCTAGACATTCACTCCCCCCATCTACAATCCCTGCCGGACCTGAGACTCGAACTCGCAACCTTCGGGTTATAAGTCAGACTCGCTAACCATTAGCGACATTAGTAGGACTTTAGACTAATTACTAGTCATCCAGTTTTTTTATATCAACTGCATTCCGTTAGTTTTCAAAACAGTGTATTAGATGAGGGACCCATACAAAATGTGCAATACAACATCACCATCACTAAGCTTCTAACAACTCTGGCAGTCTTTCTGAAGTGTTTTCTGAAAAAAAAAAAAAAAAAAATAATATATATATATATATATACAACAGTTAGAATAGTTTGCAAAAGTGTGATTATGAACACAATGAAGCTCTGAAAGTGGATTAGTATGACATTTAATATCCCAAACAACCTCTGTAGTCCCATTTATCCACAACTTTTCAAGGGAAGTAAAAGCTTAAAACATACACTCAAGGAGGTATTACTGGTATATGTTGTAGAATAAAATACAATGATATCTTGATAAATAAATAAATAATAAATAAATAAATAAATAAATGAATAAATAAATGTTGACTTAAGCACGATGGAACTGGAAAAGATAAAAAACTAATTTCCAGGTTTAGATCTCCAAAAACATGTCATCCCTTCTATAGAGCCCCAAAGTTATGCTATCAATCAAAGGTCTGGCACATCACACCAAACAGTCCCAAAAAAGGGGGATGCAGGCATGAGCATGGCAGGTGTGAGTGTGGTCATGCTGTCTTGCTTTGCAGGGCTGATGAGTGGCATGCAGTTAGCGTGATCGTATATTGTAACACTAACTGAAGGTTGTGGGGAAAATGCATTAGCATAGTTCAGGAACTGAAAAAAAAAACAAAAAACAAAAAACTTCTGGATTTCGAATTTAACATGATAATATTAGTAATAATACAAAATAATTCACTTAAAACTGGCTACATCTGGTTCATGATGTTCTTTCCACCATTCTGAAAAAAGTCCAGTTGTAGAGTTCTTTTCCTCATGGAGATGGAAAGTGCTCAGTCAATTGCCCTTAAAACAACTCCTCTTCCAACAATAGAAGAGGCCTGCAGAGATATTGAGGCATATGCATGTCGGGCATAAATTCAACATTCACACCATTCTTTCCTTGGATGAATAACTCAGGAAAATATATTGAGTGATGTGGATTAAATTCTCTGTAGAATCAGAAATAATATGCTTAATTAATGCATAATTTCCAGTGGTGTCTCTGCATTAGAGGGATTGTGGAGCAGATGGTGCTGTGCTGAAAACTGCATTACATTATTATCAGTTCTTTCATCTGCTGTATTTTATTGATCCATTTAATTTCCTTGAATGTTTATATTAATTTAGAAGCAAATGGCATTCATTTAGATGATGTATATTGGGATTGTCATTATAAAATTAGTTGAGTTTATTGTAAGCTTTTGCCTTTTAAAAATTTTTCTCACAGCTTGTATGTTTTACAGAATTCTACAGTCTTATAGTAATTTTTCAATTCTGCAAAAATATAGAACACTTTGAAAAGAAAATATAAGAAATATATAGGCCTATCTTTGTCTTTGAGACAAAAAGTATTAGTTTAGGGGAGATACTGTATCTGCCATGCCACATTCTGTCTTCTCTGCAAAATAGTCAATAGTGACAGGCTTGGGCTTGTATTCAAGCAAGTACTGTGCACATTCTCTTGTTGTGAGCACTGTGAGGACATAATTTTCTTGCGGCACAAAAAAAAAAAATAAATAAAATAAAAATCAGTTCAAAGTCACTGGTCTTTGGAGAACTGTGCAAACAACACAATATGAATTTGGGGCATTTAAGTGTTCAAAGAGGCTTAGAGCATCTTGGATAAAAAGAAAAAAATGAGTGAGCAAGGTCTCTGGGGCTCATCTACTTCACATGGTCTCCATTGAAATTCAGGGCTATAGAGGTAGTATCTATGCTGATCCAACATCTGGTCTGAATATGGACAGGTTAAAGAGATGGGTCTTTAATCTAGATTTAAATTGAGTGTGTCTGCCTCCCGGACAATATTAGGAAGATTGTTCCAGAGTTTGGGCACTAAATAAGAAAAAGATCTGCCACCTGCAGTTGATTTTGATATTTTAGGTCTTGGGTCATTCTACAGAAACGTCCACTTTTGGTATGGCAAAATGTCTTAAAATTTATTTCTGTTTTTAACATTCAAACTTAGACCACATTATTAGATTACCTTTTGACTTTATGAATACATATAAATGACAGCTTAATTTTTTTTATTTTTTTAGTTTTTTTTGTGTAATTATTAAAGACTACATGTATCATTTTTTTGTCACTGGTGTTACCTTCTTTAGCAATATTAAATGTTTTTATGAAATATTATTTCTCGATTTTTTTCAGCACATGTAGTCAGAGTTTGAGAAAAAGAATGAAAATGCAAGAAATAAGTAGATTGTGTTTTATTTATTTAATGTGAGAGACAAAAAACAGTACAGTAACACATTAACACAGCACAGTAACACCAGTGACAGTAACACTAGTGACAATTTTCATGAAAAATGCATTTTACAAAATGTCCGCTGCAAGATATCAAACCACATGTTGTCAATCATGGTATACTCACTAAATTAAGTAGTTTAATCCATTTGTATTATAGTTTTTTTTTTCCTAACAATAAATAGGTCATACCAGTGACATCAACTAAAAGCTTCATATGAAATCATGAGATAAATGAGAAAATTTCTGACAACTGAAAAAAAACAGTGGACTAAACATGGACCTTTTTTCATAGATCTTTAGAAAATAGGAAGGAGGCAGTCAAGTGATGTCATCGGTGTGATTTTTTTATTCCAAAATAAAAGACTTTTGTTAAGCGGTAACACCAGTGACACAACTCCAGGGGACCACTGTTTTCATTATATATTTTATAATATTTAAGCCCTTTACATCATATATTTGATAGTTATGAATAGATGTTTGTATTTTAAATCGTAGAAAATCCTGTTTTTGACCTCAGAATAAAGCACTTTCCCGCTGTACATGGCTGTGGGGACAAGCAGTTTTGTGTTACTTGGAATTCTATATAATTAATAAAAAAAAAATAATGCCACATTGATGGCTCAGGAAGGTGTGATTGTTCAAATAACATATTGTTTCATTTTAAAATATATATATAAAAAATTGTAACCCTAATGTGTATTTCAATTGTAATATTTCTGTAAAGTCTAGGGACAGAAAAGTGGACGTTTCTGTAGAATGACCCTCTTATCAAATGGCCAGAGTTTTGAGATCGCAGCGGATGTGAAGGACTATAATGCAATAAGAGCTCACTCAAATACTGAGGAGCTAAACCATTCAGGGCTGGTAATTAAAAAGATTTTAAAATGTATACGATGTTTTCTTAACGAATTTTAATTATTTAGCGGAGTGTCTATTACACGAAGTGCAAATAGCCCGCCTTGTTAGGCTATTTACATTAGCTTCGCCCACCAACACATTATTGGCATAGTAAACATTGTTCAATAATCGTTTCAGTGGCGTAAATGGTAATGCGTGTGCTTTTTGACATGATCGACCCGAGTACAAACCTGCCTTTTGCCGAACTTTTTTTTTCTCCCTTTTCAAATCTCGTATCACATTTATTTTCAATAAAAATCAAGGAAATAATCAAAAAGTTGAAAATAAAGGTAGGTGTAGGGAGGGCTTTATTGTCCGAATAAGGTGCACAGCAAATTCTGCTCTTTGGAATAAACTCCCTGGTAGTTAAAATCAACTCAATCTGAGTGTACATGCGTGACCATCAACTAGACTCCAGGAAAGAGTTAAAATAACTCTGCTCTTGGAGTTGAATTTTTAACACTTTTTCAGAGTTAAAATGTAACTCTTTCTGGAGTTAAAATACTAATCCTACGAAGAGTAATTATAACTCTAAAATTGAGTTAATTATAATATGAACTCCTTACCAGTGTTAAAAATCAATATTTAAAAAATTTAACACTTCTTAGAGTTAACATTTATTTAACAGAATATATGTTTGTTTTATGTGAAAATTACTACACTGAATGCCATACTCTTGACTTACTGTTTTTTATTTGAGCAAATCCATAGATTAGGTTTAGAAATTCCATGCATGTATACACTTTGAAAATAATTGCTGTCATAAAATACTGTAAAATCGAAAAGCAAAACATTTACATTAGGCAGCTAACAGAGTGCCAACTAGAAATGTTTAGTAAAATTGTATAAAACATTGCCAACAACACATCACTGCATTATATAAAATCAAGCCTGCAGGTGTATAAAAAAAGTAGTGCAGTATAGGATTGTGTAACCTGAGGACGACACGTATACATCAGATGAAAAAACAAGGAACAACTTGTGCAGGACACATTCCATGACTTGGTTTTAGGTGCCTGAATAAATACAAAGCTGAACCAAAGGATGAAGTGCAGAGGAAACAACTTAACATTTTGATTTAATAAGACAATTACTGCTTGTACTTAGTTCTTTGACTTAGTTCTTCAGTTGTACCTTTATCAATTTTGTACATAATTGTCTGCAAAAATGTGTACAGGCTCGTCACGTACCCAAGGATGTACATGACTGACAAGGCAAAACTTTTCTGTCCAAGACAATGTAAAAGGTGGAAACCTGTGCTTTTGAAGTCCCTGAAGCAATAAGATATGGTTGAGGGTTTCCTTTAGTGGTCAGGAGATGGTCATCAAGACTTTGGCATGACTGAAACACAACATAAATGTCCCTTTATAAAAAATTTGTTTAAAAATATGGCATTAAGTACAATATTTGGAATAGGATAGAGTTGTCTTAACAAACCTTATGAAATTTCACCACATGATGTGATGTGTTGCCGCTCCAACACTGATCTTCTTGGGCCGCTTTCTTCCAGCTGACTGTGGAGTAAGAAGATCCAGCAGGACAATTAGAGAAGCCATGTCACTGTCCCATTCTGGAGACAGAAAATAACAGTAGTTATTTCAAACTAGTCTGTTTATGGCATCTCTAAGTTACCCCTGTGTATTGTGCATCATAATATCTTAAAATTACAAACTATTAATGGGGTAGTTATAGTTGTGCTGGAGCGCAAACAAAATTTTTAAATCTCATATACTGTACATGCCCAAAGCCAAGGGGACTTTTACTCTATCTTCTTACACGGATCATGTTTTTTTTTTTTTTTATGTAATAGTTATGAACAGCATTCCCAAAGCATGAATTTACTGATGAGCTTTATTAATAGACAAAATTTAAGAAAAAAACTGTGTATTAAGTGTTTTTAGCAGAATTTTTGGGGAAAATGCTTTTGGGAAATAATCAATAAAACCTTTTTAAAAAGAAGAATGATTGACTCAAGTAACAACATTACTATTTTGATGATGACTGTACCTGGATTATCATTCAGTACAGCTTTCAGATGCTGTTTTAGGAGAGCAGTGTCTTTAAGGTTCCTGGCCTCCTGGATGACTTTTTCTTTAAAACTGGTGTTCCATTTTTCCAGGAACCTTGAAGCAACCTCTGCTCCAAACATCAGTGAGAACGCTTGCAAAATCTAATTAAAAACAGGAAAGACAACCATTCAGACACCTAATGTAACATAATATATGTTTTTAAATAAAATTTCACATTCTCATTTAATACTTACCAGTCCTTTGACATCCAAGAAATGAGGAAACATTTGTAGTACATCAGCTGATCACTGTGGGTCGGGGAGAATCTGTAGTGGAATTTATGTTACAGTCTTTATACACCTCTCAAGAAAGCCTTTGTTGCTCTGTCATTGAAATGTAAATATAATCTAAGAGCTGCGTCGGCAAAATTATCATATGTTCCAAGGTGGATATTCCCAGGGTCAGACAAAATAATCACATTACATATAACTCTGCTTACCACAAGTAGTCAGAGTAACATCTTCTGTCTGATTTGAGGAGGCACCAAACTCTGTCAGGTCTGAGAAGTCAGCAGAGTTGTTGGATGTTTCAGCAAATAGAAGTTCTGAAATACACAAATTTTGTCTTTGAGTCAAGATACAAACTCTAAAAATATCTATAAAACAAAACAAATGTTCTTAAATGTCATCAGTGTGGATGATAAAACACATTTCTTTCTTTGTTGCAAGTTCTGGAAAGACATCCTCATCCACCTCTATGCAATGGTCATCTGTGACTTTCAATGTTGAATTCTTTGGTATCAGAAACCTCTGCTGGACTACACCATAACATCAACATGTTATTTACAAAAGAAATTGCAAAATTACTGTCACTTACTCTTTATTAACTGAATACAAAAACATATAACTCACCTGTAACGTTACTGAGAAAATCAGAGAAACAAACTTCTTCCAGTTTTACGTACTTCTTCCCTCCACGTTGCACTTTTATCAAAGTCATGACCTGACATTAAAGAAGAAAACATGTCATTTAAGATGACAGCTAATGTTAGGGTGATTGAGAATGCAAAAAATGTTTAAGCTGAAAACCACGCACTTTCATGGGTCACGACTAAAACGTATTTATCATAGCTGTTACAATTCAAAACATTGCAGGCCTAACGTTACAATTTCATGGCTCAACTATAGCCAGGGTAGACACTGCAGTTTAGTAACAACGCA
The DNA here is from genome assembly GCA_039654775.1 of Spinibarbus caldwelli. NCBI lineage: Eukaryota > Metazoa > Chordata > Actinopteri > Cypriniformes > Cyprinidae > Spinibarbus > Spinibarbus caldwelli. The sequence continues at coordinate 26,802,377 of CM077254.1, forward strand.
TGTAAAACATAAGGCTATCTGAGAGACATAAGGCTGCATTACTGGATAAAAGATATTACCTCGTCCGCATTAGTTTATGGAAGCTGAACAATTTGACGGCAAAACACTCATTATCAGAAACACGGCGAATGGAATGTCGGATAGCCAATGTTAGCTCGTTCACGTCGACACACACACACACACACACACACAAAAAAATGAAATAAAATAAAACCTGCACAAAACATGCTCGGAGAAACGAGTTAAGTTCAACAACAAGTTCGCCACGATCGACATTAGTACACAGTATATAACGTAACAGCTACGACAGAACGTGTTTCTGTCAGAAAATATCAAACATTTTGAAATAGTATTTTTCTATATATGTATATAAATACGCGTTTTTACCTACCTCAAGACGAAGTACAAGTCCTTTGTGCTGCAGAACCAGGATCGTGGCGCACTTCTCAACATTTAACTCCAGATGTGGTGTTAAAACACGCTCCTGAACACCAATTAATGAACTCCAAAATAAAACACAGCCAGGGAGTATCCCATAACACAAACTGTAGTCAGAGTTAAAAAATAAACTCCAGAAATCTAACTCTTTCACACTTTTTTGCCTAACTCCTGATTTTTCAACTCCAGAAATTTGCTGTGTGGCATCCATTTAATAGCCTAATTTGAATTAAAACTATAATTTACACTCAATACGTTATTATTGCGTACTGTTTTATAATGTACTACAATACTGAGGTGCAGATTAATTGCCACTATTTGCAATAAGTAGTATAAATAGCAGAAAATCTTGCTATTTTAACAGTGTAAATAGAATACATTGCTATTTGCACAGTGTAAATAGAATATAATTGCTATTTACACGATGTAAATAGCATCTATCACTATTTGCACTTAGTTTAAATAGCATCTATTGCTATTTAGTCTACACTTAGTGCAATATAGCCGCTGCCATTATTTAGACCAGGAATAGATTATTATTTTGAGGAGCATGCGCGCACCGTCTGAGCGCATATGAAGAATTTTGATTTGCGCAGATCGATCAACGTCTGATTTGAAGCAGTGTGTATCATCAAAGTACGCCACAGCAAGAGCGATTCGCGAGCAGACACTGATTACGATCATCGCAGTTTCTCCAGCGCGGCTGGCTGCAAGAGCTCTGATGACCGCTAATTCACGATTTACCAGACTCACCGTATTTCTTGTCGTGCTTTAAAAGGGTTACAAACGCTTTTCAGTTATATTAATGCTAGCGTATTGTGTCATGTTCATAAATAACCAATAAAAAAAGTGAATTTACACACAAAAGATAGGCACATTGTTTTAATTTTGCCAACATTTCTTTCATTATTCCTGGATGCAGTGGCGGTTCTACATTGAATTACTCTCCGGGCAAGACCCCCCTCTTTATCTTTTGCTCTTTTCTCCTCTTCTTCTTTTCTTTTTTTTTTTTTCCTAAATTGGGCACCTGACAGCTTTGACCTTTTTCTCTCCATCGCTGTGTTTATTTGGCACTTGACAAATCAACAGATTTCCCATCCCCCAACACAATCAACAGATTTCCCATCCCCCAACACTGTCACTCACGACCAGAAGTCAAGACTAAACCAGTTCACCTCCACATAATAGTTTTGTATTACCTATTTTTATTAGCCATTTCACACAATTCAGAAAAAACAAAAACGTGCAAATTATAGGCCTGTGTTTTAATATTATGAATGAAATGTGCGTTATTTGGAAGAAAGTCAAGGTGTGACTGACTTTAGCCCACTAAGTGTTTTTTTTTTTTTTCCAAGTGCTTGTGCCGCCCCCCACGTGTCATGAAAAAATGCCGCCCCGGGCGGCTGCCAGGTTCGCCCGTGCCAAAAACTGCCACTGCCTGGATGAGACTCCCGGCCAGGCTGAAATTTTGTCCCAGACCAGCATTAAATTAATATTTGTAAACATTTGTGGCTTTTAATTTTTTTAACTTTTAATTTTTTTCGGGTCAATCAAAAATTAAAAGTGTACTGCAGCTCTATGGATGTTTTGCCATTTGGGTAGGGTTATTAAAGTTAATTAAAACATTTCTGTTATAAAGCTGAATTAAAGTAACAAATATACATTTACATTTAGTCATTTAGCAGACGCTTTTATCCAAAGCGACTTACAATTGGGGAATACATAAAGCGATTCATCTTGAAGAGGCAATCAGACAGAGGAAGTGCTCGTAACAAGTCTCAGGCATTGTTCAAATAAGTACAAGCTAGAAAGGAAAGGAATAAATAAAGAGAATTTTTTTTTTTTTTTTTTTTTAAAGTTTAGGATGAAGTCAAGTAGTGCTGAAAGAGATGAGTTTTCAGTTGTTGCATGAAGATTGATAGGGATCCAGCATAGGGGTGGGAAGATCATTCCACCAGCCAGGAATGGTGAATGAGAATGTTCTGGAGAGTGATTTTGAGCCTCTCTGTGATGGTACCACGAGGCGTCGCTCACTAGCAGATCTCAGACTTCTGGAGGGGGTGTAGATTCATAATAGTGAGTGGAAGTAGGCGGGTGCTGAGCCTGTGGTTGTTCTATATGCAAGCATCAGTGTCTTGAACTTGATCCGAGCTGCAACTGGTAGCCAGTGCAAGGAGATAAAGAGAGGTGTAACATGGGCTCTTTTGGGCTCATTGAAGACCAGACGTGCCGCTGCATTCTGAATCATTTGTAGAGGTTTGATTGTGTTTGATGGAAGTCCAGCCAGAAGAGCATTGCAGTAGTCCAGCCTAGAAATGACAAGGGCCTGGACAAGAAGTTGTGCACCATGCTCTGTCAGAAAGGGCCTGATCTTTCTGATGTTGTGTAGTGCAAACCTGCAAGATCGAGCAGTCTTTGCAATGTGCTCTTTGAAGGTCAACTGGTCATCAAAGATTACACCGAGATTTCTGACCGAAGTTGATGGGGCAATTGTTGATGAACCTAACTGAATCGTGAAGTCATGCTGTAGGGTTGGAGTAGCAGGGAAGACAAGAAGCTCAGTCTTTGCCAGGTTGAGCTGTAGGTGATGTTCTTTCATCCATGCCGAGATGTCCGCCAGGCAGCCTGAGATCCGTGCAGCTACTGTTGGATCATCTGGTTGAAAAGAGAGATAGAGCTGTGTGTCATCAGCGTAGCAATGGTAGGAGAAGCCATGTGCCTGTATGATGGGACCCAGTGATGTCGTGTATGTGGAGAAGAGGAGGGGTCCAAGAACCGATCCCTGAGGAACCCCAGTGACCAGTTAATGTGCTTTGGAAACCTCACCTCCCCAGGCCACCCTGAAAGACCTACCAGTGAGATAGGGTTCAAACCAGCGAAGTGGAATCCCAGTGATGCCCAGAGATGAGAGGTGTAGACAGGAGGATCTGATGATTAACAGTGTCAAACGCAGCAGATAGATCCAGCAGAATGAGGACTGATGATTTGGAGTCTGCTTTTGCAATTCGCAGGGCTTCAGTGACTGAGAGTAGCGCAGTCTCAGTTGAATGGCCACTCCTGAAACCTGACTGTTTAGCATCCAGTTTGTTGTTCTGTGAAAGAAACAATGAGACCTGGTTGAAGACAACTCGTTCGAGTGTTTTCGCTATGAATGGATTGAGGGAGACAGGTCTGTAGTTTTCAGTAAGAGAAGTGTTTAATGTAGGTTTCTTGAGCAGTGGGGTTACCCGAGCCTGCTTGAACGCAGTGGGGAAAATGCCTGTGAGGAGAGATGTGTTGATGATGTGTGTGAGTGCTGGTAAGAGTGTGGGAGAGATTGCTTGGAGAAGGTGTGATGGGATTGGGTCTAGAGGACATGTTGTAGGATGGCTAGAGAGAAGAAGTTTGGATACCTCTGCCTCAGTGAGTGGACAGAAGGAGAAGATGTGAGTTTTAGCAGTGGATGTGGTTGGTTGGAGGTCGTGTGTGTGTGGAGGAGAGAACTGACTACTGATTGTTCTAGTTTTCCCTTTAAAAAAGTGGCAAAGTCATCAGCTGTTATAGAAGTGGTGGGAGGTGGTAGAGGGGGACAGAGGAGAGAATTAAATGTTCTGAAGAGATTACGCATGTCTGGAGCGCTGTTGATCTTGTCGTGGAAATGTGAGGATTTGGCAGTGTGGACTTCAGCAGAGAAAGATGAGAGCAAAGACTGATACCTACTCAGGTCCGACGGATCGTTTGATTTGCGCCATTTTCTCTCTGCCGCTCTGAGTTTGGTCCAATGTTCACGAAGAACCTCGGATAACCAGGGGTTAGAAGGGGCAACCCGTGCTGGGCTGGAGGAGAGAGGAAAAATGTCGTCAAGACAAGAGGTTAAGGTCTGGCATAGAGTGTCAGTTCGTTGTCAGTTAAGTTCGTTGCTCGGTTAAAGTCGTGCAGGAAAAAGTCGTTCGTCTTTACACTCGTCGGTCTTCACACGAGGAGGCTGAACACGACGCTTCCGCGTCAGCGCACGGACATCAAATAAATACACAGTCTAACAGACTAGAGTGAAAACAGCTGTGGCCGGCTTCTGATTAGCCCAGCCAATAGCCCAACGGAGTGCTAATAGCTCAAGACGAAACTAACACTTAGCACAAGGAGCACTGCAAATGACACAGGCTCCTTCTTAGCTGAGGTGCAAATTATTATAATTACCAGTAAGTGCAATCAAAAATATCAACCTCAACGAAAAAGCAGAAAAAGAAGAACCTCGGATAACCAGGGGTTAGAAGGGGCAACCCGTGCTGGGCTGGAGGAGAGAGGACAAATGTCGTCAAGACAAGAGGTTAAGGTCTGGCATAGAGTGTCAGTAGCTGCATTCACATCCAGAGACGAGAAATGGGTAGGTGAGGGAAGAGAGGAGGATACTACAGAGGAAAGATGTGAGGGAGAAAGGGAGCGTAGGTTTCGTCTAAAAGTAACCGGTAAGGGGGTTGATGGCACACGGGTATCAAAAAGTAATGTAAATGAAATGAAGAAATGGTCAGAGATATGTAGTGGTTGCACCAGAATGTTATCTGCAGTGCAATTGTGTGTGTAAATTAAATCAAGTTGGTTGCCTGATTTGTGCGTGCTAGAAGTGGTAAGGCGTTTGAGATCAAATGAAGCTAGGAGTGAATGGAAGTCTGTAGCATAAGGCTTGTCTAGATGAATGTTGAAATCGCCAAAGACTAAGAGTGGAGTGCCAACCTCCAAGAAAGAGGACAGCAGCCCGTCCAGCTCCTCTAGGAAGGTGGCTAGAATTTGGCCAGGGGGACGGTAAATTACCACAATCTGGAGTTTTATAGGAGCTGTTACCGTAATCGCATGACATTCAAATGAGTTGTAATTGCATAGGGGAGAGTGGGTTGAGTATGTCCAATTCTTTGAAATGAGCAGCCCAGTACCCCCACCCCGGCCAACTTGACGTGGAGTGTGAGAGAAAGAGAAATTGTTAGAGAGAGCAGCTGGGGTTGCTGAGTCTTCTGGACGAATCCAGGTCTCAGTCAAGCCCAAGATGCTGAGTGTGGATTGTAAAGAAAAAGCAGAAATGAAGTCAGCTTTGTTGACCGCTGACTGACAGTTCCAGAGACCCACAGAGAAAGCGGTGCGGTAGAAGATGTAGCGATAGGGCGCAGGTTAGCAGGATTACGTTGCCATCTGCGTGTGATGTTAGAGCGTGGTTGAGAGACAACCGGAATGATTTGGAAACACATGATCGAGGTGGAAAGAAAGAGGACAGAAAAGGAGAGTGTGTGAGGGAAGATAGAAATGATACTTAAGTTCGTTGCTCGGTTAAAGTCGCGCAGGAAAAAGTCGTTCGTCTTTACACTCGTCGGTCTTCACACGAGGAGGCTGAACACGACGCTTCCGCGTCAGCGCACGGACATCAAATAAATACACAGTCTAACAGACTAGAGTGAAAACAGCTGTGGCCGGCTTCTGATTAGCCCAGCCAATAGCCCAACGGAGTGCTAATAGCTCAAGACGAAACTAACACTTAGCACAAGGAGCACTGCAAATGACACAGGCTCCTTCTTAGCCGAGGTGCAAATTATTATAATTACCAGTAAGTGCAATCAAAAATATCAACCTCAACGAAAAAGCAGAATAGAAATAGGTAGGAAACGAAGTATTCCTTCCTAGCAGCAAGTAAATAATTTAAACAACAGATCTACGAACAAGTATTTACGCGCTGCCGTCCGTCTCTTCTGGTGACTAATCGGCTTCTCCCTTGCCGTTATTATATATATATATATATATATATATATATATATATATATATATATATATATGTAATTATATGAACGGAGAAAAACAGAATTAAATCATATATATAAAATAAATAAATAGTCCTATTCGCGAAATATATTTGACTTAATTCACTGAAACGAAAGAAAAACTGCGACAAGTTCTATATGCTTGTAACGGGGCTGACGAGATGTGAGACGTGCGGATCCATATGCAGGCCTTTATTTAAAGACATGTTCATAAATACAGGCAGGGTCGAAACAGTGGCAAACAGGTATGGCAGGGACAAGACAGAGTAATCCTATGGCAAGCGTGGGTCTTCGATCGGCGAACAATCTCCAACAGGGCAAGGCAGAGAGAGTAAATCCAGGTACACAGCAATAATCCAAACGAGCTGCAAACAGAGTCCGAACGGCAAGGCAAGGGTTAATCCAGGAAACACGGGCAGAAATCGAAACACGAAAACAGGCAAGGCAAGACTAAGACAACTAAGAGGGCTTTGTAGGGTAGCTATCACTAGGATATTTGCGTACAATACTCGGCGATTTGTGAACGTAAGTCCATGGTTTATATAAGGGGTGTAATGGGAATCAGCTGTGGGATCAGTCTCAGGTGTGAGCGTGTGATTAGTGAAATGGCAGCTGGGAAATGTAGTCTGGAGATGACGTGCAACAGTAGTGTAGTGCAAGAGTCCATGTAGTGACTGAGTGACCTCTGGTGGTGAGTGAACGGAAGTCCATAGACCAGATTCGTGACAGAGCCTCCCCCCCTCAAGGAGCGGCTTCCAGACGCTCCACACTCAGTACAATCCAGGAGGGTGGTGGAGCGGAGGTGGAACAGGGTGAGGGACGGAGGGCCAGGTCCATGTGGAAGTGAGACTGGGGACTGAGGCAGAGCCGGCAGGACAAAGCACCAAGGCGGAGCAGACGGAACAGGAGCCCACCAGGGCGGAGCAGAAGCCCACCGGTGCAGAGCAGACAGGGCAGAAGGGCACCACGACGGATCAGGAGAGCACCACGACGGATCAGGCTGATCAGGAACCCACAGCAGATATAGGAGTCTAGGAAAAACGGAAACACAAGAGACAGGGAGAGCATCTACAGTCTCAAGGACCGAGGCAGGGAACACAAAACAATCATCAGTGGGTTTGAAACTGGACAGAATGATAGGTCATAAACTGGATCACAGACTAAGACTGGTAAGGAAAAGGCTCAACGGATATACTTGGGGGAACAGAACAAGCAGACAGTTCATAATCGAGTTCATGGACTGAAACTGGACATGATAACAGTTCATAATCTAACTCATAAACAGTGACTGGACAAACAGGCAGTTCAAAATTTGAATCATAGACTGGAACTGGACTGGTAAACATTTCAGTTTCACTGGACAGACGGGTGGTTCAACATCAGACACATTGTCTATGACAGTAGTGACCAAAAGTTCATTATTGGCCTCCATGGCCGGCTCAGAGCAAGGCGGCAGTTCATAGACAGCTTCCATAGCCCTGACAGGACAGGACGAGAGTTCGCAAGTGGATACCACTGACACCTCCGAAGGTTCTGCAGCGGTTGCCGCCACCTCCGGAGGTTCTACAGTGGTAACAGTCCTTTTGCCCATGACACAACAGGCTGAGAGTACATTGCTGGGCGCCACCACCATAAAAGGAGCTGAAGTGAGCACCGCCACTTCGGAAGGTTCTGCAGCATGTGCCGCCACCTCTGGAGAAGCTGCAGCGGGTGCCATCGCCTGGGGCAGTTCTGAAGAGGTGTACGCAGCCCAAATGCAACAAAGCGATCCCCATCAGGGGAAGCGCTTCGGACAGGGGATCTAGTTCAGGGACAGAAGGGTTGGAGTGAGTGGATTTGGGGATACCAGCTGCGCGTGCAGACACCAGTGGTACATCCCTCACACTAGACATCAGACTGGGATACCGGAAAACTGATCTTGATGATCTGGGTGCAACAGACAGGGAATGACAGGACTCTAGATGAACAGGTGTGACATGACGAGACTCTGGTAGCTCAGCTGAGAGGTGCTGGGACTCTGGTAGCTCAGCTGAGACGTGCTGGGACTCTGGTAGCTCAGCTGAGATGTGCTGGGACTCTGGTAGCTCAGCTGAGACGTGCTGGGACTCTGGTAGCTCAGCTGAGACGTGCTGGGACTCTGGACGATCAGCTGAGACGTGCTGGGACTCTGGACGATCAGCTGAGACGTGCTGGGACTCTGGACGATCAGCAGTGACGTGCTGGGACTCTGGACGATCAGCCGTGATGTGGCTTGACTCATGACGATCAACGGTGAATTGGCTTGATTCATGGCAATCAACTGTGACTTGACTCAGCTCGTGATTGGCAGCAATGATATGACGGGGTGTTGCTGTGGCCGCCATTATGTGAGCGCGCTCAGTTGTCGCCGCCATTTTGTAAGCGTGCTCTAGTGTAGCTGCCATTTCAGGCTCAGACGCGGTGTCGTGTTCCTCCTCCGCGACACCCACAGTAAATGAAGAGCCAACACACAGCAGAGCATAGTCCAAAAACTGACTGAGTGAGGAACGTGGACCCTCACAAATAAGTTTAGACTTTAGTGGCTGATTAATGCTGTCACAAAAAAAAAAAAATAAAAAAAACCAACAACATCATCAAGACATCGTCCGGAAAATCGGAATAATTAGCAACGTCTAGATATTCTTGAATAAAGTCTTCGAGTGATCGCATACCCTGCTTGAGGGCTAATAATAGTCTTGCAGTGTACATACCTGGCCAGTATTGTTCATGAAAGCCGCTGGATCCTTATGTGGCCGAGTATTCTGTAACGGGGCTGACGAGATGCGAGACGTGCGGATCCATATGCAGGCTTTTATTTAAAGACATGTTAATAAATACAGGCAGGGTCGAAACAGTGGCAAACAGGTATGGCAGGGACAAGACAAAGAGTAATCCTAGGGCAAGCGTGGGTCTTTGATCGGCGAACAATATCCAACGGGGCAAGGCAGAGCAATAATCCAGGTACACAGCAATAATCCAAACAAGGTGCAAACAGAGTCCGAACGGCAAGGCAAGGGTTAATCCAGGAAACACGGGCAGAAATCGAAACACAAGAAAACAGGCAAGGCAAGACTAAGACAACTAAGAGGGCTTCGTAGGGTAGCTATCACTAGGATATTTGCGTACAATACTCAGCGATCTGTGAACGGAAGTCCATGGTTTATATAAGGGGTGTAATGGGAATCAGCTGTGGGATCAGTCTCAGGTGTGAGCGTGTGATTAGTGAAATGGCTGCTGGGAAATGTAGTCTGGATATGACGTGCAACAGTAGTGTAGTGCAAGAGTCCATGTAGTGACTGAGTGACCTCTGGTGGTGAGTGAACGGAAGTCCATAGACCAGATTCGTGACAATGCTGAATTTCTGTCCATTTTTCTAATGCAAGTTCACGGAAAGGAAATCAATAGCCTATATGGCAGAAAGCGACATCTGTTTGTTTTCTTTATTTTTTAGAGCATAGTGTTTTGTTGTTATTGTGACTGTACACAAATAAAAGTATATCCTTAATAGTTTTATATGATGTCTCAGTCTTAGTTTGTGCTGTCATAAGGAACAAAACTCAAATGATCGCGCAGGCACACACACACAACATATTAGTTATAACATCGCAGCCTGTTCATTATGAAAATAAAATAAGCCAACCAAACATATAAAAAGTTAGGCTGCACTACTCAATTTAAATAGTCCGCGTTCACTCACCAAACATTGCACCTGTGAAGGATGATTTACATGCAGTGAAGTTCAAATCATAATAAATAATAGTTTAGTATTCAAATACATCATGAATATGGAAAATTTTTGAGTGGATTTGTGCAGAAAATGAGAGGTAAGCTATGTGAGCCTAAGGACCGTTCCAGTTTCAGCAGCAATGAATTCGTTTTGAGTTGATGTTGTAACCTACATGTATTATTTTTCATTAGTTTTCTGAATACCGTTAAATTTAAAGGATTTGTTAGCCTATGGAGTGAGAACTAAAATAGTTTTTAGTAATGTTTATCTGTATTTATAATGTAAGTAAACATTTAGCTTTATTTACCAGCATTTTACATTAGGCTATTCATGAATGTAATAAAATGCGACTTGGCCTTTATGCGGCTTAGCCTACCTTTTTTTGTACCTCAAAAACGCAATTTTATAAAAAGGTATTTTTATTCCATGCACGAAACGTTTTAAAATATCTTTAAAAAATTACTTTAAAAACTAGTGAACTTTTGTATTTGTGCGCGCGGCGCATCCGTGTCTGTTTTGTCATTGCGCATTATAAGTAGTGGTGCACCCCCACCATGGGATTGAAATGCCCCCCCCAGTTATGCCATCCTGGCGCGGGGCCTGAGTTTAAGTCTTTGGTTCTTTTAATTGTGATGATTTTGGCTCACATTTAACAAAAACCCACCAATTCACTATCTCAACAAATTAGAATATGGTGATATGCCAATCAGCTAATCAACTCAAAACACCTGCAAAGGTTTCCTGAGCCTTCAAAATGGTCTCTCAGTTTGCTTCACTAGGCTACACAATCATGGGGAAGACTGCTGATCTGACAGTTGTCCAGAAGACAATCATTGACACCCTTCACAAGGAGGGTAAGCCACAAACATTCATTGCCAAAGAAGCTGGCTGTTCACAGAGTGCAGTATTCAAGCATGTTAACAGAAAGTTGAGTGGAAAGAAAAAGTGTGGAAGAAAAAGATGCACAACCAATTGAGAGAACCGCAGCCTTATGAGGATTGTCAAGCAAAATCGATTCAAGAATTTGGGTGAACTTCACAAGGAATGGACTGAGGCTGGGATCAAGGCATCAAGAGCCACTACACACAGACGTGTCAAGGAATTTGGCTACAGTTGTCGTATTCCTCTTGTTAAGCCACTCCTGAACCACAGACAACGTCAGAGGCGTCTTACCTGGGCTAAGGAGAAGAAGAACTGGACTGTTGCCCGGTGGTCCAAAGCCCTCTTTTCAGATGAGAGCAAGTTTTGTATTTCATTTGGAAACCAAGGTCCTAGAGTCTGGAGGAAGGGTGGAGAAGCTCATAGCCCAAGTTGCTTGAAGTCCAGTCTTAAGTTTCCACAGTCTGTGATGATTTGGGGTGCAATGTCATCTGCTGGTGTTGGTCCATTGTGTTTTTTGAAAACCAAAGTCACTGCACCCATTTACCAAGAAATTTTGGAGCACTTCATGCTTCCTTCTGCTGACCAGCTTTTTAAAGATGCTGATTTCATTTTCCAGCAGGATTTGGCCCCTGCCCACACTGCCAAAAGCACCAAAAGTTGGTTAAATGACCATGGTGTTGGTGTGCTTGACTGGCCAGCAAACTCACCAGACCTGAACCCCATAGAGAATCTATGGGGTATTGTCAAGAGGAAAATGAGAAACAAGAGACTAAAAAATGCAGATGAGCTGAAGGCCACTGTCAAAGAAACCTGGGCTTCCATACCACCTCAGCAGTGCCACAAATTGATCACCTCCATGCCACGCCAAATTGCGGCAGTAATTAAAGCAAAAGGAGCCCCTACCAAGTATTGAGTACATATACAGTAAATGAACATACTTTCCAGAAGGCCAACAATTCACTAAAAATGTTTTTTTTTTATTGGTCTTATGAAGTATTCTAATTTGTTGAGATAGTGAATTGGTGGGTTTTTGTTAAATGTGAGCCAAAATCATCACAATTAAAATAACCAAAGACTTCAGTCTGTGTGCATTGAATTTATTTAATACACGAGTTTCACAATTTGAGTTGAATTACTGAAATAAATGAACTTTTCCACGACATTCTAATTTATTGAGATGCACCTGTATGTTGACAGGCAGGTAGGACACCATTAAGAAATGGTGAAAGTACAGGAAAAAAAATTATTTTATTTTACTCAGCAGTTAAGTGCTATTGGAAGAGGTGAGTTTTCAGCTGTTTCTTGAAAATTGTCAGGGATTCGGCATTCCAGATAGGGTTGTAAAGATCATTCCACCAACAAAGAACAGTGAACGAAAACATTTTGGAAAGTCATTTCGTGCCTTTCTGTGATGGTACCATAAGGCGCACTTACTTCACTAACCTCAGACTTCTGGAAGGGGTGCAGATTTGTAAGAGCGAGTGGAGGTAGGAGGGTGCAGAGCCTGGATGTTCTGTATGCATTCATCAATGTCTTGAACATGATGCAAGCCGTAACTTGTAGCCAGTCAGAGACTGATGTGTGATATGGGTTCTCTGAATCATTTGTACTTTATGGTAAAGAGCAATTTGAATTTACATTCATGGCCAAAATCCAACTTTGCAGAGGTTATAGTCTCAGTTATGAGTTCAATTCACCTTGTTTTGGTCACAGTCTTGTCTCAGACTTCAGGTCTTGCTTTAGAATTGATTAAGGTGAACTCGAGCACAGTACTAGATGGCAATATTATAAGGGGGCATATGAGGATTTATAAGCTTCATATAACTGTGTTGACAAAAAAGGTGGTATCTTTATTTATAATTACATGTAAAACGCTCAATGACTTGAACATTTATCATTCAACAAAAAACTGAAATTATGCACCTTACATCCCCAATTTCAGTGAAATAATGTTTATTGTGTACTTGCTCAATAATCTCAATATGCTCAATAATCATTAAAACAGTGGAAAATGTTTTAAAATATGGACTAGAAGAGTAACCAAAAATATGTTTGGCTGTTCTCCTTATTGATTAAACTGTCAAAGGCTGAGAATTAGAAAGGAAATTTGTTAATTGCTATCAACACAAAATATTCTTAGATTAATAAACAATAATAGTGATTTTTAAAACTTTTTGTAAACAAGCCTTTTTTTTTTTTTTCTTTTTTTTTTTACAGCAACCAAAAGAAAACATGGATGGCAAAAAACAAAATACATAAAATAGCGATAGCGATAGCTCCAAGTTCCAAGAAAGAAGTTTAAAGAAAAAGATGTACAGTACCATAGTACTTGGTTAAAATATAATAAAGTACTTGTTTTTTTATTATGTTGAATTTATACCAGTTGTATTTTCAGAGTAAATAACTGGAAGGGATTGATGACATATATTGTCAAACTATTGCCACCTCCTCCTCCTCGTCTTCTTCATCTTCATAGTAGCGATTCCTCTTGATCATCTCTTCTACAGTCAGGGACTCCTCAGCCTCCTCGCCATCCCAGAAGCCCACATCCTGGGCTTTTTCTTCCACAGTTAGAGAGCATGTGTCTTGGGAAGACTGGAGCTCAGGAGAAGTGCTTAAGCATTGCACCGGTTTTTCCTCATCTTCCACATGGCCTGTCGGAACCTCATGTTGTTGTAGCTCAGGCTCCTTTTGTAGACCAGCTTCATTTTTTGTTTGCTGGGGCTCAGCCTCCTTTTTTGTTTGTTGTGTCTGTTTGAGAACAGAGGGAGGCGTCTTTTCTGTCCTACCAAGTTTAGCAGGACTCTCAACATTCTCCTTGGATTGGCTTTCACTGTCCTTTGTCTTTTCATCTGGGATTCTTGCCTCTTCTTGCACTTCAGTTTTGTCTGTTTCCACTTTTGACCGTGAATGAAGCTCCTCCAGTGAGCCTCGTCTGACCAAAGAAATCTTGTGAGACAATTGTGACTGTTGTTTTGTGGCTTTGGATAATGCCAAGCTTGGTGCCACAGAAAAGGGACGGCTCCGCTCTTTGAGTGAGGAACTACGTCGAAGACTTTTCAGTTCGGCTCTTTCAGGGCTCTGCTGAGCAGATGGAGCTTCCTCCTCTGGAGGCCACTTTGCTCTGAAAAGCTTGGATGAACCTTTTCCAACTTCAGTGGCTGGACTGGAGACTTTGGAGCTTCCATCACTGTCTGCAGGAGGTGGCCACGCAACTCTCAGTTTTCTTGTTTCCACAGAAGGGGTTTGTGGTTTTTCCATGGAGCTGGTTGAGCTGGTTTGACTTTTTGTCTCTAGAGCTGCAGCGAGGTCAGTGAATTTGGCCAGTTGTGACTCCTCCACTTTAGGGCTCAGCTGTTCTGTAGGCTTCACTAAGACAGAGTCTACCACAAAGGGCTTTGAGTTTTCATCTCTCTCAGGTTCCTCCTCATTTGTCCGTGGTGTCCACATTTCCTTGTATGGTCGATGGCCAAAGCCCTCATCATAGTTGCCCTTAGACTTGAATAGCTGGCTGAAGTGAGGTTTACAGTAGATGTCACCATGTAGGGAAGCATAATTCCCCAAACTGAAATAAACGGGACACGAAAGAAGACATATTATTTCCATATGAAGGATATCTAAAATCTGACCTCAGTAGGTTGTTGAAATTTACTAATATTGACTAATTATTTTAATACATAGACTGAGGCTGTCAAAATGATAAATGATAAAACTAGTTTATTAATATTGTTTACACACTGAGTTTGCATTAGTTTGTATTATTTAACATTAAAATGTTTCATTCATAATAATGTTTAATGGCAAATCCAACCTCACAGAACATAAATATAACAGTAGCAACAACAGGTAATACATAATGAAAATAATTAATTTATAACAACGTCTGCTTCACTTTTCAGCTTTTAAACACCTTTATACAAACCTTTGTACCACCCATAGACCTCAGTAACTTTTTATATACAGAGACAATATTATGGTTTGTGGTAAACTGACAGCTTAAAAAGAAATTTCCTTTTATTCTGATATAATATTAATAATTCTGATATGAGTAATAAACTCTCTGAAAAAAAGAAAAACATTTAGGATGCTGTATATTAAAGGTAATCTTGTTAAATCCAAATAACATTTACAGATCTTTATTGGAAAGGGTTTGAACAATGTTTTTCATGCTTGTTCAATAAATCATAAACAATTATTGCACATGCAACTGTGGAACAGTCTTGAAGGCACTTGTTGTTTACAGGCAGCAAGCAATTAAGGTTACAGTTACAATAACTTATAACCGTAAACAGACCTTTCTATTGACTCTGGGGAAGGAAAGAAAAAGAAAAGAAAAAAAAAAAGATGTCCAGGTCCCTGATTACCCCCGTGAACAGAGTCCTGCTATAGGGAGACTGAAGGACAGCTGATTGTCCTTCAAATGACAAACCATGTGACCTCCCAGAAATGTCTAGGAGCTTGCAAATGCCTTGTTGGAAGAGTGGAGTCACGCCACAAAGCTAGAACTGGCAAATCTGGTGCATCTGCTTGTCAAATGTCTTTGAAACTTATGTCCTCTGTTTATGCTTACTGATAAAAGTGAATCTGATCAATGTAAAAATGTGAATAAAAGCTTAGTAGCTCCATAGACTGGCAATAGAGACACAGAAATCTCTATTCAAAATATCTTCCTTTGTGTTAAGAAAATGAACAAAACTCTTATGGGTTTGGAACAACATGAGGGTGAGTAAACAATGACAGAATTTTCATTATTAGGTGAACTAACCCTTAAGTTGTATTGAAACCACAGAATATTCCTTAAGAGATCAGAGTAATTTAAAACAAAAACTGACCTGAGTTTGGTACTACAAAAGGCACAGCAGAAGCAAGTCTTGTGGTAAATCTGCTGATTGGCAACAAGTTTCTCCAATGGGTAAACAGTCTTTAGGCAGGACACACATCTTTCATGGACAGCCAGGTGAAATTTCTGTCCAGAGAAACGCAAGAGTTATAATCATCTTATCAGCAATGATATTCAGTATTTAGTATGAATATCAGATTTCTATGGTATAAAATCTCACATTCCATACTAGCAGTTAACAGACTGTCCCAAAATCTTTAAATAAATTTAATGTTCATATTCTATTCTCTACCACAGACAAACTGTATTGTTTTTGACTTTGTATTTGACTATTACGCTCAGGTCCGGAAGTATTCGGACACTGACTGAGTTTTTGTGCTTTTGCCTTTATACACCACTACAATGGATTTGAAATAAAACAATCAATATGTGATTGAAGTGCAGACTTTTAGCATTATTTTAAGAGATTCCACAAAACATATGACATTTACCATTTAGGAGTTACAACTATTTTAATCAAAGTACCTCTGTTTTGAAAGGCTCAATAGTATTTGGACAGTTGACTAAGAAGAGGTTAATTGACCAGGTGCTGTCCATTCCCTCATTACTTCAAGAAAAATTAAGCAGATAAAAGATCTGGAGTTAAAATGAGACATCAAATTGGCATTTGGAAGCTGTTTGACTGGAGCTACCAATATGAAGTCCAAAGAGATCTTGATGAAAGTGAAGGAGGCCTTCATTAAGCTGAAAAAAAAAACCCCAACATAAATCAATAAGAGAGATAGCAAAAACCTTAGGTGTGGCCAGATCAATGATTGGCTACATTCTTAAGGGGTGGTCACACTGCACTTTCGCTCCATTGACTTCCATTCATATGCATGCGAATGTGCCAGACCGGAAATGCAAGCCCATGCGAAAAGTTTCGCATTTCGCTGCATTCCAAAGTTCAAGCTTGGTGAACTCTGACCTGTGAATTCACATCACGTGAAGCCATATGACCAACAACAGATTGATACGTCACAGCATGACCTTGTAGCTGAATTTAAAAGAACATAAATTTAAAACCGCAGAGCTGCAGGAAAGTGGAGTAGATTGTATGTTTTTACATTTTAGATGTATTATTATATGTTATGTGTTGAATTAAAGTTTTTAAGATGCTGCATAGCGTGACGTCATATCACGACCGTTGCAGGATCCGAGGAACTTTCACATGCTCAAAGTCTAGTGTGACCGCGGCATTAAAAAGAAAGAAAGCACTGGTGTGCTCAACAACATCAAAAGGCCTGGAAGACAACTAAAGTGGATGATTGCAGAATCCTTTCCTTGGTGAAGAAAAACTCCTTCATGACATCAACAGAAATCAAGAATACTCTGGAGGAGGTACAACCCGAATTCCGGAAATGTTGGGACGTTTTTTAAATTTGAATAAAAGGAAAACTAAAAGACTTTCAAATCACATGAGCCAATATTTTATTCACAATAGAACATAGAGAACATAACAACTGTTTAAACTGAGAAATTGTACACTTTTATCCACTAAATGAGCGCATTTCAAATTTGATGCCTGCTACAGGTCTCAAAAAAGTTGGCACGGGGGCAACAAAGGGCTGAAAAAGCAAGAAATTTTGAAAAGATTCAGCTGGGAGAACATCTAGCAACTAATTAACTTAATTGACATCAGGTCTGTAACAGGATTAGCTATAAAAGGGATGTCTTAGAGAGCCAGAGTCTCCCAGAAATAAAGATGGGCAGAGGCTCTCCAATCTGTGAAAGAGTGTGTAAAAAAGATTGTGTAATACTTTAAAATCAATGTTCCTCAACATCAAATTGCAAAGGCTTTGCAAATCTCATCATCTACAGTGCATAACATCATCAAAAGCTTCAGAGAAACTGGAGAAATCTCTGTGCGTAAGGGACAAGGCCGAAGACCTTTGTTGGATGCCCAAGGTCTTCAGGCCCTCAGACGACAATGCATCACTCATCGGCATGATTCTGTCATTGACATTACTAAATGGGCCCAGGAATACTTCCAGAAACCACTGTCAGTAAACATCTGCAGATGCCAACTAAAGCTCTATCATGCAAAAAGGAAGCCATATGTGAACATGGTCCAAGAAGCGCTGTCGTGTCCAGCATGGCTTTGTAGTAGAAGAGTCCGGGTGCTGAATTGGCCTGCCTGCAGTCCAGATCTTTCACCATTTGGCGCATCATTAAACAAAAAAATACATCAAAGACGACCACAAACTCTTCAGCAGTTGGAAACCTATATCAGGCAAGAATGGGACCAAATTCCAACACCAAAACTCCAGAAACTCATAACCTCGATGCCCAGACATCTTCAGACTGTTCTGAAAAGAAGAGGAGATGCTAACCATGGTAAACATGCCCCCGTCCCAACTATTTTGAGACCTGTAGCAGGCATCAAATTTGAAATGAGCTCATTTTGTGCATAAAATTGTAAAATGTCTCAGTTTAAACATTTGTTATGTTATCTGTGTTCTATTGTGAATAAAATATTGGCTCGTGTGATTTGAAATTCTTTTAGCTTTCATTTTATTCAAATTAAAAAAAAAACGTCCCAACATTTCTGGAATTCGGGTTGTAGATACATCATTGTCATAATCTACAATCAAGAGATGCCTTCATGAATGTAAATACAGAGGGCTTACAACAAGGTGCAAACCACTGGTAACATTCAAGGACAGGAAAGCAAGATTAGAGTTTGGCAGAAAACATCTAAAAAAGTCTCCCATATTCTGGATTAAGATTCTTTGGACTGATGAAACTAAGATTAACTTGTACCAAACTGATGGGAAGAGAAAAGTATGGTGAAAGAAAGGAACAGCTCACGATCCAAAGCATACCACATCAAGTGTCAAACAAGGTGGCGGCAGCGTTATGGCATGGGCATGTATGGCTGCTAATGGAACGGGCTCACTGGTGTTTATTGATGATGTAACTGCTGACAGAAGTAGCCGGATGAATTCTGAGCTCTTTAAGTCTATACTCTCTGCTCACATTCAGCCAAATGCTACAAAACTGATAGGAAGCAACATCACAGCGCAGATGGATAATGACCCTAAACATACTGTGAAAGCAACTCAAGACTTTTTGAAGGCAAAGAAATGGAATATTCTTCAATGGCCAAGTCAGTCGCCTGACCTCAATCCAATGGACCATGCTTTTCAGTTATTGTAGACAAGACTGAAGGCAGAAAGACCCACAAACAAGCAGCAACTCAAGGTGGCTGCAGTGAAGACCCAAAGCGTCTCTAGGGAGGAAACTCGGAATTTGGTGATGTCCATGGGCTCCAGACTACAGGCAGTCATTGACTGCAATGGATTTTCATACAAGTATTAAAATTGTGCTTATATTTACAATTATGTCACTTTGTCTGAATACTATTGAGCCCCTGAAAATGGAGGTAGTTTGCTTAAAATGGCTGTAACTCCTAAATAGTAAATGTCATATTTTTGTGGAACCCCTTAAAATAAAGCTAAAAGTCTGCACTTTAATCACATCTTGATTGTTTTATTTGAAATCCATTGTAGTGGTATTGTACCTGTATAATAAAGGCAAAAGCACAAAAAATCAGTCAGTGACTGAATACAGGTAGAATTAAGCTTTTGTGTTTTAGATAAATAGAAATGAGTTTGCAGGCCACAGACCCTGGCCACTTTAGGAGGCTCCTTGTTCTCTGATACAGGAGTTGCCCCAATAGGACTCGATGTGTTTACATGCTCTCCTAAAGGAAACACAAATAAATGACAGATCACTACATACTCTACACGACTGTACACTATATACTGTACCTATCTTTGGCCTACCATTTTCTTTATAGTTTTTTTTTTTCCCCCCTGGTAATTTCCATTCATGACAATCAATCAATCAATCAATCAATCAATCAATCAATAACAAATACCCTTAATTCAGAAATTTACAATAAAGTAAGCTTCATATACAGCAAGACAATGGTGATTCTAGAGGGAGGGCTGACATGTCAGGACTAGAGAGCAATATCATGAGACAATGATTCATTTTATGAGATCTATCTATCTTAGCATTGCAAGCATGTGAAATTAAAGAAAATTGTAAGATACGTTTATTTGTTATACAATTAGTTCCTCATTCACCATGTTGGTCTGGGTTTTATTTTCTTTTAGCTTGCATTGTTTTTAAGGTTAAAGGCATGTCTGCATATAACCATAACTCACTATTTATAAAATCAGCTCATAGTTTCAGTATAGAATTGTAAATATAAAACAATGGACTCACCATTGATCTTTGTGCAATTTAACTCAGGGAGCGTGCTCTGTATCAAATCATAGAGAAAGAAGGAACAAACAATAAAGTAAACAAGAGTCTTGTTAAATCTTAAGGTAATCGCAAGGTAAACAATTTAATATTTTGACAAACATATGTTATACATAACATCATGAAACATTCATCTGTAAATTATAAATAGTGTAAATAATATTGAATTCAGTCTTAATACATCATTGAGAGATGTTTGTCTATTTAGTTTATTTAGACTAGATTTAGAAGGAAATCAGAATGTACCACTATCTGTCCATCACCAGCAGGTGGCGAAATCTCCTTATGATCCATGGAGGGAACACTTTCCTCTGTTTCTGACTGATTTGCCTGAAACAAATTACAGTCACTTCAAATCAGCATACTTTAAAAATAATCCAATAATGTATAAATAAATCAACACAATGCATATGTTACATGTGTCTTACCACACATTTTCTCACCCTAAGGGATTTACAGTACCGCCACACTTACATTCTTCTAATTCTTGAATGTATATGCCCTTGATTATTGGAAGTTTATTATTATTATTATTATTATTATTATTATTATTATTATTATTTGCTGTGGCATAGTTGTTCTGGAAAGGATGATGAATCTGTGAAAGAGGATTCTTAAACTCTGCAGTTACATCATTCCTATTATGCAGTTCATTTTCATGAAACAGTTATTTGAAACCATCATGAAAACACTTAGTTTAGCATGGTAATGTATATGACAATGTTAATGTATTTGGTCTTAGAGAAACAGATCTTCTAGGCTGCCGCTGCTGCTTCTGTTGATTATTGCTGCTACTGCAAAACAAGTACAAAGACTTGCTATTGCCAATACATACACAGACACACTGCTATGGGTGTATAAGACATACTGCTGCTGCACAAATAACATACATGAAATTACTCCTAGCAGATTCCCCTATACAGGTGGAGCTGGGGGAGGTGGATGGTTTTTGAGAGGGTTTCAAGAATTGCTTACAGCAAACACTGAACCGAACTATTTATATGTTCATTAGCAGGCTAATTGACTACAGATGCAACAGACACCAATCAGCTTGTGCCATATGGTGATAATGTGATAGCTAGCAAGATGCATTAAGGACCTATCAGCCTTCGCCATCTAGTGTTTCATGACAAAACTAGATTTATGTTTCAAAGAAGAAGGTTTTAGATTTTATATCTATATGGTAGTGTTTAGTGAATTTCAGGTGTAGTTTTTTTAAAAAAAAAAAGCAAAAAACACGTTGGGAATCATTAGGCAATTAACTGCATTACAAGCCAGAGTCTTGATTACCACAGGATAAACACCTTAACGTGCAGTATAAAAATTACATGCAAAACACTGTTTTACGGTTCGATTTCGAAGGGAACAAGATGCTGCATCATGGTATTGATGCTATGTGAATGTTTCACATGAGGTCTGAAACACTTGTATAAACTTGCCAACCTTGATGGGCTATGGCAGCCATTTGATGTATCTGGTGCACTAGCATAGTATATTATCTATCATAAAACATGTCATGGTGAATGTATCTAGTGATTCTGCCTCCACCCCTGTGTATGAGGAGTTAGTCAAAGTTATAACCCACACCACAGCTAAACTAGTTAAGATTGGCAGGCTGAAAAACAGGAAATCACCCTGAAGAAACTCAGTGAGCGGGTCATAAAAGATTCCCTTGAGTGAGCATTTCTCTCTGATCTCCACAAGGAAGAGTCGAGCTAGTGGGGAAATCATACCCCAGCTTCCATAGTAACCTCTGATAGTTAAATCATTCTAATGTGAGGGTATGAGAAGATGCCTTGGGTTGAAGAGTTGCTTGCAAGCAATCTCTCCCAAGGTGTGGCATTTGCCCTCTAAGCCATGTTAAATCTATATTGCGGCTGGTGGGCAAGGCTTACACAGCGGCGGTCTAGGCTGGTGGAGCCCTGTAAACCATGACTTTCTAAGAATACCTTTGCCATCCCTGTTGAAAAACCAGCATATGTTGGTTAGGTATGTTTTGAAGCATGGCAGCTGGTTTGAGCTAGTTTAAACTGGTCATGTGCTGGTCCTAAGCAACTAGCTCCTGCTCAGGACCAGCTAATAACCATCTTATTAGCAGTTGAGGACCAGCTTAAACCAATTTATGACCAACTAAGGACCAGATTAAACCAGCTCAAACCAGCTGCCATGCTTCAAAACATACCTAACCAGCATTTGTTGTTTTTTTCAACAGGGATTTCCTCTTAGGAGGACTGAGGGTTGAGTGGAGAGTGGATAGAACAGAGGATAACTCCCTTTCTCCTGCAGCCTTTTCCAGTTCTTTAAACTGGATGTTAAATTGTATGCTCTCCTCGGTTGGGTTGCTTTTAAGAGCTTTTTTAATTGGCAGAGGCCTGGTGACAGCTTAGGTAGCGGTGTAGTAGTCTGCCCCTTCCAGATTGGAAGTCATTGGCAGCAGCAGCTGTAGCTCCAGCCTGCCTGGTTAGGTCTGCCTCTAGAGGCTTTAGTCTATAGATTTGGTCTTGAACCAGTTTGTGGGAGCATCCAAACTAAGGGGTAATGAACTGTGGAATTAATTTTTGCCTCTAGGCACTAAGTTGGTCACTTAGTTTTAATCAATATGGCTACAGCCTGATTTCATAGCAGGTGAGCAGGCATTTATTCAGTATGGCGCAGTGGGAATTAATGTTCCCATAGCGTCAAGACCATGACACAGCATCAAAGTTCTCTTCGAAAGGGAATGTCTTAGGGTTATGTATATTTCAGATGGAAGATGGAAATGATACTGCGTTTCATTGCCATACTTCAGGCATGCCTGCGCATCTTCCTTCAGACAATTTAAATACAATGAAGTTTACGTAGGCACACGTTTTCAAGATTGGTGTGTTTATGCATGTCCTTCAGACACTGGCTAACATGAAGCATTCTTGTAGCATCAACACCATGACGCAGCGTCTTGTTCCCAACTCAGGGAACCGGGATACACCGGGTCATATCCCCAAGGCGCTTTACAGACTCTAGTAAGCCTACAGATACACATTCAGTTCAAGGTTGAATGAAGAACCAAACAACAGACTGCTTAAATGTAGTCTGCTTGCACAAAAATAAAAGTTAAATAATTATTAATGAAATAAGATAGATATAAATAAATAAAATGAAAATTAAATAAATGAACTAATTTCAGCAATCTATCAGATAAAATGTTATTTGTATCTGTACATGCTGTGGACTATACACATAGCAAACATACTCACAGAGCGAGGCACAGTAAGAGAAGCCTGTCTGGTGACTGTTAATTGATATTTCGCCATCCTGTCCTTGATAGAGGTGCTGCGCTTCAGACTGGGCGTACCTATGACAGAATGCATTTATTTATTTATTTATTTATTTATTTATTCATTCATTCATTCTTCCTTCTATCTATCTATCTATCTATCTATCTATCTATCTATCTATCTATCTATCAAATAATCTTCCTTCAGGAACTAGACATCATACAGAGAGACGTATTTCGTATTTACCTTTGTTTCCTTTTTGTGTGTCCACATCCTCTGAGCTGCTGTTCACTTCTGTATGCACCTGAGGAATTAAGTACAAACCATGTAAATCAGCCACAGACTGAAAACATCTGCTTATAAAATTTGACAGAAATTTGTAGTGCACATACAACAATGACATTCACATGTAAGAATAATAAGGAAATAGCACAAAGCTGACATCAACTTTTCTCTAACTATGCATCCACTAGAACATCTACTGTGATGTCTTCTAGAACTTCTGAAATTTTGTAGCTATAGTGCCAATCCTTTTAAGATAATTATCTTCACAAAACCTCAAAGTGAACACAAAACACAAAAAATCAGACCAATTAAAAACAGCGATTAGGTCTCTGTATGTACAGAATGTCTGTATGTCTATAGTGCATCTGCAGAAATTCTTGTGTGATGGAGTTTAATTGTTGGATGTGTTGTGCTCCTTTTCTGCTTTCTATTGAAGTGTTTGAAAGAAAGGATTTGGACTTCCCATCACTATTAGTAATGGAGGCTTTGTTTAATGATGAACTATTTTTGATATACTTTTGAGATTTTCCCTTATTATTTTTCCCTAATTATTCCCTTATTAAAGTAACACTCATAGTAATGTGATATCAAACATAGATATATCGGTCAGTTTTTATGAATTTCTCCTTTAAATTAATTTTGAGGTCCAATAAAATAAATGTTTTTGTTAACACTGTTTTTTACACATCAAGATTTAAGACTAAGATTATTTAAGAATTTAAGAATAAGATCAAAAAAGAAAGAAACAAATTTAACACCTGTAAGTAAATAATGTGCATTTGTGACATATATCTGTGTACTTTTTATTTATTTATTTATTTTTTTAAGAAAAGCGCTATAAAAATAAAGTGATCGTGGTTGTATCTCTCTATTAGTGCTACTGGATCTTAGCACTGCGTTCGACACTATCGACCACAACATTCTTTTGAATAGACTAGAACACTTTGTTGGCATTAGTGGAAGTGCATTAGCATGGTTCAAATTGTACTTATCTGACCGCTATCTATTCATAGCAGTGAATGAAGAGGTATCATATCGATCACAAGTGCAGTATGGAGTACCTCAAGGCTCAGTACTAGGGCTGTTAATTTTCACGCTTTACATGTTACCCTTGGGAGATATCATCAGGGATCACGGTGTTAGCTTTCACTGTTATGCTGATGATACTCAGCTCTATATTTCTTCACGGCCCGATGAAACATACCAATTTGAAAAACTGCACAGTCGATATAAAAAACTGGATGATGAGTAATTTCTTACAGCTAAATTCTGAAAAAACAGAGGTGTTAATTATCGGACATAAAACCTCTGCATGTAATAACCTAGAACAATGTCTAAAACTTGATGGCTGCTCTGTCAATTCTTCTTCATCAGTTAAGAACCTAGGCATGCTATTTAATAGCAATCACTCCTTTGAAAGCCACGCTTCTAGCATTTGTAAAATAGCATTTTTCCATCTCAAAAATATATCTAAATTGCGACCTATGCTCTCAATGTCAAATGCAGAAACGTTAATTCATGCATTCATGACCTCGAGGCTAGATTATTGCAATGCTTTATTGGGTGGTTGTTCTGCACGCTTAATAAACTCCAGCTGGTTCAAAATGCAGCAGCTAGAGTTCTTACTAGAACCAGGAAGTATGACCATATTAACCCGGTTCAGTCAACACTGCACTGGCTCCCTATTAAACTTCGTACAGATTTTAAAATCTTGCTAATTACTTATAAAGCCCTGAATGGTTTAGCACCTCAGTACTTGAGCGAGCTCTTATCGCATTATAGTCCTCCACGTCCACTGCGTACTCAAAACTCAGGCAATTTGATAATACCTAGAAAATCAAAATCAACCGCGGGCGGCAGATCCTTTTCCTATTTAGCGCCCAAACTCTGGAAAAATCTACCTAACACTGTTCGGGAGGCAGACACACTCTGTCAGTTTAAATCTAGATTAAAAACCCATCTCTTTAACCTGGTTTACACATTATACACTAACACATTTCTGTTATTCAAATCCCTTAAAGGATTGTTAGGCTGCATTAATTAGGTCAACCGGAACTGGGAACACTTCCCATAACACACGATGTACTTGTTACATCGTAAGTAGAATGGCATCTATGCTAATATTAGTCTGTTTCTTTGTAAGATGGTCCTACGAAGACCACCTCTGAAGAACAATACACTCTTCAACATGTTTCAAAATGGATTCTCTGAGTAATTTCAAAATCACATTATGTCTGAAATTTAAAATTCAGAAATGGCTACATTTAGAACATGAACATACTTAAATAAACCAGGTTACATCAGTTAGGGGAAAAGGCAAGGAGACAGATGGAATAACAAACAGTGTGTAGTCTGCGGAAGGTTTTGTAGTCGTCCACAGATCTGGTGGGGTTTAAAGAGTATGTGCATACCAGTGGCATGACATCATCAACAAGCATGACGCAAACAGATGGGGAATACTATAACTGAGTGTGGCATAACATGTTTTGCGTGTACCAAGGTGAGCATGACAACATGTATAGGACTAAAAACATTTTTGTAAAGCTTCTATCAGTAGCCCTCCATCTGAAAACAAGCCATTAACTCACTACACATTGTGATCAAATTCAGATTGATTCCTCAGTTTATAAAACAGCACAAAAATAGTAAGTGCATAAGTGTAAACAATTAAAGGTCTAGTGCTAAAAAACATACTGTACACATGTAAACACAGACACAAGAATGTCTCTGAAGGAGGGAACGGAGACGTCACGTCGGTGACCTACGAATTGGGGTCTCTCTGTGACTCGGAGTGACCGACTGAAAGGGAACTGCTAATGCCCTGCCAATTATAGTCCTGGTTGAAATATATTTAAAATGCACTTTTTGTTAGTGAAATGCTTAATTATAGTTATTTAATTATAGCATTTTAAAAGGCAACTGTCCATTAAAGGGAGCTTGCATCTACAATTCCCGTATTTGGGTAAAATGTGTTTAAAAGCAGAAATATGTATCTCACATTTTTTTGTTAAAGTGCTTGTTTTTTCTTTTCTTTTTTCTTTTTTTTTACATTGTATTTTATTAGTTACTGGGTTTGCACAGGTAAGGAAGCAATTTCATTACACTAGTCCTACATTAACAGATATAATGTTTAAATCTTGTGGCCAGTGGGGTGCAATTTCTGTCCCCTTATCCCCAGGACTTTTTTTCCTTTGTCTTTTCAGCCATTTTGAGAAGCAAGATACAACTCAAACAACTGCCTCACTGTGATAGAACAATAGACATACTTGTGTCTGCATCACACCCCTTTGGTTTGGGGAATTTTAAAGAGCATGAGTCAGAGCCATAGTAACAAACTCCACCTATAGCTAACTAAGATACTTACTAATAGACCACATTAATAAATACAAATAAGCAGCTGAATCTCCCTGGGTGAATCTTATGAAACATGCAAAGAACATGACTGGGTCTTTTTTTTTTTTTTTTTTAACAAATTTTCCTGTTAAATTTTCATTAGCATAAAACATAACACCAAAAATCATTTTCATTACGGTAAAATTTATTGAACTTTTATGTTATGAACAGGATAAAGACTGGAGAAGAGTCGAGAATTATCTTCAAGAATCAGATATAGCCATTTAATTTTACTTCATATTTTATTTGCTATTGCAAACCTAAGCTTTGATCTCTTATGTTGTATAAATACATACCTCTCAGTTCTAAAGAGGTGTATTAAAGGGATAGTTCACCCAAAAATGAAAATTCTGTCATTAATTACTCACCCTCATGTTGTTCCAAACCCATAAGACTTTTGTTCATCTTTGGAACACAAATTAAGATATTTTTGATGAAATCCGCGAGCTTTTGTGACACGGAAGAGAAGAAATTGTTGAATAAAGTCTTTATTTTTGTTTTCTTTGCACACAAAAAGTATTCTCGTAGCTTCATAAAATGATGGTTTAACCACTATCTATTTTACATGGACTATTTTAGCGATGTCCTTACCTTTCTGGGCCTTGAATGTGATAGTTGCGCTGTTGTCTATGCAGGGTCAGAAAGATCTCAGATTTAATAAAAAATATTTTATTTTGTGTTCCAAAGATGAACGAAGGTCTTACGTGTTTGGAACGACATGAGGGTGAGTAATTAATGGCAGAATTTTCATTTTTGGGTGAACTATCACTTCAATGGTCAAAGAAAGTATGGAAAAAGTTCTCTCTCCATTATCAACGATGGTTTCTGCAAAGTGTGAATCTGCCAGCAGCAAATGGGAAAAGAAAGAAGCTTAAAAAAGACTTTAAAAAAAGAAAGTAGATTTGAATGAGACTGAATGAAAGACCACTGCACAGGGCAAATGATTTTTTTCACTACAGATACAGATAATTATTTCTTAAATTTAATAAAAATGTCAAAATGTATGCTTATTATGGTTTTGCAGCACAAAAAGACAGCCTTTGAGGAGTGTTTACCATCAGATAACACCAAAGCCAGTTATATTCTTATAGAAAAAATAATAAAATCCTTAAAATTCAAGGCACTAATGTTTGCCTACAAAACCACCACTGGCTCTGCACCCCTTTACCTAAATTCATTACTTCAGACTTTTGTGCCCTCTAGAAACTTGCGTTCTGCAAGTGAACATCGCTTTATTGTGCCATCCCAAAGAGGCACAAAATCACTTTCACGGACTTTTACATTACACATCACTTCCATTTTTATTTGACCCTCTAACTCTAGCACTCTCTATTCTAATTCCATTTTATCTACTTGTTTTCTTATTTTTTTTATTTAAACAAAAAAAAAAAAAAAAAAAAACACGACCTTCAAACACTTGCACTCTATTCGTTTTCTAACTGCTTGTTTTCTTTACAAAAAAAGCCTCTAACACTAGTTTTCTCAATTTTTTTTCTATTCTATCTACTTTTCTTTTTACTTATTATATAATTAAAAAAAAAAAAAAAACCTTGCTATGTGTACTGCGTTAGGCTAACCGCATATTATTGCTTGCATATAACCACAAATAACTTACACATTATTTCTCTTTTGTTGATTTTGATTGCTTCTATTGTCCTCAGTTGTAAGTCGCTTGGATAAACGCGTCTGCTAAATGTCTAAATGTAAATGTAAAAAATAAGATGTTCATTAGAAAATATTTGAGAACTACTTAAGAATTTTTCAGGTATTTCAGGATGGAAAAATGCATCCTGGACCTGGAATATGCTTCCAAAATCCAACAGAATAATGTCAAAAAAATAAATAAAATGTCAAATAATGTCTCCCAGCGTCAAATAAAACATGTATTATCTGAATTAGCACAGTTCGTGGTGTTTACTGTATTTGTATCAGAGGTTTCTAGATATTACTTTTTTTTTTTTTTTTTTTTTATATATACAGGTCTGATTTTGCAATATTTTGGATTTTATATTGTGTGCTAAAAAGATTCTTCACTTTTTTCCCTTTTTTTTTTTTGCTTGGTCTTGCTTGGTAGAATATCATTTATTTTCTGGTCAGACAAAATAAGACTTTGACAAAGAGAAATATTTCTAATATGTTTTTTCCTTAGTTTTCATCCCCTGCCTCTGCCAAGTGTTCACAAAAAGAAAAACAGTAATGAGAATATCAAAATAGTGAAAATTAAAAATACTCTAAAGTAAAATGTATTTGTTTGGGAGAAAATTGCTGTGCTTCCAGTATCTAATAACTGAAGCTTATCGTGAAGACAATGTTAGATTCAGCGACTGTTTCCGAGTGCAGATTGCTATCTCAACATTACCATGGAATGAGACATTCCAAAAGAGTCCAAGGAATCAAGTAGGAATGTGAGCACATGCCAGGCCTCTGACAAAGGGGGATGGGCACTCAGTGAAAGGAGGTAAAGCCAAGAAACCTGTATTCATTTGACACATGTCTATATCAAGTTGTTATGTACAGGTAAATTGGTAAGGTAAGGTAAGACAGAAGTTATACCAATTTATTCTGCACCTGTTCTGCATAAAGCAACACATTTTTTTTTTTAATCAAACAGTTCTGTTTAAATGCATCTAATTTGGAGTTAGATGTATTTATTCTTTTGATAATGAGCTACTTAAAATAAAGTTATTCCAGAAGATATTAATATCATTGCTGTGTATAGTATCTTGAAAATTCAATATATACATTAAGTTTACACAATTGAACTGCAAATCAGATTAAACCACAAGTCACAAAGGTTAAAAGAATATTACTAAAGTCAGTGCCAGTGCTTGCAACATCTACACCCTTCAAACACTACAGTGCTGCTGTGTGTGGGAGAGGAGAGAGAGAGAAACTCAAACCTCAACATCTAACAGATTAATAAGTTCCATCTGAACTTATTCTTATATATTACATTTATCTTTTGATAACTCTTTTGTGTCATTGAGTCATTAACAGATATTTTGCAATGTAAATGACACTCATCGACAAATGTCTGAATATATAAAAAATAGTCTGCCTGTCAACACATGTACTTTTGAGATTAATTAAATACTGCATGTTCAATGGTATTAATTCCTTAAACTCATTTCATTCTGTTTTATAGACCTACTTTTTTTAAAGGTAGTGGGAGTAGCATCTATCACTATTTGCACTTAATGTAAGCGAGACTTGCAATGCAAACAGTATCTATCATATTTACACTAGTGTATTTTAATGCCTTGAATTTTTGATGTACTGTAATATTTGATGTGCTTAATTATGTGTGTTAGTTATTGTACTACTGGGAGTGAGATTTGTTTTTCCATATTACATTCATTTGAAATGAGAATTTTCACGTTACTGTAATTTGCACAGAAATTGAGTTTGTCATAAAATAGAATTTAAATTCAGTTGTCCTAAATAGACTAGAAAGGAAGTAAAATATAGAGAGTGCAGAGAGAGGTAGCCTAATGAAATTCAAATGTGACTCTCACCTTGCTTTTGCCCTTTTCATACATCATTTTGAGGTTTTTGAGGGGCAGGGCTGGTTTCTCCGCAGGGGAACATGGATCGGATGTAGTCATACTTTCTGCCTCCTCTTTTACACACTTCTTTTGTTTAGTCTCCATGTCTGCCTTTATTTTTGCAGGTCTTTCATGGGAGGTTGACTCTTGAGTCAGGCTGGGCTGTCGCATGAGCTTGCTGGAGGAAGCAGGTGGTTCTTGAGGATTGCTGGGTTTGCAGGAAGCAGACCGAGCTGTCAGGCTCACAGGTGCCACACGCAGCTGAGGAGTAGATTTCTCCTGATGTGTCTGTTCCCAGCGTTTCTTCAGTACACTCAGGTTTCCTGATCGCAGGGACGGAGGTGCACTGTCAACAGACTGAGAAAGAGTGAAAATTATTGTCATGTAGAGATCAATTACAACAAACATACAGTAAAAAAAATAAAAATAAAAACACCTCTGGTGAATTCCAACTACTTTTACATGTTACAAGAAAATAAGTGGGGCTTGTCACAATGTTAGGGTGTTGCTATGTGGTTGCTAGGGTATTGACAAAGTGTTACTTACAGGGTTATCAATTGTATACTCCTCTCCTGCACTGCATATATCATTCATATCTTATGTTATGTTGTAAAATCAAACTAATCTAAATAAATAAATAGTTAGTTAGTTAATTGAAATATAACTGAAATAAATATAAATATAAGACAAAAAATTTGACCTAAATAAAACATAAAATGTTACCTTGACAACCAACTGAAATAAGTTTGTTAAAGCACTAAAATTACTGAATGTAAATATTTTAGGATATTTTGTTTGGAATAGAAGTGTCAATGTAATTCAACTCCACGGCAACAGGCAAACATTTGAACATGATGAGATATGGGATAATACCTCCACATGAGGCTACTACAACAATCCAGGAAAACTCAGAACAGCTGTTTAAAACATTTCCACATAAACACAGTCAAGGTTTAATCACTACTAGAACACTCACCAAATAACACCCAATAATGACACTGCCCCAAAACACTATCATTTCATCAAACCACCAAATGTTGTTGCATCACTGGTTTAGTACATGAATCCATGAATCAACTTTTTGATAGTTGTTGTTTTTGCTTTTGTTTATTTCAAAGTGCATTACATCACTGACATCATGTCGAGCAGAATACCAGTACTGATGTGTTTAAAAGAGTTACAACTTTCCAAAAGACAATTCAAACATAAAATGGCTGTTTTCTTTAGCATAATATCTCACTACTCCAAGTCAATACAGGATCAATAGATAGAGGACTGCATTCATGCAACAGTCATTGTGAAACCATGCTGAAACAAGACGCCAGAAAGAGATTTGTAGGAGATGAGAGGAAAGACCTGGATGGACAGGGCGCTCTTTAAGTCTTTTCTCAGTTCTGCTTTCTCCGAGCTCCTTGGGCGCTGGACATCAGTGATAAAGCTCTAACAGATGTGCAGCAGGCAAGAAACTTGTAAGAACTAGTCCAGCCCAACAGAACAGCCCACATGAAGGAAGGAAAAAGAGAAGAGAAGTGAAAGGAAGGGGGGGGGGGGGGGGGCTTATGAGATGGAGGGGTGGGAGATGATTAAAAGGCGCCTGCAGTGAAACCTGCATACAGGAAATGATACATGTGATGAAATTTAACTCTTTCCTGTCTATTTCAGATGCATGATGTTGTAAAATTCAAGAAGACAAACAAAAAAAAATAAATAATAAATGAATAAATAAATAAATACATAGGGAAAAAAATAGAAAAAAACAGGAAAGCATTTCAATCAGGACATAAAGACTGCATTAAAACTGATGTGTTTTGATGACTTACTACTGGGAGTTAACAGTAAACCACCTATCATTACATTCACTAACCTTCTGAAGGAACTGAAACAGATAACGTCTTGCACTGATTCTAATGTTTTAAAAGTAAACGTGCAAAGAATCAGTTAAACCAAAAACAAAAAATCTGATATAATTTACTCAACCCTCATGTCATGTCTTGTAAAACACAAACATAGAAATGTTAATGAATTTATTCTCTTTTTTATATAACAAAATATAACCTAGAGACTGTATGGGGTAAAGGAGAGTACAGTTACATTAGTACATTAAATTATAGTAAAACCAGTCAAACTTACATATTTTTTCTTCTCTGCACTTCCCTCCTCAGCGGCTTTCTGATATCTGAAAAAGAAAAAAAAAAAAGAAAAAGAAAAGTACAATCAAGCTAAACATTTTTGATCGACATTAGAATACATTTTTCTCTTTTGGTTTAATATGCACAAAAAACTATTTCCCTGAAAAGTATAAACACTATTGCTCAATTAAAACAATGCTCTGTTTGTTGTAGTATCCATACCCGTCTGACACAGCTTGAATTTTGTGTGGGACTATATTTGTCTGATCAATATCACATGTGGGAAACCTGGAAACCTCTTTGAAAAACACTTTGATTACACTTAAGGTAAAGCTATACACTTGAGTAAAAGAAGAACTGCCTAAGTGGTGGAAGGTCATTATAGCCTTCTCAGGGGACATTGATTGGTTACATCTCAAAAAAACATATAGTGATTGGATATCAATGCAAGTTAATTAAAAACCAATACATTTAATGGAACAGATTATTAACATTGCTTAGTTGTTCAAAGCTTATGGCCCTGAGCTGAAAACAAAGAAAGAAAAAATAATGAATGTTGGTCCAAATGTATATGGTAAATTGCTGCCCCCTACTGGCACTAGCAACAAGCATTTTCATCTTTCCTTTCTTTCAGCTTTCACTTGAAGGCCATAAGAATCGTGTCAGAAAACCAGTGTTGTAGATTAACTGTTTTTACTATAAACTGAATTTATAATTATTTTTTATTATTTTATTATTATTATTTTTTTTTTTACAGCTGTGTTCTCTAGTGATGGCAAATAAAAGCTTTGTGAAGAAGTAAAGCTTTCCTCTACACTGTATGGATAAAACATTTCACCACTTGAAGCTTTTCAGGACAGTTTACTTTCTGGTCATCTGGTGGACAAAATGTTGAAAAGCATTTACAAAACTAACATTACAGATGCTGGTTTTACATCTGGTTCTGCAGCTGACACTCCATGAACATTTTATTTACTTTTAAAGAAATAATAGCCATTGTTGAAGTGATTAAGTCAGTTTAGTGTATTAACTCCAAAATAATAAAATGAATAAATCGTACATTTATAAATAAAATATGCAGTCTGTTTATTTTAACCATGCCCCAGTTCTTTGGCTGTTATTTTATACACAATTTATATAGACTTCATATTGTATTAAAATTAGAAAAATCATGCTTGGGCTGACTCCCTTGAACCATTTTTGACAACAATTCAATTCATTCCTTAAAATACATTTTAATATAAAATCCACTTCTGTGGTTGTGTTGATATTTTAAAGTTATGACCATTTTTAAACTGGTTGGACCATTTCCATTATATTGCTAATGAATAACAATCCTATTAGCAACCCAAGTTTTCTTTCTACTGTGTCTCTTGTGTCTCTTTTTAATTAGCATCCGCCTGGTTCAACAAAAGGTTAAAAGGATTTTCCAGTGGCTTTTTTATTATTGCAGAAAATAATCTGTGTGACCATCAAAAATGCATTATTCCTAAATGACCATCAAAATAATCTTTACAAATATTTAAGTATTCCCCATAGCCATGTGATAAGCACTGATAATATGAAGAGAAAAAGTGAATATCACTTACTTGGAAAAGCGCTCAGTGATGGCATTGTTCTTGCCACGGCTCCCAACCAATGAGATCTCTTTGGCTGTGATCCGTAAAGACTGTGACGCCCACTGTTTCCTGCTAAATGGCCCCACATCCATCTCTGCCAAATAGAAAATCAAATATGAAACACAAAACAATTAAGGGAACAGCAAACATGTAAAAGGTAATGTTTAGAAATTTGAAACTACTGTTGTTTACAACAAACATTATAATTAATAATTTGGCCTAAAAAATGTTCTAATGAATAAACAGTGTTTTAATATTTAAAATGTGTGACAACTTGCCCCATGACACTCTTGCTCTAAGAACACAGCTCAATGTTTTCATTAAAACCGAACTTCAGTATGTAACTGACATACCTGAATGTAAAATTCCCCAGATGTGTCACCCCACATCCTTATATAGTGCACGTTTTGAGGAAACAACCATTAGTCATGTCTGAAACCTTAGCAGACATCATCAGGTGCATTCATTCAAATAACAAGTGTACAGCCATTGTACTGTACACTCAATGACTAGAAAATACCTATTATGTACTGTGAGTGTACATGTACTGTGAGTGTACATGTGAGTTGTTGAATGATTTCCCACATTCCCCTCGGTGTACTGACGCTCTATGACAGAGGACGACTGAAGCCAAGCCAAGCTCAAAATTTTAAGCTGATAGTTGATTTTATCCCTCAGTAAATTAGACAACAGGAATATTACAGTACATCTCATTTGCATCTCAAAATGCCTTCTATGTCCTCCTGCCCATCCCCCAAAGCCTGCTACTCGCCATAGAAGAGCCCTGGCAATGGAAGGATGCCTCTCATCAATGCTTCCCATACGGCCATCCGGTGATCTCAAAGAACATTTCCTAAGAGCAAATTTCCATGCTTTCCATTGTTTAAAATGTTGTGTTGTGAGTGTGGCTCTTGTGGCACAGGTCCTGCATGCTTCATTCTCCACGCAGCGCCTCGATTCACAGTATATTTCATACATGAGGATCAGTGCCCCTTACCTGCAGCAAATGGCTTGATCTCTTTCGGCCAGTGCGCAGACGATCGGCAAGGCCATGGCCAACCTGGTGGTGCTGGAGCACCACCTTTGCTTGAATTTAACAGAGATCAAGGACACTGACAAGGTCACCTTCCTCAACTTCTCTGTGTCCCCCATGGGATTATTCAGCCCTGCAGTGGACGGTTTTGCTGAGCACTTAATGGCAGCACAGAAGTCATCGCAGCCAAAGCGTTCTAGCTCGGCGGTTGGTTAAAGTCACTAGAAAGCTCCATCCTCCCTGCAGCCTGCAAAGTCTGAGCCTAGGCGCCATTTCCTAAGCACCAGGGACCCCGCCCCAGAGTAATGTTGGACTTTGAGCTGCAGAAGCCATCCTGATCTCAACACAGAGAGGAAGAGGAGAGGGTCAGGTCCCAGCGAGACCAGACTGTCCTCAAAGAAGTCTCGCCTCACTCTCCATTTCCCTGCTTAGCTCTGGGTGATAGAAGCAATGTTCAAGCTGTTCCCGTCCTTCCTGTTCAGTATGCGCCCAAGCAATTGAGAGATTCGGTTCTCCGGGCCGAAGCGCAAAGTCTGCTTGCAAAAGGGGCCGTAGAGATGGTTCCCTTAGCAAACAGTGAGTCAGGCTTTTACAGCCATTACTTCCTCATATCCAAGAAAGATGGTGGGCTCATCCTCGATCTCAGACACCTGAGATGTGCAGTGATGAAATGCCAGTTCAGGATTTTGACTTTGAAACAGATCTCTGCACAGATATAAACTGGGGGATGGTTTTCATCAGTGGATCTAGAAGACGCTTTCCTTCACATCCAGATAGCCCCACATCACAGACCATTCTTGAGATTTGCATTCGAGGGGATGGCTTATCAATATATAGTCTTGCCCTTTGGACTGTCTCTGGCCCCGCACACTTTTATGAAGTGCGTGGATTTCTTCATAATGGGAATCCGCATTATGATTTGCCTCAATGATTGGCTTGTGTTAGCCAGATCGAAGCTCAAACTTCTCGCTCACATGTGGCTGAGTATCAGCGACCTGTAGCAACTTGGAGCGGCTAGCGGCATGATTCAGATTGAATCATGTTCTCCAGTTCTCCAGAGGATGCTCTGCCTCATGTCAGCTGTCTCCTGAGATGCTGTTGGGATGAGATTGCATGGGATGTCTTTGCCTCAAGGTGACCCACCGCTGTGCCTCTTTGGAAGGCTCCTCACCTGTTTCAGACAGGCTTCCCATTGGGACTGACCTCCAGAAGGAAGGTGGTCACGACAGATGCATCCAACTGTACGAGCACTGTACAAGGCTCTTGGTCCAGCCTGGAGCAATGGCATCACATCAACTTCCTTGAGATGATGATGTATTTTCTAGCCCTAAAAACATTCCTACCTGCCTTAAGAGGACACCATGTTCCTTGTCCACTTGGACAATATGACGGTGGTAGCCTTTACAAATCACCAATGCAGTGTCAGGTCACACTCCCTTTACAGGATGGCAAGATGCCTCCTTTTATGGGCACAGTGCAACTTACTCTCACTGAGGGAGGTTCATGTTCCAGGCAGACTGAACCAAAGAGTGGACATCTCTCTCAAGCAAGGGGCATGATCTGGCATCCCTGGCCCGAGCTATAGAGCCTTCATGTTTGGCCCCTTGACGGGAGTCTTTACAGCTCTGCGCAAGGGTGGCTAACACTATTTTGGAGGCTAGAGCCTCTCCTACGAACCGCCTCTATACTATCAAGTGGTTAATCTTTTATAAGACTGAATCCACCTTGTCCTAATTCTGTGCCGACATGGGACTTATCCACAGTCCTTAGGGCCTACAAGGCCCTCTTTTTGAGCTGCTCAAGGTGGCTGAATTATGGCCCCTATAGCTCAAGACCGCCCTACTTCTGGCTTTACCATCGGTCAAGCAAGTGGGCAGTTTACAAGCACTGTTAGTCAGTGCTTCATACCGTGAGTTTGAGCCTAATGACTGTAAAGTTGTCTTCAAACCAAGACACGGCTATCTGTCTAAAGTGCTCTCCATTCCGTCCAGAGCACAAGTCATCACCCTTCTAGCTCTTCCTAACCAAAAGAATGAGCAGGATCCTAATTTACTTTGCCCGGTTCGGGTTCTTAGAGTATACATAGAGCGCTCTATCCACTTCTGGCATTCAGAGCGGCTCTAGTATGCTTCAGAGGCCGCTCTAAACGTCTGCCAGTTATGAAGTAAAGACTATCCCGCTGAATAGTTGATACTGTAGCCCTGGCTTACACATCAGTGGGCTTACAGTATCTTATTGGAGTGAGGGCCCACTCCACCAGAGGAATAGCCTTCTCCTGGGCATGGTCCAGTGGAGTTTCAATAGGTGACATTTGTGCAGCTGCCAGGATGGCTTCTCTACACTTGCTAAAACATGACACTATTGAATGCGTTCCCCATAAGCATATCACTGGGAGAGACCTGGTTACTAAAATAACCTTGGTTCCCTGAGATAAGTGAACCAGCGTTGCGTAGGCTGCCATGCTATAAGGCTGCACGTGAGTTGATGACGGTTGCTATCATTTGAAAAATTCTGACAAAATGCAGCTACACGAGCGTGAACAAATCAGGCTTCAGTATCAGAGTAAACAGGAGTTTCCTCATAATAATATCAATCCAATGCTCGTCCCTTATCTCAGGGAACCAAGGTTAAGTCAGTAAGCAGAGCGTTTTCAACTTTACCGATGACTGCAAGCCATAAATCTCACCAATCGGTAAGGCGACGCACAGCTGATGTCACTAAACACATCAAGTCTTCAGTACTGCTTCTTAACATGTTATCACCACCAAATGCTCTGATATATGTAGCCTAGAGGTGTGTTTGACTTCATGTGTTACTGCACAGACCAATTTTCTTCTGACTTGCAATTAGACAAGATGACGCCAGCACCACATCACTGTGACATATGCCATCAAAATACAGTAAGAGCGATTTGAGAGCTGTCAGCTGGCACATTCTGCTATTATTGTATATACTGGTGATATATAAAGCAGTAAAGTACTGAAAAAAGTGTTTCTGTTGCTACATGAAAATATCTGAAGTGTCTGAAGCCATCGATGTTTAAAATTCAGTTTTATTCCTGAATTTTAAACAGAACTGAGGTTGCAAACAGAACACCTAGAACAGCAAAGTTTGTCTTTATATGTTGAGAAAGCCTTGTTTAAAAGTTCTGAACAGAAGTTTGAAAAGCCTTGACATCTGAAGGTTAATAGGACTTAAGTACAGATGGTTTTCTTGACCAGGGTAGAAGAACACCCAGGATGAAATTAACTGTTTTTCAAATTCAAATTTATTTGTATTACAGTTCAGTAAATTACTCTTCCTAACATTCCAATTCAACTTTCAGTTGAGTGTGGCCAATTCAATTAAAATTCCAACTCCAATTAATTGAAAGGGATTCTATTCTGATTTTTTATTTATTTATTTTTTTTTTGCACAACCTTGATAATACCAATTGAGGCATTATATTATACTGTTTTACAAAGTTCTTTAACCCTAGTCCTGGAGGGCCAGTGTCCTATAGACTTTAGTACAAATCCCAATTTGCCAGTCCTCACTCTTTCATTAATTTTAGCTGCTGCTTGCACACATAGCACAAGCTAAAGCCATCAATGGGTGAATTACATAGCCAGACCAACAAGGACAGTGGTTATTAACAGTGAGATACAGAGGACTTTTACCTGAGAGGTGAGACCTTCGGACTGAACATTTGACTAAACCTAACGCTACATATCAACACAGATTTAAAACACACATACATCATATAGTAAAACTATATAAACAATTTGTTGATTAATATAGTTTCAAGATAATAAAAATGAGAAAACAGGAATGAATATGTGCATGCAATAATTGTTGTTGTTGTTTTTGTTATTGTTATTATTTTACTAACATGAAAGTGATTAATCCTAACGTACCTTTCATTGTTTTGTCCTGCTGTTAATATATTTAGTGTCCTAATATTCTGTAGTCTGCACTTTTTCTGTGTGATTTTTTATCTGATTTTCATGGCTTCCAAGAAGTGAAAATACTTTCCAGTCTCACTCACTTACTTGCTCAGTCTAAAGCAATGGCCAAGAAAAGCATCAAATGAAAATCTACAAATTGGCAAATAATGAACAGTGAATAAAATACATAAATAAATAAATAAATAAATAAATCCTCACAAAATAATAAGAGAGAGGGACATGGGGGGAATGATATACAGATTCATCACAACTTTTAAAAGGAAATGATGAGTTACTTTTTGTCTAAAATACATATACTGCATACTTTGCATATCAGATGACACATTTCCTTTAGTGCTGCAAATAATGACCTTTGATCGTATACTTTGATAATCTTCCTCAGCAATGATTGACATAACCACAGCAAAGACCTAAAAACTGAATCATCAAAAACACAACAACCTGAATACCAGTATATGATGTCATATGCATCAAATAGTAACCAGGATGGAGCAAACAAAATATCCCTACGTTCCCAAAAGTACAAAAGCCATCAGCTGTCAGTGATTAGGGATGAATAATGTACAAAGACATATTTTTTTGAAAGGGTACTGGTCCAGTGCCAGCTTTTGTACTTTTTTTTTTTTTCCAGAGAGTGTCCAAATAACTCCTCCAGACAGTGCTTGTGTTGCCATTAATGAACTTAACGTTTCATGTATATACAGTACATGTACATGCAAAATGTATGTACATACATGTTGTTAATATTGTAGCTACATTTGGAGTACCTGCATGCAATTACAGATGTAATTACATTGCAAACTTACTCTTACAATTGTGTCATTTTATCTGAAAATTGTGCCATTGTGTCACCCATGCGCATTTCGCTTTAAAACCATAAGACAAAAAAGAAATGAAGATATTTTGAATGAAACCTGACAGATTTCTGTCCATCCATTGAAAGTTCTTGCAAAAACTTAAAACATTGAAAATTACAATAAGACATAGTAAAATTAATCATCTCTTTAATCTCTTCTGAAGAGGCACAATCACTTTATATGTTTACATTTTTTAATTAAGTACAGTTAAGTTTCCTGTCAGGATTGTCTTGTGTCTTGTGTTTCCCTACCTCTTGTATGCCCTTATTTGGTTCTGTTCCTGTTCCTGTCATTATTAGTTAATTCTCTTCCAGATGTGTTTATTTAATTATCTCATTTACATTGTGTATTTATAGTGTGTTCTGCCCTGTGTTTCCTGTCCGGTATTGAACGTCATCCCTTGTCCTACGTGAATGTCTTCCCTGCCTGTTATCTGTACTTACCTGTTGGATCATTAAAGACTCAAGTTTTGGTAAATTCCTTGTCTCCCCGTTTCTGGCTTCCGTGTCTCCTCGTGAATCGTGACAGAATACCGGACCAATACAAAGTAAGCGGCACTCCGTCTTCCTGTTTTGTTTTCCCCGTTTTTGAAAAGTTTTGTTTTCCTGGTTTTTTCCTCTCACCGCGGCATGGAATTCGCCAGTCTCTCAAGCACGCCACCGTTCGTGAATCACTCAAGTCCGCCGCTGCTAGCTCAAGCCCGCCACCGGCTGCGGCTGGTCCCAGCCCGCCGGTCAGACTTCAGTCTAATTCAGCTGCCAAGCCCGCCGCCGTCTGCGGCTCCCTCAAGTCTGCCGCCGCTCGCTTAAGCCCGCCGGCTACGGCTGGTCCTCGCCCGCCGGCCACTTTTCAGTCAAGTTCGGCTGCCAAGCCCACCGCCATCCGCGGTTCCCTCAAGCCTGCCGGTGGTTCCTATGGCAAGCCCATTGGCAGTTCCTGTGGCAAGCCCGCCAGTGGTTCCTATGGCAAGCCTGAAGTCAAGTCTGCTGGTCGCGGCTCCTCGAAAGCGCCTGCCAGAGCGCCCTCCAGTGTCGGCTCCATGAAAGCGCCTTCCAGAGCACCCTCCAGTGCCCGCTCCTCGAAAGTTCGCTGCAGTGATGGCTCAAGCCCCTGACCAAAGTCCAGTGATGGCTCAAGCCCCTGACCAGAGTCCAGTGATGACTCCAGCCCCTCAGCAGAGTCGAGAGATGGCTCTAGCCCCTGACCTAAGTCAAGTCATGTCCCCAGAAGTCATGTTGAGTCCACCGGAACAAATCTTGCTGTTCTTGTCGAGTCTTGTCTTGTCCGTTAAGGTTCCTGAGAAGTGGGCTGCTTCTCTTGTCATGGCCATGGAGGCCATTCCCAAGCCACTTGCTTTTCTGGCTGCCGCAATGGAAGCGGTTCCTGAGTGCACCCCTGAAAAGGCCCGGTCACCACGTTCAGCCCAGGGAGGGCTGTGGGTCTCATGTCCGGCCCAATAGGGACCTCAGATTCCGAGCCTAGCCCAGAGAGGGCTCCTGTTCCAGTGGATAACCCACGAAAGTCTCCAGTTCCTGTGTTAAGCCCAGATAGGGCTCCTGTTCCCGAGTTAAGCCCACGGAGGGCTCCTGATCCCCAGTTCAGCCCAGGGAAGGCTCCTGTTCCCCAGTCAAGCCTAGTGAGGGCTCCTGTTCCCAAGGTAAGCCCAGGAAGGGCTCCTGTTCCCGAGTTAAGGCCACGGAGGGCTCCTGATCCCCAGTTCAGCCCAGGGAAGGCTCTTGTTCCCCAGTCAAGCCTAGTGAGGGCTCCTGTTCCCAAGTTAAACCCAGGAAGGGCTCCTGTTCCTGAGGTAAGCCCAGTGAGGGATCCTGTTTCCGAGTTAAGCCCACGGAGGGCTCCTGATCCCCAGTTCAGCCCAGAGAGGGCTGCTGTTCCCCAGTCAAGCTCAGTGAGGGCTCCTGTTCCCGAGGTAAGCCCAGGAAGGCCTCCTGTTCCCCAGTCAAGCCCAGTGAGGGCTCCTGTTTCCGAGGAAAGCCCAGGAAGGGCTCCTGTTCCCGAGTTTTTTTGGGGGGGGGGTAGTATGGCTTCAGCCGTAGAGGCCGGGGTGGGGGCTGGGGCCGCAGCCTCGGAGGTGGATCCGCCATGGCCTCCTGAGTCCCCTGATCTGCCATGGCCTCCTGAGTCCCCTGATCCGCCATGGCCTCCTGCGTCTCCAGACCCGCCATGGCCTCCCGAGCTTCCTGCTCCACCGTGGGTCCCGGAATGGGCGCCGCCCTGGAGGCTGTCTGTCCTGTCTCCGTGTCCTTGTTCCTGGAGGCCTCCAGAGCGCTCACCCCCCCTCCCCATTGGATGGTATATGGCGCGAGGACGTGCCTTCTGGTGGGGGGCGTAATGTCAGGATTGTCTTGTGTTTCCCTACCTCTTGTATGCCCTTATTTGGTCCTGTTCCTGTCGTTATTAGTTAATTCTTTTCCAGCTGTGTTTATTTAATTATCTTGTTTACGTTGTGTATTTATAGTGTGTTCTGCCCTGTGTTCCTGTCCGGTATTGAATGCCATCCCTTGTCCTACGGGAATGTCTTCCCTGCCTGTTATCTGTACTTACCTGTTGGATCATTAAAGACTCAAGTTTTGGTTAATTCCTCGTCTCCCCGTTCCTGGCTTCCGTGTCTCCTCGTGTATCGTGACACTTCCATTTTTACCATATTTATTGTATGTATATTGATCAGTGTTTATACATGAATAAAAGCCTAAATTAAATCTGCTCAGCAATTTTGTCTCTTTGGAAGACTTGGATTAAACCACTTGATGGATTATATTTACTATTTCTTTTTATATGCACGGAAGTTTTGGTTTCGTGATCATTCAATGTATGAACAAAAAAGATGAGAGAACATTTTACATTTACATTTAGTTATTTGGCAGACGCTTTTATCCAAAGCGACGTACAAAAGAGGACAATAGAAGCAATCAAAATCAACAAAAGAGCAACAACATGCAAGCGATATGACAAGTCTCGGTTTGCCTAAGGCAGTACACATAGCAAGGTTTTTTTTTTTTTTTTTTTTTAAGAAAACAAGTAGATAGAATATAGAAAAAAGAAAGCTAGTGTTAATTTTTAAAGAAAAAGTAGCAGTTAGAGAATAAATATGCAATTGATAGAGGGTCAAGTGTGTGTGTGTGTGTGTGTTTTTTTTTTTAAATAAAAAAGAAGACAGATAGATCAAATAGAGAGAATTAGAGTTAGAGGGTCAAATAAAGATGGAAGAAATGTGTTTTTAACCGTTTCTTGAAGATAGCTAAGGATTCAGCTCCTCGGATTGAGTTGGGCAGGTCATTCCACCAGATGGGA
This sequence comes from Spinibarbus caldwelli, assembly GCA_039654775.1. NCBI lineage: Eukaryota > Metazoa > Chordata > Actinopteri > Cypriniformes > Cyprinidae > Spinibarbus > Spinibarbus caldwelli. Next base: position 26,845,747 of record CM077254.1, read on the forward strand.
ACATTTTTATTTGAATTTTAAAATTCAAATATCTTATTTATATATTATCTTAATCTTAATAGTCATATGCTTTTGGAATAGTATTATGGTAAGTAAATGTTGACAGGTTTTTCATATTTGGGTGAATTATAAGATTCAACAATCGGATTATTAAAGTTTATATGGGAATATGAACTTGAATATTCTATGCACAAAAAACAATCTAGCCAACACAAATAGAAATTCTAAACCATATGTTTATGGCATTTAACCAGTAATAATTAAACTAACAGAAAAAAAAAAAAATAATGTACTATTTGAGCTTTCCTGTAGCTCAAATAGTAGAGCATAGCGCTAGCAACGCCAAGGTCATGGGTTCGATTCCCAGGGAAAGCAAGAGCTGATAAAATGTAGAAACTGTAACTTGAATGCAATGTATGTCGCTTTGGATAAAAGCGTCTGCTAAATGCATAAATGTAGATGATAAAACAAAAACAAGTGTTTTAGTACTTGGCAAGTGAAAGTGAAATAACCTTTATAAGATTGATATGACCTCATATTTTGTGCTTAATTAAATATAGTAACTAACAAAATAAAATAAAAGTCTAAACTTTATTCTTAAAACTATATATATATATATATATATATATATATATATATATATATGTATTTTTTTTTTTTTTTTTTTTTTTTTTTTGCATGTTGGTCTGTCCAGTTTTGTGACTTTCAACAACACTAAGATATGACATGTCACAAAGAATTCCTTCTTCCTAGAAAGGTCTGGTGGTCAAACTGGATCTTCACCCAACATGGTGAGCACCGGCAGACAAAACAGCTGCTTAACTCCTTCTTCAAACACTACTGTACATTTTACATTTACGGCTGACAAATGTTGTATTTAAACCAAAAATATAATCTCATGAATTTGTCAGTTTAACAGCTGCCTCTTTTGTCAATGAAAAACACATTTTAGAAGATCATCTACATTCATCACAGGTTAATGAATACAGACCCACCTCTATAATTCAAATGCAGTCTCTCCTGTCTTCAAAGGTTTTGGACTTCAATGTCTTTTCTTAATCTAGCCAGCAAGTTTCGATTATGAATAATCACTACAGACTTTTAATGTGTCACCTGATTCTAGAGAAAACTCTGATATCTGACACTCCTTGTGCTTGTGTAGGAGTTTGTCCCATGTGACTTTACAAGGGGTGGAGTCTGGAGAAAGGTCCACCAGCAATGGTGGAGCTGTTATCATGTGACAATACGCACCAGTGCACCCAGGCATTGTATGTCACCTGGCAGGTGTGTTTTGAATGGGTGTGTGTGTGTGTGTGCACTTGTGTTATTCCTGGAGTATCTACTTTCTTGCTGTTCTTTGCAAATGAGTTAACTGAACAAGTCAAGTCAAACAGTAACATAAGAGATGACTGAGACTTTCTATATGTAAAGTGTAAACTTTCTAACTGAGGGTTGAAATGCACCGTGGAATTTTGCCTTTTGTCGCTTTCAATTCAACATATTAAGCTTTCCAACAAAAAGACCAATACACAAATCCATGTTTCAGTACACTATCTATAGCATTTTCCTTCCTTTTCTTGTAAAAGCAGGACCTCAAAAACCTTTACTTAGAGTATGTTAAAAAACATCTCCCCGTTATAAATGGTGTTTGATAAGACAAACATCACAATTAATATTACTCCTTTGCTGCAGGTTTTGTTTTAAATCCCTAATTCGAATCATTAAACTACTGTAGAACTTGTACCATTTGTGTTAAGGACATGAATAACACCTTAATACATTGACTGTTCTGTTTTTCACCTGCCAGACAATAAAACAGGCAAAACGTTATATTTATATTTAAGAAGGGATTCATATTTATATTTGTCATGGGCTACAAACACACACACACACACACACACACACACACACACACACACTGCAGCTAAATATGACTGTCACTACTCTACTGAGTACTTAATTCTGTTCTGTTCTGAGACACTAGAAAATTACACAGAGGTACATGACTTAACTGGATGGTTTGGATGAGGTTTGAAGAACAATCTGACGTAAAAGTTACAAAATTCGGTCCCATTTTATATTAGCTGTCTTTAAATACTATGTTCTTAATAATTTAAAATAATGAATCATTAGATACAATATAGCTGTTGTGTCTATGTTGAATTTCTAAACACTTCATTCTGCTATTGAAGTGGGATATGTGTAAATTTAAGGACAGGTCTGGTGGTCTGGTTAGGTTTAAAGGATAGAGGTAGAATCAACAGTGTAATTATAGATGTAACTGTCACACCTTGCACCGTTTTGGACTCTGTTTTCATCGTTGTGTTTGTTGTCATGTTTATTGATTTGATTTTGTCATTATTTTCAGCTGTGTCTTGTTAATTATCCTCATTTGGTCTGTGTATTTAAGTCCTGGTCTGTTCCGTTAGTTTTGGTCAGGTATTGTTAATGTTTTCGTCTACGTGTGTCACTAACCTTCCTCTATGTTGGATTTATCGTTGTGTGGATTAAAGACTGTTAAACCTTCTTCATCATCATCTTGCGTGTTCATCGACAACAGTAAACCATGACAGAATACCTGACCACTACAAAGAAAACATGAATATCACAGATGAGTACACCAGTCCCACTCCCGACCCAGAGCCCAGCCAAGCATCACCCTGCTGGGTGGAGCTTCAGCCTGAACCCACTGCAGATGGAGAGTCAGCGCCTGCAGCGACCGACGAGCCATCGCCAAGAGGAGCGACAGAGCTGAGGATCGCCCCGGAGCCAGAGCCTCGTGTTGCACGTGACAATGCACATGACGGTGGATGAGACAGTGGAGTGCGAGGGCGCAGAGGAAAGCCCCGCCCTCTGCACCACCGTTGAAGGTGAGCTGAGGCAGGACTCGGGAGATTTAATAGACTTTTAGAGGTACTTATTCCGTCATCATCTGAACTCCCTGTCTGTCCTGAAACGACCATGGAGATCTGTTTTGAACTGTTTGTCTGCTTGGAACTGTCTGTTTGTCCCGTCACAACTATGGAGGTCGGTTTTGAACTGTCTGTCTGCCCTGAACTGTCTGTCTGCCTTGGATTTTTGTCTGTCTGTCCTGTCATGACCATTGAGATCCTTCCCTTCGGAGTCTTCTGCTCCATCGAGGTTGGAGGATCCCTGGTCTCCGCCTCGGCCCGTCGACCCAGCGGCTCCACCATGGCTCCTAGCTCCTTCCTCTTCGCCGTGGCCCGTCAGTCCACCAGCTCCGCCAGGCTCCCTCATCCCTCCGGCTCCACCTTGGTCAGTCGTCGAACATCCGCCGCCTCGAAACTCCACTCCTCCAGCTTCGTCTTGTCCCTCCGTCCCTCTGGTTCTGTCAGGCTCCTCCTTCCCTCTGGCTCCACCTCCGTCCTCTGTCGCTCCAGCTCCACCGCAGCCTTCCGGATCCCCGCCTGTGGCTCGGTCGCCGGAACCATCTGCTCCGCCTTGGCCCTCCGGATCCTCGGCATCACCCAAGCTCTGCGGCTCTCTGTCTCCACCTTGGGGTCCTCTCCCGCCTGCTTCGCCGGTCATTCGGGCCCCTGGAGTTGTCAACCCTTCCTCCACCATGGACCATCTCCCTGGCTGGGCTCTGGAGCGTCTCCCATCTCCTCCTGCTCCCGTCTCCTCCCTGACTCCTCCCTCCGTCTGTTCCACCCTGGCTCCTTCTTCTGTCTATTCCTCCCTGGCTCCTCCCTCCATCACCACCCTGGACTCTAGCTGTCCTCCTGCCAGTCATCCGGCCACCTCCAGAACCTCCTCCTGCCTGTCTGAGCCAGCCCTTCACCATCCCTTTTCGCCATCCCTCTGCCGTCTCCTGACCCTTCCTTCTTTGCGGCATGAGGTCGCGCCTTCCAAAGGGTAAAAAAAAAAATCCTGAACTCCACAAATAGATCTTTTGTGTTATGAGAGAACTGGTGAACTAAACTATTGTTACAATATTCCATGCATCCAGGGGGATATGATGTGCTTATCAGGTCAGTTGATGAGAACAATTACTGAACAATCCTGTTCTGTTTCTTTCGGTTCTTTTCCTTCTCTGTAAACTAAAATTGTTTAAATTCAGAGCAAGATTCATTAATAATTATTTTTACAGGTGATATATCCTAATAAATGGAGAATGTTGTAACTTAATTTGCTTGGTGAAAACCAAAGTAAACTATCTCACTGTAAAAAGGCTGTAAGGTCAGGGCAAATTTATGCCCTCCTTATTATTATTATTATTTTTTTTTGTTAGTCTGATTAACTTGTATTAACGTTTTAAATATTTATATTTCAATCAAAGCAATATATAATATAAATATACAGTCAGGTCCATATATATTTGGACACTGACACAATTTTCACAAATTTTGACTCTGTATGCCATCAGAAGAGAATTAAAATGAAACAATCAAGATTAAATTAAGCTTTAATTCAAGTGGTTGAACAAAATATAACATAAAATGCTTTGGAATCACAACCATTTTTATATACAGTGCCCCATTTTCAGGGGCTCAAATGTAATTGGAAAAATAAATATAATCATAAATAAAATGTTAATTTTTTAATATTTTGTTGAGAATCCTTTGCAGGCAATGACTGCCTTAAGTCTGGAACTCATGTACATCACCAAAGACTGGGTTTCCTCCTTTGTGATGAGCCAGGCCTTTGGGTCTTTCTGCCTTTAGTTTTAATTATAATAATTCATAACATTTATATAGCGCTTTTGTGGGTACTCAAAGAGCTTTACAGGAATCTCCTCATCCACCACCAGTGTGTAGCAACCACCTGGATGATGCAACGGCAGCCATATTGCGCCAGAACGCCTACCAGACACCAGCTTATTGGTGGAGAGGAAACAGAGTGATGAAGCCAGTCAGTGTATGGGGATGATTAGGAGGCCATGATGGTCAGAGGTCAATGGGCAAATTTGGCCAGGATACTGGGGGTATACCCCTACTCTTTTTCGAAGGACAACCTGGGATTTTTAATGACCAAAGAGAGTCAGGACCTCGGTTTAACATCTCATCTGAAGGACAGTGCTTTTTACAGTATAGTGTCCCCGTCACTATACTGGGGCATTAGGACCCACACAGACCACAGGGTGAGCACCCCCTGCTGGACTCACTAACACCTCTTCCAGCAGCAACCTTGTTTTTCCCAGGTCTCCCATCCAGGTACTGACCAGGCTCAACCCTGTTCAGCTTCAGTGGGCAACCAGTCTTGGGCTGCAGGCTGCTGGCTAGTTTTATCTTCAGCAAGTGAAATGCATCCTCAATCGGATTGAGATCAGGAGATTGACTCGGCCATTGTAGAATATTCCACTTTTTTACCTTCAAAAACTCCTGGGTTGCATTTGTTGTATGTTTTGGATCATCGTCCATTTGTACAATGAAGCGCCGTCCAAACAACTTTGCTCCATTTGACAATCTGGGCAGACAGTATATCCTTAAACACTTCAGAATTCGTCCGGCTGCTTCTGTCTTCTGTCGCACCATCACTAAACACCAAAATGCTGGAATCCATGCATGCTCATGCCATCACACTGCACCACCATGTTTCACAGATGATATTGTATGCTTTGGATAAGAATACCCTCAAATTAAAGCTCAGAGTGTGCATTTAAGCCCATATTCATTATATAACGATTATAATGATGATCATATAAATGTAAATAGTAGTAATATTTTTTAGATAGCCTAATGCTCAAAGTAGCCTAAGTTGTGTCAGCATAACCCAAGTCTAACTGTGGTTTAAAACTGACAAGAACACAAAGCAATACCAGAGAACATTTAAAAATCTTTATTTAATCATGCAAGCTAGCTTCATCTGAGTTTTATTTCAGTCATTCTTGTGAAAGTTGCAATGTTGCAAAATAAACAACAACAAAGGACAAGTTAAACTTTAAAAGATACAGCAAATAACAATGGGGAATAACAGAAATATCTGCTGGATTCATTGTGCTCTGGCTTGGTCTTTTGTATCCCTGACATTACAAAAGTTACACAGCAAAAAAATAAACAAATAAATAAATAAATTAAAATTAAAATTAAAACATGATAAAATCACATGCAAAATTATTTTAACCTATTATGTAAAGAATAAGAACATGGCTTTATTACCTTTATTACCTATGTAAATAATCCATCAAACAATAGACTGAAGAAAAAAAAAATTCCATTCCATTTGTTTGTTTGCAGTTCAATAGGGCCACGCCTATCACAGAGCGAACTTTTGAATAACAAATTTTATTTATGCTCTGCCCATTGGAACCTTTATTTCACAGGAACAGATTATTACACAAAACCAGTTTTTTTTTTTTTTTTAATCAGGAAAATAGAATAAAGCAAGACTGGGATTTTTTTTTTTTTTTTTTTTTTTTTTTTTTGCTGAAAACAAATCTCAACAGCATATGGCAATGTGATTGGACCATTACCTGCAAAGCCGATCTGAAAAGACTCTACTTACCAAAAGTCACAAAATAATGAGGTTCCAAACCTACACACATAGATGCTTCGAGAAGCTGGGGAAAATAAATATATAACATTGAGTGTTCTATTTAATTTAACAGTTCACACAAAAAATAAAATAAAATAAAATAAAATAATAAAAATTCTAAATTCTGTAATCAAGTACTCACCTCCATGTTGTTCCAAACCCTTTAAGACTTCCGTTCATCTTCGATAAACAAAAACTGAGATATTTTAAAGGAGACATATTATGCCGCTTTTTACAATATGTAATATAAGTCTCAGGTGTCCGTGTCCCCATAATGTGTCTGTGAAGTTTTAGCTCAAAATACCCCAAATATCATTTATTATATCATTTTGAAAATACCTATTTTGAGTGGAAGCAGAAACAGGCTGTTTTTGTCCATGTCTCTTTAAATGCAAATAAGCTGCTGCTCCCCGCCCCCTTTTCCAGAATAGAGCTGCATTACAGCTTGTACCTGGTAAAAACATCTGTTTTGGTTCTGATTATAGACCAATTTCGTGTAGATGTCAAAGTTACGTCACTCGCAGCTGCGTGCGCATTGTGGTGGCAGAAAAACACTGGTAACAAGTGGAGTGAAACGGGAAAAATCCACGGAATAAGAGATACAATGTATTGTTGTGCCTTTGGATGTCAGAATCGGAATGCAAATCATTTTTATAGAATACTGTCATCAAAAACGGCATTTGAAGCTAAACGCAGATGTTTAAACGGACAGACTAATGAATGAAACCTGCTATGATTACTCTACTTTTAAAACATAAATTTGATTTAAACAATTGTTCTGCATAATATTCACATATTCAGTTCATAGGGAACATATTATATTAGCCCTACCGTTACAGCATGAATATAGTATTTAAACCTATAGCATTTTACTTTTACCTATTTTGTCTCACAATTCGGACTTTTTTCTCGCAAATGCAACTCTATATCTTATATTTCAGACTTTATAACTTGATCTAACTCAACAATAGCGAGTTTGTCCATTCTGAGGGAAAAAAAAAGCCAGAAGTGTGGGATATAAACTCAAAAGACAGAATGACGAGTTGATTTTTTCTTATCAGAATTGTGAGATATGATCTCAGAGTTGCTAGAATAAAGTCAGAATTTTTAAATATAAACTCAAATTTACCTTTTTTATTCATTTATTCCATGGTTTCCAAAGACTGCCACTTGAAAACAGTCATTTTCTGCCACCAGATAGGCCCCGCCCACAAAAAACGTCATCACTGTTTGCAAACACGAAATTGGTCTATAATGTTTATCGCACTGAAATCATACGTTTTAAACCATATTAGTTTACACGTCTGATATTCGGTTTTCTGAGTGCACACTTCTGAAGCAAACGCAAAGAAAGCGGCTGTCACACGGCATGTGAGTACTAAACTAAGTTCTCATTCACACACAAGTTTACGTTAAAAACACACGAGTTACAAAAACAGTCGGTTATGTCTGTGAAGGTAAACAGCTGGGAAAGAAATTGTATGTTTATATTAGATCTGTGTGGCAGCAGCAATATACAGTATATAAATCAATAAATCCTCTGCTCTCTTGTCTCCTCTGGGGCTAGAAATAGTGTTTGGTGCTTGTCTGTACAGCCAAAGGCAGAACATTTAGCATGTTTTGGTCAAAATTTCGCCATGGTGTTAGAACTGGTACACCGTTGTGGCTTGTGAAATCAAAATGATGGTGCTGTGGGTGGAAATGTACAGATTAAGGGGCGGTAATATTATAATGAGATCCCTTTGCAACGTCATTAGGGGAGCGAAATCAGACGTGCTTGTTTTTTCAGACGCTTGCAGAAAAAGGCTTACCAAAACAAAGTTACTGGGTTAATCTTTTTCACGTTTCCTTGGTTGGTAGATGCACTGGTGACCTGATTATTGAACTTAAAACCTGGAAAAGTCAGATTTTCATGATATGACACTATTAATGAAATCTGACAGATTTATGTTCCTCTGCTGAAAGTCACCAAAATGTTGACATTTCAATAAGTTCATAGCAGATGAAAATTGCAAAAGTAATCCATATCAATCAAGTGTTTTTTTCTTTCCAAATCTTCTGAGGAGAAAAGATTGCTCTGTATGACTTAGTTTTAATTTAGACTTGCTTGCTTGATGTGCATGAGAACCAATCAGATTTTGTCATGCATATTACGTGAGCTTGCTTGAATTCAGGTACATAAACAAACACATAATTAAGGATTTTAAGCATATCGTTTGGAAAATTATTTATGATGCCCTTCAAATGATACAATGTTGAAATTCTTGTGTAAAGTACAGTTAAACTGTAGCCAATTACAAGTAATGAATCATGGTATGTATTTAGAAGTGAAATTAAAATGCATTTGAATTATATTACAAAACAGCCTAGTATTATTTTACAAGTACAAACAAGAAAAACTGAACAACATATTGATGTTAAATATGCTTATTACTAAGGCATAGTTGACTAAATTAATAATACATCATAAGTTGTAATAAGGGATTTGCATATTATAGCTATAATGTATTTATGTGAGTGAATTATTATGCTTTATAAAATATATTAAAATTTTAAAAATGTCAAGATATCTTCCTTTGGAAAAGCAGGCTGAAGCAATGTTCATTACATAAATATTTAAAATATATTGCAGTAGGTCTACATATGGTTTACAAGCAAGATAGATATACTCTAAACCCACTAACAGTGTTGGGCACATTACTTTAAAAAAAGTAATTAATTATAGTTACTAGTTACTTCTCACAAATAGTAACTGAGTTAGTAACTGAGTTACATCATTATAAAAGTAACTAATTACCAGGGAAAGTAACTATTGCGTTACTTTAAAAAAAAAAAAAAAAAAAAAGTTCAAATGTCAAATAACTTGGATGGCCCCAATATTAAATGTTAAATTAATGAAATGGACTTTAAATAGAATAAATTATTATTATAAAACATTGTACATTAATCTACACTATTTATCCACTGACACTTACCATCAGTCAGTCAAGCATTATAATATGATATTATGATAATTTAGCATTATATGATGATAGAACTTTAGTAATTAGAATAATCAAGTATGAATGCATATTTGTCATGTTGACTGAACTTAGGACTGGTGGTGGTGCTTAAGATGTTGTTTGTCATTTAGTGTTTCTATAAAAAAAGGGGGGAAAAATTTATAAGATAACAAAACTACTACGAATTCTACTACTAATAACAATATCAAACGCGCTAAATTTTAATAAGCTGCTGGGTTCATGAATGTTAATCACATAAACAAACACATAATTAAGGATTTTAAGCATATCGTTTGGAAAATTATTTATGATGCCCTTCAAATGATACAATGTTGAAATTCTTGTGTAAAGTACAGTTAAACTGTAGCCAGTCACATAGTCTGCGTTCGCTCGAATTGATTTGCTGAAATCAAAACAGGGATGATAATAGCTGACCGCCAGCCAATGAGATTGTTGTTTGCGCATTAGTTCCGCCCACTACCGGAGAAACCAGCAGTTCTTAAAAGCTGAAGAATTCCAAAGGAACTCCGTTATTTTGACAGGAAAATACAACAAAGAATATCGTTTACATGTAGTGCGTCAATTCTGCATGTTATGAAAGACTCTCTTGCTCTGTATCTTTCTTTGCGGGTGTGTGAGACAAAGCGACGGCGAGCTGTACGCCTTCACACTAGAGTTTACGGTACGTCAAATACAGCTACACTGCGCAGATGAACTGAAAAATACAATTCTAATAACATTGTAATAAATTATAGTAACGCCGCATTTTATTGTCAGTAACGGTAACGGCGTTGTAACGGGGGAAACAGTAATTTATTTGATTACTCGTTACTGAAAAAAAAATAACGCTGTTAGTAACGCCGTTTATTTATAACGCCGTTATTCCCATCACTTCCCACTAAAAGCTGTATGATATGTTCTTACATGAAGTATACATAAAATATACTTTAAGTAAGAGTAAAATAAGTAAATTTACTGTAAATACACTAAAATGTCACAAAAAAGTCTTTAAAAAACTAACTGCTTGTTTTCTTATAAAATAAATAAATAAATAAAATAACAGTAGCTTCTCTAATCTTTTTGTATTCTATATATTTGTTTTCTTTTTATTTATTATACAGTTAACAAAAGGCAAAAAAGGCCTCTAACACTAGATTGCTCTATTCTTTTTCAATTCAATGTTTTTTTTTTTTTTTTTTATTTATTATATAAGTCGGCATGAAATCAAAATTGAATATTCTTATTTTTTGATGGAATACTGTACTGTTTATTATAAATAATTTATCTGTGCACTTTATTATTTTTTAAAAATGTATGTGCCATCATAATCTTTAATCAAAAATGTTAACCTCCCCTGCCCCTCAAAACGACTCCTCTAGTCTTCTGGTCACGAGTGATGGCGCAAGGGCGGAGCTAGATGTGAGGGGTAAACGCTGGCATGTTTTGTGCTGTTGATCGTGGTTGTCACCCCTAATAAATAACTCATTTATTCATGCTTGGGTGTCGGCGGTGAATCCAGTGGCGAGAAATCCCCCACCACTAACTGCAAACTGGCATTTCAGATCTGCCTCCATTTTGTTAGTAACGCCCCAACTTCCAACGATCCAATCAATTCTTGAAGGACGAAATCAAGTCCCACCCTCTCATTTCAGATGCAGTTTCACTCGGATATACGTCACAGTAGAGAAAAAAAGACAGCCGCAACTTCCGTTTCATGCCGACTTTAACAGTAAACACTAAAGCCCACAGGTTCATCCACAGCTGGCTCAGATATGAGAAAGAAATGGAGTACAAATATAAACATACCTTTATTAAAGACAGCAAATAACTACTGTAACGTCTTCTGTGTTTGCTTTTGTTGGATTTTGAGTTAGTTTTCACTGTTTCTAGAACAGATTTGTTTTATTTTATTATGTTTTTGTTTGTTTGTTTTTTTTTTTTATTGTTTTTTTTTTCAGGTGAAAAGTAGCCTATTCTTAAATGTATTAAAATTGTACTTGAAATTCAGATATTTATATTACAATTGTACTCCTAACATGCTTACGTTAAGTGCATTAAAGATGTATTGAATTGCATTTTAAAATATTTTTTAAAAAGTATGCTAGTACTGTGGTAATAAATGTTACATTTACATTTAGTCATTTAGCAGACACTTTTATCCAAAGCGACTTACAAATGAGGACAATGGAAGCAATCAAAATCAACAAAAGAGCAATGATATGCAAGTGCTATAACAAGTCTCAGTTAGCCTAATGCAATACAAGTTTGTTTATTGTTTTTCAATTATATAATAAATAAAAAAAAATAAAAATAAAAAAACATAGAATTGAAAAAGAATAGAGCAAGCTAGTGTTAGAGGCCTTTTTTGCCTTTTGTTAATTGTATAATAAATAAAAAGAAAACAAATATATAGAATACAAAAAGATTAGAGAAGCTACTGTTATTTTATTTATTTATTTATTTTATAAGAAAACAAGCAGTTAGTTTTTTTAAAGACTTTTTTGTGACATTTTAGTGTATTTACAATAAATTTACTTATTGTACTCTTACTTAAAGTATATTTTATGTATACTTCATGTAAGAACATATCATACAGCTTTTAGTGGGTTTAGAGTATATCTATCTTGCTTGTAAACCATATGTAGACCTACTGCAATATATTTTAAACATTTTCACAGATTCTGCAAGGGGTTCACAAACTTTCAAGTGGCACTATATATATATATATATATATATATATACATACACACACACACACACAATATTCTATGGTTAAAAAGTAATTATCTTTAATGCTAATCATGTCTGTATCACCCTCGAACTCCAGAACAACTCCACTTATTCCTGTCTCGCATATGATCACACCCACTCTCACACCAAAAGCCGAGAGGCCAGTCATACTAATGCTGCATCTATGCACTGGGATTCTTTTTTTATTTTTTATTTTTTTTTGTATGTACAGTTTTATAAATCTGAAAACGTTTGTGCAAATGCAAAATCCAGCTTTTGTGCATACGTACACTCTTAGGATGAAATCTATGGAATGTTTTATACATGAGGCACCTGGTCTTTTTATGATCGAACAGCTATCCGATCAGAGAAAACACAGAAAGTGACCAGGTGTAAACAGGCCCTAAGATAACAAACTATAGAAAATAGGTACAAAGGAGGTCAAACAAGTAGAACTAGAACACAACCCAAACCAGAACAGAACATACATTTGACACATTAATGTATCTGTATCTATATAAATGTATCTATTCAACACCAATTTAGTTACTTATTGTATTTATTCACATTTTTAAGTCATCATTCACTCACTCTCATGTTATTCCTGTCACAATCACCAGCTGCGGTGCCCTTGATAGCCACCAGAGGGTACTCCATCCCATACCTTTGTCACTCAGTCTTGGACTTCATTTCCCATTATCCTCTCCCCGGTTTCATCGTTGCTGATTGTCCACAGCTGTTTCTCATTAGTTCATTAGCTCTAAGAGCTTGGTTTATTCACTCACTCTTTGTGATGTCTTTTATGTCTGTTTAACTGCATATTTGAGCCTTTGTATCCTATTTCTCCCGTGTCTTGGTTTTATGGTTTGTTTGCATGTCCTCTGGATTTCTCTGTTTTCGCTTGTGTCCTGGATTTAATCTTTGTTTGGACTGTTTACCTGTGTTCAGACCTTTGCCTGATGTTTTTGGTTACGTTATTGGATTACCCCTCAATAAATATGCGTTTGGATCCTCAGCCTTCGAATCTCGCAGCAGTTCATAAGAAGTCCAAACCCATATATTTTACGCCGGTTTCGCACCGCATGCGTAAGCAGAGCGTAGGCAGCGCGCGAGCAGCGCGCACCCATTGTGCTTTCACACTGGCAGCTTTTGTCGCGCGCAGCTGAACCGTGGCTTGTGTACTGCAAATACAGACGAGTATCGTTTATTCGGTCACGCTTTTCAGGTGTTCTCCGACAACTGTCTGTCATGTGCTTTGATATAATGGGCAGCATGCTGTGATGCGGCCGTGTTCCCCTCTGTCACGTGTATATAACATGCTGTAGCCTACATATAGTTAACATGATAAAAAGTAATCTTAAAGTTAATAAATGCCTCTAGTTTTAATAATTTAAACAGGCCTTTGAAATTTGGGCAATAACTCCTGGAAGTGATGTTTTCGTGTAGTTGATTCTGTGCTAAATCTAATATTTGATTATTATTATTTTTTTTTTAATGTTGTAGATTCAAGTAGCAAATGAGAATCCCTAAAATGATTGAATATAGTTTGAGACAAAGGTCTTTTGATATGGTTTAAGATAATTAAAGCAACAGTTTTTCAATAACTAGAAGAATATGTAAAAGTTTCTTATTTGGGGTAAAAAGCGCCCCCGCTGTTGGGGCGAAAGGCACAATAATTAACATGATAATTAACAGATGGCTGACTTTTCCAATTGTTGACATGACATGGTTAGATGGTAAATATCATATAACCTATTATGTTGGGTGTCCACCTCAGAGATAATCACCATGTTTATATATATAAAAAAACAACAACAACAACAACAAAAAAAAACATCATATTTAAAAACATGATATTAATCATATCATATAGCCTAATAAAATATAATTTGTTGTTACTACTGTGAATCTTTATTAAGTTATTATGGGATCTCCTTCAATGCTTTCAGAATCTTTACTTTTTATTTTGTTTCTGTATTTTAAAATAGGCTATATTTTTATATTAACATTTTAATGACAGTATATTTGTTGAACATTATTTATCTAAATAAGCAGAAAATAGCCTAGTACAAACTTTGCTAAAGTGATTGTTTTGAACATGTATTAACAGACATTAGTATTAAAAAAAAATAAATAATAATAATATATATATATATATATATTAGCTGAAGTATTTATCAATATTGTGTGCCTTTTACCCCGTGATTGTGAAACACGTAACACTTCACATGATTTTACGGTGAAATGTGTCATTTTTCATGTTAATCAGGTCAATTCTGATCAAGAAAAATGCACTGTGGCTTTAATTCAGCGTAAGCGGAGCAGCAAAAATAGACTCGGCGCCGAAACGATCGCGGCACTGCCGCTTCTGCTCTGCTCCTGCTGCGCGCTGCCGCGCCGCCTCTGCGTGCGGTGTGAATGCGCTCATCTGTTAACATGGGTGCCGAAAAAAAAAAACGCGCTGCTTACGCGTGCAGTGTGAAACCGGCGTTACAGTACTTCTGTTGAGGAGATCTTATAGGTAGAACAATAGCCACAGTAACAATTCATTTTCAGTATATTATTTTTCCATATGTGGCAGCTTGGTTACTCCCAGGAGATCACAAACAATAAATAGAAATTGTCATAAGAGGGAACTGCCAATACTGATAACCCACCTCCAGAGGGTAGACTTGAGCTGCTACCTCTCAAAATCCGTTGGTTCTTAATACAGTGTGTGGTTACCTGGATGTTCCACGACTGTTTTTTGTTTTGTGATGGTTGTTCATGAGTCCCTTGTTTGTTCTGAACAGTTAAACTGAGCACTGTTCTTCAGAAAAATCCTCCATGTCCTGCAGGTTCTTCAGGTTTCCAGTATCTTTTGCATACTCGAGCCCTTTCCAGCAGTGACTGTATGATTTTGAGATCCATCTTTTCACACTGAGGACAATTGAGGGACTCAAACACAACTATTAAAAAACGTTCAAACATTTACTGATGGTCCTGAAGGAAATACGATGCATTAAGAGCCGGGGGGTGAAAACTTAAAATCAAATTTAAAAATAAAAAAATAAAAATAAAAATAAAAAATAACACTGGGTGGATTTTTATCATTATAGGGAGGGCTCTACGCTTAGAAGCACGGTAAAAAATTTAGGAGCACCTTCTAATCAATAATCAAAAATTCTGATCAAAAAATTAACCTTCCTATTACGAGGTGATATTTGACTCCTTAAAGTGATTTACAGGGAATTTTGTTTTTACCTTTATAATGGCATTTTTCTAACTTTATTAAAATAATGTCATCTTTTGTCAAATTCAAATTCAAAAATAAATAAATAAATGAGTATATATATATATATATATATATATATATAGACTTTTTAAAAAATTTTAATTAAAACAACAAAATAAGAAGTAGAATAAGAATAAGTTACCGATAAAATTAAATCAGAATTTAAGAAATAAATTTGTACTACAGAGGTGGCACAGAAGAACACAAAAGTGGCTTGTAGGTGTATTTTCAGACATTTAATGAGGCTCAAATGTTGCATAAGTGCAATTCATAAATTCATGTTGAGGTTAATGTTTTAAATATACAATTTTGAATATAGAAATATTAAATGATTTAAATAACAGAAAATATACTTTAAAAATTTTATTAAAACTGCCAGCAGGTGGCGTCAAGTCACTGATTTTATCACTGAGTCATTCATTTAATTGATTCGTTAGAACAGCCGATTCAGAAGTATCTGACTGTCTTTATGAATGGGTAATTGAATCATTGATTCACTAGATTCATTTAAAAACGCAGTTCATTCATAAACGAAACACTGCTGTGTTTGAATGGAGATGCGCAGCGGCTCAGATGTGACTGTCTGAAATGATTTTCATTGACGAAATAGAGCAAAATAAGGCAATAGTGTTGTAGTCAGACAATATAAGTCACTTAATATTAACTTCTTGTTTAATGAACTGTTGTATTAAATCAATATCACATTTGCAAGCTGTCACTCTCCTTAGTTCATCGCGATCTCACAAAACTCTATTATAATCAACGCAGCTCTCTACACTGCACAGTGAATCTCTTATTTACACTGTCTACACTTTGTTATAATGAGAGAATACGTCTGTGATACATTACTCAACCCTGCAAAAACATGTAAGTACGTTAGAAACCTTTGAAGCTCCCTCAGCGCAAACACAAATATGCTGATCGGGTCAGTCGCACAGGTGCTCCTAAATATTTTTTCATAGTCGCACGCAGTAGTTTTCAGTCGCAAATGCAACTGATATGGTCGCACTGTAGAGCCCTGATAGGGTGGTTGTGTACACACACTGCAAACACACATTTCAGTTCAAACAACTTGTAACAGTGCATGTAGCATTATATGACCCTTTTAAAATCCCTATTTTAAAATCCCCTTTCTCAAATCAGGCTGTTCTGAGATTCCTGTCAGAATGACATAGTTCTGTACAGGCCCCTCACATGATAGTTGATTGACAAGGCTGTCTTACCTAAGACCCGCCCTGAGTGAGCTGTCATCCATCTGCCATTGTGTCGACTTCGGTGCAGGGAGAATGTCTCCGATTAAGCAATTGAGGTGTTTCGTTGCTGGATGTAATAATAAATATAGCAGTCGTCATTTACTCCCGACATCTGAGCCGCTGAAGACGTAGAGGATTAACCTTACTTTCGTTTTGAAGGGAATGCGCCGATCCCTGATCTGCCTAAATGCGTCTATGTTCGCGCGAATCATTCGGGATCCAGCTTCATCTACAGAAGAAGTGAGTATAAGGTTTTTATTTATTTTTTTTTTTATTATTATTATTTTTATTAATCTTTGCAAATCACCTTTCCTAACAATGTGTAAGTTAGCTGGTTTCCAGCTGAAGTTTACAGCCTGCTCATCACCCCACGGAAGAGAGGGGCGGGGTCAACAGATCTCATTAGCCTTTAAAGCAACATGGACTAAAAACAGCTTGCTGAAAACAGAGCTGACTTTGAGAGGGTAAAAAATGTGTTTTTTACACTACCATTGAGAAATTTTAACCAAAGTATGTTATAGACTTTTCATTAAAACCTTAAAGAATCATATCAACTTGTGGAAAATGGGCATCTGATGACCCCTTTAAAGCATATGTTCACAAAAACACTGTTAAGTTAAACAGAAAAGCAAGCAGGTGTGCATGATTTGGCGTGGCAGCCTATACAAATAATAACCGTTTCCTTACCTACAGTGGTGTGAAAAAGTCTTCTTGTTTTTTACTTTTTTTTTGGTTTTGTTTTGCATGTTTGTCACACTTGAATGATTCAGATCATCAAACTAATTTTAATATTACACAAAGATAACCCGAGTAAATTCAAAATGCAGTTTTGAAATAATGATTTCATTTATTAAGAGAAAAAGCTGTCTAAACCTGCTTGGCCTTATGTGAAAAAGTAATTGCCCCTAAATCTAATAACTGGTTGTGCCACCCTTTGCAGCAACAACTGCAATCAAGCGTTTGTGATAACTGGCAATAAGTCTTTTACATTGCTGTGGAGGAATTTTGGCCCACTCTTCTTTGCAGAATTGTATTAATTCAGCCACATTGGAGGGTTTTCGAGCATGAATGGACTGTTTTAAGGTCATGCCACAGCATCTCAATCGGATTTAAGTCCCATTGATTAAGTCCTTGGCCACTCCAAAACCTTAATTTTGTTTTTCTTGAGCCATTCAGAGGTGGACTTGCTGGTGTGTTTGAGATCATTGTCCTGCTGCATAACCCAAGTGCGGTTGAGCTTGAGGTCACAAACTGATGGTCGGACATTCTCCTTACTAAAATCCTTACTGAGTGCAGAATTCATGGTTCCATCAATTATGGCAAGTCGTCCAGGTCCCATCCCCTTCCATCCTCTCCCCTCCTTGCTGAACGTGTTCGAAAGTGAAATCGAAAAAAATAGTGCACTTAAGAAAGGCATTGCACGCTTTCGCGAGCGTCAGCAACTGCACGCGATCACAGATTGCATTATGCAATCCGTGATTTGAAACACATTTTATCTTTAAGAAACGTTCAGTCTTGTGTCTGAAGTTTAATTACACCTTTTAAATAGCATTCTGGTAATCGGAGAGCATATAAAGAACGTGTAAATGGTGGTAATGAAGTTACGAGCATACGACGTTGTGGTTACCAGTAAGTCATGAAATTACCAAGATATTAGGAATAGAGTACGTATCTGGGACGTTCTTGGTTATCTTGTTACGTTAGGAGGACATAGCTACTGACGACGTTGTGAGTTGGTAATGGGATGGTAATGGAATTAGATGCATACGACGTCGTGGTTACCTATTGGTAAGTCATGAAATTACCAAAAATTACCAATATGTTACGTAACTGTTACGTCGTGTGTTAGCAGGGAAGCGTCGTGTATGGCAAATATCTTTCAACGCTGTATACTCTAGTATTTTTACCTAAAGCCAAACGCGCTTAATTCAAGCCCTTTCAGCTCCGTGCGCTTTCTCTCTCCGGATGCGCGCCGGTGCCAAGTTTAAGAGCTGCGGATGACGCGGTTATTTTAACAACAACAGTTATTTTTCTTACTGTCTATTTATCTCTCAATAACCTATGACTCTGACTGTTCAAACCAGATGTGACAAGACGTTTCTGATCTACATTTAGCATTATTAATCTGTAGGCTAATTTCAAAAGAATCATGTAATTATAATTGGAAAAATTGTTGTTAGATGGCAAGGATAGAACTTAAACTTTGAAACTACTGGATATCTTTCTTTTCTTCTCAAGATGAGAACGTTTTGATTATTGTAGACATTTTTAGTAGATAATGCTTATTAGGGGTGGAACGGTACACAGATGTCACGGTTCGGGGGTCACGGTTCGATACGATTTCAGTACAACAGGGAAAAAAATAAAAAATCTACTATGCTCGGTTTCTTTTCATTTATTTTGAACAGATAGTAGTACAAATTACATTTTTTCCACCCAGATGTGAACATACTAAATATTATTATATTGTTTTATATATATATATATATATATATAATCTGCAGTACATATATACATACAAGGAATAAATTCTTGAAATATATTTGATTTAGTTTACAGATAAACAAGGGGAAAAAAGTGCAACAGGCAACGTAGCCTATATATGCTGAGTTTCAGTTAATTTTTGAGACACGCTTAATTTGTTCACAGAAAGGAAACTCAAATGGCAGAAAGCGACATCTTATTTGTTTTCTTTATTTTTCTGCTTTCTGATTCCGCTGGTATAAGGAAACAGTTGAAGTGATCGTGCCAGAGTGCACACACACACACACACACACACAAAACACATCAGTTCCAGCATTGCTAACTTGACAGCACAGTTGGTAACGTTACTTTATCAAAATAAAATACAATGAACCAAACATCAGCGCGCCCGCCTCTGTGTCACCGTTGGAACATGACTGAAGTACAAAGACTATAATTTACATAATAAATAATAGTTTAGCATTCAGATACGTTACATCGCAAAAATTGACATATTATGGAAAATTTGGATTTGTGCCGAATGAGAGAGGTAGGATACACGAGCTCAAAGCTCCATTTCGCAAACGTGTGCAAGCCTTTAAAGTACACTCCTTTGTCAGTCTATGTGAGAGACGCATTCAGAATCAGCACCTGGTCACTGTCTAGGTGGCTTTGTTTTCAAGTGCAGAACTCATGGCATTTGCTGTTCTTCTGCTGGCAGTTATCAAACAGCGTTGCATTACTGTGGGCGCCCCCTTCTGGATTGGGGGTGAATTACCTGTATTCGTTGTAAGGCCTTATGCACCGAACCGAGATGTCCGTACCGTGACGGTTCAGTACGAATACATGTATCGTTCCACCCCTAATGCTTATAATATATTTAAATAGTATAGATTTCAGGAAGAAAACCCTGAAGAGAAACAGTGTTCCTCTTCAGGAACTCGAGCTGCGTCGAAACGCTCTGGGGAATGCCTCCAGCGTGATCGCGCTCTGAACACGTGTGAAATCTGTCCAAAGGATGGGCGAGACGTCACGGGCGGGTGATGTCAGAGACCAGGAAGCTATAAAAGCACGTGCGGTGGAACCGGCGTCAGCTTTTGTCATTCAGCAATCGCTACTCTGTGTGTGTCTGTCGATCTCTGTTGTGAGTCTTATTTACTGTTGTTTGTCCTCATATAGAGAGGCTCAAAAAGAGAGCGTTGCCACTCGCGCTCCCCCGCGTCGGGACCGAGGTGGCAAACGCTCGGGGTCGGGGGCTTCTAAGGCTAAGCCGGATCTGCGAGGACCGTTCTTCAGTCTAAGAGGCCCTCGACCAAGAAGCCCTGACGGGCGTGGCCCAGGGCTTATGAGGGTAGGCCCCTCTGGGGAAGAGCAGGTTAACACCGCATTACACGGTGTCCGTCTCTCCTCAGTGCCCTCAGGAGATCAGTCTGCTAACCCTGCCAGAGTTCCAGGGCGCAGCGGTCTCCGGCGAGCGCTTCTCTCAGTTTTTTCCGCCCGGAGACGTAGCGGAGCTGAGAAGCTCGCCACCCCTTCGGGGGTCTCTAGAGCAGCTGGTTCGGTCGTCCCCTGCCGGTCCTCCGCTTCAGGGCACCGAGCTAGCAGCTCTGAGTACACCAGAGGCCAGTCTCGAGAGACTGGTTCCCTTAGTAGACTATTTTGCAGCGTGGAAACTACTGCCAAATGTGTCTCAGTGGGTCCTGCACACTGTAGAGAGAGGTTACAGAATCCAGTTCGGTTCTCCTCCGCCTCGATTCAACGGGGTGAATCCCACTCTGGTGGGTCCCGAGCAGGCTCTGGTAATGGAACAAGAAGTAGACACTCTCTTGAGGAAGGAGGCCATCGAGGTGGTCCCTCCTCACGAACGAGAGTCCGGGTTCTACAGCCGGTACTTTGTAGTTCCAAAAAAGGATGGAGGGTTGCGTCCCATTTTAGATCTGCGTCTTCTGAACCGCTCAGTCATGCGACTGAAGTTCAAGATGCTCACTCTCAGACAGGTCGTGTCTCAGATCAGGTACGAGGACTGATTTGTCACGATCGATCTAAAGGACGCATACTTCCATGTCTCCATCCTTCCCTCTCACAGGAAGTTTCTGAGGTTTGCTTTCAGGGGCAAAGCATACCAATACCGGGTTCTTCCTTTCGGCCTTGCACTCTCACCCCGCACTTTTACGAAGTGTGTGGATGCTGCTCTGGCTCCTCTGCGACTCCAGGGCTTCCGCATACTGAACTATATCGACGATTGGTTGATTCTGGCTCAATCGGAGCTGGTGGCGATCCGACATCGAGATGTCGTTCTCGCCCACATTAAAGAGCTGGGGTTAAGACTAAACGCCAAGAAGAGTGTGCTTTCTCCATTACAGAGAACCACTTATCTGGGCGTGGTGTGGGATTCGACCACGATGCAGGCACGTATGTCTCCTGCTCGGATCGAGTCGATCCTCACGTCGCTCAAGAGAGTGAGAGAAGGCCGGTCACTCACTGCCAAGCAGTTTCAGAAACTGCTGGGTCTGATGGCAGCTGCGTCCAACGTGATACCTTTTGGCCTGCTGTACATGAGACCCCTACAGTGGTGGCTCAAGACCAAGGGGTTTTCCCTGAGGGGAAACCCGCTTCACATGATCAAGGTCACGCGGCGATGCCTACGTGCCTTAGACATGTGGAGACAACCTTGGTTCCTGTCTCAGGGCCCGGTGTTGGGAGCTCCTTGTCGCCGCATGACGCTAGCGACGGACGCATCCCTCACCGGTTGGGGAGCGGTCATGGATGGCCACCCTGCCCGCAGTCTGTGGAGCGGCCGCCATCTCACGTGGCACATCAACTGCCTGGAGATGCTGGCCGTGTTTCGAGCGCTAAAACACTTTCTCCCAGACCTGAGAGACTGTCATGTGTTGGTGCGCACCGACAACACAGCGGTGGTCTCTTACATCAACCACCAGGGAGGTCTGCGTTCGCGCCCATTGTACAAGCTGGCGCACCAGATCCTTGTGTGGTCCCAGGACAGACTCCTCTCACTGAGAGCCGTCTACGTTCCTGGGTATCTCAATGTCGGAGCAGACGTCCTGTCGAGACAGGGGCTGAGGCCCGGGGAATGGATGCTTCACCCCTTGGTAGTGAAGCAGATCTGGAGAGTGTTTGGCCAGGCTCAGGTGGACCTTTTTGCGACTCAGGAGACATCGCAATGTCCCCTCTGGTTCTCTCTGACTCATCCAGCTCCGCTGGGGCTGGATGCCATGGCACAGGCTTGGCCGAGGCTTCGCCTGTACGCCTTTCCCCCGATCGCTCTGCTCCCGGGAGTTCTGGCGAGAGTGCGCCGGGATGGGGTCAGTCTACTTCTGGTAGCACCGTTCTGGCCGGGCCGAGTATGGTTCTCGGACCTGATTTCTCTCCTCGACGGCTCTCCATGGGAGATTCCCGTCAGGAGGGATCTCCTCTCACAGGCAGGGGGCACTATCGTCCACCCTTGCCCGGAGCTGTGGAAGCTGTGGGTGTGGCCGTTGAGGGGGCACAACTCATAGCTTCCGGTCTCTCAACCGAGGTTGTTGAGACCATACTCCAATCCAGAGCTCCCTCTACGAGGAAACTGTACGCCCTGAAGTGGAAGCTTTTCACTTCATGGTGCGGAGACCTCCAGCTCGACCCAGTTAACTGCCCGATTGGTACAGTGCTGGAGTTCCTGCAGGCCCGTTTCTCCACAGGGTTGACCCACTCCACCTTGAAGGTCTACGTGGCGGCTTTATCGGCCTACCACGCCCCTCTCGGCGGCCAGCCAGTGGGCAGACACCCCCTAGTTACACGTTTCCTCCGCGGTGCGCTGAGGCTGAGGCCTCCAGTATGATCCCGTGTCCCTCCATGGGACTTGGCTGTGGTGCTAGAGGCTCTCTGCAGGCCCCCATTCGAGCCTATTGAGGAGATTTCTGATCGCCACCTTACTTTGAAGACTACCTTTCTTCTGGCGATATCTTCTCTAAAGAGAGTTGGGGATTTTCAGGCCCTCTCAGTGGCCCCCTCTTATCTAGACTTTGCGCCCGGTCTGGCCAAAGCCTTCCTCTACCCTCGAGTGGGGTATGTCCCTAAGGTCCCCTCCTCTACACCACGGCCTGTCGTACTCCAGGCCTTTTGTCCTCCTCCCTTCAGGGAGCCTGACCAGCAGAAGCTTAATTGTATGTGTCCGGTGCGAGCACTGGACACATATGTCCACAGAACTGCCCTGTGGAGAAGGGCGGACCAGCTGCTGGTATGCTATGGTCCCCCCAAGAGGGGTCTGTCGGCTTCTAAGCAGACCCTCAGTCGGTGGATCGTGGATGCCATTTGCCTTGCCTACGAGTCCTCTGATCTCCCCTCACCTCTGGGGGTCAAGGTTCACTCGACCCGGAGTGTGGCGGCCTCCAAGGCCTTCCTTGCAGGTGTTCCGATGCAGGACATCTGCAACGCTGCGGGATGGTCCACGCCCCTGACTTTTGTCAGGTTCTATGGCCTCGATATGCGGGCCACTCCAGGCGCTTCCGTTCTCTCGCCCTCGTTGTGCTCCTAGGGATACACACAGGGCAGGGACTTGGAAGTCTGGCGGCGTGGGCACCTCGTTCCCCAGAGCGTTTCGACGCAGCTCGAGTTCCTGAAGAGGAACGCCTCTAGGTTACGTATCTAACCCTAGTTCCTCGAGGGAACGAGACGCTGCGTCTCGAAGCCATACTTCCGGCATCCCTGCGAGCGTTTGCTTCATTCCTGGAAGCTGACGCCAGTTCCACCGCACGTGCTTTTATAGCTTCCTGGTCTCTGACGTCACCCGCCCGTGACGTCTCGCCCATCCTTTGGACAGATTTCACACGTGTTCAGAGCGCGATCACGCTGGAGGCGTTCCCCAGAGCGTTTCGACGCAGTGTCTCGTTCCCTCGAGGAACTAGGGTTACATACGTAACCTAGAGGCGTTTTTTGTCACATGGCTTCGCATGTATCTAGATGTAAAAGTAACACAGCGCACATCTGTTGCTTTTGTCGACATGTAAAAATTATATCTTTATTTATTTATTTAATTACTTTGTCCGGACCTCTACTTGGAAGAAAATATAGAGTCTGTGCCTCTTGGAACTTTAATTGAATACCCCTGACTTTTATCAAAAATAAATACTTGATTGGTATGGTTTTGTAATATCTGTGTCACATATTTCCTTGTGTGTCATGGTAGATAGGACTCTTATTATAGAATTTGATTACAGAAAAACTGTTTTGAACATGGAAATGGATTAAAACATAAGTAACAGGTTGGATGTGCATTAACCTTCCATCTTAACATCTCTTTTTCAAAAAAAAAAAAAAAAAGCAGATCATAGATCATATATTTTGTCTGTAGCCTATAAAACAGCTTCGTAAATAGGAAGATATCAATACATGAGGATTATGAATGGGATTTTTTTAGCGAGCCATTAATTGACTTGAGACTTGACTCGGACTCGTGACCAAAGACTCGAGACTTGACTCCAGCGACAAAGACTTCAGACTTGACTCGGACTCAAAGTTAAAGACTTGTGAACATCTCTGATACTTACAGCCTACAACAGCAAAAGAACCAAAAACCCACAATGACACTGGCCAAATAAATAAATATAATACACAATAGGATAAAAGCGAAAGATCATTTCCATGTTTTTGCCACAAAATTATGTTTCATTATGTATGGAAAGCACATACTCTATCTCTCCCCCTCTCTCTTCCTCACAGACGCACATACAGTTTGCACACATTCTAACATACACACTAATGTTGTTAGCGCTACTCTGACGATTTTATCAGTAACATCAACTTAAAAACTACATGACTTCTCACAAGCGAGGTAACAATAACGGCGCTGTTTGTGAAGAAAATTAACTTAAAATTTCACTATAACTATAGACATTGCTGCCGAACACTTGAGAGATGCACAGACTCACAGAGGTAATCTCTCTCTCTCTCTCTCTAATAGTTATTAACTGCATTAACTTGCTATCAACAGCTCAAGTCTCCATTACTAGGTTTAAAATGAAATTCAAATGTTAAAAATCACAAATTAAAATTATATAAATCAAATAACAAATAAACAATGCAACAATTATTAACTGAATGTTTTTAATAAAAAGGATTCTTAGAAATGGATACTCATGGGATGCCTAAGAGTCCGGTTTGTGGTCCAAGTGGGGAAGACGGATTTGCATCCTTTGCACCACCACCACTATCCAAAATGCTATCCAACGGCATCCTGTGATCCATCGCCGCTGTTTAATACATCCCCACCCAAGAGCATCCATATGGTGCGCACATATTTACGCCAGGTTTTTTTAAATTTTTATTTCAGATACGTGCATGGAAAACAGAGTACATACATTTCTATGCCCATTTTGTGCATACGCAAAGTTTAGGCCTATATATGGGGCCCCAGGTGTAAATGCCCTCCAAAATGCTTTCGAGATGGATTTAAATCAGATCGCTCAAACCACTTCAGGAGGTGGTCTGGGAAGTATTCCAAACGAAACTGGACAAGTGTAAATGCATCTGGTTGTTGAAACCACATATGTAAATTTTACTCCTCCCAAAATGTTAACTTAATAAATTTGTGAGAGGATTTAATAAGCTATATGACATGTTGTACTCAGATATTACAGCATTAATGCAACTTCTTTGCTCTTCAGCAAGCCAAAGTGAAAACTGCAGCAAATGAAACTGAAAGTAAGTTGCAGACGCTCAACACACAATCAGTCATTAAAAGTAGTAAGACAAATTATCTTTCCTGTGCTGATGCCGCTCTCTCTCCTGATGTGCTCTTTCATCTTGAAATTAGCTGATGATGAATAAAACACAGCGCACATCTGTTGCTTTTGTCGACATGAGCTCCGTTAAATTTGCATATAGCGAATGAAGTTCAGATTTATATCCATTTTGCAGATACACATTTATATGGCCAAGTGTAAATGGAACAGTTTTAACAAATAAGACAACTTTCTGATTAGAGAAAATGCATAAAGTGACCAAGTGTAAACAGGCCTGTAGTTACTCATTGATTTGATCAGTGTCTGTACCTGTTTGATTGGTTTGTTTCTGTGTATTTAAGTCCTGTGTTTTCTTCTGTTCATGGTCAGTTCTTGTCGCTTGTGAGTTGGTTGTTCTGTTCTTGAGTTCTTTTGTAAATAAATGAAATGTTCTGCTTTTAGATCATGTATTCGTCTTTATTTTGCAACCAAGTTGTGACAGAAGAGCTGACCTCTAAAATGGATCTAGCAGCAAAGAGAATCCTTCTCCTCTCGCAGGGGAACCGGTCACTAGAGAGGCACACACAGAAGTTTCTGGACTTTTGCCATCTTGTCCCTTATGATGACAACTGCCTGTTTGTGCTTTTCCGGACAAGCCTCAGTGCCAAAATGAACTGAGCCTCCAGGGACTTTCATGGAGTATGTGGAGAGCTTACTCCTCCACAATGGTTCCCCCCTTCACCATCTGCAAGAGTTAGGGCGAATTTAGCGTTCCAGCCACTACCACCAGCCCAGCACCAGCAATGCCTGAGCCCATCGCTGACGATAAGCCTGATGCCCCCCAGGCCTCCACTGTCACCCCAGGTCTCCGTCTTCTTGGCTTCACCTGGGTCTCCACCTCCTTTGGCTCTGTTTTAGTTTGAAGTCTCCCTTTGACTTCTTCAATTTGGTGGATTATCCAAGATGGATCAGACGGTTTGATGCTTTTGTCCAAGGATTGAGAGAAAATCCTGAATAATGCCAAATCAACTCCTTGTTATATGCCGTGGGAGATGTAGACACAAAAAGAATCAACACAAAAATCAACACAAAAAGACTTTGGTAGATGCGGAATGGGACAGAAAAGTTCTTGGAAGGGTTGTCTGGCAAAAGATGCAGGATGTCGAAAATGCAAGAGAAAAGGGCATTTTATAACTGTGTGTCAAGGCAAGTCACCTTCATTTAAATAGCACTTTATACAATACAGATTGTGTCAAAGCAGCTTTACAATGTTAAACAGGAAAAACATATGCTGATAATGCAAGAGGACAATAGAAAAGTCAGTTTTTCAGTTAAAGTCAGTTCATTGTTGATTCAGTGATGTCATCCACCTTTGGGAGAAACTAGGCTCAGTCAGGGGGCCAGCAGAAGTGCGCATCGAGGGTGCATAGCGGCCACAAAGTGGACACTCGCAAGCACCTTTCTGAAAGCTTAAATGATGAATGGGACAACCTACAGTTTCCTTTTGAATGGGAACTCCCCTCTGCATTGAGAAATCCCTTTCAATGCGTGTATTCTGCTCCCTCAGGAGCTAAATACGCTTGCTCCTAACTCATTTACAAACAAAGGATCTCCTGAAGACAAGAAAGAGCATGACGTATTTTGCAGGTGCCCTTTTATACTCTCGAGCGCACCTGTCGTGACGTCATAGGCTGCCACCAGCCAATGTCAAGTTCACAATCGTGTTTAGACTCATGCTTCAGACACCGGTCATGCCGAAGACATTCCCCAAAAGCCGAAGACATTCTTTTGGGGAAAGTAAGTTGCAGACGCTCAACACACAATCAGTCATTAAAAGTAGTAAGACAAATTATCTTTCCTGTGCTGATGCCGCACTCTCTCCTGATGTGCTCTTTCATCTTGAAATTAGCTGATGATGAATAAAACACAGCGCACATCTGTTGCTTTTGTCGACATGAGCTCCGTTAAATTTGCATATAGCGAATGAAGTTCAGATTTATATCCATTTTGCAGATACACATTTATATGGCCAAGTGTAAATGGAACAGTTTTAACAAATAAGACAACTTTCTGATTAGAGAAAATGCATAAAGTGACCAAGTGTAAACAGGCCTGTAGTTACTCATTGATTTGATCAGTGTCTGTACCTGTTTGATTGGTTTGTTTCTGTGTATTTAAGTCCTGTGTTTTCTTCTGTTCATGGTCAGTTCTTGTCGATTGTGAGTTGGTTGTTCTGTTCTTGAGTTCTTTTGTAAATAAATGAAATGTTCTGCTTTTAGATCATGTATTCGTCTTTATTTTGCAACCAAGTTGTGACAGAAGAGCTGACCTCTAAAATGGATCTAGCAGCAAAGAGAATCCTTCTCCTCTCGCAGGGGAACCGGTCACTAGAGAGGCACACACAGAAGTTTCTGGACTTTTGCCATCTTGTCCCTTATGATGACAACTGCCTGTTTGTGCTTTTCCGGACAAGCCTCAGTGCCAAAATGAACTGAGCCTCCAGGGACTTTCATGGAGTATGTGGAGAGCTTACTCCTCCACAATGGTTCCCCCCCTTCACCATCTGCAAGAGTTAGGGCGAATTTAGCGTTCCAGCCACTATCACCAGCCCAGCACCAGCAATGCCTGAGCCCATCGCTGACGATAAGCCTGATGCCCCCCAGGCCTCCACTGTCACCCCAGGTCTCCGTCTTCTTGGCTTCACCTGGGTCTCCACCTCCTTTGGCTCTGTTTTAGTTTGAAGTCTCCCTTTGACTTCTTCAATTTGGTGGATTATCCAAGATGGATCAGACGGTTTGATGCTTTTGTCCAAGGATTGAGAGAAAATCCTGAATAATGCCAAATCAACTCCTTGTTATATGCCGTGGGAGATGTAGACACAAAAAGAATCAACACAAAAATCAACACAAAAAGACTTTGGTAGATGCGGAATGGGACAGAAAAGTTCTTGGAAGGGTTGTCTGGCAAAAGATGCAGGATGTCGAAAATGCAAGAGAAAAGGGCATTTTATAACTGTGTGTCAAGGCAAGTCACCTTCATTTAAATAGCACTTTATACAATACAGATTGTGTCAAAGCAGCTTTACAATGTTAAACAGGAAAAACATATGCTGATAATGCAAGAGGACAATAGAAAAGTCAGTCTTTCAGTTAAAGTCAGTTCATTGTTGATTCAGTGATGTCATCCACCTTTGGGAGAAACTAGGCTCAGTCAGGGGGCCAGCAGAAGTGCGCATCGAGGGTGCATAGCGGCCACAAAGTGGACACTCGCAAGCACCTTTCTGAAAGCTTAAATGATGAATGGGACAACCTACAGTTCCCTTTTGAATGGGAACTCCCCTCTGCATTGAGAAATCCCTTTCAATGCGTGTATTCTGCTCCCTCAGGAGCTAAATACGCTTGCTCCTAACTCATGTACAAACAAAGGATCTCCTGAAGACAAGAAAGAGCATGACGTATTTTGCAGGTGCCCTTTTATACTCTCGAGCGCACCTGTCGTGACGTCATAGGCTGCCACCAGCCAATGTCAAGTTCATAATCGTGTTTAGACTCATGCTTCAGACACCGGTCATGCCGAAGACATTCCCCAAAAGCCGAAGACATTCTTTTGGGGAATGTCTTCGGCATGACCGAAGGGATTTCTCAATGAAGCTCCATTTGCGATGTCCCTATTCTCGAGGGATGTGGGATGCGCTCTTTGGTGGAATGCTTATAGCGATACATTCACAATGTGTTCACCCCTGTATCTAGTGCTCTCTCGCGGGGTTCGGAAGCCCGCAGTGCGGCCTCTTCTCCCTCCAATTGAGAACTCCTGCAGCTGTCTTCCTCCGAGGAGGTTGATGTTGTTAGCCTTAACCCTCTGGGGTCTGAGGGTTTTGACATGCCCTTACAAGTTTTGACATGCCCTGACATTTGTTTTTTTCTTAAAAAAATGTTAACACTAAAGTCTGACAACACTGTATTCAGCACAAACTGGGCTACAAAAATATGTGAGCACCATGAAAGTACATGTTTGTGTTTTTGAGAAAACAATGTTTATGCGTGGTTAATGAAAAACTAAATTGTTTAAGTCACTGAAATAAGGCCATAAAACACATACAGATTATTTGTTCACAAGACTTTTGAGAACTGGATGTGGTAGACTAGAGTTTTTGCTACAAAATGATGTGAAAATTATACTGTTCACAGAAAACAATATATTGATTTAACATTTGTAAAACATGTTTTGTGATAGAATGCCCTTATTCGAGGGAGTGACAATGGCCATGAATATTTAGTGATTCACAACTGAGAGACAAAGGGCCTCCCATAATGGGCCATCAATATGAATGGGACTGAAGCAGGTAAGAAAGAGTGTGAGGAGAGTAAAATAATGTGGATCAAGGTCAAGGACACTTGATTGAACATACTGATCTGAACACTGAGACTTGAACAGTAGTAACACACCTTTGTGCCAAACATTCATTCATAGTGTTAACACTCACACTACTTTTATATCTTGTGGTTTTATATGTTATAAAACATTAAACAAACATCCTGGCATTGCGAGACATTTAGACAATGAAATGACACATTTCAAAATGTTTCACTTGATTTCATTCATGAAGTCAGGAATTATAGTTTGGAAAAAGTCTAACTAGTAAAATATGTACAAGTTATGTCACAATAACACAATAACAGCAGATGCAAGTAATCTTAGGCTACTCATCAGAGTGATATCCTCCACTGGATCCAGCTGCGCGACGCATTGCGTTGTGTTGTTCTTCTTCTTCGGAGGTAAATTCTGGGTTATTCCTCTCAGAAACAAAAAGTAGCTGGGATGAACTTCTTTGTTTACGCGGAGGCAATGAGGGAGTTTACATGAGCGCGTGTCTCACATGGAAGTTTAGAATCTGAAAAGAGCGATCAGTTCGTGGGCGTGATCACATTAGATATGAGTTGAGACGGGAAAAACTGGACATCGCGTTGGTTTCATATAGATTACTTTAAAAGATAATATTTGTTTTGGACGTGACTTCCTTCATTTAAAAGCAGACATTTCAAACTTTCTATACATATATTTCTCATGTCTTTGAGGCGAGTATTCGTGGAGATTCTTGTTGTTTTATTTACATGTCTGTGAAGAGAGGTGACACCGACTGAGCCGGCAGAGAACACACCCTGTTCATTTTCTTTATTTTACTAAAGAACATTGTTTTGTTGTTATTATGACTATACACAAATAAAAGTAGACCCTTTGCAGTTTCAAACGATACCTTATTCTTATCTTTATGATCAAAACTGATGGAGTATTTTTTAGTTATTTTCGTGGTCATAAAGAAAATACGAGACAGGCCACACCTGTGCAGGCTTCGACCCCAGGGGGTTAAGCCTCCTCTCGTTTTTAGAGCCGTCATACTGAGGCCTCCACTCCTAGAGCTCGGCTAATTACTGAGAGTTTCGTCAGGCCTCCTTTTGCTACAGAGAGTTATTTATTTTGGCCTCTGCTCGCTAGAGCTCTGTTAGGACAGTATATGTGAGTTGTAGACTCTATGTGAGCCTCCTTACAAGATGTCCTGAGCATGGGGTGTAGTTAGGCGTCCTTGTTTTAGAGAGTCATTTAGTCATTCACTCAGCCATTTACTGCAAGCATCATCAGGCCTCCTCTCGCTATGGAATGTTATCTTAATTGAGGCCTCCACTCACTAGAGCTCCTCTAGGACAGCATCTGTGGTTGTAGGCTCTCTGTGACCCTCCTTGCAAAATGTCCTGAATGTGGGGCATAGTTAGGCCTCCTCTAGTTTTAGAGAGTCGTTATACTGAGGCCTACGCTCCTGGAGCCTGATTATCTACTGCGAGCGTCGTCAGGTCTCCTCTCGCTACAGAATTATCTTCATTGAGGCCTCCATTTGCCAGGGCTCTGCTAAGACAAAATCGGTGAGTTGTAGGCTTTTTGTCAGCCTTCCTACAAGATGTCTTTAGCGTGGGGCATAGTTAGGCCTCCTCTCGTTTTAGAGAGTCGCCATGCTGAGGCCTCCCCTCCTAAAGCTTGGCTAGGTATTGGCTAGGTAGAATGGAGTGTTGCTAGGCCACCTCTCATTTGAGAGGTGTTGTATTTAGGTCTCCTCTCTGCAGAGATTCGGGGCCAGTTTGCTCTGATTGCTAGGCTCTCTGTGAGCTTTCTTGGATGCTGGCCTCAATAAGAGCATAGTTAGCTTCCTTTTTCCTGTGAAGGCCTCCGTTCTTGAGAAGCTTCGGTCTGTGGCGTTGCTGGTACAGGTGTGAGTACTCCTCTGAGCCTTTGACTTGGTTCAGCCATTTAGGCTCTCATACCTTCAGCATGGTGGCATGCATATTCCGTTCCCCAAAAGCGCCCTCTAGGGAACACAGCGTGGAGTTCCCATTCGAAAGGGAACGTCTCAGGTTACGCATGTAACCATGGTTCCCTGAAAAGGGGAACGAGACGCTGCATCCCTTTGCCATGCTTCAGGAATTCTTGCATGTCTCCTTCAGACAAGAAGTGGATGACATAGTTTACAGGTGCCCTTTTAAACTCTCGGGCTCACCTGTCGTGACGTCATAGGCTGCCGCCTGCCAATGTCCAAGTTATTTCGTGTTTAGGCTCATGCTTCAGACACCAGTCATGCCAAAGACATTCGCCAAAAGCGCCCTCTAGGGGATGCAGCATCTCGTGTTCCTTCTCAGGGAACCAAGGTTACATGCATAACCTGAGACGTTTTGTAGACTTAACGGACATGCGCATGCAGCAACCATTGTAAGTCCTCAAGACCGAAAGTACACATGATGTGTGCCATTTCGCCACAATAACAGACTGGTGTGTAAAACTCTCAGACATATTTTAAAGATTCTATGCCGTGAACTTAAAATTTTTCACATACCTTTGAAGATTCAGCGTTCAGTTGTTCCTGACAAGCACTCGTCGTCAGTTGTAAACACGATGGCTTTCTTCTTTCGTGAGGGGGTTTCAACATTAAAAAATGCGACACACACGTCTCCCGGAAATCCTGTATAATCTAACCAACCCGATGATAACTTCGAAACTCCTGAAGTGTTTCCAGCTAAGTGTGCCATATGCATCAGATGTTTAGCCAACGTTCCGTAGGCGTGACGTCTGAGGCTGAGACTAACCTTAATACAGCCTAACAATTTGAATTTGAATGATAGAAATGTGACAGTGTGTTATGTGTAGGGTTGGGTATCGTTTGTTTTTTTTTCGATACCGGTGCCAAATTGATACTTTTAAAACGGTTCCAGTGCCCAAACTGTGCCTGAACAGATACTTATAAAAAAAAAAATAAATAAATAAATAAATCCCCAAAAAAGGATGGATTGGCCATTAGCACTATAAACATATGATGTCTGTTTCATTCATACTGGATGCCAGAGGGTGCCGTTGCACAGAAAATCCACATATCCAGAGAAGTAGCGGAACTCATAGCGGTCAGCGGAGCTGTCGCTGTAACTGAGTAAACAGAAGATATAAACGTTTTGAATGATAAAACAAAGACAATAAACACTCGACTGCAACAATGTATAGTTTATCTGTGTTATTCAATCCGTCCCTGTTATTTTCATAATAATTAAGTATATAATCCATTGCTAATCGATGTATTCTTTTTACAGTAGCCTATGGAATATATTTTCTGCCTCATTCTGTGACAAAAAGCTACATCAGATCACAAAAGGAAGCATTTCACTCGTGTTGTGGAGTAAAAAGGTTATAATGTTCTTTTTTGTTGGGTTTAAAAATGTGAATACAAGGGAAGTTTGGCTTTAGGCATTTTAATTTAAGCATGTCTAGCTTAGCTAGTTAACTGAAGGCTACCTGCTGCCGTCAGAGAAAGTGTAATTACTGCATTCACGTGCTCCTTGGATGCTCTTATTTCCCAAGTTGTTCCTTGTTTTAGTAAGAAATCTAGCCACTGCATTTTGGACCAGCTGGAGTTTGTTTATTAAATGGATAGTTCACACAAAAATGAAAATTCTGTAATTAATTACTCACCCTCATGTTGTTCCAAACCCATAAGACCTTTGTTCATCTTTGAAACACAAATTAAGATATTTTTGATGAAACCCAAGAGCTTTCTGACCCTGCATATACAGCAACATAACTGAAATATTCCAAGACACAGAAACGCAGCATGGACATCGGTAAAATAGTCCATGTGACATCAGTGGTTCAGCTGTAATTTACAAAGCTACGAGAATACTGCATGCAAAGAAAACAAAAATAACGACTTTATTCATGAAAAACAATTCCATTTGTGTAACAAGTAGTGAAAACTCTCTTGTTCAACCAACATACAAAGTTCAAATGAGGGAAATATACTGAGTGCAAATGAACAAACAGCACAAATAATCTTCAACTATTTACAAACAGAAAAATACTCTTGAGTGCAAATGAACAAATGGTGCAAATAATCTGCACCAAGTATGTACAGTAAGAGAAAGATATACTGAGTGCAAATGAACATGGTGAAAATAATCTTTAAAGGGGTCATGAACTGCCTTTGTTTTTTTTTGTTTTTTTGTACTGACCTGTTTAAGGTCCACTTATAATGTTAAGCTTATAATGTTAATCAAGATATTTACATATATAAAAAAAACATAATTTAGAAATAATAAACTATTTTATATATTTAATAACTGCTCGCATCTCAGCATGTATAACAGACATTTCTTGCTGGATGAAGGACCATCACCTTCAACTCAACCTAGCTGAGACAGAACTGCTTTTAGTTTCAGCAAACCCATCACTTCATCACAATTTCACCTTCCAGTTAGGCTCATCAACCATAACTCCTTCAAAAACAGCCAGAAACCTTGGAGTTGTGATTGATGATAAGCTGAATTTCTCAGACCGCATTGCTAAAACTGCCCGGTCCTGCAGATTTGCTTTATATAATATTAGGAAGATCAGGCCCTTTCTTTCGGAACATGCAACACAACTACTTGTTCAAGCTCTTGTTCTGTCCAGACTTGACTATTGCAATGCTCTCTTGGCAGGTCTTCCAGCCATTTCCATCAAACCACTACAATTAATCCAAAATGCCGCTGTAAGATTAATCTTTAATGAGCCGAAAAGAAGGCACGTCACACCTCTGTTCATCAATTTGCACTGGCTACCAATAGCGGCTCGCATAAAATTCAAGGCATTAATGTTTGCATACAAACCCACCTTTGGCTCTGCACCCCTTTACCTAAATTCAGTACTTCAGACCTATGTGCCCTCTAGAAACTTGTGCTCTGAAAGTGAATGCCGCATTATTGTGCCATCCCAAAGAGGCACAAAATCACTTTCACTGACTTTTTCATTAACTGTTCCAATCTGGTGGAATGACCTGCCCAACTCAATCCGAGCAGCTGAATCCTTACCCATCTTCAAGAAACGGCTAAAAACACATCTCTTCCATCTTTATTTGACCCTCTAACTCTAGCATACTCTTTTATAATTTTATTTTATCTATCTGCCTTCTTTTTATAAAACACACACACACACACACACACACACTTGACCCTCTATCAATTGCATATTTATTCTCTAACTGCTAGCTTTTCTTGAAAAAGTAACACTAGCTTTCTTTTCTATATTATATCTACTTGTTTAAAAAAAAAAAAAAGACCAAAAAAAAAAAAAAAAACTAAAAACCTTGCTACGTGTACTGCGTTTGGCTCACCGAGACTTGTCATAGTGCTTGCATGTTGTTGCTCTTTTGTTGGTTTTGATTGCTTCTGTTGTCCTCATTTGTAAGTCGCTTTGGATAAAAGCGTCTGCTAAATGACTATATGTAAATGTAAATGTAAATTTTCTGTCCTGTTTTCAACCCCTGTCATTAGAACACTCTGTTTGAATAGGCATGGCAGATTGTAGACTTGGAAGTAAATGCCCACTACTATGATTGGCTAACACTTTTGTATGCTTGACAGCGTACATTCCTCATAGATGGACGCTGCTGTGATTTAGGTCAAAAACGCATAAATAACTTAATACATATCAAACGATCTGTAAGAAGAGACAAAGCAATAGTGACCACATAACGAAAAAAGTTACTCACACTCTTGTTGCGACATTACTGTCAGATTCAATATAGTCGGCACAACATCGTCTTTTATTTTTGGCTCTCTCATAAACACTACATGCGTGACTCAGTGGGTGGGGCTAAACAGGCAGTGATTTAGAATCGATAGGCGGGGCTAAGCAGGCAGTGGTGTCGAAGTAGGCGTTGATCTTCTTCTGCGGAGGCAGTGCTTATCCACACTATTACATCATAGAGTAGAACATTCCAAAAGCTGTCATTTTGGCAGACAGTATAATATAATATAATATAATATAATATAATATAATATAATATAATATAATATATAATTCAATATAAGCGTTTTTTTTTTTTTTCAAGTTTTGAGTTCTGAAAATTATAGCATGTTTTTATTGTACAATATGTCAAAAGATCAAGGGAATTTTGGTTTCTCAGTTCATGACCCCTTTGAAAACTATGGAAGTATTTAGCTAAATATAACAACCAAACTGTATACAGTAAGGACTGTTCTGAGGTTTTATGTGTCAGCTTGTGACCTCCTGCTGCTATGCCACTGACTGAAACAGTTTCTGTGGGCAACAGGAGAGAAGGGTCTGGCTGCAGACATGCACTTGCATTTTTAGACTTGCACTCTCAGACTTGCACTCTCAGACACCTGCACTTCCGCAAGTGATGTCGCTTGCAGTCTTTTTTATTTTTTATTTAATTAATTAATTATTTTTTTAATTGAATCTCTCAAAATTTTAAACAAGTAGCCAGGTGTGAAGACAAGAAAAAAGAAACTAAATTACAGTGTCACTTGCAATCGCCGCTTGCACTCTCCACTACCTGCGACGGCACTGGCAATCGACACAAATCGTGCGTGTTGCCTTAGTCCGTTATTATGCCACATGAAGCGTTTTGCTGTATGGGAGGAAAAGTGAAAGTTTGCTCGTTGTGTTCATGGCCATATGCTTGTCTTGTAGTACATTAAATGAATAAACTGTATATTGAATTTTATCTTTTAATAGCACATCTTAATACATTAAACCATATTAAGTGTTTATGGTTTTCTGCAGGAGGTTTAAAAGTGCTTAATGAGAGACTTTGTGCATTGCGTTCATATTCTGCTGTTTTGTGGCCACGGATTTGCGGGTCTTGTCTTTTTCTCCTACAGATGATTTCCCTGCTAAAAAATCCAGCATAAACCAGCATGGATTCCAAGCTTGTCCAGGCTGGTTTATGCTGGTTATTGCTGGAATAGTGCTAGTCCAGGGTGGTTTACGCTTGTTAGAGTGTTTTCACATTTAGTTCGTTTGAGCCCTGCAAACGCTCTCGGAGTGGTTCAGCTCGTATATGTGAACAAACAAGTGATCTCAGACCCCCCTAAAAGGACCCAAAAGCGAACCGTAAAGTTCTGTTCATTTCGTTTGTGGGTCCGTTTGGGGTTCGATTTCTTTGTGATATGTGAAAGCAATGAGGTCCTGGTCCTCTTGGCATTTCTTTTCGACAAATGTAACTGGACGCTTGCCATGCCTGCCACAATGTTTCGCCACTGCTGAAAACAACACAACCCTTTTCACCATGGCAGGTCGCGGTGTTGTGTGTTCTCAGGAGGAGACTTGTGCACTTCTTGATATTTGGAAAGAGGATTACATTAAACGCCAACTATCCTCAACACATAAGAATGTTAAAGTGTTTCTTTTGTTTTCTCAAAAACTGAAGGAAAGAGGCTATAACAGAACAGCACTACAATGCTGTGTAAAAGTAAAAAAAAAAAAAAACTATGACAGAAGTATATGAGCACCCGTGACAAAATGCGGACATGCAACATGAAGAGGAACAAGGTAAGGGTCTCATGATGTATCCCTATATAAATGCTTATATCATCACAATGGGATTTAGTATTAATGAGTCAATGTACTTAAAACTATTTACATGGTTGCATTTCATTACATTAGTTTGCTACACTCATTAATATGATCTAATAATGAACATTACTTTAGCAACACATAATCTAGCATACACACACACACACACACACACACACACATGGATATATATATATATATATATATATATATATATATATATATAGAGTGGGCCAAAATTCCTCCACAGCGATGTGAAAGACTCATTGCCAGTTATCGCAAATGCTTGGTTACAGTTGTTACTGCAAAGGATGGCACAACCAGTTATTAGATTTAGGGGGCAATTACTTTTTCATGTAGGGCCAGGCAGGTTTGGACAACTTTTTTCCCTTAATAAATGAAATCATTATTTCAAAACTGCATTTTGTATTTACTAGGGTTATCTTTGTGTGATATTAAAATTTGTTTGATGATCTGAATCATTCAAGTGTGACAAATATGATTAAAAAACAAACAAAAAAAAAAACAGGAAAAACACTCTTTTCTGTGCTACAAAAGATGTACAGCAACGTTGAACCAATATTGTGATGTGATAAACTTGTGCTCAGTCTGACCTTGAGATATTCTATGTATCTTAATTGTATTTGTATATATTTGATCTCTCTGCTCTTGTGTGTAGACATGTTTGTGTTCCAGATGGGTGTGGCCTCTGTTAACCAGCTGGAGGTGGTGATTGGTCCCACTATGCACCTTACTCAGATATAAGGACACTCGTCTTCTGCCTTCGAGCCTCGTTGACTTCGTGCCGTCGTGTTTTGCTAGAATTCTGATTGACTGTT
The DNA here is from genome assembly GCA_039654775.1 of Spinibarbus caldwelli. NCBI lineage: Eukaryota > Metazoa > Chordata > Actinopteri > Cypriniformes > Cyprinidae > Spinibarbus > Spinibarbus caldwelli. The sequence goes on from CM077254.1 coordinate 26,884,408, forward strand.
GTCCTGTGGATTGTCGTGCCAGAGAGAGATATTCTGAGTGTGGTAAAGAGTGTTTGTTGTTCTGAGATCAAATTCTGTATTTCCTGTTTATCTGAACATTGCCTGTTTTGCCTACGACTTGGATTCTGATTCTGCTTTGTGTACGCCATGAAACTTTGTAAATATTCTTGTAAATACACGCTTGCCAAATTAAGGGACGTAGGGGGCTAGACGCCATTTTATTAATGTATATTTTTCACTTTGTTTATGGTTGAGTGAGGTAGGGAAGTTGGTCTGTATTTTGTTTTCTTTATTTTCATTTGAGGTTATTTAGTTATCAAAAAGAAGTTTGTTTTGTTTAATGTTTTGGCCTTGTCTGCCCCTGAAGATATTCCCGTATATAGAAAATAAAATTGTTTATTTGGCATCTCTCTGGTGTGTTTTCTTTTTCTGTTACAGCTAACCCCTAGAGGTCGTAACAACATTAAATAATGATCTGTTAATCACTTGGTAATGTTTAATAAGTTCATTAGTTAACATTAACAAGCACATTATCTAATATTTGGAGATATGTGAATATATATTAAGTAATGATTAGTTAAACTTTATATAATGATCGTTAACGATTTATTAATGAAAGTTATTATAAAGTGTTACCAATTAAGGTTTTGGAGTGGCCAAGTCAAAGTCCGGACTTAAATCCGATTGAGATGCCGTGGCATGACCTTAAACAGTCCTTTCATGCTCGAAAACCCTTCAATGTGGCTGAATTAAAACAATTGCCAGTAATCACAAACGCTTGATTGCAGTTGTTGCTGCAAAGGGTGGCACAACCAGTAGATTTAGGGGGCAATTACTTTTTCACGTAGGGCCAGGCAGGTTTGGACATTTTTTTCCCTTAATAGTCACTTTTATTTATATAGCACTTTTAACAATACAGATTGTGTCAAAGCACTTAACAATATCAAATTGGAGGACAGAGTGTCAGTAATGTATAATAATAAGATGAAACGCTCAATTTTCAGTTAAAGGCATTTCATTATTGAATTCAGAGATGCAGGTCTAGCTCAGTTTAGTTTAAATAGTATATATGAAACCAAATTGAAGCGACAGCGGCAAGGAACCAAAACTCCCTCTGTGACAGAATGGCGAAAAAAAAAAAACCTTGGGAGAAACCAGGCTCAGTCAGGGGGCCAGTTCTCCTCTGGCAAGGATATTATTGTTTATTTATTTATTTACTTATTGTTTTAATTAAATTTTAAATGTATAAATGTATTATATTTCTATTTTTATATTGTTGCAATTTCTAACAATAATAGTATTATGTAGTTAGGTATGTTATTATATTTTTAGTTATTTTGTTTTATTTTTATTTGTATTGTATTTAAGTCGAGGTCTTCACTGGGGATATGTCCCCGGGGCTCAGTTGTCCCGGCCTCCGCCGACGATCAGGGTCGCAGACATCATCTCCTGGCACCGATCCACCATCTGATCCGGACACGGACTGAGAAACAGAATAAGAAAGAAACAGACAAATATTAGCATAGATGCCATTCTTCTTACGATGTAACGAGTACATCGTGTGTTATGGGGAGTGTTCCCGGTTCCGGTTGATCTAATTAATGCAGCCTAACAATCCTTTAACTGATTTGAATAATAAAGTGTATTAGTGTGTTATGTGTAAGCCAGGTTAGAGAAATGTGTTTTTAATCTAGATTTAAACTGACAGAGTGTGTCTGCCTCCCGAACAGTGTTAGGTAGATTGTTCCAGTGTTTGGGCGCTAAATAGGAAAAGGATCTGCTGCCCGCAGTCGATTTTGATATTCTAGGTATTATCAAATGGCCAGAGTTTTGAGAACGCAGCAGACGTGGAGGACTATAATGTGATAACAGCTCGCTCAAGTACTGAGGAGCTAAGCCATTCAGGGCTTTATAAGTAATTAACAAGATTTTAAAATCTATCTGTTTGATAGGGAGCCAGTGCAGTGTTGACAGAACCGGGTAATATGGTCATACTTCCTGGTTTTAGTAAGGACTCTAGCTGCTGCATTTTGGACCAACTGTAGTTTATTGATCGAGCATACAGAACAACCACCCAGTAAAGCATTACAATAGTCTAACCGTGAGGTCATAAATGCATGAATTAGCATTTCTGCATTTGACATTGAGAGCATAGATCGCAATTTAGATATGTTTTTGAGATGGAAAAACGCAGTTTTACAGATACTAGAAACATGGCTTTCAAATGAAAGATTGCTATCAAACAGCACACCTAGGTTCCTAACTGATGAAGAAGAATTGACAGAGCAGCCGTCAAGTGTTAGATAGTGTTCTAGGTTATTACATGTGGGGTTTTTTGGTCCGATAATTAACACCTCTGTTTTTTTTTCAGAATTTAGCAGTAAGAAATTACTCATCATCCAGTTTTTTTTAATCGACTATGCATTGCGTTAGAGTCTCAACTTGGTGTGTTTCACCGGGCCGTGAAGAAATATAGAGCTGAGTATCATCAGCATAACAGTGAAAGCTAACACCATGTCTCCTGATAATATCTCCCAAGGGTAACATGTAAAGCGTGAAAAGTAATGGCCCTAGTACTGAGCCTTGAGGTACTCCATACAGCACTTGTGATTGATATGATACCTCTTCATTTACTGCTACGAACTGATGGCGGTCAGATAAGTATGATTTGAACCATGCTAGGGCACTTCCACTAATGCCAACAAAGTGTTCTAGTCTATTCAAAAGAATGTTGTGGTCGATAGTGTCGAACGCAGCGCTAAGATCCAGTAGAACTAATAAAGAGATACAACCACAATCAGATGATAGAAGCAGGTCATTTGTAACTCTAATGAGAGCAGTCTCAGTACTATGATACGGTCTAAATCCTGACTGGAATTCCTCACAGATACCATTTTTCTCTAAGAAGGAATATAATTGTGAGGATACTACCTTTTCTAGTATCTTTGACAGAAAAGGGAGATTTGAGATCGGTCTGTAATTAACTAGATCTTTGGGGTCAAGTTGTGTTTTTTTAATGAGAGGCTTAATAACAGCCAATTTGAAGATTTTGGGGACATTATGACAATGACAATGATGAATTAATAATAGCCAAAAGAGGATCTATGACTTCTGGAAGCAGCTCTTTTAGTAGTTTAGATGGAATAGGGTCTAACATACATGTTGTTGGTTTAGATGATTTAACAAGTTTATACAATTCTTCCTCTCCTATAGTAGAGAATGAGTGGAATTGTTCCTCAGGGGATCTATAGTGCACTATCTGATGCGATACTGTAGCTGACGGCTGCATGGTTACAATTTTATCTCTGATAGTATTGATCTTGGAAGTAAAATAGTTCATAAAGTCATTACAGCTGTGCTCTTGGAAAATGCCAACACCTGTTGATGCTTTGTTTTTCATTAATTTAGTGACTGTATTGAATAAATACCGGGGGTTATGTTTGTTTTCTTCTAGAAGAGACGAAAAGTAATCAGATCTAGCCGTTTTTAATGCTTTTCTGTAGGATAGGGTACTTTCCTGCCAAGCTATACGAAATATCTCTAGTTTTGTTTTCCTCCAGCTGCGCTCCATTTTCCGGGCTGCTCTCTTTAGGGTGCGATTGAGCTCATTATACCACAGAGTCAGACTGTTTTCTTTGATCTTCCTTAAGCGTAAAGGAGCAGCTGTATCTAAAGTGCTAGAAAAGAGAGAGTCCATAGTTTCTGTTACATCGTCAAGTTTTTCTACACTGTTAGATATGCTGTGGAATTGAGATAAATCAGGAAGATTACTTACAAAGCAGTCTTTTGTGGTAGAAGTGATGGTTCTACCATACTTGTAACAAAGAGTAGAATTTACAGTTTTGGCTATATGGAGTTTACACAAGACTAGATAATGATCTGAGATATCATCGCTTTGCTGCAGAATTTCAACACCACTAACATCAATTCCATGTGACAGTATTAAATCTAGAGTATGATTTCGACAATGAGTAGGTCCTGAAACATGTTGTCTAACCCCAATAGAGTTCAGAATGTTTATGAATGCTGATCCTAATGCATCTTTTTCATTATCGACATGGATATTAAAATCACCAACAATTAAGACTTTATTTGCAGCCAGTACTAACTCAGATAGAAAATCAGAAAATTCTTTAATAAAGTCTGTGTGTCAGGGATCAGTCACCATCACAACAGTCACCACCCAGCACAATCACCCGATCACAATCACCTGAGTTCTGATTGCACGCACCTGCTGACACCAATCAACACCACTATAAACACACACATTGCCATACCTCACATTATCCAGTCTACCGTTCACTGGATGGACAGCTCTGGCCTCTCTCTGCAATCTCTATTTACCCCTGAGCCTGCCCATTGGATTCATCGCCGATTCTCCCTCAAAGCCTTTGACCACCGATCCGAACCTGCAAACAAAGACACTACATCAACCACAGCTAAGAAATCTGAACTCCACACCAACTTGCTCACTCACCTGCTTTTGGTCACTCCCGATCCTGATTCCCTTCAATAAACCTGTTTGTTACTCATCAGTTGTGTGTACCGTGCTTTGTGACACTGTGTGGTGCCCTGGTGGCCTGTACACAGTAGCCAGTACAAACATCACAGGGGATTTATCACTAACACGTGTTTCTCTAGATAATGTTATATGCAGCACCATAACTTCAAACGAGTTATATTTAAAGCCTGCCCTCTGAGAAATACTGAGAATATTGCTATAAATTGTAGCAACACCTCCCCCTTTACCTTTTAGACGTGGCTCATTTTTATAGCAGTAATCTTGGGGTGTAGACTCATTTAAAGTAATGTATTCATTTGGTTTTAGCCATGTTTCTGTCAAACAGAGCAAATCTAGGTTATGATCATTGATCAAATCTTTTACAAATAGTGCTTTTGTAGAAAGGGACCTGATATTCAGTAAGCCAAGTTTTATCAATTGTTTCTCTGTATTGTAAATTATTTATTTTTTTTATTTTTATTTATTTTGTTTTTTTTGAACATCAATTAAATTGGTTTGGACGTTTTCTGTATTTTCTAGTACGGGGAACAGACACAGTCTCTATAGTGTGATACCTAGGTGAAGGAGTCTCTATGTGCTGAGAATTAACTGACTTCTGTGGCGTGAGGTGGCTAGCAGACGGTTGGTTTAGCCAGTCTAACCAACCAATTCACTATCTCAATAAGTAAAATCATTATTTCAACTGCATTTTGTATTTACTAGGGTTATCTTTGTGTGATATTAAAATTTGTATTCAAGTGACAAATATAATTAAAAACAGGAAGGGGGCAAAAACTTTTTCACACAACTGTATATATAGGTGCATCTCAATAAATTAGAATGTCGTGGAAAAGTTCATTTATTTCAGTAATTCAACTCAAATTGTGAAACTCGTGTATTAAATTCAATGCACACAGACGGAAGTAGTTTAAGTCTTTGGTTCTTTTAATTGTGATGATTTTGGCACTTAACACTGGACTTCAAGCAACTTGGGCTATGAGCTCTAGGACCTTAGTTTCCAAATGAAATACAAAGCTTGCTCTCATCTGAAAAGAGGACTTTGGACCACTGGGCAACAGTCCATTTCTTCTTCTTCTTAGCCCAGGTAAGACGCCTCTGACGTTGTCTGTGGTTCAGGAGTGGCTTAACAAGAGGAATACGACAACTGTAGCCAAATTCCTTGACACGTCTGTGTGTGGTGGCTCTTGATGCCTTGTTCCCAGCCTCAGTCCATTCCTTGTGAAGTTCACCCAAATTCTTGAATCGATTTTGCTTGACAATCCTCATAAGGCTGCGGTTCTCTCGGTTGGTTGTGCATCTTTTTCTTCCACACTTTTTCCTTCCACTCAACTTTCTGTTAACATGCTTGGATACAGCACTCTGTGAACAGCCAGCTTCTTTGGCAATGAATGACTGTGGCTTACCCTCCTTGTGAAGGGTGTCAATATTTGTCTTCAGGACAGCTGTCAGATCAGCAGTCTTCCCCATGATTGTGTAGCCTAGTGAACCAAACTGAGAAACCATTCTGAAGGCTCAGGAAACCTTTGCAGGTGTTTTAAGTTGATTAGCTGATTGGCATGTCACCATATTCTAATTTGTTGAGATAGTGAATTGGTGGGTTTTTGTTAAATGTGAGCCAAAATCATCACAATCAAAAGAACCAAAGACTTAAACTACTTCAGTCTGTGTGCATTGAATGCATTGAATTTATTTAATACACGAGTTTCACAATTTGAGTTGAATTACTGAAATAAATGAACTTTTCCACGACATTCTAATTTATTGAGATGCACCTGTGTGTGTGTGTGTGTATATATATATGTATGCTATTAATTCATGATACCAAATCATGATAAAAATTGTGATTAAGAGAAGCTCATTGTAAAGTGTTGTTATTACTCTTTTCTGTGCTACAATAGATGTACAGCAAAGTTGAACCAATATTGTGATGTGATAAACTTGTGCTCAGTTATCAACTACTTATTTTTTTCTTTATTTTGTGCCTTTCAGAACTGGAGAGTCAAGTAATGTCAAGTCAAGTCACTATTATTTGTATAGCGCTTTTAACAATGCAAATTGTGTCAAAGCAGCTTTACATCAGCTTCATATAAAGCTGGGTGGCTTTACATCAGCTTTACACTATTTAGACTGGGAAATAGTGTGTCGAAATAGTGTCATTCTCCTCTGGCCAGACACAATTAGCAGTTTAAATCTAGGCTGCAGCAGAGTCAGATTGTGCAAAGGACTCATCTGGTTCCTGTGGTCTTGTCCCGATGGCCGTCTAGGAGACAGGGTCTTCACTGGGGATCCGGGATCTGATGTTCAGGGCTGTAGAGGTCATCTGATCCACCATCTGATCTGGATACGGACTGGATCCGGGTGGCTTCAGTAACCATCTGATCTGGATACGGACTGGATCTGGGTGGCTACGGTGACCTCGGAATAAGAAAGAAACAGACTAATATTAGCGTAGATGCCATTCTTCTAACGATGTAACAAGTACATCGGGTGTTTTGGGAAGTGTTCCCGGTTCCGGTTGACCTAATTAATGCAGCCTAACAATCCTTTAACTGATTTGAATTATAGAAATGCGATAGTGCATTATGTGTAAACCAGGTTAAAGAGATGGATCTTTAATCTAGATTTAAACTGACAGAGTGTGTCTGCTTCCCGAACAGTGTTAGGTAGATTGTTCCAGAGTTTGGGCGCTAAATAGGAAAACGATCTCCCGCCCGCAGTTGATTTTGATATTCTAGGTATTATCAAATGGGCAGAGTTTTGAGATCGCAGCGGACGTGAAAGATGTGATAAGAGCTCACTCAAATACTGAGGTGCCAAACCATTCAGGGCCTTGTAGGTAATTAGCAAGATCTTAAAATGTATACGATGTTTAACAGGGAGCCAGTGCAGAGAGATGCAGCAGTGTTACTGAAAGCAGTAGTGCGAGCAGCATACCTGTCAACACTCCCGTTTTTCCCGGGAGTCTACCGTATTTCATACCGATCTCCCGCCCCCCACCCGTTTTGTTATTTTTCCCGGGAAACTCCCGTAATTTGTATGGCCCAAATCTAGGTATATGAATAATCACATCAATATTTTATTACAAAGTTTGTACAGTTGTCTGATCTTGAATGAAACGCATCACCCAAGGCATCACCTCACACAATCGACACAATACACAAATTTCAAACCATTTGTGACCTCAGCCTGGCAACCTAAAGTTGCGCTGTAGATTTCTGCACAAGTAGTAGAGGCGGGAAGTTGTATCAGTGGTAGAAATGGAAGAAGAAGAGTCAGGTGGTGCTCTGGCGAAGAAAAATATTTGCGTAAATTTAACAACAGCTGGAAGCAAGAATGTAATTTCTTGTCTCGAAGCCATGTAAACAACGCCCTCGCCTTTTGCAAAGTGTGTCACATTAATTTTAATATCGGACACGGTGGGAAAAACGACATATCTCAGCATATTAAATTACAGCGGCACATCTGTGCAGCCGAGGCACAAAAGGGCAACACATACTATAAACACACAATGTTAATGTTATGTACAATGTTGCAATGTAATGTAATGTAATTTGTGTTTAGCGGTGTTTAACTGTTTCTGTTTAATGTATTTTTATTAATAATTAAAAATACCCCCCCCCCCCCCCCCCCCCCCCCCCCCCCAATTGGTACCCAAATGTTGACAGGTATGGCATGCAGCAGTCATGATCACATGATCACAGCAGTCACTTCAAGACATACGCATCTGCTGTCAGTTATAAAACAACCAAGCCAACGAAGGGCACTATCACAGAGGTGACATCTGTGCTAAGCAGCATGATTGACCAACAAAGGCATTACCTTGAGCTCTTTGCTGCTGAAAAAGAGGAACGACACCGCAGAGAGGTTGAACTGGAGAGAGAACACTTCAGATTGCAAAAGGAATTGGAAGAAAGGCGTCGGCAGACCCAAGTGATTAATGCATCTGGCCATACTGCACCAAGTCAAACACCTTTCTCTGTTCCAATCTACACAACAAAGCGGACAACCACACTTCACATACTCCGCCCTGATCACCAGTCAAGTCAAAGATTTGCAGTGTATAACCAGGAATTTTCCACTGATGCTGCTGCCAAAGTATTACTCTCATCAGTCTTACATGAGATAAACAAATTCAGCTGAACAATGTATAGTGCTGATCCAGGTTGGTTTATGCTGGTTGGTGCTGGTATAGTGCTGGTCCAGGCTGGTTTGTGCTGGTTTAGTGCTGGTCCAGGCTGGTTAGTGATGGTATAGTGCTGATCTAGTCTGGTTTATGCTAGTATAGTGCTGGTCTAGCTGGTGGACCAGCATATTCATGCTGTTCTCAAGCAAAATGGAGCTGCTGATGCTGGTTTACCAGCATGGTCTAGCAGGGCTTAGTATCAGTTGGCCAGCTGTCCATGTGCAAGCAGTGTTTTGGGGACAAACATAGTTTTTGCATGCATATTTCTCCATTTAACACATTAATGATGCAAAGAAAAAACAATATAAGTTTAAGACATATGGTTTATTAAATTATATGTTAACTTTGTCATTTCTTTTTCTCCCTCTGCTGAAAGTAGAACTGAAAATTTTAATTGCTTTACTTATGATTACATTATTAATCAATATCACTGGTAAAGTGGTAAAATGTTTCAAAGCATCAAAGGAATTGTCTCCTGCTTCATAAGATCTGTACACAAATCAGTTAAAATCAGTTAAAAAAAAAAAAAGAGCTTGTGTACATTGCAAAACAAACATTTAGAGATATTAAAACCACGAAATGCCTAATAGAAGCTTAATCATAAGCAGTTTGTTCAATAAGAGGGGTCATGAGAAGAGCTCTTTCAATGGGACAGTAAATAACAACTTGATAATGAAAGTTCAAAACTGAAAGTCGCTGTTTTTACGGCGTAAACATGTAACCAGCAACATGTGTTCTTGTTTATTAAATAACACATTAAAATTAATTTGGAAAATTGTCTTGGTCTACAAACTACAAAAACACACTAAGAAACATGATATGTAACACATACACAAGTTTTGATGTGCATATATACGTGAGTAGAAGTCACATACATATAATAGGATACATCTAATAGTTGTCAATTAAAATTATGTATTTGTTGTTGTGATGATAAAGATGAAATCTATATGGTTTTGGTTTTAGTTATATAAATTTGGTCCTCTCGCCCACCCTAAAAAGTTTCACCAAGGAGCTGATTAAAAGTAATGCCAAAATACTTTTATTTATAACATAACTGCAACTGCTGCAACTATTTTTACTATAACTTAAAGAGATAGTTCACCCAAAAATTAAAATTCTGTCATTAATTGCTCACCTTCATGTCGTTCCAAACCCATAAGACCTCCGTTCATCTTCGGAACACAAATTGCAGTTTTTCCTCAGTCGCTTTGGTGCATTTCTCGAATCATCCTTAATATTTACAAAGAAGTATATGCATTTCTCAAAACAATTCATACAAAAACAGCACCACACAATGGATTTACTGCAAAAGCCTGTAACTTACTCAAAATCTTTAATTCATTTCTCAAAAGTAAGTATTTATGTCAATGAACATTCAGTGCCATCAGAATGAAAAGTCCTTGTGTCATTGTTCACAAACAATATTACACATTACTGTATGTGGGATATTGGTGAAAGAGACTGTTTTGAAATGTTATAATTTTTGAGGTTATGGTCGATCTCCCAATATTTAGCTGCACCCTTCAGCCATTGTAAGGCCATGATTGACATGGTCCACAATAGTGGCCCTTATTTCATCTGATATGCGCCTCTGTCCTTGGCCTCTTCTGCCTCTTCTTCGATTTTGCCTCTGTACCCTTCCACCATGCATCCTTACTCCTCTTCTTCCTCTCGGCTGTTGACCCTAATCATTTTCTGGATGTTCATCCATTGTCAGAATTTGTAACTCTTGTGTTGTCCTCTGTCTATATATGCTTTCCAATTTAAGGTTCATGAGATGCACCTTTGAGCTATTTCAGAGAACTGGTATATAATTGGTTGATCTATATTCTCTTCATTAGTGAAAGTCAAGATTCACTTGCACAATTCATGGAAAATTTACAAAAAGTCTAATAGAAATGCGTAGAAAATATGTTTGACAGTTTATGAGAACTAGATCAACCATTTTGCATCTAATGACTTATACTATGAACTAATGACTATGTTTTGAGAGGAAAGACTATAGCACAGAGAACTATATAATACATTTTGAGCAACATGATATTAGCAACTGAAAATATAGGAAACCGCAGACAAATGTACATAATCAGTTTCATGAATGTACCAAAGCAATTGCAATTTGTTCAAAAGAATGGGAAACTGCTTTATTATGTGCACAAGTGACTAGATGATGTGGAGGTTGAACAAGTAGTTTTGAAAATTTCATTTATGATCTGAGAAATGCACCAAAGCGACTGAGAAAAACTGTAACATCCAGGAAACAATCAGGGTCAACAGCAGAGAGGAAGAAGAAGAGTAAGGATGCATGGTGGAAGGGTACAGAGACAAAACAGAGGAAAAGGCATAAGAGGCCAAGGACATAGGCGCATCTCAGATGAAATAAGGGCCACTATTGTGGACCATGTTGTCAATCATGGCTTACAATGGCTGAGGTGGGTTTGCTTTTCTAATTTTGTATTTTCACCTTTGTGCCCATATTTCTTTTTCTTTTCTATATGTCACCTTTATTTATATAGCGCTTTTAACAATACAGATTGTGTCAAAGCACTTAACAGTATCAAATTGGAGGATAGAGTGTCAGTAATGTATAATAATAAGATTAAACACTCAATTTTCAGTTAAAGGCATTTCATTATTGAATTCAGAGATGTCATTGTCTAGCTCAGTTTAGTTTAAATAGTATCTATGAAATCAAATTGACGATAATCGTTAGAAATTAAGTGTTAAGGATATCGGTAAAATAATCCATAATAATCAGTGGCTCAACCTTAATTTTACGAAGCTTCGAGAATACTTTTTGTGCTCAAAGAAAACAAAAATAACAACTTTATTAAAAAAGTCTTCTCCTCTGCATCAGCCTTTTTTAAAAAAAAAAAAAAAAAAACTACTTCTGGCTACGCAGTTAAAAATGTCAACAAGTAAATAGCTTTGTTACTATAGCTATGTGTGACAGCAGTTCAGTTCACTTTGGTAAAACAAGTGTTGTTCCATCATTGTGCTCATCTGTTTCATTTTGTGAGTGAAGATTCTTACCTCCTCCTGAGCTGTTTCTGTTCTGTGGGGGAACAGTTCAGGAACTTGTTCTATGGGATCCATAGTGCATGTTTTAAACGAACCTGAAAAAGGTATTCACAGTCTTCACAACTGTGAATCCTGAGAAATGTGTGGTTGTGGGCTTAAGGGTGGCTTCAGGTGACACCTCTACAGTGTGACATCAGGCTGTCCATATTACAGGATATTCTTACACCATAAGTCTGCCATCATAGGTCCCCCTTGCTCAAAAAAAGACATAGAATGAAAAAGACAGAGAAATGTCATGTCTTAACAGTGACACAAGTGAATAAAGATTCTGAGGAAGGCAGCATTTCTTTTGCCTGGAGCTTATTCTCAGAGAAGAAAAAAAGGTTGACATGAATGTGAAGAGAGATTCTGCAAGATGCTGTACGTGTTAAAAGTCACATTAAGGAGGCATTGCCCCCACTGTGCTATGATTCACACATTATCAGAGCAAAAATTCCCAAGCCATGTTTTCTTTGTCACTATGACATATTGGCCAGAATGGGTGAATCTGGTGGAAGTAATAAGTACAGAATGTACCCACTCTGATGTCACCAGTTTCAGTCACATCTGAATCAAATTTTCTCTTCAGTCCCTAACTAACATGTAAGAATTGGCAAATTGGTGGCTGGGGATGTTCGCTATTAAATCAGTAACTCATTAAGTCTTATTATTAGTAGTAGTAGTAGTAGTAGTAGTAGTAGTATTTATTTATTTATTTGTTCATTCATTTATTTATTTCATTTACAGTATTTCTCGATTGATTAAACACATTTCTTGAAATTATGCCTCTTTTTTTGCAAAATTCTAAACACAAATCCATAACTTCTAACTCAATTTCCCAAACTTGCTATATTCAGGTCAAAATGAAGCTCTCCACTCAAAACAGCTCAATCTTGCTGAAAAACCAAACTTTGTTCTCAGACATGACACACAAACCCTCAAAAACACACACACTACAACACAGTTTTACACACTGATGAAATAAATTCAAAACAATACCACAAAAACCGGTAATAATTGTTGCTTGTGGTACTTCCCAAGTGTTTTGTTTCTTAATTTAATGTACTGCAGAGTACAGTACAATACAGCAAACAACAACAACAACAAAATATTCTGCCCCAGCATCCCGTCTTTGGTAACTTACTCAAAATCTTTAGTTCATCTCTCGAAAGTAAGTGTTTGTCAATGAACATGTCAGTGCCATCGGAATGAAAAGTTCTTGTGTCATTCTTAGACTTATAAGGGCATTACCGCCACCTGTCTCTCAAATGGACCATTGACACTCCTAAATTGAGATTGTAGATAGAGTTTCAAAGGTCCATTTGAGAGATAGGTGGCGGTAATGCACTTATACAGTGGGGCAAAAAAGTATTTAGTCAGCCACCAATTGTGCAAGTTCTCCCACTTAAAAAGATGAGAGAGGCCTGTAATTTTCATCATAGGTATATCTCAACTATGAGAGACAAACTGAGAAAAAAAAAATCCTGAAAATCACATTGTAGGATTTTTAAAGAATTTATTGGTAAATTCCTCGGTAAAATAAGTATTTGGTCACCTACAAACAAGCAAGATTTCTGGCTCCTCTGTCCTCCACTCGTTACCTGTATTAATGACATCTGTTTGAACTGTTTGATCAGTATAAAAGACACCTGTCCACAACCTCAAACAGTCCAACTCCAAACTCCACCATGGCCAAGACCAAAGAGCTGTCAAAGGACACCAGAAACAAAATTGTAGACCTGCACCAGGCTGGGAAGACTGAATCTGCAATAGGTAAGCAGCTTGGTGTGAAGAAATCAACTGTGGGAGCAATTATTAGAAAATGGAAGACATACAAGACCACTGATAATCTCCCTCGATCTGGGGCTCCACGCAAGATCTCACCCCGTGGGGTCAAAATAATCACAAGAACTGTGAGCAAAAATCCCAGAACCACACGGGGGGACCTAGTGAATGACCTCCAGAGAGCTGGGACCAAAGTAACAAAGGCTACCATCAGTAACGCACTGCGCCGCCAGGGACTCAAATCCTGCAGTGCCAGACGTGTCCCCCTGCTTAAGCCAGTACATGTCCGGGCCCGACTGAAGTTTGCTAGAGAGCATTTGGATGATCCAGAAAAGGATTGGGAGAATGATGAAACCAAAATAGAACTTTTTGGTAAAAACTCAACTTGTCGTGTTTGGAGGAGAAAGAATGCTGAGTTGCATCCAAAGAACACCATACCTACTGTGAAGCATGGGGGTGGAAACATCATGCTTTGGGGCTGTTTTTCTGCAAAGGGACCAGGACGACTGATCCGTGTAAACGAAAGAATGAATGGGGCCATGTATCGTGAGATTTTGAGTGAAAACCTCCTTCCATCAGCAAGGGCATTGAAGATGAAACGTGGCTGGGTCTTTCAGCATGACAATGATCCCAAACACACCGCCCGGGCAACGAAGGAGTGGCTTCGTAAGAAGCATTTCAAGGTCCTGGAGTGGCCTAGCCAGTCTCCAGATCTCAACCCCATCGAAAATCTTTGGAGGGAGTTGAAAGTCCGTGTCGCCCAGCGACAGCCCCAAAACATTACTGCTCTAGAGGCCAAAATACCAGCAACAGTGTGTGAAAACCTTGTGAAGACTTACAGAAAACGTTTGACCTCTGTCATTGCCAACAAAGGGTATATAACAAAGTATTGAGATGAAATTTTGTTATTGACCAAATACTTATTTTCCACCATAATTTGCAAATAAATTCTTTAAAAATCCTACAATGTGATTTTCAGGATTTTTTTTCTCATTTTGTCTCTCATAGTTGAGGTATACCTATGATGAAAATTACAGGCCTCTCTCATCTTTTTAAGTGGGAGAACTTGCACAATTGGTGGCTGACTAAATACTTTTTTGCCCCACTGTAAGTCTGCAATCCGCCGTAAAGCAAGAAGAAGAAGAAGACGCGTCAGGCGCCGGCTGTTGTGGACGCGCTGAGGACAGTTAGACGTGGCGGAGGTAAAAAACGATATAAATACTGTTCAGTTTCTTGCACAGACCGATCGTTTCGTGTCTAAAGACCTCAATGTATCGTCACGAGCCACAGGGTTTAATTTGGTTTTGTCTGTGTATGTTTTTTTTTCTCTCAAAGCCGTGGGTCCCATTGACTGACATTATATGACTGACAGACTGCAACGGTTTGAGTTAAAAATCTTAGTTTGTGTTCTACTGAAGAAACAAAGTCACCTACATCTTGGATGCCCTTGGGGTAAGCAGATAAATATCAAATTCTCATTTTTGGGTGAACTATCCCTTTAAATTGTGATTGCCATTGCTTGTTGTTTTTGTCAACTGCCTTTGCAAGTGATCTGCATTCCTCCTAATCCATCTGACTGTGTCTACAATAAACCAGTGCTTTTCAGTTCTTGTCATGGGGCCCACAGCACTGAACATTTTGTATGTCATCCATATTTAACACTTGTTTAACATTAGCAGAGCACTCCATGAACTTAAAATGTGTCAGAGAGAGACATACAAAATGTGCAGTGCTGTGGCTCCAAGAACAGGAATGAAAACAACTGTATCTCCTGTATTTCCTGCCTGTGTGTGTATATATGCTTTCTATACAGCCATCATTTGTGCATTTTAGGACCCCTATAGCACTGTTAACTACAGTATACTCCACGACACAAATAGAGACACATGAACACACAAGAACTGACTTAAAATAGAAAACTTTATGTTTGTCTTGGCAGTCATCAACATTTAAAAGGCAATTTAAATAAGGTATTCTAGTCAGAAACATGACACTGCATCAGAACAAATTTTGTCCATAAGGTATTGGGCTAAATCATTGTAGATTCACAGTCACTTGTATTAAAAGTTCAAATCAAACATAAGATAGTCTGGTAAAACATTTAGCAATTTCGTGACAACATAATTAATACAAGGTGCAATTCCCAACATCCAATTAGTGCAAATAAAATTTAAATTTAGAGTTATAGGTCTGTTTTTGTTTTTCTGCTTGCAGAAGATAATATAAGTTTGTTAAAATACAAATATCTGATACAAAAAAATACTATAGATACTATAGACAGATTCCATTTTTTTTCTTTTTTCTTTTCTTTTCCTTTCTTCTTAAAAAAATATATAAAATAAAAATGATAAGCAACATCATGCAGCAGCAGCAGGTATGTTTGAATATAGATACATTTCTAAATATGACATCAATATATAGGTGTGTGCACATCTGTTTATATATATATATATTAAGGTCCAATTCTCACTATTAACTAGTTGTTTATTAGCATGCATATCAGATGTTTATTACTACTTAAAGCATATATTAATGCATTACTCTGCATTTCCATATTTTAGATCCCTTAATTCTACCCTATACAAAAATTTAAAAACTACCTTACTAATTAGCAGCAAATTAGGAGTACACTGAGGCAAAAAAGAGGAACATTATTAGTTAATAGTTTACTACTGTTTACTATAGTCCTCTTTTTAGAGCTGCTTTATAGCAGTATTGAATCTTGTTTGCATTACACTATTTTCCTGTTTAACTGTAAAGCTACTTTGACACAATCTGTATTGTATAAAGCACTATATAAATAAAGGTGATTTGACTTGAATAGTTAGTTAGAATTGGTCCTTAAAATAGTGTAAAAAAAATAATAATAAAAATGAAAAATAAATAAATACAAATATTTTAAATCTTTTAAATTATTACAAATATTGTATAATCTAAAAAAAATACTGCAGTATTTCTAATTTTAATTAACCTTTGAATGATAATATACAGTATTTGATGCTGGCCTTTTTCTTGAGTTAAGATTTTCTTCAGACTCTCTGCATCTTTTATATGGAAATATGGAATGGTTCTCCTTACAAAAAAAAAAAAAAAGAAAAGAAAAGACAATTGACACACATTCAGTCAACATTTAATTAATGTTTAAAGAGTGTTTGTATTAATGTTACAAAAGCAGAAGTACAGCATGAAGAGAAAATGATTTGTTTACCTGCAGAGCTTCCATCAGATTCACCAGATTTACTGATTCTGCAAAAGAAGCAGGCTGCCACAATCGCAGCCAGAATGACAACAGTGGCTATCACAGACGAGCAAGTATACCTGAGGATTTGTTTAATATTTTATTAGAAATTAAACTTGCCATGAATTTAGTTTTTGCAAAGCAAAGAGGATAATAAAAAAAGATAAACTTACAAGGTCATCTGTTGCACTTTTCCTAAGGGGGAAAAGTGGGAGGGTGGCAATTAGCAAGAATGTATGCATAGTACACAAATACATGCAATTTGACAAATAGTCAAGTTACCTTATCAGTGATGTTAAGGATTGTGAAATTCAGTTCCTAAAGATTTGATCTAGTGACAAACATTTTCAGCCAGAATTACTATTAGGTGATGTGCATCATGATAAAAATGATGTGTATCAGGGTTTATGATTTTATGAGCCCACCCCTAAGCAGTTTAATAGAGAAGCTGATTGAAAGTCATGCAATAATAATTTTCACTTTAGTTGCCTACAGTGGGCAAACTTTATTATATGAAAAAATTATATTTCAAAGTTTCTTTGGGGAACACAACAGTGACAAATGTTTTTAGAATGAATGTAAATGTTGTGCAAGCGGACGCAATAACATAATTTGTACAAATGAAACATTTCATGAGAGGCATACTTGTCATATAATGTTTGAAAAACTGACAAAATTGCAAGGTAAGTGTAATACTTACTGTGTATACTACTGGCACACTGGGTGTCTGAGAACTGCGTGCAATTGGAAACCGTTATCTCTCCAATTTCTATAGTTTGGGGGAAAAATTGTTTTATTGTTGTTAGAGCAATATATCCAATTTCAATTTTATTTTTTTTTTAAACATTCATGAAATTAGTTGTTGCACACCTTCACATCTGCGGCATGGATTACATAGCCCACCAATGTGCAGGCGTCCAGGTCCTTCAGAGCAGTTGCGGGCAACATACTCACCTAGATTTGAATTTTATGATTATTTATTGATTCACATTGGAATTTTTAATATTTAGATTATCTCTGTGGAACTCACCTTCTTGGCAGTTCAAGCAGCACACCGTTTTTTGAACTTGGAAATGGTTCTCTGGGCATGTTGCTACACATAGAATACTGAACGCAGCCACAAATATTGCCTGGAGATGTAATGAGAATAATTTATTTATTTATTTATTTATTTATTTCCAGAGTAAGTCTCAAATTACATGTGTCTAAATCAGGGATTGGGAACAGTACAAGAAAAGATAATAATAAAAAAAAAAAACCTCTTGGAAACCAAAAACAGGAACAAAAATCCCTTTCAATCATTCCAGTGTGAAAAGATTGTATTTACATGCTTGTTACCGGTTAATAGTTGTATCATATTGTTTCAATACTTTTTCTTTAATCCAACAACTAAAGACTGTCTGAAAGTTCATATTTTATACTTTCTTCATAAATATATTTATACTAAATTGACAATTTAGTATTTGTAAATTGACAAAATAGTTGACAATTACATTGACAAAAAAAATGAGAAAGAAAAAGGTAAGAAACTTAAAGTAACACTTACCAAGACACATTTGGTGTCTGGCTGGTTCATTGTAGGTTTCATTCTGTTTTCTGACAGTCCTTGATCCTCGACTCTCCGCTTTAAAACGGAGCACTGACGTATTTAAGGAGTGGCTTCCAGAAGATCCTGTAAAACATTAATATTATCTCTCATACCTTCAGGCAGTCAGAGATCGATCGTGTTTAACTAAAAGGTAGCTAGGTCTTGTGTGTGATCTATATCTTATAAATCTATATAACATAAATCTATGTAACACACACACACACACACACATACACACACACACACACACACACACACACACACATATATATATATATATATATATATAACAGTAATTTTAATGTTGAGACCTTGTTTCATACCAGATGTAACCTACTCTGTCTTGTCTGTCGGTGTGTTGTCAGTTTCCTCTTTGCTCCGCAATGTATTTTTTACTGCGTGAGAACATGTGAAGTGTGAGAGTTGCATGGCTTTTTGGACATAGCAACAGTATCTAAGGAGTGTGGGCTTTTACAAAAGATCAATTGCCTCTCAACATAATTCTATAAAACATAATTTGACAAGCTTTGTTTTTATTGACAGTTGCATAGCAACGACATATGTAGCAGCAACACTAATACTGGTTTAAATGTTACTATCACCATTTGAAGTTAAATATTATCAGAGTGTTTAAAGCTTGTGTTTAAAATGTAAGATACAGTTTAAGTGTGAATTTACAATATAAACTGAAGTCACAATTTTCTGCTGCTGCCTACAGCATATGAATGCCCCCACCAAAGTTTCTAAACTATTGTCATGGCATTAGAAATCAAAATAGATTTTATCAAAGATTACATTCACATTTAGTCATTTAGCAGCACATTCAAAAGTTTATGATTAACTTTGGAGCAAGTGCACCTGAAAATCTGCAGCAAAAAAAAAAAAAAGCAATCACACAAGCTTCAATTTGATTAATTTATATAGGATCAAAAAGAACTGTCCCAATTAACATGAATTCACCTTGATGTGAAATGCTTTAATGAAAGTGATTTTGTCTCTAAAATGCTTTCGCTGTGAGCTGCTTTGATATTGAGCAAAAGATATAGGGGAATGACATATCACTTTGCCCTGATTGGTCGATTGGACCAGTTTTGGTTTGTAATCTCTTACGTAGAATGAAACCTTATCCGTGTAGTGCAAGTTACCATGGCAATGAACTCTTAAAGCTTAAAAAAAACAAGCCATCTTCTTAAACCTGAAATACAGTGTCTGCTCAAACTTGTACTCACCTGCGCAGCCACTGAAAACCTTTTTGTTATATAAACTCTTAAGAAAAATGGTTCTAATCAGGATTTATATTTAAAAAAAAAAAAAAAAAATGCTGTAATCCCAGAGTTTCATTTAGCACATTGAATGCTGCTTTTAATCCTCCTGTCTTTAACTGTGTTAATGTTTCTGTGCAAACTTTTTCTTAAACATTTTATCGACAAGATCGCTGCTACCAGATCTTCTATTCAGTTACTTGGTCATGATCCATCGGCTCCTCCAATGACATTCTTTGTTGTCTTTCATCTGTTTGAGCCTGTTTCTATTACCACCCTGGCAGAGATTGTTGAACACTTGAAGCTTTCTACTAGTCTCCACAACATTATTCCAACTCGTATTTTTAAACAGGTTTTTGATTTTATTGGCCCTAGTTTCTTGATTTTAATGAATTGCTGCTTGGTTTCAGGCTCTGTGCCAGCCTATTTTAAACATGCTATAGTGCAGCCTCTAATTAAGTGATCTAATTTGGATCATACAAATTTAGAAATTTAGACCGATTTCAAAACTGCCTTTACAGAAGGTAGTTTTTATTCAATTACAAACTTTTTAATTAATAAAATAAATAAATAACTCAGCTCTGTGAGGTTTTAGATCACAATGTAGTACAGAATCAGTCATTTTAAATATTTTAAATTATATTTTATTAATTGTTGATTCTAGAGCTTCTGCAATCAAACATTAGCCCGGCTCTGTCAACATTGCACTATCAAACATCGGATAGATTTTAAAATCTTGTTAATTACTTATAAAGCCCTGAATGGCTTAGCTCCTCAGTACTTGAGCGAGCTCTTATCGCATTATAGTCCTCCACGTCCGCTGCGTTCTCAAAACTCTGGCCGTTTGATAATACCTAGAATATCAAAATCGACTGCGGGCGGCAGATCCTTTTCCTATTTAGCTCCCAAACTCTGGAACAATCTACCTAACACTGTTCGGGAGGCAGATACACTCTGTCAGTTTAAATCTAGATTAAAGACACATCTCTTTAACCTGGCTTGCACATAATATACTAATACGCTTCTAATATTCAAATCCGTTAAAGGATTGTTAGGCTGCATCAATTAGGTCAACCAGAACCGGGAACACTCCCCATAGCACCCGATATACTTGTTACATCGTAAGAAGAATGGCATTTACACTAATAATAGTAGTCTGTTTCTTTCTTGTTCCGAGATCACTGTAGCCACCCGATCCAGTCCGTATCCAGCCCAGATGCTGGATAAGGATCTAGAGATGACCTCTACAGCCCTGAACGTCAGCGGAGATCAGGACACCTAGATGAGCCCCAGAGACAGATCCCCAGTGAAGACCTTGTCACCTAGACGGCCATCGGGACAAGACCACAGGAACCAGATGAGTCCTTTACACAATCTGACTTTGCTGCAGTTGGAATTGAACTGCTGGTTCATCTGGCCAGAGAAGAACTGGCCCCCCGACTGAGCCTGGTTTCTCCCAAGGTTTTTTCCTCCATTCTGTCACCGATGGAGTTTTGGTTCCTTACCGCTGTCGCCTCTGGCTTGCTTAGTTGGGGACTTAATTACTTAATTTCCAGCGATATCGTCGACTTGATTGCACAGATACTATTTAAACTGAACTAAGCCGGACGATGACATCACTGAATTCAATAATGAAATGCCTTTAACTGAAAATTGAGTGTTTAATCTTGTCATTTTACATTATTGACACTATTTACTATTTTGATATTGTAAAGTTGCTTTGACACAATCCGTATTGTTAAAAATGCTATATAAATAAAGGTGACTTGACTTGATTTAGTTTTATTAGATCTTAGTGTGGTGTTTGATACCGCGTAGATCACAACATCCTGGTTTCTCATCTGGAACACCATGTTGGATTTGAAGGGGTGGCACTTCAGTAGTTCAAGTCCAGTATTGGGGGTCAGATTGGTAATCAGATTACTTTTTTTGAGTAACTATTAAAGTAATGCAATGCTTTTTAATTTAGAAGGAAATATCTGAGTTACTTTTTCAAATAATTAACTCCAGTTACTTTGTTTCGAATGTCTTAACTAACAGCTCTCGTGTTGCCATGTTGAGAGAAATCAAGAGAAAGTGCAGAGGTGTTCTGTGCGTTGTTTGAACATGGTGCTTACTGTAGTTCTAGACTAAATGGCAACATGCATTTACTCATCTCACCTGCATCTCACCTCATATTCTTTTCACTTTTGGTGTGAAAGGGCTTTTACATTTGTAAAAGAATAACTTTTTGACATTAATAACAAACAAGCAAACCCTACCCAGATTTAAAAAGTATCTCAAAAGTAACATGTTACTTTCTATAAAAAGTAACTAACATAATTAGTTACTTTTTTAGGGAGTAATGCAATATTGTAATGCATTACTTTTAAAGGTAACATTCCCCAACAACGTTCAAGTCTTTAACTAATAGATGTTTTGCTGTTAAACTTGGCAAATGTTTATCGACTTCCACTCCACTTACACATGGGGCCCCTCAAGGTCTATGTACCTTCTAGTCATTTGATTCTCTACTTAAAAATAAATCAAAAAAGAGAAATGTTAAGTAACGGAAAACAAAAAATAAGCTAGATTTTTCATATTTTTGTTCATGAGTAAAAAAATAGAATATGCTTTAAAAGGTTACGCCACACCAAAATGAAAATTTTGTCATTAATCACTTACCCCCATGTCGTTCCAAACCCGTAAAAGCTTTGTTCGTCTTCAGAACACTATTTAAGATATTTTGGATGAAAACCGGGAGGCTTGTGACTGTCCCATTGACTGCCAAACAATTTGCACTGTCAAGGCACAGAACAGTATGAAAAGACATCGTCAGAACAGTCCATCTGCCATAGGGGTGTTCGATATGACGATTTTTGACCGCGGTCAAGCCAGCCGCAGTTCAGGAAAACACGGTCAAGCCAGCCGCGATTGAAATTATAGTGCGCGCGTATTACCATGATTACGGTAATTGCGGGAACAACACAGAGGGAACGCGCTTTCAGAGCGCTTTTCATTCTAGACGCCCAGAATTGAGATATGACATTTTTCCTTTTTTTTTTTTTTTTTTGTTTGATTTTTGTACATCTGCTTTAATATGCGTTTTATTTATTGGTCTCTGACGTTTCTGTATTAGGCCTACTATATTCTTATATTTCATTGCAAGATTCGTAGAAAAGGAGATATGGGACATTAATCGATTTAGAGGGGTATTAACACCCCGTTTTCTTATAGGGGACGTCCCATACTTTATGCACACCTCATATGAAACCATTTTATTGCAGCGTTTTCAAGATATGGGACATTATTCGATTAAAAGAGGTATAAAGACACCATTTCTAATAAGTACAAGAAATGAATAGTCATTTCTTATAGGGGACGTCCCATGCTATATGCACACCTCATATGAAACCATTTTACTGCAGCGTTTCCAAGCAATGAGACATTATTACATTTTGAGGACTATAAAGACCTCATTTCTAATAAGTAGAAGAAATTAATGGTCAGTTCTTATACGGGACGTCCCATATTATATGCACACCTCATATGAAACCATATAACTGCAGAGTTTTTGAGATATGGGACATTATTACACTTTCGAGGACTTTAAAGACCCCATTTCTAATAAGTACAAGAAATGAATGGTCAGTTCTTATATGTGACGTCCCTCACTATATGCACACCTCATATGAAACCATTTTACTGCAGCATTTTTTAGATATGGGACATTATTACACTTTAGAGGACGCTAAAGACCCCATTTCTAATAAGTACAAGAAATGAATAGTCAGTTCTTATAGGGGACGTCCCGTACTATATTCACACCTCATATGAAACAATTTTACAGCAGCGTTTTCAAGATATGGGACATTATTCGATTTAGAGGGGTATAAAGACCCCATTTCTAATAAGTACACAAAATGAATGGTCAGTTCTTATATGGGACATCCCATACTTTATGCACATCTCATATTAAACCATTTTACTTCAGCATTTTCAAGATATGGGACATTATTTGATTTAGAGGGGTATAAAGACCCCATTTCTAATAAGTACAAGAAATGAATGGTCAGTTCTTATAGGGGACGTCCCATACTATATGCACACCTCATATGAAACAATTTTACAGCAGCGTTTTCAAGATATGGCACATTATTTGATTTAGAGGAGTATAAAGACCCCATTTCTAATAAGTACAAGAAATGAATGGTCAGTTCTTATACGGGACGTCCCATACTTTATGCACATCTCATATTAAACCATTTTACTTCAGCATTTTCAAGATATGGGACATTATTTGATTTAGAGGGGTATAAAGACCCCATTTCTAATAAGTACAAGAAATGAATGGTCAGTTCTTATAGGGGACGTCCCATACTATATTCACACCTCATATGAAACAATTTTACTGCAGCGTTTTCAAGATATGGGACATTATTCGATTTAGAGGGGTATAAAGACCCCATTTCTAATAAGTACAAGAAATGAATGGTCAGTTCTTATATGGGACATCCCATACTATATGCACACCTCATATGAAACCATTTTACTGCAGCATTTTTGAAATATGGGACATTATTACACTTTAGAGGACGCTAAAGACCCCATTTCTAATAAGTACAAGAAATGAATAGTCAGTTCTTATAGGGGACGTCCCATACTATATTCACACCTCATATGAAACAATTTTACAGCAGCGTTTTCAAGATATGGGACATTATTCGATTTAGAGGGGTATAAAGACCCCATTTCTAATAAGTACAAGAAATGAATGGTCAGTTCTTATATGGGACATCCCATACTATATGCACACCTCATATGAAACCATTTTACTGCAGCATTTTTGAAATATGGGACATTATTACACTTTAGAGGACGCTAAAGACCCCATTTCTAATAAGTACAAGAAATGAATAGTCAGTTCTTATAGGGGACGTCCCATACTATATTCACACCTCATATGAAACAATTTTACAGCAGCGTTTTCAAGATATGGGACATTATTCGATTTAGAGGGGTATAAAGACCCCATTTCTAATAAGTACAAAAAATGAATGGTCAGTTATTATATGGGACATCCCATACTATATGCACACCTCATATGAAACCATTTTACTGCAGCGTTTTCAAGATATGGCACATTATTCGATTTAGAGGGGTATAAAGACCCCATTTCTAATAAGTACAAGAAATGAATGGTCAGTTCTTATACGGGACGTCCCATACTTTATGCACATCTCATATTAAACCATTTTACTTCAGCATTTTCAAGATATGGGACATTATTTGATTTAGAGGGGTATAAAGACCCCATTTCTAATAAGTACAAGAAATGAATGGTCAGTTCTTATAGGGGACGTCCCATACTATATTCACACCTCATATTAAACAATTTTACTGCAGCGTTTTCAAGATATGGGACATTATTTGATTTAGAGGGGTATAAAGACCCCATTTCTAATAAGTACAAGAAATGAATTGTCAGTTCTTATAGAGGACATCCCACACTATATCCACTCCTCATATGATACCATTTTACTGCAGCATTTTTGAAATATGGGACATTATTACACTTTAGAGGACTCTAAAGACCCCATTTATAATAAGTACAAGAAATGAATGGTCAATTCTTATATGGGACATCCCATACTATATGCACAACTCATGAAACCATATTACTTCAGCTTTTTCAAGATAAGGTACATTATTACATTTTATAAGGGTATAAAGACCCCATTTCAAATAAGTACAAGAAAAGAATGGTCAGTTCTTATATGGGACATCCCATACTTTATGCACACCTCATATGAAACAATTTTACTGCAGCATTTTCAAGATATGGGACATTATTACACTTTCGAGGACGTTAAAGATCCCATTTCTAATAAGTACAAGAAAAGAATGGTCAGTTCTTATATGTGACGTCCCACACTATATGCACACCTCATATGAAACCATTTTACTGCAGCATTTTTGAGATATGGGACATTCTTACACTTTAGAGGACTCTAAAGACCCCATTTCTAATAAGTACAAGAAATGAATGGTCAGTTCTTATACGGGACGTCCCATACTACATGCACACCTCATATGAAACAATTTTACTGCAGCGTTTTCAAGATATGGGACATTATTCGTTTCAGAAGGGTATAAAGACCCGATTTCTAATAAGTACAAGAAATGAATGGTCAGTTCTTATACGGGTCGTCCCATACTTTATGCACACAACATATGAAAACAATTTTACTGCAGTATATTGAAGATATGGGACATTATTCGATTTAGAGGGATATTAAGACCCCATTTCTAATAAGTACAAGAAATGAATGGTCAGTTCTTATACGGGACGTCCCATGCTATATGCACACCTTATATGAAACCATTTTACTGCAGCGTTTTCAAGATATGGGACATTATTCGATTTAGAGGAGTCTAAAGACCCCATTTCTAATAAGTACAATAAATGAATGGTCAGTTCTTATAGGGGACGTCCCATGCTATATGCACACCTTATATGAAACCATTTTATTGCAGTGTTTTCAAGATATGGGACATTATTCGATTTAGAGGACTCTAAAGACCCCATTTCTAATAAGTACAAGAAATGAATAGTCAGTTCTTATAGGGGACGTTCCATACTGTATGCACACCTCATATGAAACCATTTTACTGCAGCGTTTTCAGGATATGGCACATCATTCGATTTAAAGGGGTATAAGTACCCGATTTCTAATAAGTACAAGAAATGAATGGTCAGTCCTTATGCGGGTTGTCCCATAATTTATGCACACCACATATGAAACCATTTTACTGCAGTGTTTTCAAGATATGCGACATTATTCGGTTTAGAGGGATATTAAGACCCCATTTCTAATAAGTACAAGTAATGAATGGTCAGTTCCTATAGGGGACTTCCCATACTGTATGCACACCTCATATGAAACCATTTTACTGCAGTGTTTTCAAGATATGGGACATTATTCGTTTCAGAAGGGTATAAAGACCCGATTTCTAATAAGTACAAGAAATGAATGGTCAGTTCTTATAGGGGACGTCCCATGCTATATGCACACCTTATATGAAACCACTTTACTGCAGTGTTTTCAAGATATGGGACATTATTCGATTTAGAGGACTCTAAAGACCCCATTTCTAATAAGTACAAGAAATGAATGGTCAGTTCTTATAGGGGACGTCCCATGCTATATGCACACCTAATATGAAACCATTTTACTGCAGTGTTTTCAAGATATGGGACATTATTCGATTTAGAGGACTCTAAAGACCCCATTTCTAATAAGTACAAGAAATGAATAGTCAGTTCTTATAGGGGACGTTCCATACTGTATGCACACCTCATATGAAACCATTTTACTGCAGTGTTTTCAAGATATGGGATATTATTCTTTTCAGAAGGGTATAAAGACCCCATTTCTAATAAGTACAAGAAATGAATGGTCAGTTCTTATACGGGTCGTCCCATACTTTATGCACACAACATATGAAACCATTTTACTGCAGTGTATTGAAGATATGGGACATTATTCGATTTAGAGGGATATTAAGACCCCATTTCTAATAAGTACAAGAAATGAAAGGTCAGTTCTTATAGGGGACGTCCCATACTGTATGCACACCTCATATGAAACCATTTTACTGCAGCGTTTTCAGGATATGGCACATCATTCGATTTAAAGGGGTATAAGGACCCCATTTCTAATAAGTACAAGAAATGAATGGTCAATTCTTATAGGGGACGTCCCATACTTTATGCACACCTCATATGAAACCATTTTACTGCAGCGTTTTCAAGATATGGGACATTATTCGTTTCAGAAGGGTATAAAGACCCCATTTCTAATAAGAACAAGAAATGAATGGTCAATTCTTATAGGGGACGTCCCATACTATATGCACACCTCATATGAAACAATTTTACTGCAGCGTTTTCAAGATATGGGACATTATTCGTTTCAGAAGGGTATAAAGACCCGATTTCTAATAAGTACAAGAAATGAATGGTCAGTTCTTATACAGGTCGTCCCATACTTTATGCACACCTCATATGAAACCATTTTACTGCAGAGTTTTCAAGATATGGGACATTATTCGTTTCAGAAGGGTATAAAGACCCCATTTCTAATAAGTACAAGAAATGAATGGTCAGTTCTTATAGGGGACGTCCCATACTGTATGCACACCTCATATGAAAGCATTTTACTGCAGCGTTTTCAAGATATGGGACATTATTACACTTTAGAGGACTCTAAAGACCCCATTTCTAATAAGTACAAGAAATGAATGGTCAGTTCTTATATAGGATGTCCCATACTATATTCACTCCTCGTATGAAACCATTTTACTGCAGCATTTTTGAGATATGGGACATTATTCGATTTAGAGGGGTATAAAGACCCCATTTCTAATAAGTACAAGAAATGAATTGTCAGTTCTTATAGAGGACATCCCATACTATATCCACTCCTCATATGATACCATTTTACTGCAGCATTTTTGAAATATGGGACATTATTACACTTTAGAGGACTCTAAAGACCCCATTTATAATAAGTACAAGAAATGAATGGTCAGTTCTTATATAGGACGCCCCATACTATATGCACACCTCATATGAAACCATTATACTGCAGCATTTTTGAGATATGGGACTTTATTACATTTTGAGGACTATAAAGACCCCATTTGTAATAAGTAGAAGAAATTAATGGTCAGCTCTTATACGGGACGTCCCATACTATATGCACACCTCATATGAAATCATATAACTGCAGCGTTTTCAAGATATAGAACATTACTAGAATTAGAGGAATATAAAGACCCCGTTACCAATAAGTAGAACAAAATAATGGTCTGTTTCCATAAGGGACATCCCATACAGTATGCATACCTCATATGAGTCCATTTTACTGCAGCATTTTTAAATATATGTTATTTTTATACTTTATACACGTATAAAGACATCATTTTGTAATAATTAGAAAAATTTAATGGTCAGTTTCTATAGGGGACGTCCCATACAGTATATATAACTCATATCAGTCAATTTTACTGCAGCGTTTTTGAGATATATCACATTATTTGACTTCAAAGAACATCAGGTTACCAACAGGTGATAAAAATGGAGTTATAAACCTTGGGAGAAACCAGGCTCAGTCGGGGGGCCAGTTTTCCTCTGGCCAACAGCAAACAGAGATTGATTTTGATTCAGGCAGCATTACTACGTCATAAATCCGACTGGGATCGCAACAGTCAAAATATTTAATCCAGTTCCATCTAATTGAAGATCCTATTCATCACGTTTGTATGGGAGGGTTTTTTGGGAATCTGTGTCACTGGTTGTCATGTCGATGAGGCCTTCACACAGGGGATGATCTAGTTGACACAATCTCTGCTGACACTTCAGGGCTGCATTGTTGTCGTGTCTACACACAGGTCCTCCATCTGATCTGGATACGGCCCGGATCCAGCCGACCAC
This sequence comes from Spinibarbus caldwelli, assembly GCA_039654775.1. Taxonomy (NCBI): domain Eukaryota; kingdom Metazoa; phylum Chordata; class Actinopteri; order Cypriniformes; family Cyprinidae; genus Spinibarbus; species Spinibarbus caldwelli. The sequence goes on from CM077254.1 coordinate 26,913,527, forward strand.
GGTAATCCTTGGAATAACAATCAAAAATACTAATATCAGCGTAGATGGCATTCTTCTTCTGATGTAACGAGTACATCTGGTGTTATAGGAAGTGTTCCTGGTTCTGGCTGACCTAATTTATGCATTTACATTTACGCATTTAGCCAACGCTTTTATCCAAAGCGACTTACAGTGCATTCAGGCTGTACATTTTTTATCAGCATGTGTGTTCCCTGGGAATTGAACCCATGACCTTTTGCATTGCTAACGCAATGCTCTACCACTGAACCACAGAAACACCTCTAAAGTTAGGCTGCATAAATTGTTATGCAGCCTAACAATCCTTTTTATCTATTTAAATTGATAATGTGTTATGTGTATGCCAGGTTAAAGATATGTGTTTTTAGTCTAGATTTAAAGTGACAAAGTCTGTCTGATTCCTGAACAATGCTAGGAAGATTGTTCCAGAGTTTAGGTGCCAAATAGGAGAAGGATCTTGTAGCAAATTAGCTCAAAAAGGGAAATGTATATAAATAATTACAATTAATTATGATTAATTACAATTATTTATATCGGCTGACAGTAATAACTGTCGCAGAGTTAAATTGCCATAAACTGATCTGTTCGTCCAGCGAACATTCAGTGTAAATTCATATCAACTCTAAGAGAGGATATTTCTGTGGCCACAGAAAATATCTTCCTATTAATGCATTAGAGCATGTAGCAAGGGTCAAAATCGTAAAGGGACATTAATATGCAAGGCAGAATCAGAAACTCATGTAATTTGTGCACAAGAATTTTATTAACTAAACGCTAACACACATATCTAATCTAAACAAACAACGAATAACATACACTCAAACATACAATCGCTCATACATGGGGAAAGGGTTAATGAGAGTTGATGGGTGAAACCATCAGGAAAACCAGAGAATGCAGTTATGGAAAAAGTCATTTAACCACCTGAGTAAAACCATCAGCGCCGTTTATAACGGGGTCTATAACTTATACTAAACCTCTGTTTCGTTTAGTTAAATGTACTATACTTGCACTTCCTTTGTGTCCGGAATGCGGTCTCGTTGAAAAGTCTTGATGGTTTCAAGGTTTTTGGATTCGTGATCACGTTCTTCCGGGTTGAAGAGTGATGAATTCCAAAGATGTTCTGAGGTAGAAATGACTTCCAGGTAGAGAGTGGAAAAAGAGTTAAGAAAGGAATCTGCTGATGTCCGAGGAGCTTTGATTGAATGGAAAGACTAGGCCATCAGCCTGGCACGATAACTTAAGGGTCCAGAAGAGTTCCAGCTCACATCTTGCTCATCCTCTTAGGGTCTAACAGATCCTAGACTGGGTCTTTGTGGTCAAGAGTCATCCCCAGGCTGGGGAGCTCACCCATGGCTCTATGTTAGGGGCCGACCGGGCTCGCCCTCAGAAGATAGCAGAAAAGCTTTTTCTTGCAGCAGAAGTTTTAGAAGTGAGGTTTTCAGAAGAAGAGGGCCGGACCTGTGAATGAAACCTTTATCTGGTATAGAGGTCACACTCTGAGGAGTCAAAGAGCCAATGGGCTCCCTTCTCTTTGGAGGGAAGGTTTTACGACTCTTTGTCTCTGAGCATGGCAATTTGCATGGGGTTGCTATTAAAGAACTATTAAAGATTCTTAGAACACTAATATGTTGCATAGGTATCAACATGTAATATACACTGTCATTTAGATCATCCGAAGACGAATTGATAGAGATCAAACATGATATAAGTGAGGTAATATTAACTAGTGATCTATCATAAACATGCATAAAACAGAATACAGTACAAAAAGACAATATACACGAACAGTAACAAAATACACAATGACCTGAGGATATGTGTGTTCATTCAAAGAAAGGTTTTTCAATGAATTAATTAGAGAAGAGTCCATTTTTATGTGCATGACATGTCTCTTTCCTAAGGGAAAATGAGGTCTGCCCGCATTCCTTTGACCAATAAAACTAGTGTTATCAGATAGGTTGCCATGGCACCGGGGGGGCCTGGAGTCATCACAGACATACCGGCACTCAGAATGTGTGTGGTGTGAGGGGTCTTTGGTTAGAAATTAATCTAGTAACTAATTTGATTTTTTAAATCTGATGAACAAATGTGTGTCTGATTGGTCCAAATGCTACAATCTAGTGCCTGCGGTAAAATGGACTCAAAAGAGGTATGCATACTGGAAAAGAAAGGAAAGGAAAGGATGTGACGTGTGGCCAAGTATGGTGACCCATACTCAGAATTTGTGCTCTGCGTTTAACCCATCCAAGTGCACACACACAGCAGTGAGTAGTGAACACACACAAACACACACACTGTGAAAACACACCCTGAGCAGTGGGCAGTCATTTATGCTGCGGTGCCCGGGGAGCAGTTGGGGGTTTGGTGCCTTGCTCAAGGGTCTCTCCTCAGTCGTGGTGTTGAGGGTGGAGAGAGCGCTGGACATTCACTCACCCCTCCTACAATTCCTGCCAGACCTGAGACTCGAACCCATGACCTTTGGGTTACAAGTCTGACTCCCTGTGTGTATGGGACATCCCATATAAGAACTGACCTTTGATTTCTTGTACTTATTAGAAATGGGGTCTTTATACCCTTCTGAAACGTATAATGTCCCATATCTTGAAAACGCTGCAGTAAAATGGTTTCATATGAGCTGTGCATATAGCATGGGACGTCCCCTATAAGAACTGACCATTCATTTCTTGTACTTATTAGAAATGGGCTCTTAATATCCCTCTAAATCGAATAATGTCCCATATCTTGAAAACGCTGCAGTAAAATGGTTTCATATGTGGTGTGGATATAGTATGGGATGACCCGTATAAGAACTGACCATTCATTTCTTGTACTTATTAGAAATGGGGTTTATACCCTTCTAAATCGAATATTGTACCATATCTTGAAAACGCTGCAGTAAAATAGTTTCATATGAGGTGTTCATATAGTATGGGACGTCCCCTATAAGAACTGACCATTCATTTCTTGTACTTATTAGAAATGGGGTCTTTATACCCCTCTAAATCAAATAATGTCCCATATCTTGAAAATGCTGCAGTAAAATGGTTTCATTTGAGGTGTGCATATAGTGTGGGACGTCACATATAAGAACTGACCATTCTTTTCTTGTACTTATTAGAAATGGGGTCTTTAACGTCCTCGAAAGTGTAATAATGTCCCATATTTCAAAAATGCTGCAGTAAAATGGTATCATATGAGGAGTGAATATAGTGTGGGATGTCCTCTATAAGAACTGACAATTCATTTCTTGTACTTATTAGAAATGGGGTCTTTATATAGTATGGGATGTCCCATATAAGAACTGACCATTCATTTTTTGTACTTATTAGAAATGGGGTATTTATACCCCTCTAAATCGAATAATGTGCCATATCTTGAAAACGCTGCAGTAAAATGGTTTCATATGAGGTGTGCATATAGTATGGGATGTCCCATATAAGAACTGACCATTCATTTTTTGTACTTATTTGAAATGGGGTCTTTATACCCTTATAAAATGTAATAATGTACCTTATCTTGAAAAAGCTGAAGTAATATGGTTTCATATGAGTTGTGCATATAGTATGGGATGTCCCATATAAGAATTGACCATTCATTTCTTGTACTTATTAGAAATGGGGTCTTTATACCCCTCTAAATCGAATAATGTCCCATATCTTGAAAACGCTGCAGTAAAATTGTTTCATATGAGGTGTGAATATAGTATGGGACGTCCCCTATAAGAACTGACCATTCATTTCTTGTATTTATTAGAAATGGGGTCTTTATACCCCTCTAAATCGAATAATGTGCCATATCTTGAAAACGCTGCAGTAAAATGGTTTCATATGAGGTGTGCATATAGTATGGGATGTCCCATATAAGAACTGACCATTCATTTTTTGTACTTATTAGAAATGGGGTCTTTATACCCCTCTAAATCGAATAATGTCCCATATCTTGAAAACGCTGCTATAAAATTGTTTCATATGAGGTGTGCATAAAGTATGGGATGTCCCATATAAGAACTGACCATTCTTTTCTTGTACTTATTTGAAATGGGGTCTTTATACCCTTATAAAATGTAATAATGTACCTTATCTTGAAAAAGCTGAAGTAATATGGTTTCATATGAGTTGTGCATATAGTATGGGATGTCCCATATAAGAATTGACCATTCATTTCTTGTACTTATTATAAATGGGGTCTTTAGAGTCCTCTAAAGTGTAATAATGTCCCATATTTCAAAAATGCTGCAGTAAAATGGTATCATATGAGGAGTGAATATAGTGTGGGATGTCCTCTATAAGAACTGACAATTCATTTCTTGTACTTATTAGAAATCGGGTCTTTATACCCCTCTAAATCGAATAATGTCCCATATCTTGAAAACGCTGCAGTAAAATGGTTTCATATGAGGTGTGCATATAGCATGGGATGTCCCATATAAGAACTGACCATTCATTTCTTGTACTTATTAGAAATGGGGTCTTTATACCCCTCTAAATCGAATAATGTCCCATATCTTGAAAATGCTGAAGTAAAATGGTTTAATATGAGATGTGCATAAAGTATGGGACGTCCCGTATAAGAACTGACCATTCATTTCTTGTACTTATTAGAAATGGGGTCTTTATACCCCTCTAAATCGAATAATGTGCCATATCTTGAAAACGCTGCAGTAAAATGGTTTCATATGAGGTGTGCATATAGTATGGGATGTCCCATATAAGAACTGACCATTCATTTTTTGTACTTATTAGAAATGGGGTCTTTATACCCCTCTAAATCGAATAATGTCCCATATCTTGAAAACGCTGCTGTAAAATTGTTTCATATGAGGTGTGAATATAGTATGGGATGTCCCCTATAAGAACTGACTATTCATTTCTTGTACTTATTAGAAATGGGGTCTTTAGCGTCCTCTAAAGTGTAATAATGTCCCATATCTCAAAAACTCTGCAGTTATATGGTTTCATATGAGGTGTGCATATAATATGGGACGTCCCGTATAAGAACTGACCATTAATTTCTTCTACTTATTAGAAATGAGGTCTTTATAGTCCTCAAAATGTAATAATGTCTCATTGCTTGGAAACGCTGCAGTAAAATGGTTTCATATGAGGTGTGCATATAGCATGGGACGTCCCCTATAAGAAATGACCATTCATTTCTTGTACTTATTAGAAATGGTGTCTTTATACCTCTTTTAATCGAATAATGTCCCATATCTTGAAAACGCTGCAATAAAATGGTTTCATATGAGGTGTGCATAAAGTATGGGACGTCCCCTATAAGAAAACGGGGTGTTAATACCCCTCTAAATCGATTAATGTCCCATATCTCCTTTTCTACGAATCTTGCAATGAAATATAAGAATATAGTAGGCCTAATACAGAAACGTCAGAGACCAATGAATAAAACGCATATTAAAGCAGATGTACAAAAAACAAACAAAAAAAAAAAAAAAAAGGAAAAATGTCATATCTCAATTCTGGGCGTCTAGAATGAAAAGCGCTCTGAAAGCGCGTTCCCTCTGTGTTGTTCCCGCAATTACCGTAATCATGGTAATACGTGCGCACTATAATTTCAATCGCGGCTGGCTTGACCGTGTTTTCCTGAACTGCGGCTGGCTTGACCGCGGTGATTTATGATCGTGGACGATAAAAATGTCTCCACGATCTGCTTTTAAAGAAATATCGTAGTATGGTGCTACAGCGCACATTCTATCAATTACAGTTCTGGCGCCTCCGTATCAATATACTGTACAACACGACATACAACGGTAGAGTTACTCTGACAGGACACTACAATTATTCGCGATCGCAAAAGTACATTATTTCCATACAGGCCTTGCTGGTTAAATGTTTCATTTGCGCGCTGGTCTGACTTGCGCTTTTTCTGACCGCATACACCAGAAGTGCGAGCACTAAAAGCCTGTCAAACAGCGCCTGATTACTTAAATTATCTTTTGCTCTAATACTGTCAAAACACACAAGGTTACATATAGACTCAGTTGGTTATGTCTAAAATGAAAGTAAACAGATGAGAGATAAACGGATGCGTGCCTGTATATTGGATGCGTGCAGGTCTTAAAGGGACAGTAATAAACATGCAGCCGACTGTCATTAAAGGGATAGTTCACCCTAAAATTTAATATCTGTCATTTACTTACTCATGTTGTCCCAAATCTGTATTAATTTCTTTCTTGTGCTGGACACAAAAGAAGATATTTTGAAGAATGTGGGTAACCAAACCAGTTGCTGGTCCACATTGAATTTGATAGTAGGAAAAAAATCCTATGTAAGTCACTATGGACCTACTGTTTGGTTTTCCACGTTCTTCAAAATAGCATTTATGTTTAGCAGAAGAAAGAAACTCAGTCAGGTTTAAAACAACTTTTGAGTAAATGATGGTATAAAAATAAAATACTATGACAGAATTGACAGACAGATGACAGAACTTTTATTTTTGGGTGAACTATTCCTTTAATGTTAAAGGGATAGTTCACCCAAAAATGAAAATTCTGTCATCAATTATTCACCCTCAAGTAGTTCCAAACCTGAATGAATTTCTTTGTTCTGCCGAACACAAAGGAAGATATTTTGAAGAAAGTTTGTAACCAGGCTGTTTTGGGGCACAATTGACTTCCATAGTAGGAAAAAAAAAAATACTATGGAAGTCAATGGTGCCCCAGAACTGCTCTGTTTCCCACATTCTTTGGAATATCATCCTTTGTGTTCAGCAGAACAAAGACATTCATTCAGGTTTGGAACTACTTGAGGGTGTTACGTGTCTGGTGTATAATAAAGCGCACGACGAAGGAGTACAAACAAAGAGTTCTTTTAATAATCCACAGGAGCAAAAGGCACAACCAAACACAAATCCAAACGTAGGAGTAAACGTAATAGCAGACAAAGGCAGAGGGGAGAACACAGGCTTTAAATACAAAATGCAATCAGGGAGAAACAGAAACAGGTGTGGAGCTAATTAACTAATTACTATGGAGACAAACTAGGTAGGATGACGGGGACATAGAAAACTAAGTGAAAACAGATCATAACTGTGACAGTTCGCCCCCTCCCGGAACGGTGCGTCCTCGCACCGAAAAACATAGTCCAACAGAGGAGGGAGGGTGGGGGTTCAGGAGGTGGGCATGGAGCAGGTGAAGGGCAGGCAACAGGAAAGGGGCAAAAAGAGTCCAAAAAATAAGTCCAAGGGGGAGTAGATGGAGGGAGAAGCCAGGGAGGAGCCCGGAGCAGGAGGAGCCAGGTGGAAATCCAGAGGCCAGCCAGGATGGTGGCCCACGGTGGAGTCGACGGCGGGAGGAGCCATGGTGGAGAAGGGACCGTCGACACCAGGGGGCCTACTGCCGGAGACTGAGTCGGTGGATGAGGAGCCCAGGATGGAGCCGAGCAGACGGAGAGCCAGGGTGACATCGAGGATCCGGAGGGCCTAGGCGGAGCCAGCGGCTCAGGCGACTGAGGCGGAGGCGGGGATCCGGAATGCCGCGGCGGAGCTGGAGTGACGGAGGACGAAGGTGAAGCTGAAGGGAAGGAGGAGCCTGACAGAGCCGGAGGGACAGAGTGACGAGGGGAAGACAGAGGAGTGGAGTCCCGAGGCGGCGGATGGTCGACGACTGACCAAGGCGGAGCCGGAGGGACGAGGGAGCCCGGTGGAGCCAGTGGGATGACGGGCCACGGTGGAGACGAGGGAGCTATGAGCCAAGGCGGAGCTGATGGGTCGAAGGACCGAGGTGGAGTCCAGGGCTCGGAGGCGGGAGGTGGAGACAGGGGATCCTCACGCCTGGGCGGAGCTGGAGGCTGGAAGTCCCGAAGCGACGGATCAGCGCGCCCAGCTGGCGCTGACTGAGGGTGAGCTGAGGGACTGACAGGCACCAGCAGAGATGGAGCTGAGGAACTGGCTGGTTTGAGAGGAGGCGGGAGAGGGAGGCTGGGAGGGAACACAGGAGGACATGAGCTGGGCGGAACCAGCGGAGACACAGGAGATTCAGGGCTGGACGGAACCAGCGGAGACACAGGAGATTCAGGAGCACAGGGTAATACTTCTCCAAACCAGTCTATTAGGTCCATTTCAAAGATGTCCTTTAGTTCCTCATAACTCCCAGAAACCAGTTGCAGCTCACCCTCAGTTGCGGGAGTGTGGGCGGGGCTTCCCTCCAAGCCCTCGAACACCACCAAAACTCCCTCAGGGACGGGCGATGTTGCCGGCTCATGCACTTGGTCAGACGATGATTGTGGCTCTGGCTCCGTGGCGATGATCGGCTCAGTCGCGGGTTTGCGCGCTGGCTCACGAGTCGCGGCAGGCTCAGGCTCTCCGTCTGCGGTGGGCTCAGGCATTAGCTCCGTGCAGCAGGATGATGGCTGACTGGTCTCTGGTTCGGGAGTGGGGCTGGAGATGTCTTCCTCGGCGGGGCAGACGGAGAAACACAGTCCATTACTCTCCAACACCCACTCCACGAAAGCGGCGAAATCCTCCTTTGGACCGTTCGCTGGCAGGCGTGCCTTACACCGCTCGCTCAGGCTGGTGATGTAGAATACGCAGAGCGAGCAATCCGGGAAGTGTGTAAGGCACGCCAGATCGAGAAAGTCCCTGGTGTGGTCTTCCAGCGAACGGTCCTGTTGCTCCAGGCACAGGAGTTGGACGGCTGGCAAGTCCATTCCGGGAGAGGAGCGAAAAAAATAAAAAAAATAAACAGAAAGAAAAACGCCGCTAAATTACTCACTTGAGGGTCTGCTATTCTGTTACGTGTCTGGTGTATAATAAAGCGCACGACGAAGGAGTACAAACAAAGAGTTCTTTTAATAATCCACAGGAGCAAAAGGCACAACCAAACACAAATCCAAACGTAGGAGTAAACGTAATAGCAGACAAAGGCAGAGGGGAGAACACAGGCTTTAAATACAAAATGCAATCAGGGAGAAACAGAAACAGGTGTGGAGCTAATTAACTAATTACTATGGAGACAAACTAGGTAGGATGACGGGGACATAGAAAACTAAGTGAAAACAGATCATAACTGTGACAGAGGGTGAGTAAATGATGACAGAATTTTTATTTTTGAGTGAACTATCCCTTTAATAAAACAACAAAACACAAAGAGAAAAATCACTCACTACTCTTGACTGAAGAACTTTAATACAGTTGCTTTAGGAATCAGTCTATATAGTGTTTTATTTTTATATTTGTTCATTCATGCTAAATACACCTATTGTACCTAAAAATAAAGCACTGTTTGTTTTATTTGTATTTTATGTCTATTTGTAATGTGTATCTTTGTTCTTATTTTTTAATAAGAAAGATAAAATAATGACAAAGATTTTTATCTTCTCCCACTTTGCCCTAAATATCTGCCATTCTTTTTATTTTTTTCTTTTGTTTTTTTTGTTACCTTGAAAGGCTTTGTCTTTATAATAGGGAAATTAGTTTGGCTGTAATGCTCAGACAACTTGCAAAATAGTAAAACCAACATGACAAAGAATCGTGATAAAACCGTGAATCGTGATATTTCTAAAAAGAAAAAAAAAAATCGTGATATGATATTTTTTCCATATCGGCCACCCCTAATCTGCCATCAGTGGTTCAACCGTAACATTATGAAGCTACGAGAATACTTTATACGCAAAAAAAGAAAAAGGAAAAAAAAAAAGAAAAAGACAATTCGTCTCCTCTGCGTCAGTGTAGCGCCATTTTGGAGAATATCCACTGGAAGCAAACTGCATACACTGTTCTGTGTCAGCCGCGCCACACGGATATGTCTTCTACATTTGTTTACGCTTTAATTTGAATGAAAACCACGTATCCGTGATGTGCAGCTGACACAGAAAAGCGTACGCAGTTTGCGAGTACTCTTTCACATCGCATGAACGGAGATTTACACACAAAATGATGTCGAATTGTCCATTTTGACAAGTATTCACGCAAACAGTCGATTACGTCTTAAGTGAACATAAACGTAGGGAGAACATGTATCAGTATATTGCATCCATTGCATCCGTGCATTCGGTTTTAAAGGGATAGCAGCCTAATTTAGTTGCTATTGTCCAGGTCATTGATGTTAATCAAGCAAAAAAAAGAAAGACAGAAATTCACTCACTACTCTTGACTAAATCACTTTAGAAGTTCTAAAGATTAATCTAAATTTATTTATAGAAATAAATATGTCTGCTTGAAATAATGCAGAATATGGTATTGGTAAATAGGTTGTTATAAAGAATGCATAATTAGCCTATATAACCATTGTTATTTCATTGAAAAGAAGACCAGGTTCTTGTTCTTTATGAGAAGTGGTTTTATTTAATTTTAACATAAAGAATGCTGTGTCACCCCAGTTAAATCAGTGTCTAAAACCTTAATAATCAAACCTATATAATGAGTTTGGAAATTTTAGAGAAATGCTTAATAAATGCATTACAAACCCATTAGATTTTAGCCGACTAAATTTACTGTAGATTTAGTCGACTAAAATCTTATGATATTTAGTCGACTAAAACTAGACTAAAACTAAAAACAATTCAGACGACTAAAATATGACTAAAACTAAATGGCATTTTAGTCAAAAGACTTCCAACGATTTGTATCATAAAAAGCGCTATACAAATAAACTTTAATTGAATTGAACTGAATTATGACTAAAACTAAATCAAAATTTGCTGTCAAAATTAACACTGTGACGCAGTGGCATGCTCAAATTTCCTGCAAATTCCTACCGGTTACGTGAGGAGCATGACAACGGAGTTGAGGATCCATCTGCAGCTATATTTAAGAACGTAGTCGAAACAGGCAGGGTCAAAACACCAGCAAACAGTAACATCTAAGGCAAAACAAGAGAGCAATCCACAAAACAGGCAATGATTGAGGCTGGCAGCAAACATTCAGAAAACACAAGAGTCCAGTCCAAGGTCAGAACACAGGCAAGGCAAGAAAACAATGAACTAGGAAATCAAGGCAAGGGAAACACTCAGTAATGTCAGCTATGCAAATCAATACTTCACAATGTGTGTGAGCAAGTGTCTGACTTAAATATCCCTCCTGATAGGAAACGGGAGGAGTCTGAGATTGGGGTTATGGGAAACGGAGTCCAGACTACAGTGGCAAGAGTTTGGGGTGTAGTGCCCTCTGGTGAGTGTCCAGGGCACTCCAGCTGGCGATCATGACACTACCAGTACCACTCAAATTATAAAACATTATTCTAAGCTTACTGTTGTGAATCGGGCTAAGGTAAGGAGATAGTTATGAACACTGGCTGGTTATGCACTTGATCAAAAATTGTTTTTTGAAAATTTTTAACCAAAAAAAAAAAAAAAAGTTACAGACTGCAGCTTTAAATAGTCCTAGAATAAAATGAGTAGGCTAAAATCAGCAACCGCAAGTATTTTATTCCATGCGGTTTTAGATCATATAAAAGTCAAATGCCGGTTTAATGGTTATGAATAAAGTAATTTCTGTTTTGCCAATAACATGAAAATATACATTTTATTTATCTTGTAAGTACCGCTAGCAACCTACACAACAAAGACGCAGGAATCTCATGACTAAGCTTGGCTCACCTGCTGCATCTCTCCTATTAAAACTGAACAGAGCTTGTGGTTGCCACGTATAAAGTGTGCAGAAGTTGGGTGATGAAAGGAGCATTTCAGGGCCGCCCACACAAAATATAAAAAGGATAATTTAATTTTTTACCAATGAACAAAGATACGAAAAAAAATCTAGTTTATTTTTTTGTTTTGTTTTTCTGTTTCTTAAAGAAAATGACAAAATGAAGATCAAACCATTTCTCATAAATCACCCCATGATTTACTCAAGCCATCCTAGGTGTGACTTTCTTCTTTCAGATGAATACAATCAGAGTTATATTAAAAAAAAAAGTTTTTGAATCAAAATAAAGTGGATAAATTCATCATGGCGTTCCTGCACACAAGTGACGAACACGGAAGTGCAGAGGAGAGAGCGAAACAAAACACTGGTCACAAATTAGAAGTACAAAATGAGAATTTGTAAAGAAGAAAAAAAAAATAATAATAAAAAAATATATATGTATATATATGTATAGACATACATACATACATACATACACACACACAAAGTTAGGTCCATATATATTTGGACACGGGCACAATTTTTATTATTTTAAATGTTGACCAAAATATATCAAGTTACAGTTAGGTCCATAAGTATTCGGACACTGAGTTTTTGTGCTTTTGCAATTTTACAATTTATTTGAAATAAAACAATCAAGATGTGATTGAAGTGCAGACTTTAAGCATTAGGCTTAAAGGACACACTCTGAGCTTTAATTTGAAGGTATTTTCATCACAATTGGAGGTAAGGTTGAGGAATTACAACTCTTTAATATGTACATCCCCCCTTCTTCATGGGGCCATAAGTAATTGGACAGTTGACTCAAAAGCCATTTCATGGACAGATGTGGGCTATTCCTTCGTTATTTCTACATCGATTAAGCAGGTAAACGATCTGAAGTTGGTTCTAAGCGTTCCATTTGCATTTGGAAGCTATTGCTGTGAACCCACATCATGCAGTCAAAGCAGCTCTCCATGCAGGTGAAACAGGCGATTGTTAGGCTTCAAAAGCAAAACAAATCTATCAGAGAGATAGCAGGAACATTCGGAGGGGACAAATCAACATTTTGGTACATTCTGAGAAAAAAAGAACGCACTGGTGAGCTCAGCAACATAAAAAAGAAAAACCCTTTCACAACATCCTGCCAAGTGAAGAACACTGTCCAGGAGGTAGGTGTGTCACTGTCAAAGTCTACAATCAAGAGAAGACTTCACAAGAGCAAATAAAGAGGGTTCACCACAAGGTGCAAACAAGGATAGACCACAAGGATAGACTTTGCCAAAAACATCTAAAAAAAAAAAAAAAAAAAAAAAAGCCAGACCACTTCTGGAAAAGCATTCTTTGGATGGCTGAAATTAAGATCAACTTGTACCAGAATGACAGGAAGAAAAAAGTAGGGTGAAGGCTTGGAACAGCTCATGATCCAAAGCTTACAACATCATCTGTGAAACATTGTGGAGCAGTGTGATGGCATGAGCATGCATGGCTTCCAGTGGCACTGGGTTACTGGTGTTTAGTGAAGACGTGACAAGACAGAATCCCTGAATCCCGAAGTGTATAGGGATAAACTCTCTGCCCAGATTCTGCCAAATGGAGCACGGTTGATTTGACGGCAACCCAAAACATACAGCAAAAGCAACCCAGGAGTTTTTGAAGGTAAAAAAGTAGAATATTCTGCCATGGCCGAGTCAATCTCCTGATCTCAACCTGATTGAGAATACATTTCACTTGCTGAAGACAAAACTAAAGATTGTTTCATTTGAATTCTATTCTGGTGGCATACAGATCCAAAGTTATGAAAATTGTGTAAGTGTCCAAATATATATGGACCTAACTGTATAAGCCAAGAGGAGACTGGTTTTCCTTTGCTCGAAACTTGGTTCTCACAAGACTAGCATATTGTTACACCCTGTCTAGGGTAAAGGCGTATCATGAAAGACAGTACGACATGGTAGAGTTCTTTTTGAAAGGCAAATAATCAATGTTTTAATTAACATAATAGTTTTGGCTTTGGGAGCCAACAAGGCCAAAATAACAAACCAAAATGATACGTCTACATTCTATGTCATCCACTTTTGTGTACGCACATATGACTGTTAGAGGTTTTAAATAGTGTTAAATATGGATATTATTCATACACAAATGCATCAATTTACTTTTGAAGGCCTTTATTCATTCCCCGGAGCTGTGTGGAGTACTTTTTATGATGGATGTATGCACTTTATTTTTCTTAAAAATCTCGATCACTATTCACTGCCATTATAAAGCTTAGAAGAGCCAGGACATTTTTAACCCTCTGGGGTCTGAGGGGTTTTGTCTTATTACACTATAATCAGCATAAACTGGGCTACAATAATTTGTAACCAGCATGAATGTACATATTTGTGTTATTGAGAAAACTATGTTTAGGTGTGATTAGTGAAAACATTTTTTTTTCTCACTGAAAGTCACTGAAATAAGGCCATAAAACACATACAGGACATTTGTTCACAAGGCTTTTGAGAACTGGATGTAGTAGACTCGAGTTTTTGCTACAAAATGATGTGAAAATCATCCTGTTCATTCATTCACAGAAAACACTATATTGATTTAACTTTTGTAAGACATGGTTTGTGTTAGAAAAGCCGTATGCAAGGGAGTGACAATGGCCATGAATATTTAATGATTCACACCTGAGAGATAAAGGGCCTCCCCTAATGGGCCATCAGTGCATGTGCAATATGACTCTGAGGCAGGTAAGATAGAATGTGAGGAGATTAAAAATTTGTTTTCTTGCCTTCTGTAATTTCAGCCAGCAAAGCTTTAATGTCACCCCAGTCAAAAGTTTGCCCATTGTTTCTTCTTCAAATACTCTTATCCATTTTCCTGCGCCCTCATGAATATCAGGGAGGCGAGTGACTAGCCCCTCAAGGTCCTGTGAAGCCCAGGGAACATATTGTCCCTGTGCACCTTTGATTAAAATTGGGAGTTGTGCAGCCAGTGGTCTGAGGAAAACAACATCTCCTTTTTGCCTCTCTTTCTGTCTGCCTCTTTCATTATCTTCCTGGCCTGTTTTATACCTCTTCTCTGTAGTTTGTTATAGATTGGAGACACTGGCTCCAATATGGGCAAAATGCTATTTTTTGGGTACAATTTCTAAAGACAGTTACTCTTTGCCTCTTTCTATAAAGCATTTGCCTCCCTTTCACTACATCTAATCCGATTTCACTAGATTTTTAGATTTTAGAAGGGTTTTCAAGCAGTGGGTCGCAGAGTGGAACAAGGTGGGCACTCAAAGTCACTTGGCTGTTGCTAAATTTGCATTTCAATGACCCGCACACACATACTCACACACAGTTCAGTCTAGGGCTGCACGATATACCAACATTAATTATGAATTGCGGTATTGCTTAGTGCAATTTTCGAATCGCAAAGGCCACAATTTAAAACGTGCTGCGTGTTTTGAAGTGTGGGCATGCACTAGTTGTAATAACAGCGAGGGTCTCAGAGCGATGGTTCACTATTAAGAGACCCAGTTTGCATTTCATCTTGCGTCATTGGTCTCTCCTCGTCACTTTCACCTGAGTTGTCTGCTTGTCTTTTTCTTTCACTTTCGACTTCGTCTTTTCCATTTGTTGGCTCCCAAGTATTTTGATCATTTGTTAGCTGTCCCATCAATCATTCCATCTTCACCAGGGTGACTCTTTGCGAGTCGTTGCAATGGTCTTTCCCTCGTTGGCAAGGGAGGGTCGTTACTAGCACGCCCTTCATCCCTCACTTCATGCTATGTAGGGTTGCTGAAGCTGGTTGGCGTATTTTAAGGAGAGAGAGGTGGACCCAGGTGTCACTTTGCAACTATTTTGCCGATCAATACAAGATTCTTCCTTGAGATCATAACTGCACACTCACTGGTCCTTAATGGTGGAGCAAACCATTCCCTGGCCTTGACAGAACTGCTGCACCTGTAGGTGGAATCTTTCAGAGTTTTTGTTAGTGATTTCAAGCATGCTCATGTGCTCATCTGTCCAGGTATCCTTCTGGGTGTGACCTGTGGAAATTTCATGTGGGTTGAGGGCTATCCTGGCCACTTTTTTGAGCGCTCACAAATTCATTTGCTATCAATACAATGAGCATAGGTCGAATACCCATTTTCTCTAATATAATAAAGAATTTGGTTTTAGTTATCTCTAATCTTACTATTTTCAATTCATTACAAATTTATTCTCAACAACTTGCTAATTCAGTTATCTCTTTGTTTTATGAACTGAGTTTCACTATTTCACTAGATAATTTCTTCTAGGTCTATCTTGCTCAGTAGCATAGGTATTTTGACCTGAAAAACCCTCAACCCACGTTCTTTATGTTAACAGTCAGAAAGACAATATTTTATCCTTTTGGCACAGAATCAGCTCCATCTTGATATGCTGAAAAGAAAGTTAGATGTGGAGTGGACAGAGCAAGCTTGCTTGCTTTGCCTTCCCATGTAATGCGCTGCGCAAGTGTGGCACTGTTTTTCTTTCTGCCACAACAATAACCTAGGTACTGACCGGGAAACTTAACCAAATTCATCCACGGTCATTATTCTACTGGGCATTATTTGCCCTGTGGGCCCACATATTAAATTTTGCATTCAGCTGTTTTGGCAAAATAATTGATTTGCCTCAGTGTCTCGTCAGACACCTTCTTTCACTCCACACCACCATCATTCATACTTTTCCTCACTCTTTCACACCCTTTCACACCCCCCTTTTGGCCAAAAACATATTTTGTCTTGAGATTTCAGCTGATTGTGAACTGAATGGTTTTAGCTGTGGAATGCCATGGATTTTGAATAGGATAACATGAACCTTTTTTTTTTTTTTTTGTCTACTGAGCGTAGACCTGGTAGCATTCCACATAGCATTCTCTCATCATAAAGTTTAATTTAACACTGCAGGTATCAACCTCTTTTTCTTCTAACACAATCTAATAGATTAATTGGTATAATTTTCTTAGGTATTGTGCAGTTGAAAGAACTATGTGTAATTTCTCAAATGTCACTTGTCTAATTTAAATTTTAGTCATATGATTTTTGTTATTGCTCATGAGCTACTTTGAAAAGGAGATTGGAGATCTCTGCATAATCTAGGATCCATGGCCATCAACATTTCTATCCTGTTATCCCCAGTGATGACAGCATTTGTGATTTCATGATTTTGGACCATTGGAGTTAAATTTATTTATTATTATTACTTTATTCAATCTAGCTCTTGTAAATTACCATTTAACAAAATGGAGTGACCAATATTTTTATTTTATCAGCTCTATTTTTTCTATTAGACATCTTGTCTACCCTTTTTTTCTTTCTTTTTTTTCAAAGAGTTCAACATTGTTGTCAATAATTCAGTTGTGCATTTTCCCTTAGTTGGTTAATGAAATAGCCCTCGCTATGCCAACTCCAGCTCCCTTTTTATCTGATTGGTGTGTCAAGCACCACTTCTGTCTGTCAAAATTCCTTGTTCTTTTAGACACAAGGCTGGACTAGTACCTATTGAAAAGGAGATTGAGAACGTTAGTTAAAACACAGAATTCAAAGAACTGCTGTGAGACCAGTAAGTAATCAAGATTAATAAAAAGTTAATAAAATAATTAACAAAATTTGAAGCAGTCTCTATAGTGATCATTAAATATGCAGCACCTGTGCGTGCAAAGGGAAGGGATGGAAGTGCTTCTGGTTTGATCATCAGTCTGCTGAAGCTATTTGGTTGTTGCACTGGGTCATCAGTCTGTGACGGCACTCAAGGCTTGGTGTTGGGGTGTATGGTCTCCGTTGTTTCTCTGCCTCTTCTCAGTCTGGCTTTTGATTGATCCCGCCAGAGTTTTGCATTTCAAGATGTTCTCTTCACCCTTAGGAAAAGTCTCAAGTGAAAAATTCACCTTTTTTTGCTTTAAGTCAGCCTTTCTTCATGCAGAAGTGTGCACTCCTCTTTCAGGAGGGGAGTTGCAAGTCCATCAGCTCCTTCCTCTTCTTCTCTCTGCAGGCGTGTCTTTGCTTCTTCGCCACTTTGCTTAACAGACTCCAGTTCATTGCTTCCCTTTGTCAAGGCTCTATTCCAGAAGGCATCTGAAATTTTAACCCTCAGAGACTGCATTAATCAAATTGAATATTTGTAAACTCTGATCAAATTATGTCTGAGCAATCAGCTCTTTATCTAATTTTCACTTTTCAACCATCTTTTTCAATGGTTCCTTAATAAAAAGGTTAAATAAAAATAAATAACTAAAAATAAATAAAAAGACATCTGGTTAAATACAGCAGTTCCCTTATTCTATTTTAGTAAAGCAAGTTCTTCATTGCAGAAAAACAGCAAGCAGTTTTTTCTTTGCAAAATGCAGAAAGTAGCAGTAATCTACCTTTATTATATACTACAATAAAACAAAAGAATCCTTTCTTTTACTACAGCATGACATGCGTATGGTAAACTAAAGACTTCAATCATAATTTGTCTTCTATATTTGCATACATGGTTCAGAGTAATCAGTAATGGTGAATGAAATTCCCCAACCAACATAAAATAATTCATTTTATTTAGCTTAATTATTTAATCTACAAGTTCCTTTATTATTGTAAAATGTCTATGGCTTTTGATTTAAAATTTCAATGAACTTGGTCACCCAATCTTGCTCTCATTCAACATTTCACTACACAAGTTATCTTTAGTTAACTTAAATCCAAATCTCTGAAACTGTGTAATGGATTAATTTTCTTACTGTCCCCCAGGGATAACGATACAAATTTTCAGACGTCTTCAGGTATAAGATATAAAGTTTTAAGCACGTGCAATATTTTATTCATCTACTAAGATAATTCATTAAATCATAAAGGTATATCTTATTTTAATTAATCTATTATTATTTCAATATTCTGCAAAGTCCATATCTTGGAACACTTTTTTTCTTCAAATAACATTCATACAAGTCCCTTTATTCAGACAGGGCTCATCCTTTCATTCTGCATCCCTTTATTTATAGGTTCTTATGCTTTCATACTTCGTCCCTTTTTTATTGGGCTCATTCATTCATTCATCCCTCTCGGGTGTAACAAGAACTGCGTCCGTCTCTACCAGGGAGGGGCACGCACCTCTTATTCACCCTATACTGAATTTATTTTCTCATACAACCATAGTCTTTCACACAGACATGTACTCGGACACAAACACAATTTCAGACATACAACAAGACAAAACACTCCACTCTCCGTGAGTGACCTGCAGTGGAGCTCTCGCTCTTTTACTGCTACTCCCCCTTTCTCTCTCTCTCAGTTAAAAAACAGTGCTCAGCCAGGAATTTTTGCCTACCCGCGCAGTCCCCTGTTTTGTTCCTTACACCTCTTTTTTTTTAATTTATTTATTTATTTTTTTAATCAGGGCGGTATCCGCAGGTCTTTTTGCCTACCCTTGCAGACCCCTGTATTTTTAATCAGGGCGGTATCCGTAGGTATTTCCTATACTACATCTGCTTCATGTTTATTTCTATCCCTTCAGGCCCAGTCTAAAATAAACGCAGACCATTGCTAGCAATGTATGTCTGCCTGCACCATCCAGTTTCAATTTGGGCTACCTATCAGACCTTCCTAACGGTAAACCAGATAAATGCATGCAGTTATTCTGGAATCAGAATCCTTTTTTCTTTTTGTTCTTTCAATTTGGAAGAGCAATCCTGAGTGTCCTTACCACCTCGTGCTAACTGGCAAACATCACAGATTTATTTAAGCAAATATTGCCTACCTTTAGTGACCACAGAATCTGCCGTTTGCCAAGCCAGCCCGAAGTGGTCTTTCACCCTCTGCTCCTTTCCGATCTTGTTCGTGACGCCAATTTGTGGTGGCCTCTGCCGCTGTTATGAAGAATCACTCTTAAAGTCTTGGGGTTTTGATGCCAGAAGATAGACTTTATTACAAGAACAAAGCCGAGAAGTTTTCTGCAGAAAAAATCTCCAGAATGCTTTTGTGCTGTCTCTTTTATACAGTTTTTCCTTTAAGGTGTGTTCCATACATTTCATAGAGTTTTCCTTATACATACAATCTGATTCCTCTCTAGAGAGAAGGGGCCCCAAGACGTGTTATGGTATAGAAAGAAAGCCCCCTTATATTCTTCCAGATGTTTCTTGTCTGCATGTTTCAGCCACGTAGGTACTTTTTACTACGAGTATAATGGAAGATTAAATAGATATATTAAAGGCAAGATTCACCTCGATTATACTTGATTAATTCATGCTTTGACTAATAAAACTCTTCGTCATCACTAAAACAAATTCCTGGTATGTGTAAGCATACCTGGCC
Source organism: Spinibarbus caldwelli (assembly GCA_039654775.1). Lineage (NCBI taxonomy): Eukaryota > Metazoa > Chordata > Actinopteri > Cypriniformes > Cyprinidae > Spinibarbus > Spinibarbus caldwelli. The sequence goes on from CM077254.1 coordinate 26,933,427, forward strand.
AATAAAGCTCATTCTGATTCTGATTCTGATTCTGATTAAAGGAATAATTCAACCAAAATTATTCTGAAAATTCTCATGTCGTTCTAAACACTTGTTCATACTCAGAACACAAATTAAGATATTTTAATGAAATTTGAGAGATTTCTATCCCTGTACTGAAACTTTGACACTTCAAAACATTCATAAAGAGATCATAAATAATAAAATAAATATATAATAAATTAAATATAAATTGAGTGGATTAAGTCTTCTGAAGAGACACAATTGTAGGAATGCATGAATTAGGGTTTAGAAAATATATTTTATTCTCATTATTATTAATATATTTATACCATTAATATTGTTTTTATTTTTCTTATGAAGTCTTGTACCCTGTATTAGGGATTTACACACTCACACAAAAACAAAACAGAACAGCATGTAGTTTCAAATAGGTACTTTTTTTAATTGATGTGAACTTGTAGCAAAAATGGCAATGCTCTAACAACAGTTATTAGCTGAATACAAATAATAAATGACATTTGACAATGAACATAAAAATACATCAGAAAGTAAAATACAAAATAGAAATAGACCATAGATGGAATAAAGACCAAGTTCCAGTGAAATACTGTATCTTCAGGATCCTTCTCTTCAGATGATGAGGTTGTGAATGTGATGCATCTGAAACACAGTTAAGTTAAAGAGTTAAAGCACTCATAAACAGTATGCTCTTCATAATATTAAAAAAGAAAAAGACATTTAAAGTCATGGAATAGCTTTAATATAGCTTTAACATTTATGCATAAACCCTAATAATTTTATTAGAATATCTAAAAGAAATCTAACAATGGATCATAAACTCAGTCGCTTTGTTACTTACCTGGTGGAGAAGAAGAGAGTATCCTTATCCGAACAGAGCTGGTCACATTAAAAAGAAACTAAAAAAGAAAAAGACATTATTGGTACTGAGAAACCAGATGCAATATGAAAGTTATAATTTATAGACATTGTAAGAAATAATTTTACCTGTTTTATTAATTTAACTGTTGACAGTCTGTGTAGCTGGATGGTTGAACTCCAGTAATGAGGTGCTTTGACAGTTACAGATTTTAAAAACCAAAAAGAACCCTAAACTCAGTTCTAAATAAAAGTGTTACGACACATAACAAAACTTTAATGAACCATCTTTTTTAGGGTGTACTTATAATGCAATGCTAATTGAGAGCTTTTAAGCTATCACTGTATAGAATACTAAAAAATAATATAATTTCTGTGTTGTTTTTTATGAATACATGTTATATAAGACTCAAACTCACGGCACTTAAAGAGATGGAGCAGCATTTACTGTGAAATGTGTACTGTGTAATGTGATCACGTTTCTTCAGATGTCATATGGATTCATTTTACAATCTCTTTATGAACATTTTGAAGCATCAGAATTTTAGGTGAATAGTTTTTCAGTGGATGAACAAAAATATTAGAATCAGAATCAGAATCAGAATGAGCTTTATTGGCCAGGTATGCTTACACATACAAGGAATTTGTTTTTGTGACAGAAGCTCTACAGTGCAACAGAAAGACAGCAACAGGACAGGATACAGATAATAAAAGAATAATATACAAATAGGCAATGTACAAATAGCAAAAACACAATATATAATATAGACAATTATGGTGTACAGGTCTAATATGTGCAAATCTGAAATGAAAAAATAAGTAAGTGTGTTGAATAAATAATTTACAATAGTGTTGTGTGTTCCACTTTTAATGTCAAGTGTTCATGAGATGGATTGCCTGAGGGAAGAAACTGTTCCTGTGTCTGGTCGTTCTGGTGCTCAGAGCTCTGTAGCGTCGACCAGACGGTAACAGTTCAAAGAGGGAGTGTGCTGGATGTGAGGGGTCCAGAGTGATTTTGCCAGCCCTTTTGCTCACTCTGGATGAGTACAGTTCTTGGAGAGTGGGGAGGGTTGTACCAATGATTCGCTCAGCAGACCGGACTACCCTCTGTAGTCTTCTGAGGTCAGATTTGGTAGCTGAGCTGAACCAGACAGTTATTGAAGTGCAGAGGACGGATTCAATGATGGCGGAGTAGAACTGATTCAGCAAGTCCTGTGGCAGGTTGAACTTCCTCAGCTGGCGAAGGAAGTACAACCTCTGCTGGGCCTTTTTCACAATGGAGTCTATGTGATTGTCCCACTTCAGGTCCTGGGAGATGGTGGTGCCCAGGAATCTGAATGACTCCACTGCAGTCACAGTGCTGTTCATGATGGTGAGTGGGGGGAGTGCAGGGGGGTTCCTCCTGAAGTCCACGATCATCTCCACAGTTTTGAGCGTGTTGAGCTCCAGGTTGTTAAGACTGCACCAGACAGCCAGCTCCTTAACCTCCTGTCTGTAGGCAGACTCGTCACCGTCCTGGATGAGGCCGATCAGTGTGGTGTCGTCTGCAAACTTCAGGAGCTTGACAGAGGGGTCTTTAGAGGTGCAGTCGTTAGTGTACAGGGAGAAGAGCAGTGGGGAGAGAACACAGCCCTGAGGAGCTCCAGTGCTGATGGTGCGGGTGCTGGATGTGTATTTTCCCAGCCTCACTAGCTGCTGCCTGTCTGTCAGGAAGTTGTTGATCCATTGACAGACGGAGGTGGGGACGGAGAGCTGAGTTAGTTTGTTCTGAAGGGTGTCCGGGATGATGGTGTTAAAAGCGGAGCTGAAGTCTACGAACAGGATCCTCACATAAGTCCCTGGTCTGTCCAGATGCTGCAGAATGAAGTGCAGTCCCATGTTGACTGCATCATCCACAGACCTGTTTGCTCTGTAGGCAAACTGCAGGGGGTCCAGTAAGGGTCCAGTGGAGGACTTCAGATAAGCCAAAACCAGTCTTTCAAATGACTTCATGACCACAGATGTTAGAGCCACAGGTCTGTAGTCATTAAGTTCAGTAATTTTGGGTTTCTTTGGGACGGGGATGATGGTGGAGCGTTTGAAGCATGAGGGGACTTCGCACAGCTCCAGAGATCTGTTGAAGATCTGTGTGAAGATGGGGGCCAGCTGGTCAGCACAGATTTTTAGGCAGGCTGGTGACACACCGTCTGGGCCTGGTGCTTTCCTTCTTTTGTTCTTCCTGAAGACCTGGCGCACCTCATCTTCGCTGATCTGAATTGCAGGTGTGGGGGAGATGGGGGTTGCTGGAGGTGTGAATGGTTGTGTGGAGAGGTGTTCAGGGCGGGTGTGGGGTGTTTTTTCAAACCTGCAATAGAACTCGTTCAGACCGTCTGCCAGGTGTTGATTCTCAGGTTATCTCAGGTTTCATTAAAAATATCTTCATTTGTGTACTGAAGATGAGCAAATGTCTTGTGGGTTTGGATTGACATGACGGTGAGTAAATGATGACCGAATTTTAATTTTTTGGGTGAACTAAATTAAGTAACAGCAACAGCAGTGGTAAGGCCATGTATATATTCCAGCACATTCTGCGTTTCTAGGACTACAGCTAGGCACCTCTGGGTTTGAGTGGATGGTGGCAACATCATCTTCCAATTATAGATAAGATGCCCATCTTCATCCCCTTGGAGTGGACATCCTATGGCTATGAGTCCTGGAGTAAAAAAAAAAAAAAAAAAAAAAAAACAGCATCAATTTTAGATTTCTACTAAATATTGACATTACAGTAGTTATTATGATATACCTTATGTCAAAATTTTTGATTGATGGCCCTCAGCTGTTGACCTTTGACCTTAGGGATTAACCTTTTAATGGTCGCAGCTGTGTTATGGCATGTGTTATGACAGGTGTTATGACATCTGTTTGTAATATATCATCAAATAAATGAATGTTTACATTGTTTCGTTAATGTACAGCGGATGTGATATGACATCTGTTTGTAATATATCATAGTCATTAGGGATTACCCTCTAACCTTTTTAATGTTCGCCGCTGTGTTACGACAACTGTTATGACATGTTTGTAATGCATCATCTTAAATGTCCTCAAATAAGAGAGTGGTTACATTGTTCGTTAATGTACAGCAGATGCTATGACAGCTGTTTTGCTGCCGGACCTCCGGTTTGTAACGTAACATCTGTTTAAATTGGACTGATAGGTCAGCATGTGCATGGTATACAATGACGCTTCATGGCATTGGTTTTGGGCTGCCTGCATGGATGTGAGAAAGAGATATTGGTTTAAGGACAATTTGAAAAATAAGTAAAAGAAAAGCTATTTTAAGAGATAAAATTCGACATACGCCACCGGGTGGGAGGATGGGCGAGGAGAGCAGCAGGTACGTGGGGGGTGTGCCGACTTGTGCTCACCAGTAGGCCTGCCGGCTATCTGCATCCGGAGAGCCCTGATGCTCATCTCCCCACAATGAGGACAGTTGGACTTGATGACTGCTGCCTAAGATGAACGGAGGTCTTATGGGTTTGGAACGACATGAGGGTGAGTAATTAATGACAGAATTTTCATTTTTGGGTGAACTATCCCTTTAATACATACCTTTCAAATGCTAACTGCTCGTGCTTGAAAAACAAAGCTCGCTAACTAGTTAGCCACCAGACTTCTTTCAACATGAAGTTCATTCATTCTTTTAGGAACATTTACAAAGCTAACCGTGTAGTTTACTTGGCTTACTTTCTATATTAAATCTAGGTAGAAAAGAACTTACCTTGTCAAGGAGACCTCCACTCCCTTTTCCCCATCGTTGTTGATCTTTGAAACTGTAAACCCAGTGCATAATCCAGAGATGGCGCTTTGCTCATGCGCAGTGATGTGAAGTTAACTGCTCAAATGAAGAAGTCATATTGAGTTTACTCAACTTTCTTATGTTCATTGAGCGAAATATATTAAACATTCAGTTAACTTGTTTTGATTGTAAACAACATTTTGCTAAAAAATGTGTTCACTTGACTTAAAATTTTTAACTGAGTTAACAATTTGCAAGTTGGAGTTTGTACAGTGTACTTTGTTGGGAAAATAGAGAGAAGTATCCTCAACTGAAGAGAGCTACTGTAACGGGGCTGATGAGACGAGAGACGTGCGGATCCATATGCAAGGCTTTATTGTAAAACATGGTCAAAACACAGGCAGGGTCAGACGATGGCAAACAGGTATAACACAGGCAAGACAAAGAGTAGTCCTAGAACAAGCGTGGGTCTTCGATCGGCGAACAATATCCAAAGGGCAAGGCAGAGAGAGTAAATCCAGGTAAACAGCAATAATCCAAACGAGGGGCAAACAGAGTCCGAACGGCAAGGCAAGGGTTAATCCAGGAAACACGGGCAGAAATCAAAACACGGGGAAACAGGCAAGGCAAGACTAAAACAACTCAGAGGGCTTCGTAGGGTAGCTATCACTAGGATATTTGCATACAATACTCGGCGATCTGACAGAGGAAGTCCATGGCTTAAGTAGTGTGTGTGATTGCAAGATGGGTATCAGGTGTGAGCATGTGATTAGGGAAATGGCTGCTGGGAAATGAAGTCCGGGGTAGTGTGTGGTGTGAGAGTCAATGTGATGGAAGGGTGACCTCTGGTGGCGAACAAATGGAGGTCCATGGACCAGATTCATGACATAGCCCCCCCCCCCAAGGAGCGGCTTCCAGACGCTCCAAACATTACACAATCCAAGAGGGTGGTGGAGCGGAGGCGGAACAGAGGGAGGGACGGAGGGCCAGGTCCACTTGGGAGTGGAGAGGTCGAGGACCGAGGCAGAACAGGGCACCAAGGCGGAGCAGGCGGGACTGGAGCCCACCAGGGCAGAGCAGACGAGGCTGAAGCCCTCCAGGGCGGCGCAGACGAGGCTGAAGCCCTCCAGGGCGGCGCAGACGGAGCAGGAGCCCACCAGGGCGGAGCAGACGGAGCAGGAGACCACTACGGCAGAGCAGATGACCACCAGACCGGAATTGTAGACCACCTCCACAGCGGAGCAGAAGACCTCCACGGCGGAGCAGGAGAACAGCACGACGGATCAGGAACCCACAGCAGAGACTGGGACCTAGGGAAAACTGAGACACAAGAGACAGGCAGAGCATATATGGCCTCAAGGACTGAGGCAGGGAACAAAAGAAGTTCTTTGTTCTTTTCCCGGGCTAACAGTTCATTAGTGGGCTCCGTGGCCGTGATAGGGCAGGACGAGAGTTCAGGGGCAGCCCTTCTGGCTGTGACAGGACAGGACGAGGATACGCAGACGGCCTCCATAGCCGTGACAGGACAGGATGAGAGTTCAGGGACAGCCTTCATAGCCGTTTCAGGGCAGTACGAGAGCTCACAGACGGCCTTCATAGCCGTGACAGGGCTAGACGAGGATTCGCAGACGGATACCACTGACGCCTCTGGAGGTTCTGCAGCAGTTGCCGCCACCTCTGGAGGTTCTACAGTGGTACCGTAGGAAACGAGAGCGAGTTCTTTGCTGGGCGCCACCACCATAAAAGGGTCTGAACTAGGCAACAATGCCTCTGGAGACACAGCAGCGAGCGACACTACCCCAAGAGGTTCTGCAGCATCAGCCGCCACCTCTGGAGACATCTCAGTGGACGCCGCCACCTCAGGCAGTTCGGTGGTGGTGTATGCAGCCCAAATGCAACACAAAACGATCCCCATCATGGGAAGCGCTTCGGACAGGGGACTCAGTTCAGTGACAGGAGGGCTAGAGTGAGTGGGTTTGGGGATACCAGCAGCACGTGCAGACATCAGTGGTGTATCCCTCACACTGGATACCAGACTGCGAAATCGAACCCCTGACCTTGAATATCTGGGTGTGGTGGACAGGACGTCACAAGACTCTGGATGATCAGCAGTGACGTGACGTGGTTCTGGCGGATCAGCTGTGACGTGACGAGGCTCTGGCGTGACGTGACGATACTCTGGCAGATCAGCTGATACGTGACGAGGCTTTGGCAGATCAGCTGAGACGTGACGTGATTCTGGACGATCAGCAGTGATGTGCTGTGACTCTGGACGATCAGCAGTGACGTGCTGGGACTCTGGACGATCAGCAGTGACGTGCTGGGACTCATGACGATCGACTTTGACTTGACTGGACGCATGAATATCCACTGTGACTTGACTTGACTCGTGATTGGCAGCAATGACATGACGAGGTGTTGCTGTGGCCGCCACTATGTGAGCGCGCTCAGCTGTCGCCACCATTTTGTGAGCGTGCTCTAGCGTAGCTGCCATTTCAGGCTCAGACGCGGTGTCATGTTCCTCCTCCGCGACACCCACAGTAAACAAAGAGCCAACACACAGCAGCGCATAGTCCATAAACTGTACTAATGATGACCGCAGACCCTCCCGGAGAAGCTTGGAACTGAGCGGTTGATTAACGCCGTCACAAAATAAGTCAATTAAAAAACAGTCCGGCAACTCAGAGTCATTCGCTAAAATTAAAAATTCCTCAATACACTCCTCAAGGGATCGGGTACCTTGCTTGAAGCGTAACAGAAGTAGTTCTGTGTCCATACCTGGCCAGTATTGTTCATGAAAGCCGCTGGATCCTTGTAGGGCCGAGTATTCTGTAACGGGGCTGATGAGACGAGAGACGTGCGGATCCATATGCATGGCTTTATTGTAAAACATGGTCAAAACACTAGGCAGGGTCAGACGATGGCAAACAGGTATAACACAGGCAAGACAAAGAGTAGTCCTAGAACAAGCGTGGGTCTTCGATCGGCGAACAATATCCAAAGGGCAAGGCAGAGAGAGTAAATCCAGGTAAACAGCAATAATCCAAACGAGGGGCAAACAGAGTCCGAACGGCAAGGCAAGGGTTAATCCAGGAAACACGGGCAGAAATCAAAACACGGGGAAACAGACAAGGCAAGACTAAGACAACTCAGAGGGCTTCGTAGGGTAGCTATCACTAGGATATTTGCATACAATACTCGGCGATCTGACAGAGGAAGTCCATGGCTTAAGTAGTGTGTGTGATTGCAAGATGGGTATCAGGTGTGAGCATGTGATTAGGGAAATGGCTGCTGGGAAATGAAGTCCGGGGTAGTGTGTGGTGTGAGAGTCAATGTGATGGAAGGGTGACCTCTGGTGGCGAACAAATGGAGGTCCATGGACCAGATTCATGACAGCTACTGCATTTTAAGAAATGTTGTCGAGAGTTGACAGTTGATAATCGATGTAATTGCATATCTGGGGTTCTAAATTCTGGAGTGCTGGATCCCTGTCAATCTTCAAGCAACAATTGAAAACTCATCTCTTTCGACACTACTTGACTTCATCCTGAATTAAAAAAAAAAAAAAAAAAAAAAAAAAAAAACACATACCTTTGTCTTTCTCTTTATTTATTCCTTCCCTTGCTAGCTTGTACTTATTTGAACAATGCCTGAGACTTGGTGTTACAAGCACTTCCTCTGTCTGTTTGCCTCTTTAAGATGAATTGCTTTATGTATTCCCCAGTTGTAAGTCGCTTTGGATAAAAGCATCTGCAAAATGACTAAATGTAAATGTGTAAATTGAAATGTTACTACATGTAAAAAAAACCTTTAAAGAACCTTTTTTTTTTTTTTTTTACATTTACATTTAATCATTTAGAAGACGCTTTTATCCAAAGTGACCTACAAATGATGACAACAGAAGCAATCAAAACCAATAAAAGAGCAATAATATGTAAGTGATGTGACAAGTCTCAGTTAATCTAACACAGTACACATAGCAAGGTTTTTAAAATAATAAATAAAAAGAAAACAACTAGATAGAATAGTAAAAGAATAGAGAACGCTAGTGTTAGAGAAAACAAGTAGTTAGAATAGAAATAGAACAGAGAGAGCAAGTGTTAGAGGGTCAAGTATAAAAGGAAGAAATGTTTTTAGCCGTTTCTTGAAGATGGCTAAGGATTCAGCTGCACGGATTGAGTAGGGCAGGCCATTCCACCAGGAGGGAACATTTAAGGTAAAAGTATGTGAAAGTGATTTTGTGCCTCTTTGGAATTGCACTACTGTATAATGCACAGTTCACTTGCAGAATGCAACTTTTTTTAGAGTGTGGTCCACATACAGCATCAAGGATGCAGGCTATACATACATATGGGGTGGGGTAAGAGGGACTTCAAACAAAACAAGACTAGAACGTCTGCAGTTATGTATGTAAACTGACGCTATGGGATCGCTTTCAGCATAACCGGTGTCTGAAGCATGTGTACTACACACCAATTCGGAGTGGCTATGACAGTTAGATGGCATCATTGGTACACCAGCACGCTCTACAAAAGGGTGCCCAAAAAATATGTCATCAGCTTCAGGTTGTCTGAAGTAAGACATTGACCAATGACCATATGCCTAGGGAGCCCACAGCTCTGTGCTCTTCATATACCACCAAGTAAATCATCTCAGGGTATACCCTAGCCTCAACCTGAGCATTGAAAGGCGGCCCAGTCAAGGAGGAGCCTAAATTGAGCATTTGGACCCTAAAGGCCAGAAGAGGCCACAGGAGAGTGGAGCCAGGGGCTAAATTGATCAAAAGTGATGATAAAGACATTTATAATGTAGATTTCTATTTCAGATAAATGCTGTTCTTCTGAACTTTCTATTCATCAAAGAATCTTGAAAAAAAAATACATATATCAAAGTCAAAGTCAAAGTCAGCTTTATTGTCAATTCCACCACATGTACAGCACATACATACAGAGAATTGAAATTGCGTAACTCTCAGACCCTTGGTGCATACAGTTAACACTAAACACTAACAGTAATGTAAAAATACAGATAATTACAGTTTAAATATATATAAATACAAACTATACAGATATGCAATAAGGACATTGTAAAAAAGAGATAGGTAAAGTGGCGTAAGGCACATGGCAGATAGTGCAACCATTAAATAAACAAAACTGTGCAGATATAATGGGTGTAGTGCAAAAAAAAACTGTGCAGATGTAATGAGTGTAGTGCAAAGAAGAGCTTATCAGTGTTAAAGTGATGAAGAGCTAAAGAGCTCAGAGAACAGTCTTAATTAAACTGACATAGGAGGTAGTTTGCAGTCAATGCTGGATGGGGTAGTGATCAGTCCAATGCTGCACAAAGTGACTGGTGCGGGTCACAGTTTGTAAGTGGGAAGGGGGGGGGGGGTTCTGAGGGTCAGAGTTCAGTGGAGCGTGGGGTAAGAAAGGGGAGGGGGGGGCAAGGTCGGGAGGGAGTTCAGCTTCCTGACAGCCTGATGGATGAAGCTGTCCTTCAGTCTGCTGGTCCTGGCCTGGAGACTCCGCAGTCTCCTCCCTGATGGCAGCAGACTGAAGAAGCTGTGTGTCGGGTGGGTGGGATCACTTGCAATGCAGAGGGCTTTGCGGGTGAGACGGGTGTTGTAGATGTCCTGGAGGGAGGGGAGAGAGACACCAACGATCCTCTCAGCTGCTCTCACTATGCGTTGAAGTGTCTTGCAGCAGGACGCATTGCAGGCTCCATACCACACAGTGATGCAGCTAGTGAGAATGCTCTCGATGGTGCCTCTGTAGAAGGTGCACATGATGGGGGCCGGGGCTCTGGCTCTTCTCAGTTTGCGGAGGAAGTAGAGACGCTGTTGTGCTTTCTTGGCCAGTGCTACAGTGTTGTTAGTCCAGGAAAGGTCCTCTGTGATGTGCACACCTAGGAACTTGGTGCTGCTCACTCTCTCCACAGTCGCACCATTGATGGTCAGAGGAGCATGCTGAGTGTGCACTCTCCTGAAGTCAACAACAATCTCCTTCGTCTTCTTCACATTCAGAGAGAGATTGTTGTCACTGCACCACCCGGCCAGGCGGCTCACCTCGCTCCTGTAGTTTGTCTCATCTCTGTTGCTAATGAGACCCACCACAGTCGTGTCGTCCGCAAACTTAATGAAAAGGTTGGAGTTATGTGACGGTGTGCAGTCGTGGGTCAGCAGAGTGAAGAGGAGGGGGCTCAGCACACATCCTTGGGGGGCCCCTGTGTTCAGTGTGATGGTGCTGGATGTGTTACTGCCGACCCGTACTGCCTGAGGTCTCCCAGTCAGGAAGTCCAACAGCCAGTTGCACAGCGAGGTGTTGAGCCCCAGCTGGACCAGTTTGTGAATGAGCTGTTGAGGGATGATTGTGTTGAATGCTGAACTGAAGTCTATGAACAGCATTCTGACATACGAGTCTTTTTTGTCCAGATGTGTGAGGGCTGGGTGGAGGGCAGTGGCGATGGCATCATCAGTCAAGCGGTTGGACCGATATGCAAACTGGAAGGGGTCCAGGGAGGGGGGGAGGGCAGACTTGATGTGGTGCATGACTAGTCGTTCAAAGCACTTCATGAGGATAGGAGTAAGTGCGACTGGACGGTAGTCATTGAAGCAGGATGGAGATGACTTCTTCGGGACTGGAATTATGGTGGTAGCCTTGAAGCATGTGGGGACAACAGCCTGACTCAGCGAGATGTTGAAAATGTCTGTGAAGACATCAGTGAGTTTCGTTGCACAGTCTCTCAGTACACGACCAGGAATGTTGTCAGGACCCGGGGCTTTGTGTGCATTGATCCTCCTGAGGGATCTCCTCACGCTGTCCGGGGACAGCGTCATCACCTGGTCGCCGGGAGGAGGTGGGGACTTCTGTGCAGTGGTGCTGTTTTGTGCCTCAAAGCGAGCGAAGAAGGCGTTCAGCTCGTTCAGCAGGGGGATGGTGCTGTCACAGGTCCGCGGTGGGGGCTTGTAGTCCGTAATGGTCTGAATCCCCTGCCACAGGCTCAGAGTGTCTCTGCTGTCGCTGAAGCGATGTGCTACCCTCCTGGAGTACTGTCTCTTGGCCTCTCTGATGCCGCGTGATAGGTTGGCCCTAGCTGTCCTCAGGCCCACCTCATCTCCGGCTTTAAAAGCAGTGTTCCGAGTCTTCAGGAGTCTGTGGACCTCCCCTCTCAGCCACGGCTTCTGGTTGGCCCGGACAGTGATGGTCTTTGTGACTGTTATATCATCAATGCACTTGGTGATGTAGGCAGTGACAGTCTCTGAGTACTCTTGGAGGTCTGTGGTGTTATTATATGTGGCAGCCTGCTTAAACATATTCCAGTCAGTGGTGTTAAAGCAGTCTTGAAGTGCCTCTGATGACCCATCCGGCCACACTTGTATCTGTTTGTGAACTGGTTTGGTGACTTTAACGATCGGTCTGTATGCAGGCATTAGCATGACAGTGATGTGGTCTGAGGTGCCAAGATGGGGGAGGGGGAGGGCCTTGTAAGCTCCTCTCTGGGTGGTGTAAACAAAGTCCAGAGTGTTGTTTCCTCGTGTTGGAAAGTTTACATGTTGGTGTATTTTAGGGAACACACTCTTTAGGTCTGCGTGATTAAAATCCCCCGCCAAGATGAGAAAAGCATCTGGGTGGGCTGTCTGCTGCTCACTGATGTGCTGGTACAGTTCATAAAGTGCCTCACTCCTGTTGTTGTTGGAGTTGGGAGGGATGTATACAGCAGCGAGTAGTATGGCTGTGTATTCCCTCGGTAGATAGAACGGCCGACACTTAATAATCATAAACTCCACCAGGGGTGAGCAGTGTTTGCAGACCACAACAGCGTCGCGGCACCACACGTCATTAATGTAAACACAAAGCCCGCCGCCGCGGGTCTTACCTCCCTCGACGAGAGCTCTGTCCGCTCGATAGCATGATAGCTGGTCGAGCTGAATGGCGCAGTCCGGCACGCTGTTGCTGAGCCATGTTTCCGTGAAAACAAAAACACAGCAGTCTCTTACAGTCCTCTGATTTGAGCGTAGTAGTCGGATGTGGTCCAGTTTATTGTCCAAAGAGCGTACGTTGGCCAGTACGATGGTGGGGATAGCTGGCTTGTGTGGGTTAGCTGCTAGCCTAGCCCGGATACCTCCGCGCTTACCCCTCTTCTGCTTCCTCTCGTGCCGCTTGTGGCGCCTCCGCTGTGGGCGAGATGCAGTAGTGGGGGTCGGTGATGGTGTAGGCCTCCGTAGCAGACCGAGGTCCCGCAGCTCTTCGGTGCGCGCGAAGTTTAACTCTAAAAATGTGGTTCTGCCAACGTCGAGCAGAAACTCACGACTGTATGCGCGCTTTAGGACAGATAGACGCGACGAAGACGTACAAAAACACTGCGACTCACAAGATAAAAAACACGAAAACACCATTCTTTCAGGAGAGAGAGAAGCCGCAGCGTGTGCACGCGCCGCCATGTTGTTTCATATATATATATATATATATATATATATATATATATATATATATATACACATCTACTCAGCTGTTTTCAACATCAATAAACATTTATTTATTTTTTGAGCAGCAAATCAGAATATTACTATGATTTCTGAAGGATCATGTGACTGGAGTAATGACGCTAAAATTTAGCTTTGAAATCACAGGAACAGATTACATTTTAAAATATATTTAAATAGAAAACAGTTATTTTAAATAGTAAAAATATTTATAAATTTTACTGTTTTGCTGTACTTTGGATCAAATAAATGCAAGCTTGGTGAACAGAAGAGACTTCTTTAAAAAAATTCAATCTTACCGTTCAAAAATTTAGTGTAGTGCAGGGATGGGCAACTTCGGTCCTGGAGGGCCGGTGTCCTGCAGAGTTTAGCTCAAACCCTAATCAAACACACCTGAAGAAGCTAATCAATGTCTTCAAGATCACTAGCAAGTTACAGGCAGGTGTGTTTGATTAGGGTTGAAGCTAAACTCTGCAGGACACCGGCCCTCCAGGACCGAAGTTGCCCATCCCTGGTGTACTGTATACGCAACGTTAATTTTTCTCTTATTTCTAGCTTTTAATTGGCTAAGAAATCAGATACACTGCTGGACAATAACCAATAATAATGAATTGTTTATATAGTAAAAACAATTTTACATTTAGTCATTTGGCAGATGCTTTTCTCCAAAGCGACTCTGGACAATAACCAATAATAAAGATTTGTTTATATACTACAAACACTTTTACGTTTACATTTAGTCATTTGGCAGACGCTTTTATCCAAAGCGACTTACAAAGAAGCAAACAGACCAACAATATACAAGTGCTGTGACAAGTCTCAGTTAGTCTAGCACAGTGCACATAGCAAGTTTTTTTTATATATAAATTAGACCAAAACAAATAGAATAGAATAGATAAGTGCTATTATTAATTGGTCAGGTGATGCCGAAAAAGATGCGTCTTTAGATGTTTTTTTGAAAATGGCTAAAGACTCAGCTGCTCGGATTGAGATAGGCAGGTCTTTCCACCAGCTGGGGACAGTCCAGGAAAAGGTCCGTGAGAGCAATTTTGTGCCTCTGATGAATGGCACCACGAGGCGTCATTCATTTGCAGAACGCAAGCTTCTGGAGGGCGCGTAGGTCTGAACTAGCGAGTTTAGGTATATTGGTGCTGTGCCAGTGGTTGTCTTGTTGGCAAGCATCAGTACCTTGAATTTGATGCGAGCGGCCATTGGCAGCCAGTGCAAGCTGATGAAGAGAGGTGTGACATGAGCTTTCTTCGGCTCGTTGAAGACCACTCTGACTGCTGCATTCTGGATTAGTTGCAGAGACTTGATAGTACATGCAGGAAGGCTCGCCAAGAGAGCATTACAATAGTCCAGTCTGGAGAGAACAAGAGCTTGGACAAGGAGTTGTGTGGTCTGCTCTGTTAGGAAGGGTCTAATCTTCCTAATGTTGTATAAGGCAAACCTGCAGGACCGGGCTGTTGTAGAAATATGGTCTGTGAAGCTTAACCGATCATCCATCACAACTCCATGGTTCCTGGCTGTCCTGGAAGGAGTTATGGTTGACGAACCTACAGTGCCCTCCACTAATATTGGCACCCTTGATAAATACAGTATGAGCAAAGGCAGCTGTGAAAATAAATCTGCATTGTTTATCCTTTTGAACTTTCACTCAAAAAAAAAAAAAAAAAAGTTCACAAAATTCTATATCATTGAAGTAAAACAACTGAAAGTGGGGAGAAAAATCTCATGGTGAAATAAATGTTTTTCTCCAATGAATGTTGGCCACAATTATTGGTACCCCTAGAAATTCTTATGAGTAAAATATCTCTGAAGTATATTCCCATTCATATTTACATTTTTTAGCACACCAGGGTGACTAGGAGCATGAAATTGTCCAGCCATGACTTCCTGTTCCACAGGATTATAAATATGAGGAACACAAAGGCCAAATTCCCTTAATCATCCATCACAAGGAGTAAAACCTAAGAATATAGTTCTGATGTGCAGAACAAGATTGTTGAGCATCACAAAATAGAAAGCAGCTGTAAGAAAAGAGCTAAAGCATTGAAAATCCCCATTTCCACCATCAGTGTAAAAATTAAGAGGTTCCAATCAACTAAAGATGTTAAAAATTTGCCTGGAAGATGACACGTGTCTATATCGTCCTATATCGTCCACGCTGAGGAGGAGGGTTTGAGTGGCCAAAGACTCTCCAAGGATCACAGCTGGAGAATTGTAGAGATTAGTTGAGTCTTGGGGTCAGAAACACACAAACAAACACATATATACATATACATACATTACATATATATATATATATATATATATATATATATATATATATATATATACACATACATACATACATACATACGTACATACATATCTCCTACATCACCACATGTTGTTCGGGAGGGTTTCAAGGAAAATTCTCCTCACTCATCCAAAAACAAAATCCAGCATATTCAGTTATCAGACACGACTGGAACTTCAAAAAAAAAAAACAGCTTTTTGGCAGCAAACACACCAGATGAGTTTAGTACAAACAGGGATTAAAAAAAATATAAATAAATTTAAAAAAAGCTACCCAATGTCCACGGTTAAATATACTGCTGGATCTTTAATGTTGTGGGCCTGTTTTTCTGCCAGAGGTCCTGAACATCTTGTTCAGATGCATGGCATCATGGATTTTATCAAATACCAACAGATAAAAAATCAAAACCTGACTGCCTCTGTTAGAAATCTTATAATGGGCCATAGTTTGATCTTCCACCAGGACAACAATCCAAAACAAACATTAAAATAATCACAAAAGTGGGTCACTGAGCACAAAATTAATCTTTTACCATGGCTATCCCTGTCCTCTGACCTGAACCCTACAGAAAATGAGTGAGGTGAACTGAAGAGAAGAAGCACCAGTATGGAGCTGTGAATCTAAAGGATCTGGAGAGATTCTGTATGAAGACAATGGTCTCTGATCTCTTATCAGGTGTTCTCCAAAATCTTCAGGCATTATAGGAGAAAACTCAGAGCTGTTACCCTGGGAAAGGGACTTTGCAATAATTGGGTGCCAATAATTGTGGCCAACATGAACTAGAGAAAGCATTTATTTCACAATGAGATTCTCCACACACTTTCAATTGTTTTACTTCAATGATAGGTTGGAATTTTGTGAATGTTTTGAATGAAAGGAAAAAAAGGATAAACAATGCAGATTTATTTTCACAGCCACCTTTGCTCATATTTACCAAGGGTGCCAATATTAGTGGAGGGCACTGTATCTGTGTAGAGAGGTTGTGATGAAGTGCTGGGCTGGCCGAGACCACGAGCAGTTCTGTCTTAGCAAGGTTGATTTGAAGGTAATGAATCTTCATCCAGCCAGAAATGTCTGTCAGACAGGCTGCTATGCGTTATATAAATAAAAAAATATTATAACAAAACAAATCAATTACTAGTCAAGGGTATAAAATTAAACAAAACACATTGCATTCAAAGGAAAAGATTAAACGGCGTACAAATTTCAACAGTTTTTAAAGCCTTCTTATTATTTGTTATTTCTTAATGATTCTGTTTCAATTCCAAACATTACGGTTTATTGGAATGCTTTTGTCTCTTATATTACCTGGAGGAAAGTCTGGTTGATTCCAAATAGATACTTAATTACTAATAATAAGATAAAAGAAGTTTCCTTTCGAATTAATACTTTCTTAAGAAATATAAAAAAGATATTGATACAAACTGTTCTTTTTGCAAACAGCACCCAGAGACTATAGTATATAATGCATTTATTTTGGCACTGCCATTACCCTAAATTGTGGTGGAAAAACCTTTCCTTTTTTATTATTGAGAATATTGATAAAGATTCTGTTTTACTTTGGGAATATGTTTTGTTTGGTTTTGTTAATTCAAAAAAAAAAAAGTGCATTTACAGAAAAAAACTAATTGTACTCACTGTAAGTTGTTTACAAAATTTTATATACATTAATGTAAATTTTCATGTCAGAAGCCACTGTTTTATGTATTGCTTGCTGAAATACAGCATTACTTTGAGACTATTTTTGCTGCTGTGTTGTTACCATGAACACGTCGTGACGTTGCAGCCAGTGTGCGCGTTCTCGTGGAGCTTTTCCGGTGGCGTTTCCTGTGTTTGTAAACTGACCTGAGCTGGAATAAAAGAGCGAAATTGAGCAGTACTAAGGTAAGATTTATGAGCACTACACGTAGAGCTTCAATAAAAATGATTATTACTGCTCTTTTATCTTTCGGAATGATGTGGTCTTTTGCGCTTTTAGAGGCCTCTCTCTCTCTCTCTCTCTCTCTCTCTCTCTCTCTCGAGATTTGATTATAGAAAGCTAGCTATATGTGCACGAAACCCACATGATCGCGTTTAAAATAAACTCCAGCTCAGATCAAATCATTCCTGACTGATGCGAGACATGCGGTGACATGTTTGGAGGTTTTAAAATAAAAGGAGCTCGACTGAATGAAAGGATTAGGTGTGTTAGCTGAGGATTGTTGTTTCGCGAGGGAGTTAGTGCTAAGAGCAGCGCGCTGGGATGCTTTTCTCACGCGCGATGTGTGTATGAGTTACCTTTCATCGGTCTAACTTACATTTATTACAACATGCATGCATTAATGTATTCGGTGTTTGCTGTTAAACGCATAATTTAAGTCATCTGCCTCTGGCAGCACTCGCTTTTCAGCCTAGAGTCCAACAGGACCACACTTTGTGGATGTCTCCCATTAGCTAACACACCTCAGTCAACTCCATACTTCATGCCATGATTTAGATGTGTCAGATGAATGAGCAAGGTTGAGAGAGATAGATATAAAACCTCTTATATTTTTCTGTTTGAAGGGGTTAGACACTGCGGATCATGATTTGTGCGCCCACAAGGATTTTTAGTTGATTGATGTACTTGGTCAAACAGGCTTTGACTTAAAATCCTACAAAGATGTCTTTAATTTTAGAATTAATTTAATAAATTTGTATGGGACTTAACTTCGTATACTGCTAGAAACAGATATTTAACATTTTAGAAGACTGAAGCTAAATCAGTGATCCAGGACAGCACTGAGCATGAATTTGGGAAAATCACTGTAACATAGGGTTGCATGGATTGTTGCTTTTATAAAATGGTGACAACAACAATACAAGACACTATTTGTTAATTTTATTAATTATACGAATTGTTGAGTTATTCTACCGCTAGTTAGTTACAGATACATAGCAGTTTCACGTGTAAATTTAATTTGCAGTCCAGGCGTGTATTCATTGGCATTTTGCAGGAGCTTCAAAAATGCTTCATCCAATTAAAATTTCAAGTAAAAAAAATATCCATTTGGTAATATTCATTTAAGCCAAAGTATACATTGGTATTGATCAAAATATTTAGCGTATGTGTACGGGCAGATGCATTGCCTTTCAAAGTAGTCCATTTGATCACGTGCAAAATCATATAGTCGATGCGCACAAACTAGAAAAGTGTTGTCTTTGTCCAGTGTCTGCGCTTCTTTTCTGTTGTGCATTAGAGTTGCATTGAGATCTTTTAACTTCTTTAAACAAACACTCACAAACGTGAACATCTATGGTTGCTATTCAGTAATGTTGTTGTCAATGTTCAGTCTGATCTTCGACCGAAACAGTGGCCTGTGGTTAATCGATTAATCGGTCTATTTTTCTGACAAATCGGTTAATCTTGCAATGTTTTTTTTCACCAAAAAAATCTAATGATTATTTTAGTCAATTAATCTTTTGGTAAACTTACCAATGAACAATTACCGCAACTCTTCAAACAGCTCAGGTTTCCCAAAAGTTTCAGTTTGGTTATAGGAAAAAAAATAAAGAGAAAATAAATCAGTATGAACACCACTATATTAAGCACAGACGAGCGTATTCCAGTGCTTGTATATTCGGCCATTTGTTACTGTGAACCTTGTTAAGTATGATTTACTACAATGTCTAGTGCTGACTGTAACTGGAAATGCACTTGCATTATTTATTGGCTAAATTTTGCCAGCATCGGCTTTGAGCATAAGGTTAGTATAATTCTACATTGTTTAGTTTCATAGGTCTATCTGCGTATTAATAGGTTTCAAATTGCAAATAGCATGAAAATGGCATTGCCATACTAGCCGTTATATCTGCTCTGGGGAGACTTGGTTGAGTCTTTGTGTGAAACATGACAGATAAGGAGGCAATGAAGAATCCCAGGCACTGGCTACAAAAAAAAAGCCTGACCAAAAAGTCCAAATAAAAGTCTGTTTTTTGATTTTGAAGTCGGAGCCCAAGGATGTTTTCTTCTGAGATGCTCCTGCGTTAGCAGTTTTGCTGCGGTAGGCCATTTCACTTTTACCAAGCTTGCAGAGCACCGTTTTATTACGTCTCTGTTTAAAGAACTCCCACACTTTTGATGATCAGGCTCAAGATCTTTGGATAAAGTCTCATTTTCATTCTCATTTTCTGCTATCAAATTACGATGAATGTAAACAGTGAGACACACTGACACATTGAACACAAATTTACATATTTATGTAGCCTAATCAACGTCATCTAAAATTTACATCACACACAGTTTGAGATTTAGGCCTAGCAAATTCTTTGCATTCAAAGCAATTTATGGGTTTAAGTGCTGCCTCCAGTGGATGAAAGCCTGTAATTGTTGTGTTACCGGACCTGATCAGTCTTACGACACTTGCTGTATTTGCTTTGTGACTGTCTCGTGTTTCTACTCTAATTCATCTTTGTCACCGCAAAGAAAAAACATTGCTGCCCCATGGTAGATTTCGGTGAGACTTGCGTGACACTTGGTCCAAACTGACGTCTCATCTACACATCTCGCCTGTCCCTCAACTGCTGTCCACCATCATGTCACACATTCCCGGCAGCTCGGTCCGGGACCACATGAAATGGGTTAGTTCTCATGCATGCATGTTATTTTCCTCTATTCGGTTATTAGATTTTGGATTTTCGCTTTCATTCTAGTCCCAAATCCATTAGTGCTAATTGATTACCACATAAAGTTTACACTTCCAGCAGCAACAGCTCATTCTTTGTCTTGATGTTGTTTTTTAAGGCAGGGCTGTTAGGATGTGAAGCGGTGCTGTCCAGCATGGCTCTGATGCAGGCCAGTTCCATCACTGCTCCTAAGAAAATGATGTCCCCATTGGGTCCGGCTTCAGGCCACGGTTCAGCCCAGAGGGATGTGCAGGATCGTGGGACGCAAGGACATATGGTCTTACCAACGAGCATGACCTGCCCTCCACTGGTTAGGAGACACCTTCAAGCTATAGATTTTAGAGATGCACCGATCGACCGGAGACCGGAATTAGCCGTTTTTCCGCATGATCGGTCGGTCAGTCCACCAATTCCGAGCGGTCTGTTTTGACATTATACTTATGCTAACATCCGTATGTAAACGTGTCGTTGGCGTGGAAGTTCTTCGCTGTGAATAAAGAGGAAACACAAAGTTCACAATTTGTAATATGTATAGGGCCACAGTAAACCATGGGGGAACCACAAGGCTCGATTAACGCTCGTCTGGGACAAGTAGATTTTTTTTTATAGGGGCAAGTGAGAGAGAATTTTACATGCCTGACCTGACAGAAGCCTGGATAAAACGTCAATTGGAAAAAAATAAAAATAAGCAGGGAAGCACTGAAACTTGGCCACCAAAACTTTTCGCACAACAATGATTCTGAATTTATTGCATTCAGTGTAAACGGGGACTGATAATGTATTTATGTCCTGCCAGATGAGGCTTGCACAGCATGTCTGATGTGAGACGTGCAGAAATCATTACAAATGAGAGCAACAGCACACAAAGAAAGTTATAGATGCATACTCCAGTAAAAAAAAAAGCTACTTATAATATATGAAATAGATAAGCAACATTACACAGCCAAGATGTTTCCCTGAATATTAACGCGATTGCAACACTGATTTTATACAATAGTAGTTCAATAAATAAGAATTTCAGATTCCATTTTAGACTTAACTGTTTTTGCTCAATTTCACTGACGAAAATAGTTCCAATCAAAGCCACATCAGAACTGTTGTGTCTCTGCGTTTTGTTACTGAATGAATCCACGTTTTTGATTCAGTAATTTTTTTTGAGTCAATGATTCAGTAACCCATTCATAAAGACAGTCACTCTCCTCATTTCTGAATGAATCAGCCTTTTGAACGAATCTGTTGAATGAATGACTAAATGACTCGCTCATTTGTCTCCACCTACTGGTGGTTTGGTGTCATATTTAAAAGCATCATAGCATTTTTCGAAACATTTCTTATTTGTATGTTCAAAAAACATTAATTTTAAAATATGTATCTTATAAAATTATTTATGCATTTGAAATTTTGCGGTGTAAATGCTTTTATGGCACCTCAGCTTCATTAAACAGTCTGTGTAAATACATCTAATGCTTCTTCAAATGCTGAACTGAATTATTTGAAACGATGTACGAATTTGAAGTGAAAGATGACACATTTAATGAAATTAAGGGAAAAATAATAACCATTTATAAACACAGTGGGAAATTACATCAGTTTCGTTATATACAGCAGCTCATTTTCAGTTAATTGTTATTTCTACCTCTTTCTAGTCACAGAGCACTTTATTTTGAGAGTTGTTTTAATGAAAGAATATTTGTAACTTTTGACTGGGAGAATTGTAATGTTTAATCATTACTTTTATGTAAATAATTTTTTGCATTGGAAAAAAAAGTATAGATTTTTGTTTGTATGTGCTGTCAATTGTAGTTCTTAAAAAGAAAATCGGTATCGGCAGGTCACACTTACAAAAAAATCAGAAATTGTAATCAGCAAAGAAAATTGCAATCGGTGCATCTCTAATAGATTTGTGATTGGTTGCAAATTAGTCATTTTTGGTTAAATTGGTTATTTTGTGCCATCTGAAAAAAAACTCATAAACAACTAATTTTCAAAAAACGCCAAAGACATCTTTAAATATTACAAAACTGTTCTTATCCTCTTTTATCGTCCTCATTTGTAGGTTGTTTTGGATGAAAGCGTCTGCTAAATGATTAAATGTGAATGTTGTGTAGTGATTCTGATTTGGCAGTGTATAATGCATGATCTTCTGTTTTTAAACATAGTGATTTTGATTAAAAAGTGTGTAAAAATAAGTATACATTTTAAATTCAGTAATGTTGGACATGTCCTACAATGTGACACTCTATATTTCACCTGAAACAAGCATTTTGCTAATTATTTTATCTTTATTTCGTTAATAATTACACATGGGTCTTTAAAAATCTCATATTGTTTAAAACACTACTTTGAATATTGTACTTTTATACTCTTCTTGCACAGAAGGGCCATTTAAAATAAACTGGTAAGTTATAGCACCCAGATAGGATATAGGTTCAAAGATACCGATATAGGTTCAAAACCTAAAATTTTGAATCAACTACCCAGTTATTGGTATTGCCTTTTTAAAAAAAAAAAAAAAAAAAAAAAACTTGACCTCTACATATAATCCTGTAATTATTGGCACAAAATAAAAACTTAGATGCATTCATTCGCTTTGTTGGTAAAATGTAAAAGATTATTTCAGAAATCTGTTTATAGTGTTGTATTAAAACGCAGAGGTGGAGTTGTAGGTTTACAAACATTTGTGATTTATGTGTTTGTGTGTCTGTAGCTTCTGCGGAAGGAGGGTGATTTTACAGCTCCCCGACTGCTGGATGAGAAGGAAATGAGACCCAATGAAGACATGCAGCTGAAGAAAAAGAACAGGAAGTCGGGAACACCCTCGAAAGTGAGAGAGCAGGACGGGCAAGCAGGGAAGGTCAGTGTGTGGGAGTGTAGTGTAGTGTGTCACAGTCCTTTGAATGGATTGCCAGTCGGCCACTTATCACGCAAAGTTTGCTTGAATACACTGCTTTCTGTGAGACATTGAAGATTTTCAGTGTTATTTGGTCGAATGAGAGGGTTACTGAGAGTTTTGTAAAAAAAATATACTTTTTCCGATTTGTCATTGCAAGCATTTAAACGGGCTGTTCCTGTGTGGTAACAGTGTGTTTGTGGTGTTGTGGGGGAGGAGATGGCTGGTTTTGGTCGGGGGGGTGGGGCGGTCTGTAAAGGGAGGGGAACGCTGTAGCACAATAACTGTTATTGTGTTTTCACAGCACCAGTATCTACTGTGATTTAAAGGGCTTTGATTTTTGGGAATGAAGCAGATCTGCTTTTGTGAAGTTTGGTACTTGGCTAGTTAGTGTAAGTTTTGGTTCTTTTATGTGTGACGTATTGTTAGGTTTTTCTGTTGTGTGTGAGTCATGCGTATGCATGTCTTTTTATACTATGTGCATTTAACATAATAGTTCACCCAGAAATGGAAATTGTCACTTTCATGTTATTCAGAACCTGTGTGCATTTCTTTATTTTGTGAATCATAAAAGAACATACTATTTTAAAGCCCAGTTCATACCAAGAAAAATATCTATAAAGATAAAGATATTAGTGTCCACACCAATGGGTGATATCATCTGTTTAACTTTATTTTAAGCTCACGCTCGTCTGCCGCTTTAAATTCTCCAGCTCGTTATAGTAGGATGGATTTTGATTGGGTGTCAATGTTTGTATCGCTCATCAGCTGGAAAAAAATTGTTCTGAAAGTGATTCCAACAATATCGTTTCTCTGTTCCTTTATCGTTATAGCTGTGGTGTGGACGCTGCTATTCTTTAATATTGAGAACGACTTTTAGAACTATATCTTTATTGTTATCGTCCTTGGTGTGAACAGGCCTTAAGAGTGTGCGTTTCTTATATAATAAAAGTTAATGTGGTCCAGTTTTGTTTTGGACCCCTCTGGCTTTCATAAAATGTGTTCTTCTGTGTCTATTCAATAAAGGAAGTTATACAGCATTAGAATGACATGGCCATGTGTAAATAATGACAGAAATTTCATTTTGGGATGAGCTATGCAATACTGTGCATTACTGAGCATTGAATAGTATGCAAAAGAAGACATTCAAAAAGCAATTTTACATAGGCCTAATTGTCATGCAGTGATATTTACCACTGCTCTGTGACTTGATTTCCCTTGTGGGTGACTGTCAACTGATTTTTAATTTTCTAACTGGAATACATGGTTTTGTGATGCGTGCCTTGTCAGGGTTTCATGCATTTTGGTGTGAAATGTATGATGCATTTAAAACTGAAAAATAAACAAGACGTATAATAAACTCTCAGTGATATAGATTCTTATGTAATAATCATGCAATAGTAGTAGGGATGCAAAAAGTTACCTTTTTTAAAAAAGAACATTGTTCAAAGTTGTGACCTATTTAAGATTGTGAGTGAGTACATTTCAGCCTGTTCCTCACACAAAGCTGCTGTGTAGAAGATCTGGAATATAGTGTATGGATAATTTTTTAGATAATTCTGTGGTTCTTCTGTTTCCTTTTTGAACATTGCAAATTCTAGTCCGTTGATCATGAAATGCGATCAGTGCGATTAAAATATCTTCCATTCATTTTCCCGGTAGGCGGTTGTGGATGAAAATGGAAATTGTCCACTTTCAAAAGTCCAGAAGAACTTTATCTGTGATCACTGTTACGGGGCCTTCAGGAGTGGATACCACCTGAAGAGACACATTCTCATTCATACTGGTATGAATATTATAGATGTATTGACTTGTAAAGAGGTGTACATACAGTATATGCTATTAATGTACTTCTATACTATAAAGCACATTAATATATGTGCTAAAATACTATACATTTAGGTACAAGAATTATCCACTTTTTATTCACACATATATTTATCATGCTAGATTTTGGTGACATGTTAGTGAGTTTCACTGTTTTTCACTCAAATGTCTGCCTTTATCACAGGAGAAAAGCCGTTTGCTTGTGCCGTGTGTGACATGAGATTTATTCAGCGCTACCACTTGGAGCGACACAGCCTCACTCACACTGGTACGACTTGTTCTTGTCCATTTTGATTTTAAATAGCAACTGTTACCTTCACATTTGTCATTTCATAAATGTAAATAATGTGCTTTTAGGGGTAAGATAATTTATTTATGTGAGTGATGAATTATTGGACTTGTATGATTTAAAATCCAAATGTCCAAATACCAGAACAGAACAAAGTTTTCTTAAAGCTGCACTATAGAAGACTTACTTTAATTTATTTGTTTGTTTGTTTTTGCTAAAAATGAACTAAATTGCAATATTTAGCAAATATGTAACTTTTTTGAAATTCAGGGTTCTTACCTTACCCTGATTAACTCCAATAAGCATTTCATATTAATTCAAACTGAGCTGTCGAGTCAGGTGAAGCTTTAGAGCTGCTCTGATATGATGATCATAAGAGACAATAACTGCTCCACAAGTGACGTGTAATTTTATGTTGCAGCCACAGATGGCAATAGAGAGGCCAAAGTTCTGTAGTGCAGTTTTTATGTCAAGTCTTCTCCTTGTACATTTAATGTTTGCACTAGGGATGTTCATTTCGGTTATTTCTCCTAACTGACAGCCGACGCTCGTTAACCGATTATTAACCGTTAACCGACAAGATTATCTGTGACCCTTTAAAAATACTAACATTTGTTTTCCGGAGATTAATTTTACATGCACAAAAAGCAGCAAACAATAGAACATGAGGATTCACATGGTCATCATATCACATCACGCACCTTCAGTGCTTCTGCGAGCGGATAGTGTGTGTGTGTGTGTGTGTGTATATATATATATATATATATATATATATATATATATATATATATATATATATATATATATATATATATATATATATATATATTTATATAAAATGAAAACAAAAAAAAACTGTGCAACAAGTAGCCTAGTATACAGAGTTTCGAGTAATTTTTGTGCTGCGCAAAAGGAAACGGCAGAAAGCAACATCCTATTTTTCTTTAGGCCTATTTTACAAAAGCACAAAGATTTGTTTGTTTTGTGAATGTACACAAATAAAAGCAAACCTTTTACAATTCCTATTATCTTTATGGCTAAAAGGAGTAGTTGCTTCCACTGTTAGAAGAAAAGAATTCAAATGATTGCACCGGCGCCGCATGCGCGCACACAGTTAAGCTTTGCTACCTTGACAATAATTGCAGGCTGTCCATTATCATAATAAAATACAGTCAGTCAAACATATGGGAAAAGACACACTGCTCAGTTTAAATATGTAGTAAAATCTGTGCTGTTAAGCCTTATCACCGTACCGTGATATTATGCAAAACATTTTGTTTTTTACGTGGATATTGGAACGCCAGTGAAGTAGGCTACATAATAAATAATATTATGGCATTCAAATACATTGCAAATATTGAAACAATTGATTTTGTTGAATGAGAGACCCAACGTTGGTTTCAGTTTCGTTTTAGCCTAAATGAGTACGTTTTGGCTTGTCGTTTATATAGCTGTAGCTTCTTATATTTTTAATTCTTGTTCTTTTCTAAATACTGTTAAATTGAAAGGATTTGATGTCGAGTGAGGGGAACTAAAATAGCCTAGCTATGTTTACAGTGTTTATTATAATGTTAGTAAACACTTCGCATCGGCATTAGGCCTATTTTTGAATGAAATAATAAAAGGCGACTTATACGCGACTTGTTTTTTTTTTTTCTCTCTAAAAAAATGCAATTTTTCATACGCATAGCATATTTTAACCATGCAGCAAACCTTTTAAAATATTTTGATAAATTAGGCCTACTGAAAAAAAAAAAAAGACTTTTTAAACCGTTTAACTCATTGTAATAATCGGTCAAAATTCTTACAGTCGGTTAACGGTTAACCGGTTAAAATGAGCATCCCTAGTTTGCACCTTAGTTAAATGACTATTTAATGCTGTCAGACTTGTTTCCCAGTGTTTCATCAGACACATTTTATCAAGCAAAGTTTCATGAACACTGCATGAATCCAAACTAATTGTTTGCATGTTAATCTGAAGGAGGCACTAAATCAAAAATCATGTACTGTATCTTGAATCAGCTAAACCCTTTTGGGTGTATAAAGCTTTATATTTGTTATGAGGACATTTGAGCAAGGTTATATTCTGTGTAGACGATCATTGAATTTGCCACTCTGTGCATTTAGGGGTGAAGCCGTATGCTTGTTCCATGTGTGACATGCGGTTTTTCCAACGTTACCACTTGGAGAGGCACAGCCTCACTCATACTGGTATGTGTCGTTACATTGGACATTATTTCTAAAACAATTCTTCAATATTTACTTTTTACACTATCTTTAAAAATGTAATGGCAAAATGTTATGACATAAGCATCATCTTTATTTACATTAACTATAATATCAAAGTCACAAGTGTTCCATTTTGGATTTTTTATTTTTTAGATGCAGTTTTTGATTTATGGTAAAAAAAAAAAAAATGCTGTAAGGTGCTCTCATTAGTCTTTTTGATTATATAAACCCAAAAATGGATACTTATAAACAGAGTTACAGATCATAGTGCGTCTACACAGAACAAAAACCTTTATTTTAATTTTTTTAAGGTCTCTTCACACCAAGTATAATGACACAAGTATAAAATACTTGCAAATATTTTTTGCACCAAAGCTATTCACGCCATGTTTTAAATCTCTCAATCTCTCTCTCTCTCTCTCTCTCTCTCTCTCTCTCTCTCTCTCTCTCTCTCTCGCTTTAAGCATTTGAGCAATTAGAAAGTTAAAAAAAAAAGTTAATTTGAAATGATGCTAAGAATGCAGTACTAGGCTTTTAGACTTATTCGAAAATGTCAGAATAACTTTTAGATATTTATAAATATAAATCCATTTAAACAGGCTTCTGTGAGCAGTACTAGTTAGAAGTACTAGTTAGCAGAATTGCTGTACTTTTGAGTAAGCTGTCATATGATGTTGTGCAGAACTACAATTTGAAGACAGTTTATTGATATTTTGTTCTGCGTTTAGGGGTCAAACCATATGCTTGCACCATGTGTGACATGAGATTTTTCCAAAGATACCACCTTCAGCGACACAGCCTCATTCATACGGGTACAAGTCATCTCTTACCCAGTGCGCTGCTGCAATTTTATGCATTGCTTTTGTTCATTTGACTGACATTTTCGAACCATGCCATGTTACGCTCACTCTGCAGTTTCTTTTCTGCTTTGCTGAGCATTCCTGCACATTGTCATGCACATGACCCTTGTTGCCTTTTTAGCATGCTAGATATCGTCTGCATGACGTTTGCTTTGTCTGTGAGGCAATCACAAGTCCCTGTTGAAGCTTCATATTTAATCTTCATGAAAATTTCTTTTCTCTGTAGCGATGCTGATCTTTGTTCTAACAGCAAATTTCCATGAACAAATGTATGTCATTGTGGTTGGCTTTTGTGCAGTACTGCAGAAGATCTTAAGTTCTGAAGGTGCACGCAAAGTATAGCACTCTTCAACTTATTATTGAAGAATGACAACTTTCTTAGTTTTCCTCCCAAAATGCTGTTGATTTTGAGATGTTTGTGCCTTTTTTTTTAACCATGCATTCAAAATCTCAGTGTCCAACCAGGCAATCATAGTTCATGCAGATATCTCATAAGCTTGTTTACAGATTTCATAGTTTTAGGTTTGAAATGGTGCTAACTGTTTATCTACCAGTTGTCAGTATTAAGTAATATTTTCTGGACTCTACTTTATTGATTTGCCAAATTAGGGCTGGGCAACGTGGCAAAATATCATTGCACCAATATAAAATGTCAGTTGCAACAGATTTGTATTTTTTGTGTGTACACTAGAGCTGCACAATTAATCGTTACAAGATCGTGATCTCAATTCAAACACCCACACAATCTTATTTCTAGATGACAATGATTCTCCTGTTTGACTCCTGTCTCCTATTCTAAAATTCACCTTTGACAAAGTCATGTCATAGTGGGGCTAGTTGCATAAACTTAGCCTCTATGTTAAGACAGGGTCTTAAGTATGAGTTTCATCAACTAGCAGTTAACCAAAGGGTAATCAGTCTTATTTTTGGATTCAACTTAGACTAATCTATGTTTTTATGTAACTGAATAAAAAAAAAGACCAGTCTTAAAGAAAAGAAAAAAATAACTTGTAAGACTAGACTAAACCTTTTCTGCAACTGGTCACAACATTCAAATCTGCATTCGTGCTGCCAGTGACAGAGAGAGCAGTTATCATGTTTAGGTATGGAACAGTCTTTTTTTTAACCACACAGTTTAATTTCAGTCTTACAATCATTCATATTATCGCTGAAGTAATGGGATAAAAGTATATAGTTAGGAAAAAAATACTGATGTCTGTGGTATACCGATCAAAATAGAGCAAATCACCTTTTGAAAGTAATTGGCCCTTCAAATAACATTTGTGTCGATTAAATTGTTGTGCCACTAGGTGACGACAAGTGACTGTTAAATTTATTTGTCAATGAATCATTAATTCAAGAGATTCCTTCAAAACTGTTGATTCATCCAGTAATGAAGCATGTAAAGTAATCATGAGCGAGCCATTGAATCATTCATTCAATTTTTTTTTTTTTAAATAATTCATTCAGATTAATTAAACATGTTTAAATAGACTACAGAAGTTTTTTTTTTTTTTTTTTGTCACAGCCTCTAGTAAATTACACATTATTTTGTTTAGTTTAGAATTATGGGAGAATCGTGCACTCTATTTGAAGAAAAAAAAAATAATAATAATAAAAATAAATCCTGATACTCAGTTTATCCAGAATCGTGCTGCTCTAGTGTATACCATGATCTTCAAATATTTGTCAACATGTTTAACTCAGTTTTATGTACAGCAGTCTTGCACGAGAGACACAGAAACATGGAGAAGGATAAACACAGATCAGGAGGACTAAGGCTGAGTGCTGTGATGAGAAGTGCTCAAAATTATTCATACCCCTGGCATATATGATCAAAGAAGGCTGTGAAAATAAGTTTACATTGTTTATCCATTTGATCTTTCATTGAAAAATAAAATAAAAAAATCTAACCTTTTAATTGAAGTAAAAAAAGTGGTGGAAAATCACATGAAATAAATATTTTTCTTTAGTACACACACAATGGCCAAAATTATTGGTACCCCTAGAAATTATTATGATTAAAATATCTCTGAAGTATATTCCCATTCATATTTGCATTTATCACACCAGGGTGACTAAGAACATTGACAGTGACTAAGAAATTATCCAGTCTTGTCCTCCTTTTTCACAGGAATATAAATATGAAGGAACGCAAAGGCCAAATTCTCTTAATCATTGATCACGAGTAAAATAAAAATAAAAAATATTTCTGATGTGCAGCAAAAGATTGTTGAACTTCTCAAATTAGAAAATGGCTGTAAGAAAAGAGCTAAAGCATTAAAAATTCCCATTTCCAACATCAGGGCAATAATTAAGAATTTCCATTCGACAGAAAATGTTACAAATCTGCCTGGAAGAGGATGTGGGTCTATTTTGTCTTAAAGCAAGGTGAGGAGGATAGTTTGAGTGGCCAAAGACTCTCCAAAGATCACAGCTGGAGAACTGCAGAAAATAGTTAAGTCTTGGGGTCAGAAAGCCTAAACAAATGATCAAACAGCACCTACATCACCACATGTTGTTTGGGAGGGTTTGAAGAAAAATCTAGAAAACGCTCTCATCCAAAAACAAACACTGCCATGTTCATTTGCTAGATACTACTGGAACTTCAAATGGTACTGGCTTCTACTGGTCAGATACAAACTAAAAAAATAGCTTTTTAACAGCAAACACTCAAGATGGGTTTGGTGCACACAGGGATAAAAAGTACCTCATGCGTACAATGAAATATACTGCTCTATCTTTAATGTTGTGGGCCTATTTTTCTGCCAGAGATCCTGAATATCTTGTTCAGATAGTTGGCATCATGGATTTTTTAGCAAATACCAACAGATAAAAAATTAACCTGACTGTCCGTGCTAGAAATCTTATTATGGGCCGTGGTTGGAACTTCTAAGAGGAAAATGATCCACAAACAGACATCAAAATTATAACAAAAATGCGTCACTGAGAACAAAACCAAGCTTCTGCCATGGGCGTCCCAGTTCCCTGACATGAACCCTATAGAAAATAAATGGGGTGAACTAAAGAGAAGAAGCACCAACATGAACCTGGAAGTCTGGAGTGATTCTGGATGAAGGAATGGTCTCTGATCTCTTGTTCTCTAAACTTATCAAACATTATAGGTGAAGACTCAGAGCTGTTATCTTTGCAAAAGGAGGTTGCAAAAAGTATTGAATAAAAGGGTTTAATTAATTGTGGCCAATGTGTGTTAGAGAAAAACATTTATTTCATAATGAGAGTTCCCTCCCATTTTAAATTCTTACTCTCCAATGCAAGGTTAAATGCTTGCGAATTTTTAAATAAAAGATCAAAAGGATTAATGATACAGATTTATTTTCACATCCTCCTTTGATCACATTTACCAAAGGGTATGAATAATTTTGAGCACAACTGTATACCTGTACAATGCAGGACTGCTTAAAATTTTTGACAAAGCATGCACAAAGTCTCTCATGGCTCAGGTCAAATTCACACAAAATTGTCAAAATGCCCATCTTGGCAAGTGTAACTGAAAAATGAGTTTAAAATTTAAAGGAGTAGTTTGTGCTAAATTAGCACTTTAAAGCACAGTTTATGTCATCCGTATCATCGATCTATTGTATTAGACATACCGTTTGCTATATATGTATATATATATATATATATATATATATATATATATATATATATATATATATATATATATATATATATATATGTACTTGTTGAATATTCTATTTCCTTTGGAAATATGTCAGATTATGGAAGTAAAATGGCTTGAGATATTTTCATGCTAACCTTCAAAATTAGTGTTAGTAGCTGGTAGCCATTATTAGCACTTGTGTTGTGAGTCAGTGCCCTATTAAGTTGTGCAACCATATTTCACTTGCTTTTTGTGTGCTTGCAAACATCTCTTGCACTCTGTTCTTGTGTAGCATGCGATTTCAGCAATATCTGTCAACAATCAGCTCCTATATTGACATAAACATGTTGCATATACATGGTTTAAATCTTATGCATAATTTGCTCTGGTCATCTAGGGGTGAAGCCGTATGCTTGCTCCATGTGTGACAGGCGTTTTTTCCAACGTTACCACCTCCACAGACACAGCCTCACTCATACGGGTATGAGCCGTCTCTCCTTACCCTTTGCATTGTTCTTGACTTGACTACACCAATCCACAGCTTAGCACTGTTGCCAACTTGTCAGTGTTAGTCACTATGTTGTTTTGTTTTTGTTTTTTTGTTTTTTGTTTTTTTGGACTGTTGCCTTGGCAATGAAGAAATTTTTTAAAACCGGTTTAAAACTTGGTTTCTACACTAACAAGATTATAAACAGGGAACTGATTGCGAGCATGGGGAAACCTCCAAATATTTCTTCAAAGGTTTCTGGCTCAGTATTATTAAACAGTTGGCAGCAATGCTTTAATACCTTGTACACATTGCTTTTTATAGTTCATGACAAAACATGTAAGCAAAACAGTTTGCAAACATAGGTTTGACTGCAACAAACTCGAGTTTGGGCATAGTTACAGACAATGCAATGGGGTGTTGGACATACTGAAAGTTTTTATTCATCAAAACTTAACAATCCGGTACTCTGTGTTTAGGAGTGAAGCCGTATGCTTGTTCCATGTGTGACATGAGGTTTTTTCAGCGTTACCACCTGCAGAGACACAGCCTAACCCATACGGGTATGAGTCCAAGGGGGCAATGCACATTTAAGCATATAAAACACTTTAGTTTGCTGCCTTTACCACATGGCAATCACACTTTCCATGGTTCTCAATATGAATTTTGGCTTTTTTTTTGTGGCCAAAGGGGTAAACGTTATTTATTCATTTTTTTTAGTGTCCTCTGAGTTGCACCTATTTTATTTATTTAATTTTGTCAAAGTTGTCATCTCCAGTGACACAGTCTCAGCCACGGGGGTGTGTGTCATGGCTGGCCCATTCTCAGGGAGCTGTGCCATATCCCGGCACAGAAATTCTCTTTTGGTTGGTTGTTTGTTTGTTTGTTCGAAGAGGCTACTGCTGAAAGTTACTGCATCCACGAAATATAGGTGCATCTCAATAAATTAGAATGTCGTGGAAAAGTACATTTATTTCAGTAATTCAACTCAAATTGTGAAACTCGTGTATTAAATAAATTCAGTGCACACAGTCTGAAGTAGTTTAAGTCTTTGGTTCTTTTAATTGTGATGATTTTGGCTCACATTTAACAAAAACCCACCAATTCACTAGTCAAGTCAAGTCAAGTCACCTTTATTTATATAGCGCTTTTAACAATACAGATTGTGTCAAAGCACTTAACAGTATCAAATTGGAGGATAGAGTGTCAGTAATGTATAATAATAAGATTAAACACTCAATTTTCAGTTAAAGGCATTTCATTATTGAATTCAGAGATGTCATTGTCTAGCTCAGTTTAGTTTAAATAGTATCTATGAAATAAAATTGACGTTAATCGTAAAAAATTAAGTGTCCCCAACTGAGCAAGCCAGAGGCGACAGCGGCAAGGAACCAAAACTCCCTCTGTGACAGAATGGAGAAAAAAACCTTGGGAGAAACCAGGCTCAGTCGGGGGGCCAGTTCTCCTCTGGCCAGGATATTATTATTTATTTTTTTACTTATTGTTTTAATTAAATGTTAAATGTATAAATGTATTATATTTCTATTTTTATATTGTTGCAATTTCTAACAATAATAATATTATGTAGTTAGGTATTTTATTATATTTATAGTTATTTTGTTTAATTTTAAGTTCTATTGTATTTAAGTCGAGGTCTTCACTGGGGATATGTCCCCGGGGCTCATCCAGGTGTCCGGCCTCCGGCGACGATCAGGGTCGCAGACATCATCTCCCGGCGCCGATCCACCATCTGATCCGGACACGGACTGAGAAACAGAATAATAAAGAAACAGACAAATATTACCGTAGATGCCATTCTTCTTACGATGTAACGAGTACATCGTGTGTTATGAGGAGTGTTCCCGGTTCCGGTTGATCTAATTAATGCAGCCTAACAATCCTTTAAGGGATTTGAATAATAGAAGTGTATTAGTGTGTTATGTGTAAGCCAGGTTAAAGAAATGTGTCTTTAATCTAGATTTAAACTGACAGAGTGTGTCTGCCTCCCGAACAGTGTTAGGTAGATTGTTCCAGAGTTTAGGCGCTAAATAGGAAAAGGATCTGCCGCCCGCAGTCGATTTTGATATTCTAGGTATTATCAAATGGCCAGAGTTTTGAGAACGCAGCAGACGTGGAGGACTATAATGTGATAAGAGCTCGCTCAAGTACTGAGGAGCTAAGCCATTCAGGGCTTTATAAGTAATTAACAAGATTTTAAAATCTATCCGATGTTTGATAGGGAGCCAGTGCAGTGTTGACAGAACCGGGCTAATATGGTCATACTTCCTGGTTCTAGTAAGGACTCTAGCTGCTGCATTTTGGACCAACTGTAGTTTATTGATCAAGCGTGCAGAACAACCACCCAGTAAAGCATTACAATAGTCTAACCTTGAGGTCATAAACGCATGAATTAGCATTTCTGCATTTGACATTGAGAGCATAGGTCGCAATTTAGATATGTTTTTGAGATGGAAAAACGCAGTTTTACAGATACTAGAAACATGGCTTTCAAATGAAAGATTGCTATCAAACAGCACACCTAGGTTCCTAACTGATGAAGAAGAATTGACAGAGCAGCCGTCAAGTGTTAGATAGTGTTCTAGGTTATTACATGTGGGGTTTTTAGGTCCGATAATTAACACCTCTGTTTTTTCAGAATTTAGCAGTAAGAAGTTACTAGTCATCCAGTTTTTTATATCGACTATACATTCCGTTAGTTTCTCAATTTGGTGTGTTTCACTGGGCCGTGAAGAAATATAGAGCTGAGTATCATCAGCATAACAGTGAAAGCTAACACCATGTCTCCTGATAATATCTCCCAAGGGTAACATGTAAAGCGTGAAAAGTAACGGCCCTAGTACTGAGCCTTGAGGTACTCCATACTGCACTTGTGATCGATATGATACCTCTTCATTTACTGCTACGAACTGATGGCGGTCAGATAAGTACGATTTGAACCATGCTAAGGCACTTCCACTAATGCCAACAAAGTTTTCTAGTCTATTCAAAAGAATGTTGTGGTCGATAGTGTCGAATGCAGCGCTAAGATCCAGTAGAACTAATAAAGAGATACAACCACGATCAGATGATAGAAGCAGGTCATTTGTAACTCTAATGAGAGCAGTCTCAGTACTATGATATGGTCTAAATCCTGACTGGAATTCCTCACAGATACCATTTTTCTCTAAGAAGGAATATAATTGTGAGGATACTACCTTTTCTAGTATCTTTGACAGAAAAGGGAGATTTGAGATCGGTCTGTAATTAACTAGATCTTTGGGGTCAAGTTGTGGTTTTTTAATGAGAGGCTTAATAACAGCCAATTTGAAGGTTTTGGGGACATATCCTAATGACAATGATGAATTAATAATAGCCAAAAGAGGATCTATGACTTCTGGAAGTAGCTCTTTTAGTAGTTTAGATGGAATAGGGTCTAACATACATGTTGTTGGTTTAGATGATTTAACAAGTTTATACAATTCTTCCTCTCCTATAATAGAGAATGAGTGGAATTGTTCCTCAGGGGATCTATAGTGCACTATCTGATGCGATACTGTAGCTGACGGCTGCATGGTTACAATTTTATCTCTGATAGTATCGATCTTGGAAGTAAAGTAGTTCATAAAGTCATTACAGCTGTGCTCTTGGGAAATGCCAACACCTGTTGATGCTTTATTTTTCATTAAATTAGTGACTGTATTGAATAAATACCGGGGGTTATGTTTGTTTTCTTCTAGAAGAGATGAAAAGTAATCAGATCTAGCCGTTTTTAATGCTTTTCTGTAGGATAGGGTACTTTCCCGCCAAGCTATACGAAATACCTCTAGTTTTGTTTTCCTCCAGCTGCGCTCCATTTTCCGGGCTGCTCTCTTTAGGGTGCGAGTGTGCTCATTATACCACGGAGTCAAACTGTTTTCTTTGATCTTCCTTAAGCGTAAAGGAGCAACTGTATCTAAAGTGCTAGAAAAGAGAGAGTCCATAGTTTCTGTTACATCATCAAGTTTTTCTGCGCTGTTGGATATGCTGAGGAATTGAGATAAATCAGGAAGATTACTTACAAAGCAGTCTTTTGTGGTAGAAGTGATGATTCTACCATACTTGTAACAAGGAGTAGAATTTACAGTTTTAGCTATATGGAGTTTACACAAGACTAGATAATGATCTGAGATATCATCGCTTTGCTGCAGAATTTCAACACCACTAACATCAATTCCATGTGACAGTATTAAATCTAGAGTATGATTTCGACAATGAGTAGGTCCTGAAACATGTTGTCTAACCCCAATAGAGTTCAGAATGTCTATGAATGCTGATCCTAATGCATCTTTTTCATTATCGACATGGATATTAAAATCACCAACAATTAAGACTTTATCTGCAGCCAGTACTAACTCGGATAGAAAATCTGAAAATTCTTTAATAAAGTCTGTGTGGTGCCCTGGTGGCCTGTACACAGTAGCCAATACAAACATCACAGGGGATTTATCACTAACACGTGTTTCTCTAGATAATGTTATACGCAGCACCATAACTTCAAACGAGTTATACTTAAAGCCTGCCCTCTGAGAAATACTGAGAATATTGCTATAAATTGTAGCAACACCTCCCCCTTTACCTTTTGGACGTGGCTCATTTTTATAGCAGTAATCTTGGGGGGTAGAGTCATTTAAAGTAATGTATTCATCTGGTTTTAGCCATGTTTCTGTCAAACAAAGCATATCTAGCTTATGGTCAGTGATCATATCATTTACAAATAGTGCTTTTGTAGAAAGGGACCGGATATTCAGTAAGCCAAGTTTTATCAATTGTTTCTCTGTATTGTAAACATTTTTTATTTGTTGAACATCAATTAAATTGTTACTATTACTTTGGTTTGGACGTTTTCTGTATTTTCTAGTACGGGGAACAGACACAGTCTCTATAGTGTGATATCTAGGTGAAGGAGTCTCTATGTGCTGAGAATTAACTGACTTCTGTGACGTTAGGCGGCTAGCAGACGGTCGGTTTATCCAGTCTGTCTGCTCCCTGACCTGGGCCCTAGTTAGTCAAGTACGAACTCTAAGACTATGTGCCATATTTCTAGAGAGAAGAGCGGCACCACCCCAGGAGGGATGAACACCATCTCTTTTCAACAGGTCAGGTCTGCCCCAAAAACTCTTCCAATTGTCTATGAAACTTACGTTATTCTGCGGGCACCACTTAGACATCCAGCCATTGAGTGACGACAGTCTGCTATGAATCTCATCGCCACGGTAAGCAGGGAGGGGACCAGAGCATATTACAGTGTCTGACATCGTACTTGCAAGTTCACACACCTCTTTAACATTATTTTTAGTGATCTCCGACTGGCGAAGTCGAACATCATTAGCGCCGACGTGGATAACAATCTTACTGAATTTACGTTTAGCATTAGCCAGCACTTTTAAATTTGCCAAGATGTCAGGCGCTCTGGCTCCCGGTAAACATTGGACTATGGTGGCTGGTGTCTCTATTTTTACGTTCCGTACAATAGAATCGCCAATTACTAGAGCACTTTCATCAGGTTTCTCAGTGGGTGCGTCACCGAGTGGGGAGAACCTGTTTGA
Organism: Spinibarbus caldwelli; assembly: GCA_039654775.1. Classification (NCBI taxonomy): domain Eukaryota; kingdom Metazoa; phylum Chordata; class Actinopteri; order Cypriniformes; family Cyprinidae; genus Spinibarbus; species Spinibarbus caldwelli. The sequence continues at coordinate 26,971,304 of CM077254.1, forward strand.
TGTTCTGATCGGAACGGAAGAGCGGTGTTTTGACCCGCGACTATGCCGCCTCACAGTCACCCAGTTGCCCTGCTGCACGGGCACAACCGGAACCGAACAATGTACAGGAGTCCCTGAGCTAGTCGCATCCAAAGCAGTATCTACAGCCCTCACATTCTTACTATCCTCAACTAAAGTTTGGATGCGTGTCTCTAGTTCTAAAATCTTCTCTGTCAGCCTAACTATTTCCCTGCATTTATCACATGTGAATCCCTCGTCGCCGACAGAGAGAGATAAACTGTACATGTGGCATGAAGTGCAAACAACAAGAGAAGGAGAAGCCATTACTCACCTTGATTGATGAATGATACCAACTTAACTTACCACTTACCACTGTTGTTTGATGAACTTGTGAAAAACGGAGCGAGAGAGAAATAAAAACGGAGCGAGAAAAAAGAAAACAATAATAGGCGCGAATAGAAACGTGAATGGAACCGCGAGTAACAAGCTAACCGGCTAACGCGCTATACGCGCGCTGCACTCGCGGTTTTAAAAGCGAACGATCAAATTAGTTAGATTAGTTTGATAGATAATACCAGAAATATGGTGGGAGTTAAGTTATATATTATCACTTTAAACAACAGAGAGTGAAAGTAAGGTAAAGATTCAATAAAAAAGCGGAGCTACAATCGCAAACCTCTCAGCAGCACAACAGACAGGAACAGACTGAAGCAATCGATCAAGCAAAACAGGTGATAACGAGAAAACAAGAAAGGACTCGTAAGGACTCGCGCTCTCTTCTTTCGCTCAGGAACACTGAAACAGTCTCACTGTTCATAGAAACACTGGTCTCAAGAAATTAGAATAATTCATAAGACCAATAAAAAAATTTAAAAAAAACATTTTTAGTGAATTGTTGGCCTACTGGAAAGTGTGTTCATTTACTGTATGTACTCAATACTTGGTAGGGACTCCTTTTGCTTTAATTACTGCCTCAGTTCGGCGTGGCATGGAGGTGATCAGTTTGTGGCACTGCTGAGGTGGTATGGAAGCCCAGGTTTCTTTGACAGTGGCCTTCAGATCATCTGCATTTTTTGGTCTCTTGTTTCTCATTTTCCTCTTGACAATACCCCATAGATTCTCTATGGGGTTCAGGTCTGGTGAGTTTGCTGGCCAGTCAAGCACACCAACACCTGGTCATTTAACCAACTTTTGGTGCTTTTGGCAGTGTGTGCAGGTGCCAAATCCTGCTGGAAAATGAAATCAGCATCTTTAAAAAGCTGGTCAGCAGAAGGAAGCATGAAGTGCTCCAAAATTTCTTGGTAAACGGGTGCAGTGACTTTGGTTTTCAAAAAAACACTGGACCAACACCAGCAGATGACATTGCACCCCAAATCATCACAGACTGTGGAAACTTAACACTGGACTTCAAGCAACTTGGTCTATGAGCTTCCTCCAGACTCTAGGACCTTAGTTTCCAAATGAAATACAAAACTTGCTCTCGTCTGAAAAGAGGACTTTGGACCACTTGGCAACAGTCCAGTTCTTCTTCTCCTTAGCCCAGGTAAGATGCCTCTGACGTTGTCTGTGGTTCAGGAGTGGCTTAACAAGAGGAATACGACAACTGTAGCCAAATTCCTTGACACGTCTGTGTGTGTGGTGGCTCTTGATGCCTTGAACCCAGCCTCAGTCCATTCCTTGTGAAGTTCACCCAAATTCTTGAATCGATTTTGCTTGACAATCCTAATAAGGCTGCGGTTCTCTCGGTTGGTTGTGCATCTTTTTCTTCCACACTTTTTCCTTCCACTCAACTTTCTGTTAACATGCTTGGATACAGCACTCTGTGAACAGCCAGCTTCTTTGGCAATGAATGTTTGTGGCTTACCCTCCTTGTGAAGGGTGTCAATGATTGTCTTCTGGACAACTGTCAGATCAGCAGTCTTCCCCATGATTGTGTAGCCTAGTGAACCAAACTGAGAGACCATTTTGAAGGCTCAGGAAAACTTTGCAGGTGTTTTGAGTTGATTAGCTGATTGCCATGTCACCATATTCTAATTTGTTGAGAGAGTGAATTGGTGGGTTTTTGTTAAATGTGAGCCACAATCATCACAATTAAAAGACCCAAAGACTTAAACTGCTTGTGTGCATTGAATTTATTTAATACACAAGTTTCACAATTTGAGTTGAATTACTGAAATAAATTAACTTTTCCACGACATTCTAATTTGAGATGCACCTGTATTTTCCCACCTTAGCCCAAAAGTGCAGGGCCATAATACTCGTAGACATTGTGGGACACTTTGGGGGGCACAGCCCCCAACTATATTCAGTTTACTTAACCAATATGTTTTTTGAGCACACTTTATATTAGTTGTTAACTACTGTGTGCTTGCGTTAAGGTAATATGTTTAGGTTTAAAGGTGCAGTAAGTGATTTCTGAGAAACACTGTTGATATTTAAAGTCAACACCCAAACAAACCCACTGCTAACAAAAATAAACGCGTCCCTCCCTTCATTGCTTTGCCCCCAAATTCATGAACACGCCATGCTACACAAACAAACATAGTTTGAACACACACAGTAAAGGCAGCTAGAAAATATTCACAAATTTGTTTTTGACTCTTTTAATTTTCAATACTGTTTCTCAGAAATAACTTCCTGCACTTTTAAGTGTGGGTAAAGGGGTATGGGTATTGTCAGCAGCAGTGGTTGCATTAATCAAATATTTTTCGTCATAGATGGATTTTTTTTTTTTAAGCGAAGGAGAAATCTATTGCAACTTGTAACTGTAATTTCCACCCCTGTCTAATTGGTGGTGAGTGTGCAAATTAATTAGCTGTTATCTATTATTGCCTCGTCTTTGATCTGTGGAGCACATTCTGTGGGAATTCCTCCCAGTGAAGAAATGCTTGCAGGATTGGGAAATCCCACATTCAGAGAGTCCTACAAACTACTTCCCTGGAAGAAAATTTTGGCTGAAGTGGTGCGGGTAATTGCAGTCTCCAGCAGAGACCGCAGCTGAGTGCCTATATTTGCCTGCGCCTATATTTCAGACACAAACATTGTGTTTTAGTGGCCTCTGCTTTCACTGTGAAAAAGCAAACAAACAATTAAAAATTCATCTGCTTTATGTGGTGTTGAACATAAAAAAAATGATGCACAGTCTGTTCATTTGTTCTCTTCATAAATAAATGCATAATAGTAAATTCATGATTAAGAATGAAAATGTGAACAAAACAAAATATTACATTTCTTTTCAATAAAATATGAAAATCAAAATGAGGGGTAATAGATTATAATGACATTTTTACGACCCTGTCCGTCAAAATGACAGACAATGAGAAAAACTAATGCAACCACTGGTCAGCAGTGTAAGTACATAATTGTTAAAGACACCTAATATGAATTTGGACCTTTTTTTTCAGTGGCTAATTCTTAAACTGTAACCACAACCCCAATACTAAAAACACTGATCAGCAACAACATTAAAACCACCTGCCTAATATTGTGTAGGTCCCCCTTATGCTGCCAAAACAGCTCTGGCACATCAAGGCGTGGACTTCAGAAGACCTCTGAATGTGTTTCTTATGGTCTCTGGCACCAAGACATTAGCAGCAGATCCTTTAAATCCTGCAAGCTGCAAGGATGGATTAGATTGGATGGATTCTGCAAGTCCTCCAATAATCAGATTTTTCATCCAGCACATCCCATAGATGCTCAATTGGATTGAGATCTGGGAAATTGGGAGGCCAAGGCAACACCTTGAACTCTTTATCATGTTCTTCAAATCATTCCTGAACAATTTTTGCAGTGTGGCAAGGTGCAGTATTCTGCTGCAAGAGGGCACTGCCATCAGCAAAAAAGCACAGCCATAAAGGGGTGTCTGCAGTAACCTTTAGGTAGGTGGTTTCACTAGTTTGTATCAAAGTAACATCCACATGAATGCTAGGACCCAAGGTTTCCAACAGAACATTGCCCAGAGAAAAACGCTTCTTCCCATGGTGCTTCTTCCCCTGCTGCCATCTCTTCTCCAGGTCAATGACTAAAAGACAATGTGATTCATCAGACCAGGCAAACTTTTCCATGAATCCAGTTCTGTTGATCATGTGTCATTTTAGGTGCTTTCAGTGGTTTATTTGAACCACAGTAGCTCTGTGTGATCAGACCGGACAGGCTAGCCTTCACTTTCCATATTCATTAGTGAGCCTTGAGTGCCCATGACCCTGACTCTGGTTCATTGGTTGTCCTTCCTTGCATCATTTCTGGTAGGTCCTAAACCACTGCAAATTGGGAATACCCCACAAGACTTGGTGTTTTGGAGATGCTCTAAGTCAATCGTCTAGCCATCACCATTTGGCCTTGTCAGAGTCACTCAGATCTCTTCGCTTGCCCTTTTTCCTGCTTGCAACACATGAAATTCAAGAACTGACTGCTCATTTGCTTTCTAATATATCCCAGCCCTTGACAAGTACCATTGAAACAGTATATTAAAACAATGTTATTTATGTCATCTGCCGTTTAATGTAGATGCTGATCAGTGTGTGGCTTGCAAGGTTCTAGTAATTATCTATTGTTACTAACCCTGAAGCACTACATTTATTTTAAACCTGTTACTGTTGGCTCAAATTGACCTTAACTAGTAAATAATACCATTGCAGGGCACAGAATTAGTTAATATTTCTGTAAATGTAATAGAAAACATCACTGTTTTTGTTTTGCTCTGATCAGTTGTTCCACAAGGTGGCAACACTGGCCTGTGCCTTGTTTCACAGTGGAGACAGAATTGTTGCATACTTCAAAATAAATTAAAAATTAAACATTGACAAATAAATAGAATGAGATCCACAAATAAATCTTGGTTTCCCAAACACGAATTAAATTCACAAATAAATATAATGAGATTTGCAAAAAACAGCAACAAAAAAAAAAAACCTTGACAAATATCTTTTTATGTCACAAACACAGCTTTGCCCGGCATTCATTTGTGAATCGTGTCCTGTGCATGTAGACCACTGCATGCATTTGTGGATCGCTCCCCATACATTTGTGAATGGCTTTCTGTGCATTTGTGGATCGCTGCACACATTTGTGGATTTTGAAACATTTCTAGCGTCAAGATGTTAACAATCCACAAATGTGTGGACTCCACCCACCGTCAGCCAACCCAGTTCAGCACTCCAGTCAAATCACATGTTTGTGTAATACTTTATACAATAGACTCCTGTAAAGAAAAAATAAAAATTATGACTTCAATTTCTGCTATGCAGCAGCTCTCCAGTGTATTAATATTTTACTCGCATCTGATTTTGACAGACTGACATCACACCAGTTTGTTTTCGGTTTCACTTGAAGTGTATCGAGGCCTTTAGGGTTATCTATAGTGTCCTCCAAAACAAATTGCAGGCCAATTTTGTTTTTGACCCATGCAGATGGTGTGCCACAGCGCAGGCACGAGGTGAATGTTGAGAAAGAAAGAGTCCACTAGGTGCTATTGCACGTGTTGAAGTCGTCCATCCATGCTTATCGGTGGTTGAGTGTACTTTGAAAACTGCGTGGACACAGCTGTGCGCGAGATAATGCAGAAAAAGAAATAGTACTTGGGCCTTAAAGTGGCAGCAGAAATCAGTCCCTTGTCTATACATTTACTATTCTCTGTAAAAGAAATGGCACATAGAGGATTGTGAACAGTTCAGGCAGTATGATTTCTATTGGGGAGGATGAAATCTGTGATTTTGCGTCAGTGTCAAACAAATCACCACTCCGTGCCTCCACTCCAGAGGCAAGATAGCACAAAGCAGATCATATGTGCAAGTCCGCACAGAATGGTTAGATGGTTAGACCGCCCCAGCATTGTAAAAAGAACTAATAAGAAGAAATAACGCTTGTGTCATGCAGCAGCCTTAAAACTACACCATCACCATTTACTAAAAATTAAAAATGTTTTGCTTAGTAGCAATTTCATATTAAATAAAAGAGGAATCTGTTAGACCATTATATATATTAGTTTTTACAATATCTGTGTTTTTCCAACAGTTTTTCATTTATGGGGCACAAATGGCACCATTTCCTGAGAATGAGCCTACTGTTGTGAACACTTTTTTTATTTATTTTTGTATTTTTTATATATAAAATTTGATTATAATAATTTTTCGCCTCCAGGCTCCATATGCATGGAGGCTTTAGTTGTGTAGTTGTTATTTTCAGTTTTAATTTTTATTTATTTATTTTTTTTTAGTAGAGGGTTATCCATCTAATTATTATTATTTTTTATTTATTTTTTATTTTTTTATTTTTTTTCATTTAGTGACTGTTTCCCTTGTGAATGTTCTGTTATCTTTTATCATGAAGTTGCTACATTTAAGCTGATATCCGAAAGTCCATTCTAATACTAGTACTCTGCATTTAGGGGTGAAGCCATTTGCTTGCACAATGTGTGATATGAGGTTTTTCCAACGCTACCATCTCCAAAGACACACCATCACCCATACGGGTATGTGTCGTCTCTTTGTACCCCTCTCACACTGCTGGTTTTCTTCAGCATGTAAAATAAATGAACATATAATAATGTTCAAAATTATATAAACTTTTACCAGTAGCTGTTTTATCTTGTTGAGATTTATTAAAGAGGCTTTCGGGAAGAGGAGCAGTGAAGTTTCCCTTAAGTACACCCATAGAGTGTCAGTCATGGTTATTCACCTAAAGAAAGAATGACAAATTTCAGTTTCACTAAATTACAAAACTTTGTGCAGTGGTTCATGTTTGACTCATAGTAGTTGGTTCATTTTTTCATAAGCGAGATATATATCTTATTTATTTTTTTTTTTTTTGTGTTTGTTTGTTTTATAAAGACACTAATCTAGTGATGGGTATAAATGCACATGTAGTTATGCACTTTGTGGGAGAACAAAAAAGGTTTATCACAGGCAATTTAATCACTTTTTATTGCTGCAAGATTATGAAAGTACAATTTCAGTTAATTCAGAGATTGAAAAGTCTTCTGCACTGTCAAGTACAACTACAGTCAGTTAATGATGGTGGCGATTTCTGTGTTGGGCAATAATTATAAAAATATGCATTTCCAACATCAACACTTTGTTGGAGAATTAAACCACGATGTAGTCGTACTAACATGACAACTGGGTCAGCAAGTAAAACTAGTCTACAATCTTTGATTCTCAATTGGAATTTGTTAGGTTGTATTATTGAGATGATGCGTATGGTTAATGTTTTGCTCTGGTCATTTAGGGGTGAAGCCGTATGCTTGTTCCATGTGTGACATGCGTTTTTTCCACCGTTACCATCTGCAGAGACACAGCCTCACTCATACTGGTATGTGTCTTTCTGTCTTACCCCCCTTAGATCATATCTGAGCTCTGCTGCCATTGTCTAACAGGAAGTTGGAAGTATGCAATTTACATATTAATTAGTTAAATATATTACTTTCAGACAGAAGAAATGGATTTTTTTTTTTTTTTTTGTAATTAAATGAATGTGCTCTTGGGTTAAAGTCCATACTGTCAGCTATCCTTGACACTACAGATGTATACATTTGCATATTATTATTTTTTATATAAGTAAATGATTATTTATTGACGTATTATACATTAACAAGTTAGTTCATCCAAAATGACAATTCTGTCCACGTTCATACACTTTTACAGTCGATGCACAAAATCAGATCAAAAATAAGCTTGATATTCTTCAGTCTAAATTTGAGAAAAATAATTATTATTCTGTAGTTCTATAGTATTAGCGCAATAAGTATCAAGAAAAAAGAAAAAGCACTTCCCAAAAGGTAAAATGGCTAAAACTATAAGCTCATTGTTACACTTTAACCCAATTTTTTTTTTTTTTTTTTTTTTTTTTGCTTAATTTCAGAACCTGAGCAAAATTATTTCCATATTTCTAAGGCAGCACTGCAGTGTACTTCATGTCTAGTAGATGCTCAGTTTGTGAACTGTTCTTAGCATTCTATGCATAACTCGCCCTACATGGCTAATGAGACTGTAGACTGTATGTTGTTCTGTGAGTTGAGAAGTTCCCATGAGTGCTTGGTTTAAGTTGACAGCTGCCAGTAAGGCTAATACACTGCTACTTTGTGCATTTAGGGGTGAAGCCTTATGCTTGCACCATGTGCGACATGCGTTTTTTCCAACGTTACCATCTACAGAGACACAGCCTCACCCATACGGGTAGGTGGAATCTCTGTTTATGTATTACTATGAATTGACTCTCAAAGCAGGGCTCGCAAAATCGCTATTGTGTCTTCCAATCAGGCTAAAATGTGTCACCGCCCTGGCTGACGGGCTATGTTGAATATTAGTGATTCACGTTGTTCACTTGTAATGGTGAAACGAATCATAGTTGGTCATTTGCATGCGTTGCTAATTTAAACATTCAAGCGTTTTAAACTGTTCAAGTGCATGAAGAAGCGAAAGAGTTCGGTACTGTTTGACGTGCTGTTCTATTTGCACACACACTCAAAGCACGCACAGAGAGTGGTGTTTCAGACAGCATGCAAAAACAGAATTGATTCCTCTTTCACGTATCCTTGAGCTTGAATGGACACACAAACACAAAATTATCTCAAAATACCTGTCTCAAGTATTCTTGTAAACACAGTTTTGTCTTAAGTGAACACAAACAGTGGAGAAAAAAAATCGCATGTGTATCGTCCATATTAGATACGTGCATTCAGCCTGTAAATACCTGCTGCTGTTTGTCATTAATGTTAATCAAACAACAAAACACAACTTTATCAAATATTGAGCTATATGTCATTTATACAGTGAACACTATGCAGTGTTAGTTTACACTTTATTACATTTATTACATTATTACATTTCTGTACCTGAAAACTGTTACACATGATTTTATTTGTAACTTTGTTCTGTTTTATCTACGCTTGTAATTTATTATTTTTTTTCTTATTTTATCGATCACTTGTTTTTAAAAATGTTTGATCTTTTTTAGTTATGCTACTAGTTCTATTCTGTTATCAAAGAAGTAAAGTGTTCTTTAAATAATACGTTTTTTTGCTCATCCTAAAAAATGATTCAATCTGTGACTTAAAATCCGTAAAATAATCCGAACCATGAGTTTTGTAATCCTTTGCACCTCTACTTATTTGAAGGAAATTACAATCATGGAAGTTTTTAATCATGCTGATTTTCTGCAGTAAAGTTCAGCCATTAGGTTTTTTTATTTTTATTTATTTATATTTTTTTTATTCAAGTTAGTTAAATTCATTTTGGGCTACCAAAATCTGAAGAATGCCTGACCGAAGGGCTACCGGGGAGTTAGAAATTTTGCGAGCCCTGCGAAAGCTCTCAGTATGTTATGGAGAGAGACACAATCTGTTTAAACTACAACAAACTCGAGTTTGTATTTTTTCCTAAAACACATGCTGACGATAATGCCACCTCCTTTTTTCCAAAGCAGGATTATTTGTTTTGAATTGAATTGCTCATCTGATTACAGAGGAGGGGATTATGAACAGGCATGTTTGACAACTAAATCTTTGTGGCACACACAAAATGTCATGTTAAATATAAAATGATTATAATGCACACATAATACTTAATCTAATTTCGTGATGCTTTGTAATGTAGTCCACATGTATTTATAAGGTTTTTATTAATTTTTTTGGTTACTACGGATGCACTTGGTATCATCAGGATTAAAAAAAAAAATTCCCCCCAAAAATGCTATATTAATAGAAACGCATGCATGAACTGTTGGTGCTCTGTGCATTCAGGGGTGAAGCCGTATGCTTGCTCGATGTGTGACATGAGGTTTTTTCAGCGTTACCACCTGCAGAGACACAGCCTCACTCATACGGGTATGTGTCATCTCAAACCCCTGCCTTTTTGTAGTTGATGTTAGTTTTCTGCATGCTAAATGACTTTTAATTCAATTTTAAGCAACAACCATTTTATGCTTCCTTGACACATGAAAGCATAAAATGGACATTATTAAATTTTTCTAATTCACAGTTTAAATTCAGAGTCGTCAACATTTATTAATTTAATGATAGTGCTTCATGAATAAATTTCTCTAATTCACAGTTTAAATTCAGAGTCGTCAACATTTATTAATTTAATGATAGTGCTTCATGAAGTTCTTACTTTGTACCTGATAGATACGCAGTATATCTGTCATCAAAGGCATCATGTCACTGATTCACTAATAGTAGCCTGTCATGTTGCTCCATATTCACCATTCCCAGAAACTGCTTAATAATAATAATTATTATTATTATTATTATTATTATTATTATTGAATTGCTGATAATTAATAGATATTTCCACTTTTAAATGAATCTTTTTCTAACCCACTCCTTGGGTACTGTTCAGATAAATTCATTAGGATCAAGATTAACATGAATTTACCTTAAGTGCCTCATTTCTGACATTGCATTCTGCCACATAGTTTAAAGGAATGGACAGGGTTCATTATGTAGGTCTATCGTGAGAATTTGTGGCATAATTTTATTACTACTGATGATAATTGAAACATCTACTATTTAACAAAAAGAAAAGAAAAACATTTTACTTTTAGCCACTTTAATAAGAAAATTATTTCCATTTAAAACCATCCAAACACACAAACTGCATTAGACAAGCAATTTTTGGTCTTATAATATTGCAAGTGGTGTAATAAGTAAAATGGGTTTAATGTTAGCATGCAGAAAAAAAAAAAGAAAAAAAAAATCAAGAGCATATGCTCTGCATTTTTTTTTTTAAACAGCATTAAAAATTGTTTTTTTTTTTTTTTGTTTTTTTTTTTGCTTTGAATGTTGTGTAAAGACATTCACTCACTAAAATTGATTCTGCATTTAGGGGTGAAGCCGTATGCTTGCTCGATGTGCGACATGCGGTTTTTCCAACGTTACCACTTGGAAAGACACAGCTTGACTCATACTGGTATGTGTCCGCTCACTGTACCCCTGATTTGTACCCAGTATCCCTTAATTGGAACTAAAGTTTGTAGCCTATATATTTTGTGGTTGAGGTGTTTAGGGGAAAAAAAAAGACTATGAGATAATTCACTTATTCAAATTAATGGCCAAAATGTATAATAATGCATTTTGAATAGGATCTGTTACTTTTGAAATATTTATTAGCTATATCCTGCATCATATAATATTTGCATCAAAATCAAGACATTTAAAAATGTGTTCACCTGTTTAATTTACTGCTCTTGGGTGCGAGTTTTGCAAGACTCACTTCACGCTTGCATGTAGTATCAGGTTTCACAATATCTGTGTAGGTGTTCCTGCCTCATGTTTCTGTGGATGTGCTTTTGAGTTTATTTACATTCAAGTGTTAAACATAATTGATTTTTACCAGTTTCAATGATCAGTCGTATTTATTCTCCAAGTAGGTAGAACATAACCTCAAGTCTCAAACTAGGTTTCTGATTTTTAAAACCAAAACCCCAGTGTGCCACTTTACAATCAAGCAGTTTTTTATTCCGTATTAAACTCTACAAACTCGAGTTTGTATGGAGTCATAGACTTTATTTCTAAGCATGAATATACTCTCTATTTAAGATTTCACATGGGAACCCATATGACAATCAGTCTCGATCCTTTCATGTCAGAAGCAGTGTTTCAGAATCTTTGTCGATGTTGTGTTGTGGCATGCTGTGAGATTGAAGATGTCGGGTGCTTCAATAAAGACTCTTTATCTCTGTTAGGAGAGAAGCCGTTTGCTTGTGACATGTGTGACATGAGGTTCATTCAGAGGTACCATCTGGAGAGACACAAGCGTGTTCACAGTGGTGAAAAGCCTTACCAGTGTGAGCGTTGCCAGCAGGTAAGAACACGCTTTATAACACAGTGGTTTTAAGATATAAGACAACTCCCATGATCATTCATTAGCCCTGTTCACACTGCAATAAACTTGAAGCAACAAAGAGGAATTCATTTTCAAGAGCTGCCGACTTCCAGCGACCGAGACTATCGTTGTCGCAATGTACCTGTGTCCATTTGAAAAAGTTGAAATATATTCAACTTAATATAATTATGCATTGAAGTCAGCAGAGCACATGTGATCTTTGTCCCATCATATGCTGTAGTGAAATGTTGGAAAGATGGAGAAGTTAATCCTATCAGACGGAGTATGTAGTTGTTATAAGTTCTTACATTAAATCAAGTCACTGCAAACATATCGCCAGGTGTTCGTCAGGAAAAAAAAAAAAAAAAAAAAAAATTGCCTCGAGTTGTTTGTCAACTCTTTTATAATCTAAATCAATAAGGAGTCATCTCATGTCTAATGTACTGCTAGAAGCGGATATTCAAGCCGCAGACCCACTTTTGCTACATATAGATTTTATACATCGGTTCAGCTGGCATACAATTTTCCCTCTAGAATGTAAATTTAGTGGCAAGAAAACTGATTTGATGTTAACAGCATGTAATAACATCTGCAAATGTTGTTCATGAACGTCACTATGCAACCGTCAGCGTGAACGCCTATGAGCGACCGAGTTTGCAGAGACTGGTGACACAAAGCAACGGAATTGTTAGCATTGCGAACAGAGCTTTAGTCCTTACAGCTGTCTGGAATTTGTTTTATTAGCATTTGGACCAAATGTAACAATATAAACAGTTAGGGAAATACTGGATTAAATTGAAATATGTAGGCTAAATGTCAAATGCTAAATGATGTTGCCACTTTTGATAGATAGGTGAGTGAACAGTTGGTCGGTTTGCCCTCATAACACTTTTCAGCATTTACTCACCCACGTTGTTCCAAACTCATAAGACTTTGGTTAATCTTCAAAACTAAAATTCTGATATTTTTATTTAAACCTGAGTGGTTTCCGTCCCTCCATTTAAAGTCCAAGTAACCAAAACTTAAAACGACAAGAGGGAAATGAAATGAAATGAATGCAAACTATATGAGGTGAATCCAGCAGTAAATGAAAGGAATAATTACTGTTTTGAAAATAGATATGACCAGGTTGTATATACAAGATGTCAAATTGGACATTCAAGACTTACAAAGGGGGGAAGAGAAACCAATTTGTGGCTTGTGTAAGAATTTTTTGAGTGTAAAATATATTTTAATACAATGTCCAATTTTAAATGGTATAAGACAATATACTAAAAGACATTTTTGAAAAGGTCTCTCCCGGAAGAATTTTTAGCATTGATCAAATTATGTTACTGTTAATGTTGCCATGAATATAGCCATTGTTGCTGATATGGTGTTAAAACATAAATAAATAAATAAATAAACGTAAATGATGACTAAATCATTTTTGAGTTAAAATGATAGTTCACCCAAAAATGAAAATTCTGTCATTAATTTCTCACCCTCATGTCGTTCCAAACCTGTAAGACCTTCGTTCATCTTCGGAACACAAATTAAGATATTTTTGATGAAATCTGAGAGCTTTCTGACCCTGCATAGGAGTCTTTTTTGTGGGTTTTCTAAATTAGAAGAAGCATCATTTCAACCCAGCAGCCACTGTAGCCAAGTACAAATGGAATACACTTAGAAATGAAATTAATTTCCAGTTTGTAGTTTAGGTTTTTGATTAAATGAACTCGAGGAAGAATAATCATTGAGGTGAAGTCAAAAGTGTAAATGCTTTAGTTGAACACTTCCACTAACTTCTCCGTTTTTCATCTCAAGAACTTCTCACGGACGGACAGACTGTTGAGACACCGGCGATTGTGTCAGGGTCGCGGCGTGGCAAAAGTCGAGGCCCAGCCTTGTTCTTTCACCCAGGAGCCTCCCGCAGCCCCTCCGTCCACGTGGAGTCCTCTACATCCCGCCCCGGGCCGACTCGCTGTCTGACACTATACTCTTTAGACAAGCCCAGAGACGACAGCACACCCAGACCTCTCTCAGAGCCACTGGCACTGTGGCTCCACCTGCTGACAGAGAGATGCGCTACAGACAGGATGAGGGGAAATTCTCCTCTTTTGTTTCTTTATTCAGAAACAAACAAGGTTCTCTTTTGATCATTGAGGGTTGTTTTATACTTTTTGGTAATATATTATGGGGCTAGAAGGGGTTTTATGGTACTTTTAAGAGGTGAAGAACAAAAAACACCTAACATGGGAATTTCATGTTACTAACCAAAAAAACAAAAAACAAAAGGTACAACCCATCATCTATCGACTGACACCTATTGATACACACTTCATGTAAGATGTAACAGCATTGTGTGATTAAAATCGGCATCATGTGTGATGTATAGGCCTGCTGTAAAGTGCTAAGGATTAGTACCCTACTGTCCTGAGGACTCAGGTAATGTCCTACTACCATCGCGAGATCTGTTTGTAACACTGTACCCATGTGTAACCATATGGAAATGCACAGTGTGCTTCCATGTATTAATTCATTAAGCATTCACAAGCTTTTTCTCAATGATACATGTTTGATCTGATATTGTAACTATGTATGACTTTGAAAGATATGTATATTACTATGTGTAACAGCTGGTTTGTTCTCTGTCATTGCCATGAGCTGGTGGAAATTACACCACCAGTTGAGTTCTGCTGACTGGAAGTGTCCCTTTCTCTGACTTCACTCACTTAATGACTGGCAAATCTCACAAGACCTGTCAAGGCCATGTTTTGTGGATCATTGGTCCTCACAATCATAAATTTTGCATCAAGAAAATGAGGTCTGTTTTATGCCATTAAGTTTTTCATCGTTACAGTATTTTTTATAAACATTTAGCAAATTTCACTGATATTCTTATTATCATAATGAAAAAGTGTTTTTGAATATACATTAAAATATATTTAATTTTGTCCCAGTGGCTTTATTTGGGCAACAGGAACCATCAATAACCGCCACTATTCACAATTACAAAACAACTCTAAAGTAAAATGGTCGGTTGCATTACGTAATGAGAATTGGAGAAAAATCTGACAAAATATCAGTGCCTAAAAATAGGCTTCATTTTCTGTATGCTAAAGCCCCCATGTTAATACATCTACATGGTAAATGACACAATGAAAACGTCCAAAAGCCCCACAATTTCATGTACAGATTTATATGTGCAACATATAATAAGATCTTGTGGCCTTAGGATGTGTTCATGTGTATTTTTTTTTTTTTTTGTACTTTTTTTTTTTTAAACAATAATTATATACATATTATTTTACTGAAATATTGGCATGAGGACAGATAGTCTGCCTGTTGTTTTCTTTCCAAAGTCATTTTAACATTATATTGCCTTGTGTTCAAGCACAGCTGTTGAAATATCTATTGGTATAGATTTGTTGTTTTGTTGTAAGACTTCGTTGTAATATCTGAGATGGAAGTTTTTAAGTCGAGGTTTCCAGTGTGATATAGCAGTGTTGTCTTATGCATAGGTTTACTCTAATGTGAATCTGCATATGCAATGCCTTCAGTACACGTGGGCCAGATGACAAGGGCAGAGATCTGATGTTATTGTTGCACCAAATGATATTGTACCTGTCAGTTTATTAACTTCTCATTCTATTGTTAATATGATATCTACTGTTTGACGAGAGTCTCGTCTGTATTTTTTAGAGCTGATGGACAACTAGGGATTGAATTGGGCATTTCCTTGCATCAGAATGCTTTCTGGTGATAATATCTGGCAACTACAAAGAGTATGTCTTTAGAGGGATGTCTGCTGTTTATTGACAAAAGATTGCTGCATTTCTATGTAATGACTGAATATTTTTCTTTGTAATGTTACGTTTATATACTGTAACTGAATTGGTTAAAACTTTTAGTTCTATAGTAACAAACTTTGTGTATTTTAAGGATCTTTTTATGCTAATATAATTTTAAAACACTGGAGAGAAACGTGTGAAATGATCATCTATATTCAACTGTATATGTATATTGCAAACACACACATACACACATACATAATTAGTCTGTAGTTACTTATCAAAGCATCTCTCCAAAGTGTTGGGAACAATACTGCAGTTTGCATACTCGGATATCCGAATTAAAAAGAAAGAAGCAATAGAAGTCATACCTGTAAATTATTTTATTTTTTAGGCATTTACTTTGACAGAGAAAGAGATCATCAGTAGTTGTTAACAAAGCATTAAGGTTTTTTTTTTTTTTTTTTTTCTTCTTCTTGCATGATATTGCAGATACTGATTTAACAACTTCACTGAATTCCTTATCTTCAGCTGAGGGTTTTCCAAAAAAAACTTCTGATAGCAAAAGAAACGCGTTTTGTTAATTTTTCAGACACTTCAGTGACATTTAATTGTTTTTGTGAGGAGACAAAGAGAGTTGTTTACTTTATGCATAAATAAAATACTAAATAAAATGTGTGGTTTTCACATGAGTATTCAATTTTAATTCAGGATTGTTTTGCAGAAATAGCTCTAGAATTAAATTAAAATCTGAAAAGTTTGTTTTTTTTTTTTTCATCAAAAATGAAATATTGTACCCTTTTTCCTAGTTTATTTTTAACTGGGAAATTTCAAAATTAAGGGATACTTTAAATTATTATAGGTATTACAAAATTTTTCAAAATATTTGTGCTTTACAAAAAAATTATAAATAATTGACAGTTACTGGGTTCCAAGCACCAATGGCTTAAGTGGATGATCAGGTGATTCAACTGAAGTATATCTTTTCAAATATAGTGTGATTTTTTTTTTTTTTTTTTTTTTTTTTTTTTTTTTTTTTTTCCCAGCAAGGTCCATCTTGGCTTTTTAATTATTGTTAGGGCTGATGAACAAGTTGTTACAGCAACATACTCATGTCAAAATGGGCAACTGACTTCCAAAGGGAAGTCTTCCTTTCACTCCCACTTTCACAAGGTTACTGTTAGACTGAAACAAACGTTTATTTCTTTTTTCCAAAAAACAAACAAACATTACATTTACATGAACTGCATGTTAGGATACCATTGGTCAGTTTCAAATGACAGCAATTTCAAAATTCAACAAAATGCCTGCAGCCCTCAGGCCACACACCTCACTGCAGTAACAAAACACAGACTGTCTACGTTAAACAAAGACAATGTACATTTATACTGGTGGCCAGCACTATTTTCCCACAAACATAAAGTCTTAGAGAAACATTTGATCCTAACATTCAAAATGAACGATCTACTCTCTTTTGCAATAAAATAAATCATTTACAGTAATTGAACAGGAAAATATAACAGGAGCAACTCGGCCACATTGTCCCTGAAACACCCATTCTATATTAAATATTGGTACATTCCCAAACTTAGCAGAACAAAGAATTCTCACTACTGTTTCCCCATCTGGGTTTATAGGTTAAGGAACAGACAACACTGCACAAGGACCACAGGTATTTCATTAATTTTGCTGTACAACTAACAAATCATAATAAACAAATTACAACCCCAAACTATTGTCAGTAAAACAGTGTTTGTGTGTGTGTGTATTCTTAAAAACTCAAGTCCAAGTTAAATTTGAGGTCCTTTCATGACCGTCACACTCCTCCTCACCTCTTTTTCAGCTGGCAGGTGAGAAAGAAAGTCTGCAGTGGCATTACTCTTGCTTTGGTACATGGACACTAAATCGATAAGGTTGCATAGATAAGTACCATCAAGTAATTTGTGCATTAGAGTCCTTCATATGCTCCGTTCATTGCAATGGTCTGTTTCTTTTTTTTTTTTTTTTTTTAAGATTTATTTTTGGAGTTTTTGCTTTTTTATTTTGATAAGACAGTGTTTAGACAGGAAGCGAAGTAGGAGAGAGAGAGGGGGGGGACGGGAACGGGAAAGGTCCGTGAGCTGGGACACGAACTCGAGATGCCCGAAGCACAACTGCGCTATATCTGTCAAGAAGATAGTACCTGTACATGTCCAGGGCCCATTTAACAGCCAATCACTTGGTCTCAACTGTGGAGCATTTTACCTCTCTGGGATAGGGTTGTCAGAAGTACCAACTTTGGAATCAGCCGGTACTGAAATTTTCAAAATGTGGCAATACCAGCATTTCCCGCGAGCATTTTGATTGCTATTGAGCGGATTCTTAAACTCCTCTGATTGGCCGTTGTGTTCACGTGCTCAACAGATATGTCTGTGATTGGCTGCAATGGTCACACAGATACACACAGGAGTGTTTGAAAGCCATGTCTATCAGCAGATCTGTCTATGAGCAAATATATTAGGGATCTGCTGATAGACGCAGCTTTCAAATGCTTCTGTATGTATCTGTGTAAGCGCTCAGTGAAGAGTATGAAGCAGTGATCTTTGTAGCCACAAACATGTCTGTTGAGCATGTGAACACAATGGCCAATCAGAGGTGTTTAAGAATCCTCTCAACAGCACTCAAAATGCTTGTTTGGGCTAGTTGAGTCATACTCTTAAACTTCTCCCTCATCTGGAGAACATATGAAAGAATGTGTTGAGATTCTGAGTCCTCCTGACCTCCCATCCAGCTCTCCTTTAATAGGGACAATGGACCTCGTACCTGACGCTGAATAACAATTCAAAAGGTGAAAAACAGGTAGAAGACTGAGGGACCTCCCTATAGGCAAATAAGAAGTAAGGAATCCATTGATTCCAGTCGGCTCCAGATTCACATACTTCCGCAACATTTGTTTAAGTGCAGGTCCTTGATGGAGAGTTGCACCCTTTGACCAAAGATGTACCTTTTGGTGCACCTCTCAGACGGACCTTTCTGGTCCTCCTCCATGTACGACAGCAGCGCTGGACAAACTCCTGGACTGAGGGGGCAACAGTTTAAGCACCCTTGGATAGGAACAATGGGGATTGATATAATTTACAACACATGAATGGGGACAGCTTGGTTAAAAAACACCAGCAAGGAGTTGTTTGAGCATATCCCACCCAATTAAGCTGCTTACTCTAGACGGAAGGGTTGTGGGAGACCAAACATCAGAGCATCCACTCAAGAACCTGTTTGGCACATATGGTCTGACAGTTCATCTGTGGATGGAATTCTGACGACAGGCTGGCGTACAGACTGGAGAATTCCCTCCAAAAGTGGGTAACAAACTGGGGCATCTGTCAGAGACCACATCCTCCGGAAGACCGTGAATCCGGAAGACATGGTCATTGACCACCTGGGCCATCTCCCTAGCCGAGATTAGATTTAACAGACAAACGGGAGGTTGATTAGAGGACTTGGTTTGAGTGCACACATTGCACACCCCAACAAACTAACACAGTGTCCATTGCTCTCTACTCCCTGAGCAGGGCAAATCCGTTGAAGTTTACTTCACTTCGGAACATTCATTCACGGTTTTGCGCTTCCTGCTGCATCTTCACACACAGATGAAACTTACTAGAGAAGCGTGAAGTGACATAATATACCTCTCTAAATAAATATAATTTAAATTTATGTCTCGCACACTTCTATGCCCTTTGAATGGAACACATATGTTCGCGTCAAACTGGAATCATGGCGGAATATCCTGTGATGTCCATTTCGTAGGGCACTTACAGTCAAATAGAACAAATGTCTGAAGCGATAAGAGAAACATACAAAATGTGCAGAGCGGGGGTACGCGAGGACTGGAATTGAGAACCGCTGGTTTAGACGATGCTGAATTCTATCACATGCGATCAAAGAGAGATTCTGCTCAACCATCACAATTTACACCAGGCTTGAATAATCCTTCTGGTAACACGCCAGATGATAGCCAGCGCAGACAGCAGACACATTTCGCCCAAAGCCGCACGCCAACTTTCCCAATGGCAAGTCAAACAAAATTCTCCAAATTCTCAACAAGACAAAACAGACATTTCAGACTTTGTCAGATATTTTGCTCGCTTCTTCCTTTACTCCTTGGGATATAAAGTTCTGCTGCTCCCATAATTATTGCAATGATCCTATTACAATGTTCATCAATACTGATCCTTTCCATATTTTCCAAAATACTCAATCCTTCTTGACTTACTCTCATAAACTCTGCCCAATTCGCCTTGTCATAAATCCACCTCCCTACAGCTCCCCTCTCCCCCACTTTCCTATTTCCCTTCCCCTGTACCTTTTTGTTGCAATTACTAAAGGGTAATGATCACTACCCATAGTACATTCTCCAAAAGTTAAGTCCAATGCTGACTCCAACCCCAATGCGAAATTTACTCTAGTACCACCCCCGTCATTAAGACACACTAAATTATTAGCATCTATTAATTCTTCAACCATCCATTGAAATCTACTGCAGAACCACCCCAGAGAGTTTTATGTGCATTAAAGTCTCCACACCAGATTACTCTCTCATCATTTTGTCCTTCTATTTTTTTTTTCCAGTTCATCAAAGTCTAACCTCCTGCATGGATTATAAAAATATATTATTACATACTTTGTCCCTTGATCCCATACTTCAACCACAACATACTCAATTTCTTTCCCTACTCCTACTATCCTATATGGTATACCTAGCCTGATAAAGGTCACACATCCCCCACCATTACCATCCTCTCTGTCCCTTCTAACTGAAGAATAACCTTTCAGATCAAAATCAAGCCCACCTTTTAGCCAAGATTCCTGTATGCAAATCTTCAGACTTGTGTGAGGGAAGGGAGTTTATCTGACTGTCAAAACAAAACTAAAGCTATTTTGAGTACAGTGTGGTTAATAACAACAAAGTTAGGATTAGGAAACAACAGTCAAACAACAGAAACAAAGACAAAAACAGAAGTTTTAAGTCAAAGAAAAGGAAGTCACCTGTAATGTTGTCATTGTCATTTATGTCTTTTCCCTGCCATTCACTACTCCTAGTTGTCCATCAGATGCACACTTCAGAATCTATGCAGAAAAAGTAGATTGTCTGGGTATGTTTCGCGTACTGTTTCATGAATGCTGCTAATTACGATAAATACTTGATTTACATTTGATTATTTACACCATTGCAAGAAAATCAACAGAATGAATGTTCATTTTCAGTTGAAAGCAAGTTACTGTAGCTTACCTAGGACTGTCAACTTTCAGTTGATTTTGATATTTTTAAACCATCAGCTTCTTAAGTTTTTCAGCCAAAAAGACTAATTTCCAGATAATCGTGTAAAAAGTATCAAATGTCAAAATAAATATTCTAAATTTGCAAAATGATCACTAAAAGCAGATATGAATGCCGCAGATGAATGTGTGGTGTAATCAATGTTTACACTGCTGTGTACAGCATTTTTACACAAGTGCCTAAAACTTTTCAAAGTACTGAAGCTTTGCAGGTAGTTTTCTTCAAGCATCTTGGAGACGTTGCCACAGTTCTTTTGGATTTAGTATGTTTCAGCTTTTTTTTTTTTTCCCCCCGTTTCTTCATGTGAGATCAGATCTCTGTGTGGAGCACTGGCTGTTATCAGACTCCTTGTGCAAACAGTAATCTCACTGGATTATTACAGTTAATGGCAAAATGAATATTTGGAAATGTAAACTGATATTTCCTACTGACACACTACAGCAAAAGATAGAAATAGCTGGCTTAAAACCATGGGTCAAGACTTGTGCACAGTAGTATATTAATAGCTGACAATTTAGCAAAAACAGTATTTAATCATAATGACAAAATAAAGATTCCCCTTGGAAAAAAAATTAAGATAAGTAATAATTAATTAATTAAAAGGGATATTGCCAAATACTGGCAAACAATTTGGGATGCATATATTAAAGGTAGAGGATATTAGAATATTCACGGACAAAATCAATTAAGGCTAAAATATTTAGAAGTAGAAATGGAAGAGAAGAAATCATTTCTACAAGGTTATGGTTAGGGTGCACAAGACACAATAACACAACACATTTCTAATGAATAGGTTAAATGCAGATATATCATATATATGCAGATATCTAATGTGATGCATGCAAAGGAAATGTAGAGCTGAGCATGTACTAAAAAACTGTAGGAAATTTAGGGAAGAAAAGAATTTCAAGCATATATTACCAAAATGGTAAGGAAATTGCTATTAAATAAACAATTGGAAGTTGTTAGGGCATCAATTAATTTTTGCATTATACTGGCCTTAGTAGAATTTAAGAAGAAACCAATAAAGCCATGCTTCCAACACAATAGGTGGCGGTGAAATGTCAGAAGGTGTTAAACATCATGAGATGTGTAAGTGGAGTGGAATGGGGGGCAAGTTTTTCTTCATTAAAAACTATTTATATAGCACTGATCCGGTCTGTGTTTGATTATGGTTGTGTGGTATATGGTTCTGCCTCAAAAAACCTGTTGGAAAAACTTAATAAAATTCAAGCTCAAGCAATGAGACAATGTTGTGGTGCAGTAAAGACTACACCCATACCAGCTTTACAAGTCTTGGTAGGAGAGATGCCACTAGAAATTAGAAGGAAGCAATTAATGGTAAATTACTGGGCTAACCTCCAGGGCCATAAAGATGAACATCCTACAAAAATGGTGTTACAGAACTGTTGGGAACAGAATGAAAGGTGTAGAACAAGCTTTGGATGGATTAGTAAAATATATGCAGAAGAAATACAAGTAAATAACATCAAGATGAGTCCAACAGTTGTTATTCAGGAATATGAACCATGGGTGTATGTAACACCTCAAGTAGATTTGCATCTGTTGGAGGTTAAAAAAACTGAAAGAGAAGCTGACTTGACATATGTATTTTCAACATATACCAGAGTTCAATACCCCCAGCATATACAAGTGTATACAGATGGCTCAAAAGATCCAGAACGTCAAACAACTGGGGCTGCTTTTTTAGTCCAAGACAGTGGTTACCAGTGGATCAGTGGAGTAAAGCGAACTTCTAATCATTTGTCAGTTTATACTGTAGAAATGATAGGAATACTCTTGGCATTGCAGTGGAGGAACACAAACCTGATAATGTTTTAATTTGTTCTGACTCGGTTTCAGTCTTAAAGAGTTTGAGATCTTTTAAATCAAGTCACCAAGATATTCTCTTTAGTATCCTACAAATACATTCAAGAATTGTTCAAAATGATACATCAGTCAGTTGTATATGGGTCCCAGCACACATAGGAATAAGGGGAAATGAAGAAGTGGATAAATTAGCAAAACAAGCTTTACAGAGAGAGACAATAGAGATTCAAGTTCCATTAAGTAAATCAGAGATTAAGGTTTTAATCTGGAGTAAAGTGAATAAAGAATGGCAAGTTAAGTGGAACAATGGGGACAAGGGTAGATTCCTTTATAGTTTAATAAACAAAGTAAATCAAAATATAAAGTGTAAAGGTAAGTCAAGGAAAGAGGAGGTCATCTTTAACAGAATATTGTTAGGGCACTCAAATTTAAATAGCACACTTAAAATAATAGGGAAACATCCAAATGGATTATGTGAATACTGTAACGTTGAAGAAACAATACCTCATGTATTTATTGAATGTAGGAAATATGAACAAGAAAGAAGAAAAATGATAGAAGAATTAAGAAAAAATGGAATTCAGGATCTAAATTTTAAAGTTTTAATAAACTGGTCAAGTGAAATAAATAGTAAAGCCTTCTATGATTTTATTAGAGAGACGGGACTAGTAAATAGAATATAAAATTCTGTTCCACACTCCGGAGCAGAAGGTGGCGGTAATGCACCTATTTACGTTGGTTGCCAGCCGCCGTTAAAAACCAAGAAGAAGAAGAAGAAGAAGAAGAATAGATGGCGGTATGCACCCTGAACGCTGGTCTTTAACCCGCGATGAAAACAGAAGAAGAACGCGTCGCGCTGCCAGCGCATGCGCACACAGTCGATGCGAGACTGCGCGAGGGCTGCTGTCAGTCACCGGGAGACCGCCATGTCCAAAGAGGTAAAAACCCTCAAAAATAACATGATTGTAGCATATAGATTGGATTATAACTGTTAGGTATTTTGTGATTGTCATGAAGTCAAATTTAAAAGAGTGAAATAATTTAATTACACAAATTAATTTTTGGTAAAACCGCCAATTTCCTCGCGGCTTCGTCTCATTTCTTTGTTCGCAGCCGAGGCTCGTGAGCTAAACATGAGCTAAAACGCAATTCTTTTCTTTTGAATTTGTTTCAACCCTTCATTTTGCTTTCATCTGTGCTTTCCTAAGATCAGTGTTTCTTTGCGTAAATGTATTTTTCCATCGGCTTTTAAAAATATGCATTTTATTCGTGGTGGCGCTGTAGGCCGCACTTTTGCAGATGCGCTTCTGCATCACAGATCGGTTTTATCGACACAATTTGGGAAGTGCTTGATATTGATAAATTAACAAGGTAGTTCAGTTTGCATCCTTTGCTTTAAAGAAGCTTGTTTTTCAGTTCTCCTTTGGTTTGTGTTATTGCAACACGGGTGCAGGCAAAACTCCTAGATAGCTAATTTTAAATATGCTGTTTGTTTTTGAATGGGTAGATAAATTTAGAGCTGTTTGTGTAACGTTGTCATTTAATGGTTTTGATTGTCACAGCAACAGACCCCCCGTGAGCCTGAGCAGCTCCGAAAGCTCTTCATCGGGGGCCTCAGTTTCGAGACAACAGATGAGAGCCTAAGGGCCCACTTCGAGCAATGGGGAGCTCTTACAGACTGTGTGGTGAGTACATCTGCGTGCATTCACATGCTAATGAACGAGAGCAGGCTCTGAAACCAGCTGCTTACGTCTTTTCTTTACCCTTGTCTGCTCACAGGTGATGAGGGACCCCAACACAAAGAGGTCGAGGGGTTTTGGGTTTGTGACCTATAGTTCGGTGAATGAGGTGGATGCAGCGATGGATGCTCGTCCGCACAAAGTGGACGGACGAGCTGTTGAACCCAAGAGGGCAGTGTCTAGAGAAGTAGGTGTTCATTCTGAGAAGCCTTACAGTCAGCGTTCCCCTGTTTATAAAATCAAATTGCTTATTAATTGCTTATATGCTGATTTCAGGACTCGTGCAAACCAGGCGCTCACTCCACTGTTAAAAAAATGTTTGTGGGCGGAATCAAAGAAGACACGGATGAGGAACATCTGCGCGAGTATTTCGGCCAGTTTGGTAAAATTGACGAGGTGAACATCATGACTGAGAAGAACAGTGATAAGAGGAGGGGCTTCGCCTTCATAACATTTGATGACCATGACGCTGTTGACAGGATTGTCAGTAAGTGACTGCCACTCATTTGTGTCCACTATAGCAGTTTTAGACCCCAGTTACAAGTTGGCATTTGTATTGCGATGCATCCTATTTAACATATTTGCATCGGTAAAAAGTTATTCATTTATGATTAATTATTAGTACATGTGATATACTTGTATTATTTAGGAATTGACCAATAATTTGACGAATATTTTATATGTAGAATGATTTCTCCTCTCCAAGCTGTTTCTTAAGCGCGTTCTCTCATCACTGCTGCAACTTGAATATGACGTATCACAACACTATGGAGACCGAGGCCTTAGAAGTCAGAAGGCACTTAATTTATGATTTGCTGTCTGTCTGAACCAAAGAAATAAAAGCAAATATCTGTACCATATTAAATTGCATAGCTTCATATATATATATATTTATTTATTTATTCCATTGCATCATATTGCACTGAATTGCATTGTGTTGAATCGAATCAAAATCGGATTGTAATGGGGTGAATCGCATCACATAGCTGCTTCATATGTATCTTTAATGTATCATATTGTTGGCTATGCATTGAGATGTGTATCGCATCGGCCTCTGTTATGGAGATGCACATCCCTAATATATGTGAGTGTGTATCTCTTTTAACACTGTCTTTCCATTTAACCTACAGTACAGAAATACCACACAGTGAATGGACACAACTGTGAAGTCAGGAAAGCTCTCTCCAGAGAGGAAATGAACAGGGTGTCAATGAATCAACGAGGTAAGAATTACACGCATAACACAGACCTCAGGGAAAATAAAATTTGAGACAGCATCATTTTTATTTTAGCTGTCTTGATTTGTTGCATAGCTCTTTGATGGTTTGTTCGAAAGACCTGAACTATAAAAATAACCTTTTCATAAAACTCGTCTTATAGGTGGGCGAGGAGGAGGCGGAGGAGGAGGTGGTGGTGGTGGTGGTGGAGGAAACTTTGGCAGAGGTGGAGGATATGGAGGTACAATTTTGCATATTATGTTCTCATTTCTGTTTTATAGTTTGTAGTGGTCTATCGCAGAGATTCTCATCAAGTCCATACCTTACTAAACATAAAATTTAAAGATTATGCAGACATCCTCAAATGTGCATAATTGTATCAAACCCTAAATGGTTAGATTAATCCTACTACATTTCACTTTGACCAATGCATATTTCATCATGGAATAATTGGAAATGATTATTTAGGTTGTAAGGAAAAATTCAATAACACACTGACCCACCTTTTTGAGAACTACTGGTCCACAGTGTTCCTTAAGAGTTATTAATTTCGAAATGTTTCTCCTTTTGTAGGTGGATATGGAGGAGGAAGAGGTGGTTATGGTGGAGGCGATGGATATAATGGCTATGGAGGGAATGGTATATATAAAGATTTGAAGAATGTGATTCACATTACACTTGACCGTTCAAAGTGTTTCCACGAGAATGTTTATCTCCCATCTCTTTATCAGGCGGCTATGGTGGAGGTGGGCCTAATTACAGTGGCAACCGTGGTTATGGAGGAAGCGGCGGAGGTGGTGGCGGCTATGGAAACCAGGGGGGAGGCTACGGTGGTGGCGGCGGCAGCGGCGGTGGATATGATAACTACAACAATGGTGGTGGAGGCAACTTTGGAGGAGGTCAGTTACCTTGTGAACCATTTTGTCATGTTCTTAGTTTTGTTTTATTTATTTTTTTTAATTCTTTGTGTTCAGTTATAGGATGTGCGAGTAAAGTTCTCCTGCCGTGCTGCCTCTGTAGCAAATAAGATTTTAAAGAATCACTGTATTTTTGCAGGCAACTTTGGAGGTGGCGGAGGCTACAATGACTTTGGCAACTACAGCAATCAATCTTCCTCTAACTACGGCCCAATGAAGGGAGGAAACTACGGAGGTGGTGGAAGGAGCGGTGGTGGCGGCCCATATGGCGGTGAGTGAACATTGCAGTGTTATCGAATAAGTACATTTGAATTCAAACCATTTCCATTCCACGCTGAAATGTTTTGAGATGTCAGATGTCTCAATCACGGTTCTTTTATAGGTGGTTATGGAGGAGGCTCTGGTGGTGGTTATGGAGGAGGCTCTGGTGGGCGAAGGTTTTAGATTCCAGGGTAAGAATTGCCCCACGTATGGAAGAGGCCTCTGTAGTTAGCCATTAGTTTGTTTTTAGCTCATCCATGTCCAAACATCTCATAAGATGCGTAGCCTATGCAAATGTTAGCCCGTAATCACTCTTCAATTGGTCGATAAATGAGTAAAACTATTGAGTTTTCAGTGCAGGGGATCCAGCAGCAAACCTTCAAATCTAATAAAGCTAAGATCCAGTATCACAAGCCGAATGTTGATTTTGAGTTGCTCTCCAAACCTTCTGGCTGCAGCACATGCAAACTCATCCCCATTGTCCTAACCATGCAGTCTTAGCTGACCTGAAGGTTTGCTTCTGTGCTACTTCTACTCATTCCCCTCCAGTTCAGCTCTTGATAAATAAAAAGCAAGGTTGCAAAGTGTAACTGAATTTATGTTCCGTATTGTCCAACAGGCCACAGTACTTAGAGGAGAGCCAGAGAGAGATGACAGGGAAAGGAGAGAAGCAAGCAGGTTTACACCTAGATCTGCCCAGCCAAGCAGTGTGGTGGCGATATTAACGTCTGCCATACGAAGAGAACGTGTTCAATAGGGGAGGAAAATCATGTGGGAATGGGGGTGGGGGGGTTTGAAGGTGTTAAAAAAAAAAAAGAAAAAAAAAAAAGGAACGTTTCAAAAGTACTCTTGTCCTGAAAGACATTTACTAGTTTGTAGTTTTCCCTTTTTTGTCTGTGAAGTGCAAAGCATTCCAATGAGATTTTATGCAGGGTTTAATTGTTGTGTTGGCTTTTCTCTTGAACCAGTAGGGTGTCTGTCTTTTCTTTTACATTTCTTTTTTTTTTTTTTCCTTTTTTTAATGTGAACAGTCACCAATCAAGATTAAATAAACCGCTCCAGTTTTTTTTATTTAATTGCATTCGTCAGTGTTTTGATTTTGGTAAATTGTGAATAATCGCCCAGATGCATGAGTGAGTGATTGTGTTTTACGCAACAGACCCGCAGCATGTTCTGATGCTGTCGGGTATTTGTCTTTTGTCGATGTAGATTTAAAGCTTTACCCTAAAGTCACTTTGACCTTTGGTTAAAGCATTCATAAGCCTGGGTTACTGGATTATTAATGTAACGCTGGTTTGTTTCAACTATCATGTGAAATACCTGTAAAGAAATCCGAGATCTACGAATTGAACTTCAGCAGAACTTTAATTAGCTTGTTCATTTATATTTATAATTGGGCCTAGCACACATCCAGGTTCATGTTTTGGACAAACGATGTTTCTTTGTTTGAGTTCCGCTGGGGAATGAAATCCGTAAGAGGATTTTTAGCAACTCTGAATTGCCGCCTGAAGGCAATCTTGCACGTAAGCGGTCAGACTATCTGATGAAGTGCCAGCAAAGATTCTAGCCATCGGGAGGAGCCAGCTTAAAGGCTAGCCAAAGAGAAGAGACTTTTCAGAAGCGGTCCATCGAAGAGAGGCTAGCCATTGGGATGAGCCAGCTGAGAGGCTAGCTTATTGGAATCGCCAGCAGTCTTATTGAGAACAGATGATTGCTGTTGTAAGACTAGCGAGAAACAGCTACCAAAGTAAGGTATTTAACATACCAGACTGGTAGGTAAGAGGAGAATTTTAGTTTTGTTTGTTTTTTTTTCATGTGAATTATTTGTGCTCATCAAAATTAGGTAACAGTGTAAAGATTTTGTTGCTTGGTTGTTTTCGTGGTTGTGGTGAAAACATGAGTGCCGAACTATCACAGTGAGCAAGTTTTCAACTGTGTTTTAAGTAAGGTTCGGTATCTCATTTTATGTTGTAAAAGTAGTCTTTTGTGTCAGTGGTGCATGAGACACTTATGACTATACACTTTCAGTGCTTGGATTCATGTCTTTTTGTTTCTCTCATTTTGGTTTTAAGTCAATTCATTCTTTTTCCAGGGAAATAAACTGGTGGATTTTATACCTGCGACACGGTAACCGCCAGTTCAATTGGCTGGTGATCTCGAAGGTGAGTGCATGTTAGATTTATTTATATTTTTAAATACTGTATCTTTTATCCCTCAAGCTGGTTCCCCAATCATTGTTTTCTTTACTTCTAGGGTAGCTAAAGACTGCGTTGCATTGCATTCTTTTGCTGTTTTATCTACGTTGGCAGATGGTCAGAATATTTGAATTGGTAAGCTATGTTTTAAATTAACCGGAAGTGTCTATTTTAAATGTTAATTTTGTATTGTTAACCTTGTTAAAACCATTTGCACAAATTTTTTCTTTGTTTCCACCACAGATTGTTACACAGCGCCGAGTCAGAAACCAAACAATAGCTGCTGGACAGCATTAGAAATGTTATCTTTTCAAAAAAAAAAATAAATAAATAAAAACAGTGTTGTAATAAAATTTTTAAACATTTAAGAATGGGATCAAATGCTTTATTTACCAAAGCTGTGATTTTACACCTATTTATATGTCACGATTTCTTCTATCAGCTGGAATTAAAAGCATAATATAACAGGCCATAGAAAAATGAATCAAGGGGTTCAACCGATCAAGTGATAAAGGGTCTGTTGCATAATGTCAACAGATCAGTTGAGTTGTCTGAGAAATGTCAGCAATAAAATATATTTTGAATTATAGTTACATGAACATTTGGATGCAAAGCTCAATATCATTAGTTAATTCACTGGCACAACTTACTCCGAAGCATATGAGCTACCATTTGAGCGAGGTTTTTCTCATGGCCAATCTTGGCCAAATATTTTAGTTGTATACATATAGACCTGAATATTAAGTAATTAATTTTACTTGCCATGGTGCAAATACATATACATGTATCCGTAGCACTATTTTACAGTCCTGTTCTGCATGAAGTAATTGCCATAACTGGGTAATAACTAGTTACAAAACCTGAACTTGCCCCTCAACCTAACTTTAGCCCATGTAGTTACCTTATCGCCTACACTTCCTCCGCCGGCTGAAAAGAGCAAGTCTCCCTCCACCCATCCTCACCACTTTCTACAGGGGCACCATTGAGAGTGTGCTGACCAGCTGCATCACTGTCTGGTACGGGAACTGTACTGCAGCAGACCGCAAGACCCTCCAGCGGACAGTGAACACAGCTGCAAGGATCATCGGTGCCCCTCTCCCCTCCATCCTGGACATTTTCCTCAAACGATGCTTCAGCAAAGCCAACAGTATCGTAAAGGACTCCACACACCCCTCCCACAGTCTCTTCCAGCTCCTACCATCAGGTAGACGGTACCGGAGCATCAGAGCCCGCTCTGCCAGACTGCTCAACAGCTTTTTCCCCCAGGCTGTGAGAGCCCTGAACTCAAGTCACCCCGCCCCTCTCTGAATCCCCATACAAACCCCCTACCTCCTGAAACATGGACAATCTGGAACTTATGGAACTTTGTTTGTGCAATCGAAGAGTGCTACAGGTGAGTGGGCCTGTACAAACCACCTATAGTAGCACACTCTCTTCCTCTATGCGCACTAGTCACTTTTCACACACACTGCTGTGTGCACACAAATCCCACAAAAAGACTCAGTAATATCAGTAATATATGTATGTTTACATGCTCATACACTACAAATCATCCTGCACTGTTCCCCAGCCAGCTGCTTGAACTCACATTGTCTCTCTTTGCACATGTACAGTATTTATCTGAAGCATTTGTATAGTTTGTATTTTTTAGTTTATGTATAGGTAAATTTTTTATATAGATAGTATATTTATAGTCAAAATCTATCAGTAGGATAGTTTGTGTATAGGTTTATATTGTTTTACTTCATTGCTGTATGCCTGTATTTATGTAGCACCGTGGTCCTGTGAGGCACGACATTTCGTTCCACTGTATGCCCCCGCATGTAGCGGAATGACAATAAAGCTCAACTCAAAAACTCAACTCAACTCACTTATATTACTCATTACTTTGTTGGATAAGTGCTCTGTAAGTAAGTGCATGGACTCTAAAATAAAGTGCAACCCATTTATCAGTTGTAGATTTAGCTGTGTATGAGCTGCATACAAATATGCAGTATTCTAAATTAAGCAGGTGACACATTTTACTCTCTCCTACTAACAAGTATAAAGAGATCAAATGCTTGTTTTTGTGGAGTGATTTTTCTGAAATGTTAAAAGTGTGGATTAGCATTATTTTATTAAAGGGGAGTCATGATGATAACAGGATGGTAAAAGCCTTGAATGAAGACAATGCATTTTTAAAAAAAAATGTATTTGTTTTAATCCAAATGTTTTGTTTATACATGACTGAGAATTTAAAAGGGTTTCTGCGGGTGTTAAAAAGGTCTTTAAAAGTCTTAATTCACCCTTCCACAAATTAAGGCCTTAAAAAAAGGCCTTAAATCAGAGCAGAAAGTCATGGCATTAAATGTTGCATGAGTTGCAAAAAATGAATATATTTGTTTTCCAATACAAATATCTCTGTTTTCTTAAATCAAGATACATTTATTTGAGATGGCAAATTATGTTTTCCCTTTCCTACACTGTATAAAAAAAAATAAAAAAAATAAAAATAAGGCAACCTATTGCAGTCAATTTGTTAACTAGCAACTGACAACTTAAAAACTTTAGTTCATTTAATGAATAAAAATCAGTCTACTGAGTGTTAAAAGATATGTTAGAGCAACCAAAGATTTTTTAGCATTTAGCAATGTTAATCTTTTTTAACAATCCTCTTTCCTTTAGATTTTTTGTTTATTTATTAAGCCTTCTACATAATATGGGTAGTATTTGCCTCTTAAAACTAAAGGCAAACATTTATGCTGATAGACAAATGCGTTAAGCAAGATGCAATGAGATGCACATATACAGTACCTAACACGATTCTCAACCACGGTGAGGATCAACAAATTTTAAATCAGGAAAAATATGAACTTTGATCCACATGACAGCTAACTAACAGTGACAGCAGCAGCAACATAAATTAAGCCAGTAAAATTTAAAACGATAATATTTTAATAATTAACATAAAATGTTTTCAAGCTGCAATGCATGCAATTTTGTTCAATGTAAAATTGTTCAGAGAACTTGAGTATCCTAAGTAAGGTAAACAACTTTTGCTAGCGACACTTTTAGAGTATTTTTGTTGTTCACACAAAAAATTAAACTGCCTTCTACTAAAAAATATTTCTTCAGGCTACTTTTTTACATTGGTTAGTAGAACTTTTCGAAAGTTGGATTTTTTACAGTGTATTGGCCAATTTTTGTTTTTGTTCTTGATCATGAATTTAATCATGAATTCACTTCATTGTGATAATTTTTTACAGAGAACAAAACTTTTTAGCTTATGTAATTTGCTTGTCAAGTAAATGCAGTAATGGAGCAAATCTACATCTAATATAAAAAGTATATTTAATACATCTCATGCTGTGCTTCCTAGACATTTACATGTAGATTCAATACATATTGGTGTATTATGTGGCCCTATAACTGTTATTATTATTATTATTATTATTATTATTATTATTATTATTATTTGGTCTTAAAAAGGTCTTTAAAAAGTCTCAAATTTACCTTTATGATCCCTGCAGAAGCCCTGTAGATTATGGAGATATAAATTAAACTAAATGTGATATGATTTTATCTATATCAGGAGGAGGAGTGTGTGTAAAAAATAAGTAGAGAATAAGCGTCTCATTTATTACCCTTCTCTTTAAAACAGAATGCCAATTTGGTTGAGAAGCCTCAGCTTTTGCCGAAGCCATTTCTATTCCTTCTCCCCTGTTGGGTGAGAGATTAGGCAAAATCTAGATAAAGCAAACAGCTGCCAGGACAAGCACATTTTCAGCAGGATGCCAAGAGAATGAATGTGTTGTGTCCAGCTTAATGAGGGAAATTCATTTTTGCATGTGTAACAGCAGATAGTGATGGGAAAGCAGCTCTTGCCCCAAACAGCCGGTCCGTCTGTTTTCTGTTTGAAGTGGACAGAATCAGCAGGACACAGTGAGAGACGGGAAAAGACCCTGTCACCACAGGCAGGGGTGCGACCATATAAAGACAAAAGGAAGGAGTGACAATATTGTTTGTGGGGATGTGCCCAGGACAATGAGGAAAAGCTGATAGAAACTGGGTAAAGAACCAAGAAGGTAAAAAACAGATTTATTTGTGACTTCAGAGAAATAAAAGAACTTGGGCAGACAGAGAGATGATGCATTATTGTTAATGTGGGCATATATGAGTTGGCGCATGGGTTATGCTGTGATGCTGTTGTGATGAATACAAATCGACTGAATATTTATAATAATATTAATCGCATTATACATTTAGACACAATTTAGTGGCAAGGTGTTGCTGGGGACCAAAACACCCAGCAAAACTTTATAGATTTGAGATTAGTGACTAGTGGTGGCTAAGAGAGATTTTACTGATGTCCTTTAATCTTTTCCAAGCCACTATATATATAAACTGCACACACATATAGTTTACTAGCACTTACTGTTTCCAGAATGCAACACTGAACTAGTCACATATTGTTAACGCTTCTAAACATTAGCAGCAATTTTACTGGAAGCAACAGTGTTTCCCAAAATATTAAAATCATTCAGCATTGCTTCCATGCGGTGGCGCCAGAGATGAATAAAAAGCTAATAGAAAATATATTAAGACATATAAATGCAAATGAAAAGCACTGTTCATTTACGGTATTACAAATCTTTTCTTTTCTTTTTATTTAATTCCATAGAATTATTTGGTAGGCTATGACAGAGTAGGCCTAGACCTGTATTGATATTTATGTAGTAACCTATTTCATTTAGCCTACAGTTTTGTCGTAGGACTGAAGTCATGAAAGAGCCCATTTGACATCAAGTTCTGATCAGAAACCCTGAACTACACAACATACAATGACATTTCTAAAAGGCCAGCTGGCTACCTACAGCAGATGTGATCTTGTAAACATTCTCACTAGCTTGTAACATACAAATGACAAGAGCAGAAGCTTGTCAGACAGAAAACTATTTTTGAAGACATCGTGTGTGTGTGTGTGTGTGTGAAAGAGTGTGTGAGAGTGTGTGTACCTGTGATAGTAGTAATATCCACAACCTGAGGCTGACAGAAATGAAGTCAGTATGTAATCACACATCTGTGAGGTTTTTCATTTAACACGACTCGTGATGATGGGCCTTTTGAAGAGCTATGTACACTCAGGAATAAAACAGAAAATACAGGCGGCGGCGAGCAGGAGCTCCTCTTCCTGAAGGCCACTGTTGTACCTCATACGAGCGATACAGTAACATCTCTTACCTGAGCCAACATCTCTTCTCTGATTAAGTTTGTTGACTGAGGTTGTTGCAAAAGATCTACAGGGCTCATTTATTATGTCACCATAGCAGAAATCTCAAATTCTACATTTTAATCTCAAATGTAGTTTAAAATGTGAACAGTGACATTTGGTCCAAAAAAAAAAAAAAATCAAACAATTTAAAAATATACTTCTACTACTACTACTACTACTACTTCTACTACTACTTATATATTTATTTATTTATTTATTTATTTTCTCTTTAACTTTCAATTCCTTCATTATTCTGCATGACAATTGTGAAATTGCAATTGATCTGGAAATTCTTCTACCTTATTTTATTTACTTGTATGTCACTTTGATGAATAGTGAGAAAAAATAAATCAATATAAATGTAGATTTTTACGTTTTCTTAAGAACGTCTGTGTAAATGGTAAGGTGTATATTACAAGCCATTACTATTTGGTTGCTTATATATGCTCTAATAGCATCAGATATTTTGGTCCTAGCTTGGGAGTTTTTCACCAGTTGTATTGTTTTAGGCAGAAATCAAATTTATTAGCCATTGTTTGCAATGGCCCATTTTCTTTGTACTACAGAACACGTGCTGTAAACTGTATGCATAAACACAAGAGCTTTGAATATTCTGTGACAGATTTATGGCAGCACACTCACACAGGCCCTTCTGTGACACCACAGATAGTTGCTTGCATTTGTGTTTTCATTTATATTCATGTAAATGTTCTGATATACTGCACTCTTTTTGTACATCCATACTTTTTGAATCCATGTGTTGTAATGGTATATTTACATTAGAAGAAAATTTACCAAACTAGATGACAATGAATAAACAATCTTATATCTGAGGTTTGTAATACTGAAAATGAATGAGAGAAAACAAAAGAATTACAAAACTGATCAGTATATTTGGTAACACATTTGGCTAGGCCACAACTGCCCATTTGACATCTGTTTGTCAGTGAGTGAGTACTTCATGAAACGCTTGATTTGCTCAGCAGCCATATGTAGTAGCCATACTAGCAGCAATGCATACTGGTACTTTTTTCATGGAAGAAATCTAAACAAAGAGAAAGTGGAGGCACTAAACTGATGGGATGCTTTACATTAAATTATTCAGTATATAAAAGAAGCTGTTTAAATTATTCTCTGTAACCACCTCTGGTAACAGTATCTATCCTGAAATCCTCAATATCAACCAGAAAACTAAAATGTAACAAAAGTGCCAGTAGGTAAAACAGAACTACCCCATTTTATCTATAAATTCATATTGTATAGTTTTCCCCAGGCACAGCCAGAAATGACACAGCAGGTAAACCTACATTCAACATGTGAAGATTATTTTCCAGCGTTACAGTTTGGATAAGCCAGAAAAAGAGATATACAAACTTCCATATCTACCGCTGCACATGTATCATATGTTGTACAATATTTGAGTATGCTGTGTACAATAGAATAACTATGACCTTTGTTGGGTTTCTAATTTATCTTAATTGTTTGAAGTTACTGTAATCCACTGTGTGTGTGGTTACTTTTTTAATATTATTAAATGGGTATTTAAAAAAAAAAAAAAAATACCAATGTAAATCTTCTTGTAAATGTAATGCATCATCATTATATATTTCTAATTTAATATTAATTGCATTATAATTATTCATATCCATTGGCCTTATGTCAGTGTAATGCAACTGAATTAGTTATTATAAATGAGATGACTCTTCTTGTTTTTGTCTTTGTTCTTAATGAGCGAAGTCAGTTTGGTTTCACGTTTAACCTAATAATTAAAATAAAGTTCACTATCAACCATAAGGTGACGCTATTGAGCTACTTGTTCTTCTACTCACTCTATATACCTCATGTTGTTGTTTTTTATCATCATTTCTGTTCATAAAGTTCATGTTGCACCTGTATTTATTTATTTATTTATTTACTTATTTATTTGTTTTTTACCTTAGCTTTCATAATCAAATTAAATTGTTGCCTAATGCATCTCTCTTATCTGCATACAACCCTCTTTTTGAAGAAAATAATATAAAGACCAAAAACAAAACAGTAACAGACTGATGTCTGTTATTCAATCTTTCAGCATCAGGACAAACAACTTTATTAGATTAAAATATTCTTGATGGATTTAGAACTTTCTTTTTTTCCTTTTGAATTCTCCTTTTCTGTCTTAAAAGGAAAAGGATCCCCACCTCTTACCACAAATAGAAATTATGTATAATCTTACAACTGCTGATATTATTTAACAATTAATCATCCCAGTAAAAATCCATGAGCATTTTATTTTCATTAAAAAAAGATCTTTGAACATACAGCAATAACACTGCTTTTAATGAAATAAATAAATGGCGGTCATTTTGAAAGTCAAAATGACCCAATAAAGCAGGGATTTTGGAGAATATTATATAATTCCTATTTTTAAAGGATATTAAATAATTATGTAAAATAAATATAATTAAAAATAAAATAAGAAAAGTCTTAACATGTTCTTAAATAAGAAAGTCTTAACATGCTTATTATGTTTATGTCTATTTTCATACGGAAAAGTAACAACAATAGCCATGAATAATGTCTTGCACTGTTGCACAAACAAATCACGGCTGAACATTAGATTATTCCTCACATTTGAACATTTAGTCTATTCCTCAGGCTGACACACTGATTGCAGCTGCTGTCTCTTTTAAACAGTTTTTGGACAGATTTATTGGCATGTGTGAATCATTTAGTGGCGGCTGCAAATTCCATTAAGAGCTTGATTACTTGTTTTTTGCCTTATGTAAATGTAAATTTAGTCAAGACAATGGTGCAAATGATATAAACTGACAATAAATAAATAAATAAATAAATAAATAAATAAATATTTTACAGAACACTGAAGTGTGAATCTTTACGTCCCCATCGTAACACTTGAGTGGATCTAGATTAGGCAGATCAGGCAACAGACTATTGATTCGTGACAATTCCCTTGCTTCTCTTCTAACACAGCATAACAATCAGAATTTGTGTGTGCTTGTTTACATTGAAAATGTGACATTTAAAATAATTAGGCAAGTTTATTTATTTGCCAAATCAGATTGAGAGGCAATTCAACTCAATAACGGACGTTATGAAGTGGCAACATGGGACTTTAGAGTGTCACATTGATTTTAGAGGAGCACGTGACAGATGCTTTTAAACAGCTGGAAACATGTATTGTAAACTTAAGCACTAATAAGAATTTATATCCTCTAAACATATTAAACTATTCTGTTACACAGTGGGTTTCAGTCCTGACGCAGTAAGCGTCTTGTGCATCTTCTGTGTACTGCAGTTGTAGCCTATATGTAATGTCTGTCTTCCAACAGCAAAACATTACACACAAAGATGATCAGATAAGCATGAATTACAATATCATTTTGTTTTATAATCACTAAACTGTCATTATTTCATATCTTAGCTGATCCTTTGCTGAAACTGACTACACAAATATCAGTCTACATCAAAGCAACACTCATATAAAACTCCAGTAACACTATACAATAAGGTCCCATTAGTTAACATTAGTTAATGCATTAAGTAACATTAAATAACCATGAGAATTTTTTTTTTTACAGTATTTATTAATCTTTCTTAACATTAGTTAATAAAATATACAACTGTTTGTTTTTGTGAATTGTGGGGACATTCCATAGGCGTAATGGTTTTTATACTGTACAAACCTTATTTTCTAGCGCCTTACACCTAAACCTACCCCTTACAGGAAACTTTCTGCATTTTTACTTTCTCAAATAAAAAAAAATAAATAAATAAAATAAACAAATAAATAAATAAATATATATATATATATATATATATATATATATATATATATATATATAAAATGATTAATTGCGATTAATCGCATCCAAAATAATTTTTTTTGTTTACATTATATATGTATGTGTACTGTGTATATATATTATGTATATATAAATACATAATACACACATACAGTATATATTTTGAAAATATTTACGTTTATACATTTATATATGCATTTTATTAAATTTTACATTTACATTATATATAAATAGATTTAATATACAAATATAACATATTTTTCTTAAATATGTACATAATAAATATATACAGTACACACATATATTATGTAAACAAAAACTTTTATTTTGGATGTGATTAATCATGATTAATTGACAGCACACACACACACACACACACTCTCACACACACACACACACACACACACACACACACACAAATATATATATATATATATATATATATATATATATATATATACACATATAAGTGTTAAATAATAATGCAAGGTGTTTATAAACTTAAGAGCCAAAATGGGTATGCAAACGAATCAACTCAGCTGTACATTCATACACAAAAGCATACACCAAGTAAAGTAAGCTTACTGGGATGTCAGACTGTGGTGGCTTGCAGCTCGGTCTGATGAATGAGCTCTTACTGCAAGCCATGTATTATCAACGGAGTTCACATAAAGGGGAAGGCAATTCATCAGAGATGGAGGAAGAAGAGGAATGGGGTGGAGGATATGAGAGATTGGTTGGATTGACATGCTAACAGCGTTTAAACAGCTCTGGAGGGAGTTTTCTGACCTGTCTCTCAGCGTTGCACCAGATACTATTGGAACCACACCTGAGATACCAGACATCTGCTGCATCTGTAATACAAAGAAAGGGAGCGTTTTGGGGTTCCATGTGTTTGTAATTAAAAGCACTTTATTTGAAAGATTTAACTCTGTTTAATGTGTAATGCAACATATGTAATAGTTTGTTTTTCTTTTCCCCATTCATTACCAGTATATTTTAAAAGGTTATATAGAGAACAATTATATAGGAATTGGTCACGGAATGAATAATCTATGAAGAAAAAGAAAAATGTATAGCATCCAAATGTATCTGCTCATGCATGTACTGTTGTGGTTTGTATGCAACTAGACTTGTGGGTGATTTATTTTGTGCACACAATGTTGAGGTGCAGGCCATTGGACTAATGTTCAGGCACAGTGCTGTAAAAGTATCATACTGTACAGTGTCATCAACATCGTGCTATTCCTTGTTGAATGAAGCATATACGCTACACCTTGTGGACGATTACCCCTGCATTGATAGACCGGTTTGTTTCTTAATAGGGCCAAAGATGAATAATTATAACATCGTTCAGCCAAAAGCACTGTTTGCAACTTAAGTTTTTTTTTGTTTTTTGTTTTTTTTACAAAGCCGCTCTTTTACATAGTCATTTGGCTGCACTGCAAACATGCAGCAATAGCTTTATACTTCATAAAATATGGCCAAAAGACATATATAATTATTAAAAAAAAAAAAAAAAAATACAGTTATAAATAGATATACAGTTGAAGTCAAAACTTTACATACACCTTGCAGAATCTGCAAAATTAAAATAAGAGAGATCATACAAAATGCATGTTATTGTTTATTTAGTACTGAATAAGATATTTCACATAAAAGATGTTTACATATAGTCCACAAGAGAAAATAATAGTTGAATTTATAAAAATGACCCCGTTCAAAAGTTTACTGAACAGTTCCTGGCTATTATTGGCAGGGCTTTTATGAAAACCATAAAAGCCTCTTTCAGGCATATTATCTGTTTAATTTCACAATATATTGGCCATTACAATCAGTTTTTGCTGCATATCGTTTAAGCATTGCCTGATCCTAAAGCTTAAGTACAATATTCATGTTTACAACAATGCATTTTCAATATTTATACACTGAGACTCAGTTTATATGAACATTTTTAAAAATTCATTGCATTTATGAATGCTGACAGACTTTTAGATATTTGAAATACATGTGCCAAAAAAATAAAAAATAAAAAAATCTTGAAAATGAGTCATTATGGGAAACAAAAACAGTCATAACATCATTACTGTGACCTTCTGTGCCTTGTTTTTAACAGGACAGGGTGCAACCATTTGTGACTTGCGTGTGCAAGACTTACGGTCTCATTACGCTTCCAGTTATTTTAACTTTACAAAAGCAGTACTTTATGCTGCTTGATATTGCAAACTGTTATTTGTCATCATATTATTCTAATTTATTGTCCTAATAATAAACACACTGTCTTGTAAAGCAAATAGTTTGACCGTTTAATGCACCTTGTTTTTCTTATAGTTATGAATCAGAAGTCTTGCACATTCACTGAAAATAGCTTACTTCCACATTGCAAAATAAGGTGGTAACTTTTTCATCCGTGTCTACTCCAGGTGTTTTTAACATTTTTAGGCTCACTTAATTGCACTGGACCAAAGCGAAGTACACAAGTTACAAATACCTGTTCATGTATTTATGATACATAACATCACCAAATGTGCAGAGACTTGTACACAGTTTCACAAATAATTAACAAATACTGTAAAGCTGCTTTGACACAATCTGTATTGTTAACAGACTGAAATGCAAAAAGGGAAAAATAATAGTAGAGAAAGCTAAAGCAGACAGAAACGCAACACTCAGCATAACAGGAAGTGATCCCCATTCTGCATATTTTATCCTCCTAAATTACAGGTAATTTCATGTTGAGCTCCACCCCTCCACATCTGTTATTCTTCTGCCCCATCTGCATGCTAATTCACATTTCACCCATCATCACACTTTCTCTCTTGTTCTTTCTCTTTTTCTCTCATCTCTCATTACTCAAGAGAGTGCTCAAAGCTGTCGCCCTCTGACCTCAGGCAGGTTCAGATGGAGGTCAGGCACAGAGAAGTGTGACTGTGTGTGTGTGTGTGTGTGTGTGTGTGTGTGTGTGTGTGTTCTCTCCCTCAGCTGGTGCTGCCATGGCAACAGAGGCAGTCAAAACGGTGACCGGGAAGATGTGTAATGTAACACTCCCAAAAGTCATTCAGTTTTGTTCTTCACCCCTCCCCTTTTCCTCTCCCATTGTCTTCCTCTATTACTCAGACAGCCAGGGAAATTAAAAACACACATTAACGATCACTGATAACTTAACAAGAAATTCTTAAAATAATTTTCATGAGGAAAGTTTATGTTGATAATAAGACCTTACTCTTAACCTTTCTCCACTTTCAAGCAATAAGGTGACGAGATTTCTGAAATAAAAATAGGGCAATTTGTTGTTAATATATCATCAAAATTCTCAAGATATCTTCAGTTAATCTTGGCAGGCAGCATAAACATATTCATTCATATCATTCGTAACATATCATTTTACAATAACCTACAATAACTATAAACTATTAGTAATTAACAAAAAATACTAAATTCTGAAGATCAGTATTTTATGAACAATGAAATACAAAGATATGAATTTGTAATAAATATTCATGACAGAAAATATTGAATGCATTTTAATTAATATTCTGTCAACATTATATAATGTTTTTTTTTTAAAATGTAATTAAAGATATTACAGTGTTATTAAAGGTGTAAACGTTTGTGCAGAGCACATTAGAGATACATTAACCATGAAGAGCACACACTTAAAACTGAAGTCTGCATGTTGTAATTTAAGTCATAAAGAAAGGGATAGTTTACCCAAAAATGAATGTCGTTTACTCATTCTTATATAATAGGCTACTATACCAAACCTGTATGACTTTCCTTCTGCTGTGAAACACAACAGAATATAATTTGATAAAATGTCTTTGTACAAAAATGAAAGTCAGTTGAGTCCAGTGAATTACAGGCTAGGCAATAATATTAATTTGTGTAATACAATTTTATATAATCTTAATTGTGTTATTGTGACATTTTCTCAATATAACTTATTCTGACTGCAAGCAATACAGTGCTAATTATGAAATGAAACAGAAATGTAAGTTTTTTTCCCCTTCTCAAAATAGCTCATGGTGCAAGATGTTAAAAAAAGCATTGATTACATCACTTCCCATGTGTGTTGCTTCACATCTGGAATATTTACTTTTACGTTTTGCTTTTTTTTTTTTCTTTCTAACAATAGGCCTGATCTGTTTTGGCATTTGATCCTGTGTCTTATTCTTGGAGATTTGCATGTTGCGTTGGAGACTGGAGGGCTGTAGCTCAGTTCCACTGCGATGCTGCAAGCCTCTCTCTGTCTGTCTCTCTGTTTTGCCTCTTACAGCAGTTGAGTAAGTGAGTGAGTAACCGTCCTCTCAATCTACTTGCAGTGATTTGTGGCTGCTGTTGAGAATTGTTTTGGCTTTTAACATTGATTTATTGACCTCCTAAGCCAAGGAGCGTATTAATAAATCTGCAATTATTAAAAGGGGGAAGAAAGTGGAGGCATTTATATAAGATGCAGGGAAATGTGAATAATCACAGGATTACACAGAATAAGGTGAATGCAAATTTACAGTCATGGCC
This sequence comes from Spinibarbus caldwelli, assembly GCA_039654775.1. Taxonomy (NCBI): domain Eukaryota; kingdom Metazoa; phylum Chordata; class Actinopteri; order Cypriniformes; family Cyprinidae; genus Spinibarbus; species Spinibarbus caldwelli. The sequence continues at coordinate 27,013,950 of CM077254.1, forward strand.
AAAAATATCGGCACCCTTGGTAAATATGATCAAAGAAGGCTCTGAAAATAAACCTGCATTATTAATCCTTTTGATATTTTATAAATCACAAAAATCTAACCTTTCATTGGATAATAAGAATTTAAAATGGGGGGAAATATCATTATGAAATAAATGTTTTTTTTCTCAAATACACGTTGGACACAATTATTGGTACCCCTAGAAATTCTTATGAGTAAAATATCTCTGAAGTATATTCCCATTCATATTCACAATTTTGAGCACTCCAGGGTGATTATGAACATGAAATTATCCAGCCATGGCTTCCAGTTTCACAGAAATATATATAGGAGGGAAAACAAAGCCCAAATTCCCTTAATCTTCCATCACAATGAGAAAAACCAATGAATATATTTCTGATGTGAAGCAAAAGATAATTGAGCTTCACAAATTAGTGAAGTGGCTTTAAGAAAAGAGCTAGAGCAGTGAACATTCCCATTTCCACCATTAGGGCAATAATTAAGAATTTCCAATCAACATAAAATGTTACGAAACTGCCTGGAAGAGGACGTGTGTCTATATCGTCCGAATGCACGGTGAGAAGGAGAGTTTGAGTGGCTAAAGACTCTCCAAGGACCACAGCTGGAGAATTGCAGAAAATAGTTGAGTCTCGGGGTCAGAAATCCTTAAAAAGAAATGGTCAAACAGCACCTACATCACCACATGTTGTTTGAGAGGGTTTCAAGAAAAATTCTCCTAGCTCATCCAAAAACAAACTCCAGCATATTCAGTTATCAGACACGACTGGAACTTCAAATGAGACTGGCTTCTATGGTCAGATGAAACTAAAAAATGAGCTTTTTAGCAGCAAACACTCAAGATGGGTTTGGTGAACACAGGGATAAAAAGTACCCCATGTGTACAATGAAATATACTGCTGTATTTTTGATGTTGTGGGCCTATATTTCTGCTGGAGGTCCTGGACATCTTGTTTAGACACATGGCATCATGGATTCTATCAAATACCAACAGATAAAAAATCAATAAGTGACTGACTCTGTTAGAAATCTTATAATGGGCCATGTTTGGATCTTCCAACCGTACAATAATCCAAACACAAACCTCAAAAACAACACAAGAATGGGTCACTGAACACTAAACCAAGCTTCTGCTATGGCTATTCCAGTCCTCTGACCTGAACCCTGTAGAAAATGAGTGAACTGAAGAGAAGAAGCACCAACATGGAGCTGGGAATCTAAAGGGTCAGGAGTGATTCTGGATGAAGGAATGGTCTCTGATCTCTTGTCAGGTGTTCTCTAACCTCATCAGGCATTATAGGAGAAAATTTAGAGCTGTTAAACTGGCAAATGGAGGTTTTAAAAAGTATTGAATAAAAGGGTGCCATTAATTGTGGCCAATGTGTATTAGAGAAAAACATTTATTTCATAATGATATTTCCCCCCATTTTAAATTCTCATTATCCAATGAAAGGTTAGATTTTTGTGAATTTTTTAAATAAAAGATCAAAAGGATTAACAATGCAGATTAATTTTCACAGCCTTCTTTGATCATATTTTCCAAGGGTGCCGATATTTTTGGCCATGACTGTACATCAACTAACAGAGCATCCTGGATTATACACTTATTGGACTGCACAGAATATAACATTGAAACACAAATATTACAGTCAACATTGAAAGCAAAGAAAAACTAAAAGAAATATTATAATATAGGCTAAAAGTAACTACAAAAAAAATCTGCTGGCTAAAAACAAGTGGTCACACATTAGAGCATTCCTTAATGCCACAGGCGCAGAATCAAAATAATCAATAGATAATTACACATTTACAATGTTTATTATTGTATTTTATTTTCGCTTTGGTGCTCCACACTCCGTTCGCGGTAATGCACCATGGAGCTGGTTTGCCCACCCATAATCAAACCTCAGAAGAAGAAGAAGAAGAAGAAGAAGAAGAAGAAGAAGAAGAAGAAGCTCCCAGCATGCACAGCGGTCCGGTCTCTCTTTTGTTGCCGGAAACGCCTCTGGGAGAATGCAGTCACATCCCGATGTTGAGAGGTAAACCACAAATACGTGATAAAATAAAATCTTACGAAGGCAGGTAATAAAATGGCTTTTCTATGTTGGATTGTGTCTCACTGTAGTGAGTCATGTATCGCTAAGAGTCATTGAGAAGGTGTTAAAATGGCATGGAAAGACGTTTCATGTAAGATTTTTTAGAGTAAATTCCTCGATTATGTTTTTCATAGCACAATAAACCCTTAAAGAACCGTTAAAAAATGAACTTGAATAAAATAAAATTAATAATACTGCAACGCGTGAGGCAGAAATGTGCTGCTAACGCATTTAATCCTGCACTTCTGAAGTCTTTTGTCTACAGCAGACATACATTAACATTACCAGTCAAATGTTTTTGAACTGTAAGATTTTTAGTGTTTTTTTTTTTTTTAAAGAAGTCTCTTCACCAAGCCTGCATTTATTTGATCCAAAGTAAAGCAAAAACAGTGTGTGTGTGTGTGTATATATATATATATATATATATATATATATATTACTGTTGTATATTTTTATTATTTAAAATAACTGTTTTCTGTTTGAATATGTTTTAAAATGTAATTTATTTCTGTGATTTTAAAGCTGAATTTTTAGCATCATTACTCCAGTCACATGATCCTTCAGAAATCATTCTAATATGCTGATTTGCTGCTCAAAAAACATTTATTATTATTATTATTATTATTATTATTATTATTATTATTATGTTGAAAACAGCTGAGTAGAATTTTTTCAGGTTTCTTTGAGGAATAGAAAGTTCAGAAGAGCAGCATTCATCTGAAATATAAATCTTTTGTAACATCATAAATGTCTTTATCATCACTTTTGATCAACGCATCCTTGCTAAATACAAGTATTAATTTCTATAATTGGTATGGTATAGTGTATAATGTTACAAAAGCTTTCTATTTCAGATAAATGCTGATCTTTGAATCTTTCTATTTATCAAAGAATCCTGAAAAAGAATGTGCTTATCTGATTTAAATATTGTTGATAATAATAATAATAATCAGAAATGTTTCTTGTGCAGCAAATTAGCATATTAGAATGATTTCTGAAGGATCGTGTGACACTGAAGACTGATGCTGAAAATTCAGCTGCGCATCACAGAAACAAATTACATTTTAAAACATATTCAAATAGAAAACAGTAAAATATTTCACAATATTATTGCTTTCGCTGTATTTTGGATCAAATAAATGCAGGCTTGGTGAGCAGAAGAGAATTCTTTAAAAACATTAACAATCTTACTGTCCAAAAACTTTTGACTGGTAGTGTATATTTGAAGTAGTGTAATAACTGTAGTACAGACACATTCCAGTGCAGCTTCATTCCCTTTCCCACAATAAAGCTGCATTTAAGGTTTATTTTTTAAGGTGTACTTAAAATAATTTCCCACCTAATAAAGAGTAATTGTAACAAGCATACATGGATATGATTTTATTAAAACAAACAAGTTCGTTTTTGCAATAGCTATGCCACTAATCTGTTTGAGTTGAGTCATTTATGAAAACTGTTTCATTTGTAGGTTGGAAGATGGAGATGTGTCTCAGAGAGACCATTTACTGGGAAAAGATCTCACCGGTCTGCCTGACCTGGCTGCTGACCAACTGTTTAACAGCTCTACAGTTGCTTCGAGGTTCCTGCGGGCTGAACTGGAGCTGAACGCACGGTTACGGACGCTGTCCTTTGGGAAACCAGTGCGATACACGTACAACCCGCTGGAATATGCCTGGGACACACATCGATGTTATGTGGAGAAATACTGTCAGGAAGGGCAGAGCGTTCTCTTTCTAGGCATGAACCCAGGGCCTTTTGGCATGGCACAAACAGGGGTCAGAAGGTTTTCTTTCTTTTTATGTTTTCACAGTATTGTTTTTTGTTGTAATGATATTATTTGAGAATAAATTCAGTAAAGAACAGGGTTTCAGTGGGTCTTAATTCACCCTTCCACAAATCAAGGCATTAACAGTGTCTTGAATTAGACCAGAATGTCTTAAATTCACAAATTCATAGCATTAAATGTTGCTTGCACAATAATAATAATAATAATAATAATAATAATAATATCTTCCTCAGTGTTTTTGTCTTGATTTCCAAAACAAATTATGTAATCTTCCTTAAATCAGGATACATTTACTTCAGATGCAAAATGAAGATATAAAGTATTGTTTAATTGAATAAATTTAAGTGTTTATGCTTAAAACAAGTACAAATATCTGACAATGGGGTATGAAAACTTTATTTCCTTTTAAATTAATTTGATTTTCTGAGCCTATTGGCAGATATTTATTATTGTTTTAATCAAAGATTCACTTCAGTTACTCAAAAAACAAGGCAAGTAAAAGTACCTTAATTTAACTTTTGCACTGGATAACAAGACTAAAACACTGGAGTGTGATCAGAAGTTACAGTAAATGTCATTTCAGTATTCTAGTGTTTGGGAGCAGAAATATTTCAAGCAATGTTTTTTTTTTTTTTTTTGGAAACTGATTTTAAAAAAAAATGTAATGGAGATCTGTAGGAAGTTGCATTTTTAAACATTTAAGTCTTGCTAATATAACTCATAGTGTGCTCCTTAGATATTTACATTTTGAGAACACATTGACATTTATTTTTTCTTTTCTCATACTTAAAAAGCTCTTTACTGTATATTTAGCTTCATGAAACCTGCAGAAACCTTGTAAGAAATGATTATAATGCCATAATTTCTGATTAACAAATTTATAGTTACATAAACTTAAAGGGGACAATTTACCCCAAATCATTATTTGCTCACTTTTTTGTTTTTCCAGGCTTATCTGTCTTTTTTGTCAATACATTTAAAGTCCCTGGGGTTGAATGTTATTTCAATCCCAGTGTTGTTTAAAATATATTCTTTTGTGTTCCACAGAAAATGTTTGGAATGACGTGCGTAAATGACAACATAATTTTTACATTTTAGATAAACTACCACTTTAAGTATTTGTGGAAAAAAGAGAACAGAAAAGAAACAAGCCTACCTGAAAGCTACCTGCAAAGCTACAGTACTGTTAAAAGTTTTAGGCACTTGTGTAAAAATGCTGTAATAAAATGAGGATGCTGTCAAAAATAATGTCATAAATAGATTTTCTTTATCAGTTATCTTCTATTATCTAAATTAAATCAACATTTGGTGTGAGCATCCTTTGTGCTTAAAGCAGCTTTTGCCCTCGGTGCACTTGCACATAGTTTTTCAGGGAGCTTTGCAGGTAGGTTTCTTGAAACGTCTTGGAGACAGTTCTTCTGGATTTAGTCTGTCTCAGTTTGTTCTGTTTCTTCATGTCATTCCAGACAGACTGGATGATGATCAGATCAGATCTCTGTGTGGAGCACAAAAATCTCACTGATTATTACAATTAATGGCAAAATGAATGTTTGGAAATGTAAACTGATATTTTCTACTGACACACTACAGCAAAAAATAGAAATAACTGACTTAAACACATTTTTTAGCTGCTGAAAATACTAGTGTTCTAATATTTTTGGCCACCACTATATTTGCACAATTATTGGCATGCTTAAAAAAGTTTGAGAGGAGCTTTGTGAAATGTCACAATGTAAGCATACAAGTATTTCTTTTAAATTATGGCTTATTTAATTAAGTAATCTGCGTTTGAATCTCAAGCTTGATTCTTTTATCTTAAACCAAATCTCTTTTGCTGCCATGTTTTGCCCCATTGAAAATGTTTAGTCGCAGACAGACAATCACTCCTCCTGATTAGTGTTTTTGGTAAGTTGCAGCCTACAGCAGCATCTGAGAAGAAAGTCCTAGCATGTTGATTGTGAATTGTATATAAGCATATAAAAAAGCACAAGTCACTTATTATTAACAGCATCCACATTTGTGAGTTCTACCAAAAATGACCAGTTTCTGTAGTTGTCACTGTTGTAATTTTTTAAAGATTCTTACATGAGATTTCATAATTTCTTACGGTTTAAATATAGTGATAGATAATGCAGAAGAACATTTTAAAAAAGAAACAAAAAATCAACTACATCTCTTACTTCCTCATTAACAAGGTACCGTTTGGTGAGGTGAAGGCAGTTCGCAGTTGGCTGAAGATCACTGGAGCAGTCGGCCGTCCAGCAGAGGAGCATCCTAAGCGACGGATCACAGGCCTCGACTGCACTCAGAGTGAAGTGAGCGGAGCCCGTTTCTGGGGCTTTTTCCAAGAGCTCTGCGGTGAAACTCATAACTTCTTCCGTCACTGTTTTGTGCACAACTTGTGCCCTCTCATCTTCATGAGTGAGTCTGGCAAGAACCTAACTCCACCTGAGCTTCCGGCCGCGGAGCGTGATGCCCTTTTGTCCTGCTGTGACAGTGCTCTTTGTCAGGTAGTCACTGCTCTGGGAGTCTCGATGGTGATCGGAGTGGGCAAGCTAGCCGAACAACGCGCTCGACGGGCTCTCGCAGAAGCAGGCATCACAGTGAGAGTGGAGGGCATCATGCATCCGTCCCCTAGAAACCCACTGGCTAATAAAGGATGGGCTAACATAGTCAGAGACAAACTAGATAATCTGGGGGTGTTAAGTTTGCTTACCAGTTGATGATGATGAGGATGATGATGACAGCTACTATCTTTGCATTTTAAAAATTTACTCATTAATGCTTTTCAACCTTACTGTTGCCATTATCAGAGACTTAATGAGACATTTATGGAAGTAAAACGTCATGTTTAAGATGACAGACGTTATGACCATTAATGGAGTACTTTATCACACATTTATTATTTTTAAATTTGTTTTTATGTGTATTATTTATCTGTGTGTGTGTACACAGAAATTTTGATGGCCATTTTAAGCTCTTTTGTATGTTAAGATGTAAACATGCATATGTGATAATTTTTTGTTTTGGCTTTTGTTGTTGTTGTTTTTTTATACACCATAGATGTGTTTTTTTTTTGTTTTTTATATATATATATATATATATATATATATATATATATATATACACATTTAGATGTTTGTCTGTATTTTTTAGATTACATTTGTGGAGCTAGGAAAAAAAAAAAAAAAACTACTGTAGATATTACTTTATGTTAGTCTTTGATTATAACACTAACTTAGCCACAGTAAGTTCAAGAGGTTATTATATATATATACCTTGAGTTCAATCTCATTTTTGCCCTTGAGTGGAGTGTCATTTAACCCAAATGTTGAGTCAAATGTACAGGTGATGGCAATAAATTGTATCTCATGTTCAGCACCATCCTTTAATTTTGTGTTCATCCGTTAATCAAAGTGTTTTGTATTTCAAAAGAAAACAAATATGTTTAACATATCTAATGTGAATTGAGAAGAAGCTTCTTTCTTTTTGGCATGAGAAATACTTGCTTGGACCCTTTAAATGGAATATGTTGTTTTCCATTTTAAACAATCACAGTTCTATTAATGGAGTATTTCATTCTTTTACTTGAGTACCCTAATATATTTAAAATACTTTTAGTTCATACTAGGTATACTTTGAATCCATTAACATACTGACTGACATATCACTGGAGACTTAAAAATTATAATTAAACTTTATTTGGAGTACTACTTGTGCACAACGCAGATTTCATAATATTAAGCTTAAAATGTGATTTAATGTCACTGTTGATGAGGATTGTATGATCTTTGAATAACTTCAGTCTTTAAATGCAAGATATTTAAAGTGTACCTGAAGTATACTTGCAATAGTTCCACTTTACCACAATCAGATATACTTAAGTTCATCTTTAGTTGGACTTCAGCAGTACTTACACACAATTAAAGTGCATTACTTAAGTTTACTAATGATGTGTTTGCAGGTACTGATGATGGTAAACTCACAGGTGCTATTTTTCTTGATTTGTTTTTGATTTAGTTGATCGATATTTACTTTTAGGTAAGCTTCATGCTATTGGTCTGTCTGAAAATGCAATTATGTGGTTTAATTCATATTTGCATAATAGAAAACAATGTGTAGTATTAAATGGGAATAAATCTGATTTTTTGGTTCAACAAAGAGGTGTGCCCCAAGGTTCAATACTAGGACCACTCCTTTTTTCTATTTATGTTAATAATTTACCGTTCATTTTTAATAAGTGTAGTGTTCAACTTTATGCTGATGATACCGTCATATATGTATCTGATTCTGATATTTTACAAATTCAGTTATCTCTTCAGTATGATTTTAATATTTTACAGGATTGGCTTTTGGATAATACATTAGTGCTTAATAAAACTAAGTCTTATATTATGATTTTTAGTTCTAGACAAAAACTTAAATCCAAAAGTTGTTCCTGTGCTATATTATGTAAAGACAGCACTTCTCTGCATAACGTTGATACGTTTAAATACCTTGGACTATGGCTTGATTCTGAATTTTCCTTTAAATCACATATTAATCATATTTTACATAAAATCAATTTTGGAATTAGTACTTTACATCAATCTAGAAACGGTTTTTCATACAGTGTTTGTAAGAAACTTGCCTCTCAACTTATACTTCTGATCCTTGATTATTGTGATGTTGTTTATCAGTTATCAGTTCAGACCTATTTTTTATTTTTATTTATTTTTTGTTCCTCATGTCAAAAAACTATTAGTAAAAGAGCTTTCATGTTTAAAGGTCCAATAGACTGGAATAATTTACCTGCTGATATTCAATCTTTTACATCATTTAAGATGTTTAAGCAAACTTTACAGTTTTTCTCAATTGTTTACACACATTTTCTGAAAGCATGCCTCATTCTCAGAACTCTACACACAAATCCAAAAAAAAACACACACAATGGGCAAAACCCCTCAATTCTCCTGCAAAATGAAACTTTACATTCAAAACAATGTTATTTCTTCTCAAAATGGGATTTTGTTTTCAAATGACACACACAAACCATCATATGTATAGACATTTATAAGAACCAGCTGAACACTGATGTGCTCAATGTAAAACACTATGATGAATGTAAAACACTTCTTCTCCATTCATCATAATGACTTAGGCCTTTTTTTGGTTCAGTGTTACACTTACTACAGACAGTACAAACATAAGTGTGTTGTAAAATATTTGAGAATATTATTTTTATACTCAGAACACACAAATACACGGTAAAATTTTATTTTATTTTTCCTGCAAAAACAATGTACACAGTGTACATCCCATTCCCAACCAACACAAAGTTGCACATACACTACATACAAAACAACAGAAGAATTTACTGTATACAGTTACAGTAAAAAAAAAAAAAAAAAACTAAAAAAATACCTATGCTGCATCCTCTCTTCTGTTGCGGTCTGGCCACAGCACCTCATCCACATCACAAGCAATGTTTTCCCTGGCCAAGCAGCGGGGGAAATATCGCCTAGCATGGCGATTCCAGCCATGAAAAGCATCAGCTGCTATATCTCCACATGCGTCCTCCATAGCTTGGAGAAGAGGTATACGCGTTTGTGGATTTCGGTCATACACTTTCCATCTCCAGGCAGAAAAAAATTCCTCAATAGGATTGAGGAATGGAGAATATGGAGGGAGATAAACAACTAAAAAGCGTGGGTGGGCAGTGAACCAGTTACGAACCAGAGCAGCCCTGTGGAAACTTACGTTGTCCCAAATGACAACGTACCTGAGCTGCTCTGGGCCATCTACCTGATCTGGTGGAATGAGTGTGTTGTGTAGGGTGTCAAGGAATGTGATCAGATGGGCGGTGTTGTAGGGGCCAAGGGTAGCATGGTGATGGATGACGCCGTGGTGGGTAATCGCTGCACACATTGTGATGTTCCCTCCGCGCTGGCCAGGGACTTCAACAATGGCATGCTGGCCGATGATATTCCTTCCCCTCTTTCGTCTTTTTGTGAGGTTGAACACAACCTCATCAATGAAGATGAACTGGTGCTCCACTGCAGCCACCTCTAGCTCAAGGACTCTCTGAAACACACATGACAATATCAGAAATAGACATGGAGTGGTCACTATTGTGAAGCACAATCATTATGATTACAATATTGAAATATGTATAATTTACTGTATACAGTGTTGAGAGTATGCATCAATTGTGGGACTCACTTGCACATAGTTATATCGCAATTCTTTGACTCTTTCTGAATTGCGTTCAAATGGCACCCTGTAGACCTGCTTCATCCGGAGATGATTTCTGCGCAAGACACGGTCCAGTGTTGATAAGCTTGCCCTATCAATATTTTGAAACATGTCATTGTTTTCTATTATTTTTCTTTGTATTTGCCGTAATGTTATGGCGTTGTTTTCTAGGACCATGTTCATGATTTCAGTTTCCTGTTCAGGAGACAGAACACGTTCCCGACCACCTTGTGTTGGTAATCTTTCAGTTCTGCCAAACAAATAGTAAAATACTGTAAATACAAAGTAGGTATACATTTCCTAAATACTTGAAACATACTTTACAGTATTTTTACAGTCCTACAGAACAGTCCACAGGCAATACTGTACTACTGTACTCATTGAGTACTGTATTGATATGCAGTACTGCAATTTTCTAGTGAGAGTAGATTTCTTACCTATTCTCATTTCGCAAAGTCCGGATGATGGATGCTACAGTGTACCTGCTCAAATGTGGCTGTACTCTTTGCCCAGCCTCCCTCATTGTTAGACCACGGTTGACCACATGATCAACCAAAGTGGCTCGGATCTCATCAGATATTACGGTCCTTGGCCTTCCTCGTCCTCGTCCTCGTCCTCGTCCTCGTCCTCATCCTCATCCTCCTCCTCCTCCTCCTCTTCTTACTCTCACTCCTCTGGCTCTGCCTCTGTTTCCAATGTTGGCATCCATTGCTCCAAAACAGAAGAGCTCACCTGTTGCCCTTTTATGCTAAAGCTCTGATTGCTAATTGTAAAACTGTGTGACGGGTGTTTGCCCTTGTGATGAGTCAGTGTGCATATTTGAATGGCAGTGTGTTCCTTGTGAAAACAAGATATTTTCTGCATGAAAATTGTGCCAAAAGCAGAGAATTGTGTGTAGTGTTTTGAAAAAAGTGTGTTTTAGAACTGCAATTTGAGTGTAAAGCAGGAACTGTGCTTGTAGTTTAGCAGAATTGGTTCAGGGGGTTGGTGAATGAGTTACATGTTGTGGTCATTGTGTCTCAAGTACCAGAATTTGTGTGTAAACAATTGAGAAAAACTGTAAAATATTTTACTTTGGATTGTACATGTTATTTTTGAAGATGTTACCCCCCATGTTTTCCCTTGCAGTGCACCAATGGAACTACCTCCTTGCATGGCAACTCCATCAACAGCCCTCTCTCTTTAGGTGAAACCAGTCTTTCATTTAGTGCATCAAAAAATGTGATGAGGCATTCTGTATTGAACTGATAGTTTGTATGTGGCAAAGGACACTGTCAATGGAGATGGCAGCACACATGGTGATATTGGTGCCCCTCTGACCTGGCACTGCAACAGTGACCCTCTGCCCAATAAATGTTCCTCCCGCGTCTCCTCACTTTCCACATAAATTCATTTGTGATGTGCTGCCTTCAGCTTCAAGTACATTATTCTCTCTAAAAAATAAATAAATAAAAAATAAATAAATAGAGCAAATTATTCCAATTGCATGTAACTGTATGGTATAGCAATTGCAATAACAATAATAAAGCACATCAAAATTGACATTATGACAAACACATAAATGAGACTGATGAAACATCTGCATTACTGTAGACAGTTTGTTCTGCCAACAGGGCAATCCAGTAAAGCTGAAATACACAGTGGTATACAGAAACATTGTGACTTACCTGTTGTCATTTTGAAAAATGCCTGGCAATAGATGCCACAGTGCTCCGACTCAGAATAGTTTGGACCCTTTTTTCCAGCCTCTCTAAAGGACAAACTATGATTGATGACATGGTCAATTGTTTCCTGAATTTCATTTGAAACTTGAGCTGTATTTTTTCCTTTTACAGTAATGCAACTCCTCCACCATGTATGCAAACTTCTCTTTCTCTGGCCCCTGCCATGGTCTTTTACTCTCCTTCCATGCCTTTGGCCTCTTTGATCCATACTTGCAAGTAGCAGGACAGAGGTGGAATCTTTTGTAGAGGGATGCGGATTGATTGCTGATTGAAGAGTTGTGCAAACAAGTTTCATACAGGTGCATTGGAGATTCATAATTATGCAAGTACTTTCTATCAGCTGTGAATAGATGTGAATTTCCTTTTGTTCAACACAGTGAATCCAACAGAGTTTGGGGTCTTTCAATGAGATCTGTGGTGTCTGTTTTGACAAAGGGTGTGAAAAATGTGTGAAACAAATGAAAAAGTGTTAAGGCATTTGAAAGAGAAGACTTCTGCTGTGCTAAGAATGTGATGATGAAAATCAAGTGGACCCCAGTTTCACTGAGTGTGTCTTAGCAAATGAGAAAAACTGTAATATTTAAATCTATATTAATTGAAGGAAGTATTTGGGTATCTGAACTGAATCTGGATACACAGAGTAAAGCCCTTTTTTTTCACTCTTTGTAAATAAACACTCTCCTATTTCCTGCTCTTTCTGCCAATGGGTCAAATGCACACAAATACACATTGTCTTCCTAATAATGATGGTCTTTTTTTCTGTGTTGTATTATGAATTAAATCAGTAAGTTTTGCCAGTGGCATTTATTTTGTGGAGTAGAGACCCCAGCAGCAGCCATTTCACTCTTCTCTTCCTTTCTCCCCTCAGAAAGAATAAGGTCTCCAATGTTCTCTATACCTGCATAAAATCCCACATTTGAGTTCATCTTCTTTCTCTGCCTCTTGAGTTTTGTGACAGTGGGGTTTAGGTGTTACTAACACACTAACATTGATGCTTGCCTTAGCAAACACTAGTAATATTCATCTTCAGTGCTGTAGTGTTATGTATTGATTATGTTTGCTACACAGATACCATATAAGAAGAACCTTTTAGGTGGTCTTGACAAAGTGACCTCCTTGTGACCCCCCTGGCAACAAGTGGAGACACTGAGCATGAACATTAGTCCCTGTTTAATAGGTGATGCTTGCCAGAGCCATCAATACAATGACAAATGAGGGCTTGGGTTATTAAAGCAGAATGAGACCGGAGAGAAAGGGAAAAAGAGTGACAAATGAAGAGGTGTAGAGATCCACTGGAGAAAGTTGAGGATGAAGAAGAAAGAAATGCACAGAGTAGGATTTTTATTTATTATATTTATTGGTTTATTTGAATAATGATAGTACAAAAAACATAATTCTAGCAAAAAGCTGAAAAAATATGCATCGTACATAGTATAGCATACAGTATAGGCACGGAGGCCACCCCAGAGCCGCTCACTCTCCCTGCCATGGCCATGGACGTTGTGTTCTTTTCTTCAGTTTTCAGTAAAAAAAAAAAATCCATATATCTTCTTTGTTCTGTGTCTTGTGTATCTTCTTGAATTTACAATACACAGCTAGCTGTGACACTGATGACACACTGGACAGATAGTAGTACAAACTTATTTTCTAATGGGCCAACTGTGTGTTTTTCTGTAACATCTTTAATTCAGCAACATGGCTGATTTGAAACATGTATCTTGCATGGTTAGTGGTTGAATTAACTTATTATTGTTAAAGGTACTAAATTGAAAGAAGATCATACTGTTATGTTTTGGTGATTAAAACAAAATATTCTAAAAATATATATTACAAAGATCTTATGTCTTGAAACAATGGTCATTTGGATTGAAAATATATAACTGTAATGAAAGCATAAAATCTGGTTTAAAAAGATAACAAATATGATCATTTTGTATTTTTGAAAGTAGTATACACCTTTCATGTGAAAATTGCACCAAAATGTATATGAATAAATAATAAACCTGTAATCAGTGAATCATTTGGTGCATTTGTAGATTTCTGTAATAGATTCTATTGATGCTATAGAACTATGATTTCTGAAACACATAACCAAATATAATGAATTCTTGTTACAGTACACTCTCAGAATCAGAATCAGAATCAGAAAGAGCTTTTATTGCCAAGTATGCTTGTGCATACAAGGAATTTGTTTTAGTGTCATAAGCTTCCAGTTCACAGAGACAACAACGACACACAGACAATAAAAATAAGATGAGAATAAAAAATACACATATGTAAATATAAATTTAAAAAAAAATTGAAAAAGAAAAATAATTTGAAACATAAATGATTGGGGGGGGGGGGGGGGGGGGGGGGCATTTAACTGTTCATAAGGTGGATTGCCTGGGGGAAGAAACTGTTCTTGTGCCTGGCTATCCTGGTATTTGTGGCTCTATAGCACCAGCCAGATGGCAAAAGTTCAAAAAGGGGATGACTTGGATGTGAGGGATCCAGAGTGATTTTCTGAGCCCTTTTCCTCACTCTGGATGTATACAGTCCTTGAAGGGTGGGCAGGGGGGCACCGATAATCCGTTCAGCAGTCCGAACCATTCTCTGTAGTCTTCTGATACCTGATTTTATAGCTGAGCCAAACCAGACAGTTATTGAAGTGCACAGGACAGACTCAATGACGGTTGAGTAGAACTGTTTCAGCAGCTCCTGTGGCAGGTTAAACTTCTTCAGCTGGCGACGGAAGTACAACCTTTGTTGGGTTTTTTTTACTATGGAGTTGATGTGAGTCTCCCAATTCAGGTCCTGAGAGATGATGGATCCCAGGCACCTGAATGTCTCCACTGCAGTCACAGTGCTGTCTATGATGGTGAGTGGGGAGAGTGCAGAGGGGTTTCTCCTGAAGTCCACGATCATCTCCACTGTTTTGAGCGTGTTGAGCTCCAGGTTGTTAAGAAGTGAACTGATCTTCCAGCTTTTTAGCGTAGGTCCTGTTAGCCAATGTAATCTCTTTATTCAGTGTATTCCTGGCCTGATTGTACAAGATTCTGTCCCCATTTCTGTAGGCGTCCTCTTTGGCCTGACGAAGGTATCTGAGTTTTGCTGTAAACCATGGCTTATCATTGTTGAATGTTACATAAGTCCTGGTGGGAATGCATATATCCTCACAGTAACTGATATATGAAGTTACAGTCTCTGTGAGCTCATCCAGATTGGTGGCAGCAGCTTCAAAAACACTCCAATCAGTAAGGTCGAGACATGCTTGTAAAACCCGCTCTGTCTTGTTGGTCCATCTCTTTACAGTCTTTACTACAGGTTTAGCAGGTTTAAGTTTTTGCCTGTAGATTGGTATAAGATAAGATAGTTGGTATTCAGCCAGGTTTCCGAGAAACACAGACCATCAGAGTTTGAAAAATCCTTATTTGTCTGGGAGAGCAGGAGTTCGTCCGTTTTGTTGGGTAGAGAGTGGATATTTGCCAGATGGATGCTAGGCAACCAATTCTCTCAGAAGAAAAGGTACAAAAGCTGTCACTGTTTACAACGTGTTTTACAGGCAATGGCTAATCAGAGGCATTTAAGTTAGAATCCACTCACTGCTCAAAAGGCTGTTTTTTTTTTTTTTTTTGCTTTTTGGTTTTGTTGTCCAGTAGCCTACATGTTTGCGAATACATTTATTATAACAAAGCATAGACGTGATATAAATAAGAGATTCATTGTGTGATAGATATATGACAAAAATGCTCACCTTGGTGAGTATAGCCACATAAATGCAATCACTGTAAGTATATGTGTGCAGGGATGGCCATGAACTTTTGTGATCAATACTTTAATAAAGCAAAACACCTACAGTTTTGAATGGTTCACAAAATTGCAATAGAAAATAATATATTATTATTATTATAAATAATAGGGACTGGCAAGCTTTAGTCCAGATTAAAATGCAAAAATATATAAGTGTATATTTGAAAAGTATTTAAGTATTTTGAGTTGTTTGATAAATTCCATCGTGAATACAAAAATCTGAAATCTTTGAAAACATGTAAATACTGTTGACGTCCTTTCTTCTCTGTGACATGCAACTGTCAGAAATAGAAAGTTGAGCTTGTGCAGCACTGCTTTGTGTACAGGGGTAACCATGGTAACCGCTGTATTTCTGCTGTTCCATACGTCACCTGCTGTCAGAACGTGAATTTGCATTTTTATTCAGCCTGTCTGCTGCTTTTGTTCAGGTCAGTGCGAATCTTCTGAAACGCAAATGAGACTGAATTTTCACGCAAATGCCAAATTAAACCCATAAGGTACGATCTTTTCAACATCTTTTCGAAATTCATCACTTACCGTTATCTTCGTCAGTTTCTTTCTTATTTTTCCTCTTCTCGCACCAGCGTCGCCTTTTCATTTTCAAACATTAACTCACACGACTGAGAAAAGCAAAGCTATTATTACCACGCATTACTGTCTGAAGCCCTGGCATCTGGATTTATATAGGGGTCTGAATTGGGTACAACACCGGCACTGACTGTGCATTGTTCTTCACTTATCGACTCACTCATACACACACACAAACACAAAACTCCGAAGAAGATTTTGAATTTACTAGGTGTCTGTGACCTTGTGACCACAGTTTCACCCCTGTGTAGGTGACCTTAATATGTGTGATGGATTGCAGCGTGAAACAGCATTACCTGATATCAATTATATTACCTGGTCCAGAGTGATGTCCGGTTCGCAAATGAATCATTCTTTTGAACCGATTATTTTTTGGTGATCTAGTTGAAGCAGGTCACAAAATTGGACTGGGTCGTCTGAAACAGTTCACCCCTCAAGTAGCACAGAAGTTACTGAATCAAAACTCACTTTAGGACATCTGACAGTTACTCTGGCTCAAAATGAGCCAAAATACCTGCATATTGCCAGCTCATTCAGAGCATTTCCACAAACAGTCACTGAACTGAGATGAGCAACTAGTATGCGCATATGTGAACTGCACTTGAATGCAGGGGCGAAATTACAGTTTTTATGGTTTCTCATTGTTTATGTAAAAAGGTGATCTGATGAAGAGAGGTTTGTTCTCTTTATATGCTTTAGACGTAAAACGTCCATGTTTCACATCATTGGTTGCAATAATAATATAACTGTGTATGTGATTGTGTGATTATGTATACAAACTTTTGAAATGGACCAGTTCATTGGAATGAACCAGTTGGCAGAAAAGAATCAGATTTCCCCATTTTTTTGACCAAGCTATGGATCACAGGTAATATTATGTTGTAAATAATGTTAATTTTCTTACACACACCGATCGTTTCGCTTCGTAAGACCTCAATAACCTCAATATATCGTCAGGAGCCACGGATATTTTTGTGTTCATTAATATGCTTTTTTATTCTTAAACGGGCAACCGCTGACTTTCATTTTTTCACCAAGGGCGGTTTCAACTAAAGTTGCTGCCAGTCAGATGACATATAGTTAGTTTCTCATTTCTTTTTTTGTGCATTGTCATTTCCTTTCCTCGCGTCTTACATTGTGTCTACACCAGACGGGACAAAGTGCCCCTTGCAAATAATTTGTCCTTTAAACAGAAGGAGAGTGTCAGGTGCAGACATATTAGACATTAATATTTTTGATCACTGGAACTTCACTTCAAAGTGTCATCAGCTATGCTGAAGGGATCTGCCCTTATGTTGTCGAAGTTTGGTTATTTAGAAAATTCATAATAAATATTAATATTGTAAGATGACCTGAATTGGTCAGTTTTATGGTTTATTTAAACTGCAAATGTATGAGGGAATTAATGGTTAAAGGTAAATTAAAATGATTACATGGAGTAGAACCAGACCTTCTTACATTCAAACAAACTGTGAAGCTGTTATCCGTGGGAATGACATGGTTTGAGAAAGCTTTGAAAAAAGTGTTAATTTAAGAATTAAATTACAATATTAATTAGGGTCACTTGGATTGTAAACGGACAGAGACATGTATCTATTTCATTACAACTTAAAGAACTAAGATTATTAACTTACTGAACCGTGGGGGAGCCATTTGCCAAAGCCAATTAAATAGTTTGTTAAGCATTTGGAGCCACATAATGACTGCTAGGGGCTGGACAATTGCTAGCTGTTAATTCTGAAAGGGAAATGTATTGAGGGTTATTGGTTAACTTGGCCTACTTTAAAATTATGTTAATTGCATCACGTGTTTCACAAGACCCACTCAGGGTTAGATCCTGTTGAGCATAGTAAATTTCAGTAAAGCACAGGTTAACAGGGATAGCTTAAACATATTCCGAATGTTTCTGATTATATTTTGTTTTATATATGTAAATGAAGGATCTCCAAGTGATTAATTGTTTATTGACATTTGCTAATGGATAGATTTTACTTTCCTGTTTCTTGCTTTATCTAGCCTACATTTACATGGGCAACGCACATAAAAAGTTGCGCAAAATTATGTGGAATGATTGGTCTTACTGTTTTCATGTTTTGTCAAAATACTTTTTGGGAATGGATTGGAAGGCTTTGCCTGGGTGTTAATGCAGTTTGTTTGTTCAATAAATGTCCCTTGTCTGTATTGATTTAACTAAACAGGAAGCAACTGTAGTAACTGTAGATGTGAAAGGAAAACCATAAAAGTTTATGATGCATTAGGGCAATAAAGTTTTACAATTCTGTACTGTAAATGACTGAAACAGAAGTGGAGGCATACAATGAGCTCGCGTTACAGTGGATCTCTCCTCTTGAAAACAGCTTTGTATTCTTGGACCGTAAACTCTTGTACAAATAACTCGATGATTTATGAGATGTATTTATGATAACGTATTCAAGACTCTTTACTGATCACAGTTTCAGGATTTTTAATTAATTATTTCTAATTTGGTATTATAGATTAACAGTGCTGAGTAGATTCTACTTAGAAATTGTAGTCTGTTACTGATTCCAAATTACATGACAAAAAA
The DNA here is from genome assembly GCA_039654775.1 of Spinibarbus caldwelli. NCBI lineage: Eukaryota > Metazoa > Chordata > Actinopteri > Cypriniformes > Cyprinidae > Spinibarbus > Spinibarbus caldwelli. The sequence goes on from CM077254.1 coordinate 27,032,753, forward strand.
TAGTAATCTATGACATTGCACATTTTAGGTAATATAATCAGATTACATTTAGATTACTTTTGCCCTAACTGGTTTATCACATTGATTTAAATAGGATAATCATGTGCCATATTGATATAAAAATAGAAGGAGAAAGAAAATACATTCTGATTGTTGTTATCAACAACTTGTTCTTCCTGAAGACCTGGCGCACATCTTCTTCACTGATCTGAAGTACAGGAGTGGGGCAGAGGGGGGTTGCTGGAGGTGTTAACGGTTGTGTAGAGAGATGGTCAGGACAGGTGTGGGGGGTTTAAAATCTACAATAAAACTCATTAAGGTCTTCAGCAAGTTGTTGATTCACCTCAGTGCAGTTAAATATTGCTTTTCCAAACTGGGGTTCTTGAAGGAACTGCAGGGACTAGGGAGTTTAATGAAAAGCTAATAATTAATTAAATCCTAAAAATATAACATTAAAATAAATGATTTTAAAATAACAATAATCAAAATAAAATTCTTAAAAGTGAAAAAGGTGAAATAATTTATTTGTTTATCTGCATGTCATGTGACCATTAACCAACATCAGAGAACCTTGAACATGCAAATTTGTTACTTGAATATTAAACTATTACCTTAAAATCTACTAAATATATTAGTATATATTAGGCGAAAGAGGTTTGACTGACAAAAAATCTGGGAATCTCATGTAAATAAGAAATAACATAAATTTGTGCATTTTAATGTATTTCAAAGATAATGGTATAACCCACTGAGTCATACTTCAAATGAAAATTAATGTCAGTATAGTTCAGTAGATCAGTAGTTGAGAAAACACTTAAACTGAAATCAAATCCAGTGGTCAAATGCTGCGTGACCTCTTAATTTTCTGTGCATTTATAGCCACCTTTTTGTGAATATCCATAAAACTGAACACTTCTGGATGTATATAAGCAGTAGGGTATTTTAGAAAGGAACATTTAAGAGACGGGAAAGAAAAAGTGTGAAGAATCAATAATTTTTTAATAATAGTATGAAATCATGTAATCAATGTAACGTAACAAAGTAACTCTGATTACGAGTAATTTAAAATGAAATAATCTAATTAGTATAATCTAATTACAAGTAGCCTACTTTTTTTGTATTATATAAACCTGATAAAATGTAATCATGTTGTACCCAGCACTAGATTAATCTAACGGTTTACATGTCCATACATATACAGTCATGGCCAAAACTATCGGCACCCTTGGTAAATATGATCAAAGAAGGCTGTGAAAATTAATCTGCATTGTTAATCGTTTTGATCTTTTATTTAAAAATTCACAAAAATCTAACCTTTCATTGGATAATAAGAATTTAAAATGGGGAAATATCATTATGAAATAAATATTTTTCTCTAATACACGTTGGACACAATTATTGGCACCCCCAGAAAATTTGAATGAGTAAAATATCTCTGAGGTATATTCCCATTCATATTCACAATTTTGAGCCCTCCAGGATGATTATGAACATGAAATTATCCACCATGGCGTCTGTAGGGAATGAAATTATTTCCTTTATGAAATTAACTCCTCATGAAGCCAAAACTCAGAAACTCACAAATGCCATGTAATAAAACCATAAAACTAATCTGGAGAAGAGATCTCCAAAGACAACAAACAGCATCACTCCCCTTTTTCATTTACGACCCCCTTCTCCCCCTGCCCTCCCTGCCTCTGACTCTCCCCCCTCACTCTTCTTCCCCAAAAAGCAAGAATATATTTTGTCAATGTTGTTTTTTTTTCCCTTTCATGTTTGGTATAATTTTAAAGGTCTCTGTGCGATTAGTAAACTGGTCTCAATTTCACAGTAGTCACTTATATTATGAGAAATATTGAAAACTTAAGTTAACTCTGTACCTCTGTTGTGGGCGGTCTCCTTTAAACATTGCTCTACACCAGGTGTGACCATTTGGGTGCACGAGAACAGCTCCTACGGAGGCTTCTCATCCCCCATACACAGAAGTAATCTGTTTTGGGGCAGAGAATAAATATTTATGGCCCTTTTGTTCTGGTAGTATTTAAGGGAAAGTTGCAAATCAGTCATTGCGAGTCTGTAGCCAGAATGAGCCCGTAGTGTGGTGTGTCTCTACACTCCATACTATGTATTTTCTAAGGTCTGGTATGCATCTTTTACTCTTAGATTAATCTGTGAGAATTTGATGTTTTGTATTGATATGATTTGACATCTTTGAATTGGCTATGCAATTGGCATAATTAATACATATTTACCTGACTGATAATAAAATGTTATAATTGATTTATGCTGATCTCTTTGAAAATTTTTTTTCGAGTAGATTAGAGTTGTAGTCTAGTGTTTCCACAAATCTGCGTCCAGGACAGGTCAAACTGAAGTACCAATGAATGAAGCGGGGGCTCATCATTAGGGATCTTCTGATTTCTGTCTGTCACTGACTTAACAAGTTACAGTTTTCGTGATTATAGAAAAAAATACACTTTTTATTATATGCTAGCAGGGTGCAGCCTATTTAAAGATATTATAGTCCGCTTGTATCCTCTGAGAAAGATCAACTGGCGAGTTTGTGCCGTGCGTTCACAGTTGGCCGAGTGAATTGCTAAGCGACACTGGGTCGCTAATGAACGAATAATTGAAAGTATGGGATTTTCAGAATAATCAAATATCTAAATTAATATACAATCGATATCTGTGATCATTTTTTAATTAAGAATATTGCCTAAATTTAATGATCACTTGAAATTGGAGTCAGATCAAGCACGGAGATAGACTAAAATTGAAACTAAATCCAGATAAATTCAGAGGCGCAAGTAAAAGACTGAACATGCATTAAACCTTCGACCAGGCCGCTGGATTCCGCTGTTTGGGCCAGCGGGTGGATCCTTACACTTCCTGTTTCACAGAAATATAAATAGGAGGGAAAACAAAGCCCAAATTCCCTTAATCATCCATCACAATGAGAAAAACCAAAGAATATATTTCTGATGTGAAGCAAAAGATAATTGAGCTTCACAAATTAGTGAAGTGGCTTTAAGAAAAGAGCTAGAGCAGTGAACATTCCCATTTCCACAATCAGGGCAATAATTAAGAATTTCCAATCAACATAAAATGTTACGAACCTGCCTGCAAGAGGACGTGTGTCTATATCGTCCTAATGGACGGGGAGAAGGAGAGTTTGAGTGGCTAAAGACTCTCCAAGGACCACAGCTGGAGAATTGCAGAAATAGTTGTTTCGGAGGGTTTCAAGAAAAATTCTCCTAGCTCATCCAAAAACAAACTCCAGCATATTCAGTTATCAGACACGACTGGAACTTCAAATGAGACTGGCTTCTATGGTCAGATGAAACTAAAAAAATGAGCTTTTTAGCAGCAAACACTCAAGATGTGTTTGGTGAACACAGGGATAAAAAGTACCCCATGTGTACAATGAAATATACTGCTGTATTTTTGATGTTGTGGGCCTATATTTCTGCTGGAGGTCCTGGACATCTTGTTTAGACACATGGCATCATGGATTCTATCAAATACCAACAGATAAAAAATCAATAAGTGACTGACTCTGTCAGAAATATTATAATGGGCCATGTTTGGATCTTCCAACAATAATCCAAACACAAACCTCAAAAACAACACATAAATAGGTCACTGAGCACAAAAGCAAGCTTCTGCTATGGCCATTCCAGTCCTCTGACCTGAACCCTATAGAAAATGAGTGAGTGAACTGAAGAGAAGAAGCACCAACATGGAGCTGGGAATCTAAAGGGTCTGGAGTGATTCTGGATGAAGGAATGGTCTCTGATCTCTTGTCAGGTGTTCTCTAACCTCATCAGGCATTATAGGAGAACATTTAGAGCTGTTAAACTGGCAAATGGAGGTTTCAAAAAGTATTGAATAAAAGGGTGCCATTAATTGTGGCCAGTGTGTATTAGAGAAAAACATTTATTTCAAAATGATATTTCCCCCCATTTTAAATTCTTATTATCCAATGAAAGGTTAGATTTTTGTGAATTTTTTAAATAAAAGATCAAAAGGATTAACAATGCAGATTAATTTTCAGAGCCTTCTTTGGGCATATTTACCAAGGGTGCCGATATTTTTGGCCATGACTGAATATATAAATCATTTTTTTTAGTCAACTTAAATGATCTTTTATTTCATTGCAGAATCAAGACATGTAACGTCGTCATACCGTTCGTCTTATCAATAGGCGAAATTTACTAAATGAAATAATCAGTGCAAGAGCTATGGTCTAACACAGAGCATTCATTAGTAATTTATAACTTTCAAGTAGAGTGACTTCACTGGCGGTGGCCTGTAGCTTGTTTGTTTCTGTTGCACGCTGGAGTGGCCGCCTCTATTTGAGTTGTTGGCGGGCGTATGGCTGCTTTTATGACTAAAACCATAAGTGAAGGTTATTATCCTTGATGCAGTAATCGCTATTAATTACTTTCGATTAGTATAATGCATGCTATGCTACATCCCAAATTCAATTAGTTTTATGAATCAGTTAATGAAGACAGTGATCGACCATTTTAACATTGCTCTCTTTCTGTTAATTCAATCATGCAAATTGGGATTAAACTACATAGCAGAAAACATATGTAGACAAAATATTTTTGTATGATAATATATATAGATTTCGGGGCATGATCTGGGAGAAAATGTCGAAAATGTAACTCGTAAAGGGCCATTTTTACACGTTCCTTAACAGTCAGAAGAAAGTGTGTATACTGAATTAATGAAGGATTATTATTATTATTATTTTTAATCCTGTCTTTTCAATTTTGCACTGCACTGAGTTGTGTTTCAGATTTAATGGAAATTTATGTAAAATTAATGGAGTATGAAAAGTGTGAACTAGATTTTCTGCAGAAATATAAACGAAACTGTATACGGTCGGTATTGTAAAATAAAATAAGAAATTGGTTTGTTTTATGAATATTTATTTATTTATTTATTGCAGTTTGCTTGCTGTAAACGAACGCGTAAAAGTAACAGTTCCACAGCATCACAACAACGCATTTTTGTAAAGAACGTGGGAGAATGTGTTGTCATAGGAGTGTCTTGGAGTTTTATTGTCGCTTACTGCGATGTGCTTTCCTTGCAGCTGCACCCGGGAATTGCTCTGTAACTTCTAGCTTGAAATCCTCCTTTTAGGCAGATTTTGAAATCAAGTTTGATCTGTAGCTATAGACGCAGTGAGTCGGTTGAAATGCAGCTCGATCTTTCTCAGTCCTTGATCTTTTTCCATCAGATGCTGGGTTGGAATCACAATAAAATGAGTGACAGTGGTGTTAAACGTCACATACATAAGTATAAGTCACATAGAATATTATATGTTACTGTTAATAGGCCTATTTCTTCCTGTTGTTTAACAAACAGAATCTATAGGCATGAGAACATATCTGACAGTTTTTAAAAACTACGGTGGATAAAATAATGGTTGTAATAAATTCTTTGTCAAATTAAGTCACTTTTAATGTTGGAGAAAGTGTTTAAAGTCTGGCACTAATAAACATATAGTCCACACACTTATATATTATCATCATAATAGCCTATTAAATATTGATATTATATTATAAAACAACGAATTGTGTTCTTGATACCTAACAGGTAGGCCTATCATTGCATGATGATTTGAAAAGTTTGATTATTTATTACACTGTCATAAATTTAGTCTCGACAATGTTAGCGGCTTTATGTGCAACTGATGGCTGTTATACAATTTATTGCTACAAGTTTTACTATTTCCGAATAAGGTCTATAAAACACAAAACAATGAATGAGCAGGTGGGAAGGCAAAACGACAACGAACACGTAGCAGAGAAAAGTGAAAAAGCAACACCTCCTCGGCTAAACTGTAGATAACTTGCCTCTTACGTGAAGTTTAGACATACACTGACATAATTGCTGCTCGTTTCAATTGTTTTGGCCCACAGCTATGTCCCATAGGCTGGACAGGAATTGAAGTTCTAAATTTGTTTTCTGTGTTGCTGTAATCATCATTAGTTGCTTATCCTCTTACATACTTCTATAAAAGTTATAATGAAATTATATGGCTATAGGGCGTTTTAACTGGAGGCTTCAGAGATAATCCAGTTGCTGTTCACAGAAGAGCCCGACTGATCATCAAGCAAACTGAAGCAGTAATCCGATGTGAGCCTGAGCATAAAGAAGAAGCCCTTGTTATAAACAATGAAAGCATGTGCCCAGTAGCTTGGACAACGAATGGACCACTCATGAATTTACAAACAAATTGAAATACTGCGTTAGTTTTTCGTAAACCGCATAAAGTGCACCATTACATATGTATTATTATTATTATTATTAGCCTATTATTAGGTTTCTTTGAGGTTTTTAATCCTAAATGATCTGAATATAAGACTTGTGTCTATTACGTGCAAGTATAATCATAAAATGGGTTGCATCTTAATAATGGAAATTCGGTGTTTAGTAAGACCGTGTTGGGAGTGAAGGGTGCCGTGAGGAAAAGCGGCAGACAGCGTCATCTGCTGTTAAATATAATCATGGACAGGCCATAAATCGGCATAGCAATTCGAAACTTACCATGAGACGTTTTTGCCTTCATTTTCAGACATTTTATGAGAGGAAATGAAAAAAGAGTTAAAACAGCATCGGTTAGCAAAGCAACTGTCAGACCAAAGCCACACAAAGACAGTATAAAATATAGCGTCTTACAGTAATTTCACAATTATTTCGTGGTAAGCATGATTTCGTTGAATAGCCTATAGTGATGTCGTCTGTATAAGATAGCAAAAAATACATTTGTCATTTCTAACCTTGATATCTGTTAATACCTACTGCAGTGAAAAGACACAGCAAAAACAAATGATCAATATCCTCTTTTCAAAGATTAGAAATACCAATGTGTGAACTAACGAGGTTGTAGCCTATCTTATTTAATGCTTAAGGCAAAATGTAGGCCTAAGTCAAATGAATTTGTCCTGTTTTATGTGTTTTTTTTTTAACTTTGCATGCTGTAGCCTAAATAAAGCTGATTTTTGTGTACATGTATTTTATTGAAACACAAAATGAAAATCTCTCCGTTCCGATTTAACGTTCTAAATTAACCAATTTAACATTCTATTTTTTAATATTATTAACCAGCATCAGTTTTGTGATGAGTTACGAGTGGACAGAATGTTACACCATCATTATTATTAGCCTATATTATTATTACTATTATTACAAGATTGAGAACACAGAGATAAAAAAAAAAAAATCTTCTCAGTACGATCTCATTGTGCAATGAATTAATAAGCCTTATATGTTCTGAAGCTAGCAGTCCAACCTCACCTTGTAATTTAGAGGGGTTTCTGATGTTGTCGTTTTTAAAGTTTTTTTTTTTTATTTTATTTAAAGAAATTATGCGACTTGAGTTGATTTAAAAATTAACAGGAAATTAAGTAATGTTGCTACATTCATTACAACTTTATCGACAATTTATTTGCGTTATTTTAAGACATTGTATTCATTACGTTAGCTAATATTCAAAAATTTGAAAAATTATCTGAGAATACATTTTTTTTTTTTTTTTTTTTTACACCGTATGCATAAAACAGTATTTTTTTTTTTTTTTTTTTTCGCAAAGCTACACAAATGTTCATCAAAAGTATTTGGATCTAATATATTTACAAACATTTACAGTGCACTTAATGTATCTGTTTTACAGTTTAAGATAGCCTAATACACAATAAATTATTGTGGCGCAATATTTGAAATTTCTCGTTACTTATCCAATTTGGTCAAATGCATCCACAGCCTCTTATATGCACTTCTCAGTATCCAAGATATCTGAATAAATAAGATGCTTTCAGAATATCCCGAGAGCAAATCAAAATACACTGAATAAAAAGATGTTGTAGCTGTCTGTTTTTAATAGTCTATATGTAAGAATGTCATTTCTGGAAATAAACATGTTTCCACAATTTTGGGAAAAGGAGAGGCACGCATCGCATCTAATTGAAAGATAACAGTTTTTGGTGTTAAACTGTGCAAATTCTGAAAGTTCGATAGGTAGCCTAGTTGTCATGAAGTAGCACATTTCAGATTGAATGGTGTTCCAAGGTGTTAAGGCAGTCAGTTATGCTCTTTTTTTCTTCCTGTTTCCCCTTCTTCTTCTTTGTCCGTGTCCTGGCCAGCTCCTGCCGAGCCAGTGTCGTTGAGGGTGGATGTGAGATTGCTCTCCTTCTTCCACTTCATGCGGCGGTTCTGAAACCAAATTTTAATCTGACGTTCCGACAGACACAACGCATTGGCAATCTCTATTCGTCTGCGTCTTGTCAAATAACGATTGTAATGGAATTCCTTCTCTAGTTCTAAAGTTTGGTATCGCGAATAGATTTGGCGACCTCGCCGTCTGTCAGACCCATAGCCAACTCCTGTTAGGAAAGAGATGGTTTGGTTAAAGTCAGGAAAAAGGCTCCAAAAATACTGTTCAGATTAGGTTGGCTAATAAAATTTTAAAGACGGATGACATAATCCCACATTATATTCATCATGCTAAACATTAGTACTCTCTTCCCTTCCACTAAGTAGGCTAGATATATTTAAACTTCTCGGAGAATGATCTTCTACATTTATGTATTCTCTATTGAATGGATTTGTTTGGCAAAGGGTTTGTTCCAGCCAAATGGATTTTCTCTAACCACAAAGCGCTTTTATAGCAGGTCAACAAGGCATTTCGTCAGTGCTTTATGGGGTGATAAAACGTGGGTTTCCCAGTCGTAAAAACAAAGTCCACCCCTTACTAAAGTCATCTTTTTTGTTTCTATACTCACCACTGTGCGAGTTCATCCGCTGCATCCACGGATATATCTGAATACTTCCTTTTGGTTCCTGAGTCTTGCCTTGGTCTGAAGCGTAATCTTGGGTCAATGAACCCTGTATTTGCCCAAGGCTTTGTCTGCAACTTGGAAGCACATCCTTGTCTTGGTAGAACACATTTGATCCATACTCGTACGGTCCTCGGCTGGACCCGAACATAACGTTTTCTTGTGTTGAATAGAATGGATTGGAGTATATCCGGTTTGGGGCCACGGCAGCGCCGTATGGCGAGAAGTGTCGCACCGGGTCATAGTTTGTCGAGCTGAGTGTAACATTGGGCAGAACCTCTTGACCGCCGTTTAAATGGCATGAGAGCGACGGGTTCGTAAAATAGGAATTCATACCTTCTTTCCTCAAAACACACACACACACATAGACACGCCTGTTCTCTCACTCTTTCCCTTGATCTCTCTACGCACGCTTTCTGTTTTCTCACGTATTCGTGTCTTTAATCACAAGTATTGTATAAATAGGCCTACTTTTTAATTTATTTCAGGACAACCGGCAGAGAATATGAACGCAGCCTAATGTTTCCAAATCCTGAGATGACAATGTCAGATGACCACTTATCTTCCAATAAAATAAAACCAGGAAGCATCAATAAAATTGCAAAAATAAGACTGGCTTTTCTGTGCCCTGTTACAGCAACATGCAGAACATAACGCATGCACACCCCCTTATATTGAGATATTAGATTATTGATTCTCTCTCTCTCTCTCTCTCACAGAGTAAAAGTCGAGCGATATTAGGCCTATATATATATATATATATATATATATATATATATATATATATATATATATATATATATATATATATATATATATATATGTCCCTGAACATAAAGAAAAGCAATTTGAGGGTTACTTAGTTGTACAAATAAGCACAAATCACTGGTAGACTATCTTTTTTTCTGGCTTTTTTTTTTTTTTTTTTTTGGCTCGTCAGAGTAATTTCCTGTAATACAGAATTATGTTTACAAGCCCCAACCCCTATAGCACAAACGAGATCAAGGTTTAGTAATAAAATTACGTAATTAGTGAATAAACCTAGCTTATTGGTTAGGTTAAAAAATCGATTGGCCTAACAACGATTACGTAAGGAGTGCAAGCTTTGGTTGTTATTCATTTTATTTGGTTTGAATTTAAATATAAAATTTGAAATAATGAAGGTTACGGAACAGAGATACAATAGCCTCTTCACACTCCATGTGTGATATTGATTTGGACCATATGTGAATTTTGGCCTACAAAGTGTTTTTAAAACTCTCAAAACTTTTTTCTTGTGTCTGAGTGACCTGTTGGGACAATTTATAAACAACTATTTCACGACTGTATTTCACAACCATACCAAGTAATAGGATGAATTATTAAGTGGATTAAACTTCAATATATGAACGAAGCAAAGTTTTATTTATTTATTTATCGTTTTCTCAAGCCGTCTTGTATTTTGCCACTCGGCTAAATAACCTCTATAGGGCCTACATGGAAAATAAACGCGTTTCATTGATTAAAATTTATATTAAATTTGCAGTTTTGTTATTTAGCCAGTTTACTTCTATGACAACTGTAAATTCACCAATATGGTAAATCAATTAATTAATCCACTAGGCTATCAGTTGAAAACAAATGTAGGCTACACTAAATTTTCGACTTGCAGGTTCACTTAAATGAATGCTTCTTTCACCCTTTGCTTAGAGGGATGCTTAAAAGAGGGGGTGGTTTATGGTTTTACTGCAAACTCCTTAATACCTGTGCAAACTGAAAGTCGTAAAAGCAGACAAATGACAGCTTCCGTTGGACTGACTTTAGTAGATGTGCTGCAGGGCTGTGTATCTTACACATGACACAGAAGTGTTTTTTTTTTTTTTTTTTAGAAGCACGTGGAAGTCTTGAATAAGCCCATGGAAGTCTTGTCCGAAGGGAACGTACTGTTTTTACACCGTAAAATTAGGCCTACACACACACAATCTCGTTGAACCGAAAAAAACAAAACAAACAAACAAAAAAAAACCACTTATTTTCAGCTACTTTGATGACGCATTATAAAAGGCACAGGATGTCTTTTAAGTTTATTTGTTTCAGCCCGCAGCTGCCGCTTCCACATTGCAGCTATAGTTATAATCGAATCGATTATAACTATACATTAATGTCCATGTGAATTTCATAAAAGCCGTTGTTGAATGTTTATTGCAACATTTCTCTTTAAGCTATAATCAAAGCCGTCTTCGATGATTTCGAGTGACCGTTGCTTTATGTACGAGGGGAAGTAGCAAAGAAAAAAAAATAAATAAAAACATTTGAAAGAAACTGGCAAGAACACACTTCAGTCCTCTGTCCCAGAGTGAAGACAACAATTCAGATATATAAAAATTGAGATTTATTTATTAAGGGTTAATTTTGTTTAGCCTATTGCATTGGGATCAAAACGGAATGTTTTATATGACAACATGTAAAACAAACAGCAATATTTCACAAAATTTGCCACTGGCTCTCAAAATGTAAAATAAATTGGAATTAATGAAATAAAGACGTGGAGTATTTGTGCAGGGAAGTGTTTTATTGCAGTTCTTTTCTGTGGCCTGTGAGAGTCTGGCCTTTACAACTTTCCACTGGTGGCAAATGCCAGATAACTGTTGTTATTAACACAGACTGCTTCGAATATACAATAAAGAACATTAATTCCAGAAATCTTTGGTAAAAAGTACGTAATATAACATTTATCTATTGACAAATCAGAAAAAGAACAATCATGTAATTTGCATGACATGACACAAATGAGGTAAAAACAACAACAACAACAACAACAACAACAACAATAATAATAATAATAATAATAATAATAATAATAATAATAATAATAGGCTAAGAAAAAGAATGCTTGATTATTATAGTGGTCTATACATTTCCATTATTTTTAAAAGGACAGGAAAATAAATGTTACATTATGCTTAAAATTACAGAATTACTAAAATAATAGCCTAAGTGATCTTATTAAAATTAATTTATAATAACCAATTATTAGTTATTATACAACTTAAACTATTTCTTTAATCCAGAACGCTGATTTTCTTTTCTTTTGAGGTACCAATGACATTCAAAATAGTGCAGCTTCCATCCTACTTCCTTCAGGTGACACTTTGACTTTATTTCAGGCGCCTGCGCATATATTGTTTTCGTTCAACATTTGTTGTCATTCACAGATGTTACTAACAAATTACAGCAATCAATATATTTCAAATTTAAAATGTAGTATTTAAAAAAAAAAAAAAAAAAAATCAGTTTGCATACAAAGGATAAATTCTGACGTGAAAATGCGTGGGTTTTTTAATGCATTTATTTATATTCAAGATTTCTGCATTTCCATGCATGGCTGCTATTCAAATATTGGAATTTGACGCCCAGAATATCGCATAATTCTGATCAATATGAAGTTTTTAAAACGTATGGTACATTTTGGCCATATTACGTAGTTTGTTTTTTCCGATTTTATTTGCAGGATATGAACATTTAAGCTTTATTGAATGACCTGATTTGTTTCGTCCCATAATACTGCGGCATACCATAAGGATATAAATGGAAGCCTCGTAAATGAATGAAGATGAACGCTGAAGACATTAATGAACACTAGATGGCAGACTTGGCAGTGCTGCCCTCCGTAATGTCTACAAAGAGAAATCTTATTAATTTAGGGCATACTTCTCATTCTGAAGTATTTTGGTATAAGTGGGGACACTTAATTTCTAGCGATTATCGTCAATTTGATTTCATAGATACTATTTAAACTAAACTGAGCTAGACAATGACATCTCTGAATTCAATAATGAAATGCCTTTAACTGAAAATTGAGTGTTTAATCTTATTATTATACATTACTGACACTCTATCCTCCAATTTGATACTGTTAAGTGCTTTGACACAATCTGTATTGTTAAAAGCGCTATATAAATAAAGATGACTTGACTATAACCGGCTGAACTTTAATTGGTACTTTTTCTACATTTACATTTATGCATTTAGCAGACGCTTTTATCCAAAGCGACTTACAGTGCATTCAGGCTATACATTTTTTTATCAGTATGTGATAATATTTTCTCCATGTCGAACTAGTGAAAATGTGGTAATTTCTTTTACAAGTGTGTTTGCGAGTGTATTAAATACACACAGTCTGATAATCCAAACGTAAATAAATGAGAAGTGCTGAAGAACAAACTTACCCACGCTTTCCTTGTGACGCACTATGACAGTTCTGGCTGCAGGGCTTGAGAGGGTGATCGCAAGCGTTTCATAATTAACGAGATTTTATTTTATTATTTTTTATTTTTTATGAAGTAATCCACATTTGGTGAGCGCACATTCCCGTGCCCTTTAGTGAAAAGACAACGCACTCGACTAGTGTTTTCAAAACTTTGAAGACCAAATGCAGTGAGACCTGTAATAAAAGGAATTGATAGCTAGCTAGAAACGACTGTCGAGAGCATTTTAACGTTGCTGCAGTTGATAAAAACTGAACGTTCGCGTTCAGCCTGGTGGTAAACGCATACTAACGGGGTAGAGACAACTATTTAAACTTTATGATCATGGAGAGAACACCATGTGACTTAGCAGCCAATCCACTCCTTGGCTTAGTCGTAAACTTTTATTACATAGCTGTAAATTTTCCACCAAACAACTGTTACACTCCCCTCCCGTCTAGGGGTTTACGAGGGGAAGTAGCAAAGAAAAAAATAAAATAAAATAAAATTTGAAAGAAACTGGCAAGAACACACTTCAGTCCTCTGTCCCAGAGTGAAGACAACAATTCAGATATATAAAAATTGAGATTTATTTACAAAAAGAAAAAGGACAAGAAGTTCAACATAAGTAGATAGGGAGCAATGGCTCAGGAGAGAGCAAGGCCTAAAATAACAAACAAACAGTTAACTAACTGATTTTAGGAGCAGTTAACTTACCTCAAATGCCCAAAGAAAAGAGAAATAAACAACAAAACTTCCCTCAACTCCTTAACTGAACCAAAAACAGGGATGAAAGTAGTACTCAAAGAAAAAGGCACTCCCTCCCTACAGCTTCCCTTTTAACTCACACCAATATACAGAAAAATAATTTATTATCTGCTACTTATCTTAAGCTTTTCAACAAAGCAAAAACAGGGTCAGGTATTATCTTCAGACACAGCTCACTATAGAAGCACTATTAGCCACTTACTAATACACAACTCAAAATCTGAGGACAGACAACAATCCACCAAAGTGTTCAGTCTGGAGCAGGAGAGAAGTGTGTCTCTCTGCAGCAAACACTGGACTGCCATCATATACTCCACTCTTAGTCACAGGCACGCTCTGATAATGAGCTCCAGGTGATGGTGATTCAGCCTGAGAGGGAACAGAGTGAGAGAGACACCAAGCACAACACAGGACATACAACCACACCCACACATTTGTACCAGAAAATAACAACAATACGTCCAGGGACGTAACACCCCCACCCTTAAGAATACAGACCAGCCATAACAAAAAAACAGTGTTTACTTACACACTCTTTTAAGGTATACGACTAATAATACACCTTTTAAACTTCCATGTCCCCAGTTCTGGAGAGCGCATCAGCCACAATGTTGTCAGTGCCTTTGATGTGCCAGATTTCAATATTGTAGTCCTGTAATTTGAGGGCCCAGCGCATCAACCGCTGGTTAGAAGAGGACATGTTGGAAAGGAAAGTCAGAGGGTTATGGTCTGTATACACAATTACTGGGATGGCACTACTCCCAAGGTAAACTTCAAAATGCTGCAGGGCCCATAGTAAGGCCAGGGCTTCTTTTTCGATGGTGCTATAGGCCTGCTGATGCTTCAGGAACTTTCAGGAGAAGTAGGACACAGGATGCTCGATTCCGTGAGCATCCTCCTGAATCAGGACTGCTCCAGCACGAGAGGTGCTAGCATCTACCTGCAGCTTAAATTGTAGGTCAAAGTTAGGGGCAATCAGCACGGGAGCATTACACAAGAGATCTTCTGCGGCTTCAAAAGCTCTGTCACATTCATAGCTCCACTTAAAAACTCTTGATGTGCTTAATAGGTCTGTGAGGGGAGCACCAACAGATGAGAAATTCTTGCAAAACCCAGATACAGATATGTGCCATCTGTCTTGGGAACTAACAAGCAAGGGGAGCTCCAAGGACTTTGATTATGTCGAGCCAGGCCATGATGTAACATATACTCAACTTCAGTTTTCATGATGTTACGCTTAGTTGGGTTAACCCTGTATGGGTGTTGTTTAATTGGTTTAGCTTGCCCCACATCAATGTCATGCTCTAGAATTGAGGTTCTGCCTGGCACATCAGAGAACAAGTGATTCGAAGCAATGCATCAGCTGAATAATCTGTTTACTCTGGTCAGGATTTAAATGAGCAAGGAATGAGGGCAAATCTTTCAACACAGCAGAGTTTTGCAACCTTCCACTAGTTTGATGATTAACTTGAGCAGCTTCTTTAACACTTGACACTTTGCTGCAAGTTGCCATAGCAACAGGTACCGGAGACACAGGTTCAGATGGGGAAGCAGGCTGAGAGTTGCTTACAAACCTTTTTAACATATTGATGTGACATACTTGGGTTTTGCGTCGCCTATCAGGAATACTAATCACAAAGTCGGTGTCACTGAGTTTTTCTTTTACTTAATAGGGGCCCAAGAATTTAGCTTGTAAGGGCGAACCAGGTTCGGGAAGAAGTACAAGAACTTCATCAGATGGATGGAAACTACGGGAGACACTTTTCTCATCAAAGCGTTTTTTCATCCTTGCTTGCGTCATCATCAGATGTTTCTGATCCAGTTCACGTGCTCTGTGTAACTGCTCCCGAAAGGAACTAACATAGACAAGAATGGTTACTGGCAAGGGATCTTGGGCCAGTAGTTGTTCAGCTAGCACTTTAAGAGGACCACGTACTGTATGTCCAAATACAAGGTCTGCAGGACTGAAACCAAGAGACACCTGCTCCGCTTCTCTGATTGCAAACATCAAAAATGGCAAGCCTTCTGCCCAGTCGCTTCCACTAGAGAGACAGTAGGTACGCAACATTGTTTTGAGTGTTTGTTGGAATATTTCCACAGCGCCTTGGGATTGCGGGTGATATGCGCTCGAGAGTACATGCTTAATTCCGAGCTGTGCTAATGTCTGAGTGAACAGCCTCGAGGTAAAGTTTGTACCTTGATCAGTTTGCAAGACTCGTGGTAAGCCAAACATGTTACAGAATTTAATCAGCTCTCGGATGATTACAGGTGCCTTGATAGAGCACAAGACAGACACCAAGACAGACACCAAGCACAACACAGGGCATACAACCACACCCACAAATTTGTACCAGAAAATAACAACAATACGTCCAGGGATGTAACACAACCAAGAATGTTGCACCTTCTTTTTGGATCACCACTTTTCTTGCTAATCGACTTTTTCTTCGCATATGGATGTGATTAAATTCTCATACTATATAAGACTTGGATTCTTTATTTGATTTTATTTAGGCTACACATGATATGTGATTCAGAGAACAGTTAAAATATAGCCTAGCCTAAATCACTTTCACCAAATGTAGCCTTACAAATTGACAGTAAATTATGCAATTATTTAAGTTTTAAATTCGACATTGGTATGGTAGATAAAGTGTGGCATAAATTTAAAATATTACCAGTGTCCTGTAACAAAATAAAAGTACAGACACTGTTACATCTTCCGAAAGCTTCAACCATTTATTTAGGCTATTTGTTTGGTTTGTTTACCAATACGGCCTTTGTTGTTTGTTATACAGTTATATGAAATCCAAAAATACTGGAATCAAATAGTAGGCCTAATAGTAGTAATAATATGAAATAAATAAAATTAATTAAATAAATAGATAAATTGGCCTACCGTCATTGTAAAAAAAAAAAAAAAAAAAAAAAAAAATATATAAAAATATAATATAAATATAATAATATATATATTTTTTTATAGGCTATAGAAATATACTGACAGCACGTCTTAAGTTAAAACGTATATTATATGTAAACCTATTTAAATAACCATTTTATAGTCGTTTTAGCGTTTATGGCCTTGCTTTGTCATGTTGACAAAGTTGTAAAATTAACTTTACACGGACAAGATTAGTAGCGATTTTTCCCCCCTAATAACTGATACTTTTATAAAATTTATATAGCCTAATAATTCGAAAGTAGGCCTAATTCATCAAAATTGCTTGCTTATGTCCAATTACAAGAGTATAGTAAGGCGATGGTTCCTTCTCTGAAGACAATATTACTTATTAGCATGGTAAATGCTAAGTCAGTTCCTTAAGCAAAGCAGGGGCCTGTTTCATAAAACAAGTTTACCAAATAAGCCAGGCTTATTTCAGTTGGTCTGACTTATGGTCACTTGATTTGGTTCAAAATAAGACGGACTAACTGAAATAAGTCTGATTTATTTAGTAAACTTGTTTTATGAAACAGCCCCCAGATCTTAATGTAACCATAAGCAAAAGTTAAGCTATGATATGAAAGTAGAATTTTCACTTAACTTAAAACTAAAAACCTTTTGTTAGTTAATGTTTAGTTGCTAAAAATATTTCTAAATTCATAAAAATAATTTTCAAAATATTCATCGTGTTTTCAGGTAGCCTATGAGCTAACAACAAACAAAACAACAACAACAACAACAACAATAATAATAATAATAATAATTATAAATAAACTGCTTTTTTTCCAAACTGAATGAAACCAGACATCATGATTTTCAATTAGAACTATATTAAATACTTTAAATCAGGGGTGTCAAACTCAGTTCCTGGAGGGCCAGAGCCCTGCAGAGTTTAGATGCAACTCTAATTAAACACACCTGATCCAGCTAATTATATCATTTAGGCTTATTTGAAAACTACATGGTTTGTGTGTTGGAGCAGGGTTGGAACTGAACTCTGCAGGGCTGCGGCCCTCCAGGAACTGAGTTTGACAACCCTGCTTTAAATATATGATGCAGACATTTCACTTTTTTTTCAATGTGACATTAATGATGAATACACCTGCCTCACAAAGCCTAACCAATTGAACATAAGTAGTTTTTCATTAGGCAAATGCCAGAACAAAATTTATATATTTAAATATGTAGGCCTATATTTAAATATTATGGTTAACATTAAATCAGAATCAGAATCAGAATTAGCTTTATTCGCTTTATGAGCAAACACACGAGGAATTTGTTGTGGTTTTTTAAGGTGCTCCTGGTACATACATACATACATACATACATACACATCTGACATGAGAACAGAAAAAAACATTTAAATAGTAAGACTTAACAATAAATAATATTAATGTGTATGAATCTGGAACAGTAGATTTATGTACAGATTTGTGCATTATTTACTTTATATACAGCTGTATACATAAGAGATATGCATATGTATTTACATAGTACTTGAGCGAGGCAATAATTAGAGATGGAGAATGAATTACGGAAATGAATTACAGAACACAGGTAATGCTTCATGTGTTAGCTGTTTAAACTGGAGATGGCATGGGGGAAAAACCTGTTTTTATGCCTAGATGTTCTAGTGCACAGAGATCTGAACTATCTGCCTGAAGGGAGAAGTGCAAACAGGTTGTGGCCGGGGTGAGAGGGGTCTTTGATGATGTTACCTGCCCGTTTCTTCACTCTGGAGTTGTACAAGTCCTGAAGGCTAGGCAGGTGCACACCAATGATCTTTTCTGCTGTCCTAACAGTCCGTTGCAGTCTTCTCATATCTAATTTGCTGGCTGGCCCAAACCAGACAGTTACAGAAGAGCACAGAACCGATTCAACAACAGCTGAGTAAAACTGTGTCATCTGCGCCTGTGGCAGGTTGAACTTTTTCAGCTGACGAAGGAAGTACAACCTCTGCTGGGCCTCTTTCACAATGGAGTCAATGTGAATGTCCCACTTCAGGTCCTGGGAGATGGTGGTTCCCAGGAATCTGAATGACTCCACTGCAGTCACAGTGCAGTGCATGATGGTGAGTGGGGGGGTTTCTCCTGAAGTCCACTATCATCACTACAGTTTTGAGCGTGTTCAGCTCCAGGTTGTTGTCAAGTCAAGTCAAGTCACCTTTATTTATATAGCGCTTTTAACAATACAGATTGTGTCAAAGCACTTAACAGTATCAAATTGGAGGATAGAGTGTCAGTAATGTATAATAATAAGATTAAACACTCAATTTTCAGTTAAAGGCATTTCATTATTGAATTCAGAGATGTCATTGTCTAGCTCAGTTTAGTTTAAATAGTATCTATGAAATAAAATTGACGTTAATCGTAAAAAATTAAGTGTCCCCAACTGAGCAAGCCAGAGGCGACAGCGGCAAGGAACCAAAACTCCCTCTGTGACAGAATGGAGAAAAAAACCTTGGGAGAAACCAGGCTCAGTCGGGGGGCCAGTTCTCCTCTGGCCAGGATATTATTATTTATTTTTTTACTTATTGTTTTAATTAAATGTTAAATGTATAAATGTATTATATGTCTATTTTTATATTGTTGCAATTTCTAACAATAATAGTTTTATGTAGTTAGGTATTTTATTATATTTATAGTTATTTTGTTTAATTTTAAGTTCTATTGTATTTAAGTCGAGGTCTTCACTGGGGATATGTCCCCGGGGCTCATCCAGGTGTCCGGCCTCCACTGACGATCAGGGTCGCAGACATCATCTCCCGGCGCCGATCCACCATCTGATCCGGACACGGACTGAGAAACAGAATAATAAAGAAACAGACAAATATTACCGTAGATGCCATTCTTCTTACGATGTAACGAGTACATCGTGTGTTATGAGGAGTGTTCCCGGTTCCGGTTGATCTAATTAATGCAGCCTAACAATCCTTTAAGGGATTTGAATAATAGAAGTGTATTAGTGTGTTATGTGTAAGCCAGGTTAAAGAAATGTGTCTTTAATCTAGATTTAAACTGACAGAGTGTGTCTGCCTCCCGAACAGTGTTAGGTAGATTGTTCCAGAGTTTAGGCGCTAAATAGGAAAAGGATCTGCCGCCCGCAGTCGATTTTGATATTCTAGGTATTATCAAATGGCCAGAGTTTTGAGAACGCAGCAGACGTGGAGGACTATAATGTGATAAGAGCTCGCTCAAGTACTGAGGAGCTAAGCCATTCAGGGCTTTATAAGTAATTAACAAGATTTTAAAATCTATCCGATGTTTGATAGGGAGCCAGTGCAGTGTTGACAGAACCGGGCTAATATGGTCATACTTCCTGGTTCTAGTAAGGACTCTAGCTGCTGCATTTTGGACCAACTGTAGTTTACTGATCAAGCATGCAGAACAACCACCCAGTAAAGCATTACAATAGTCTAACCTTGAGGTCATAAACGCATGAATTAGCATTTCTGCATTTGACGTTGAGAGCATAGGTCGCAATTTAGATATGTTTTTGAGATGGAAAAACGCAGTTTTACAGATACTAGAAACATGGCTTTCAAATGAAAGATTGCTATCAAACAGCACACCTAGGTTCCTAACTGATGAAGAAGAATTGACAGAGCAGCCGTCAAGTGTTAGATAGTGTTCTAGGTTATTACATGTGGGGTTTTTAGGTCCGATAATTAACACCTCTGTTTTTTCAGAATTTAGCAGTAAGAAGTTACTAGTCATCCAGTTTTTTATATCGACTATACATTCCGTTAGTTTCTCAATTTGGTGTGTTTCACTGGGCCGTGAAGAAATATAGAGCTGAGTATCATCAGCATAACAGTGAAAGCTAACACCATGTCTCCTGATAATATCTCCCAAGGGTAACATGTAAAGCGTGAAAAGTAACGGCCCTAGTACTGAGCCTTGAGGTACTCCATACTGCACTTGTGATCGATATGATACCTCTTCATTTACTGCTATGAACTGATGGCGGTCAGATAAGTACGGTTTGAACCATGCTAAGGCACTTCCACTAATGCCAACAAAGTTTTCTAGTCTATTCAAAAGAATGTTGTGGTCGATAGTGTCGAATGCAGCGCTAAGATCCAGTAGAACTAATAAAGAGATACAACCACGATCAGATGATAGAAGCAGGTCATTTGTAACTCTAATGAGAGCAGTCTCAGTACTATGATACGGTCTAAATCCTGACTGGAATTCCTCACAGATACTATTTTTCTCTAAGAAGGAATATAATTGTGAGGATACTACCTTTTCTAGTATCTTTGACAGAAAAGGGAGATTTGAGATCGGTCTGTAATTAACTAGATCTTTGGGGTCAAGTTGTGGTTTTTTAATGAGAGGCTTAATAACAGCCAATTTGAAGGTTTTGGGGACATATCCTAATGACAATGATGAATTAATAATAGCCAAAAGAGGATCTATGACTTCTGGAAGCAGCTCTTTTAGTAGTTTAGATGGAATAGGGTCTAACATACATGTTGTTGGTTTAGATGATTTAACAAGTTTATACAATTCTTCCTCTCCTATAATAGAGAATGAGTGGAATTGTTCCTCAGGGGATCTATAGTGCACTATCTGATGCGATACTGTAGCTGACGGCTGCATGGTTACAATTTTATCTCTGATAGTATCGATCTTGGAAGTAAAGTAGTTCATAAAGTCATTACAGCTGTGCTCTTGGGAAATGCCAACACCTGTTGATGCTTTATTTTTCATTAAATTAGTGACTGTATTGAATAAATACCGGGGGTTATGTTTGTTTTCTTCTAGAAGAGATGAAAAGTAATCAGATCTAGCCGTTTTTAATGCTTTTCTGTAGGATAGGGTACTTTCCCGCCAAGCTATACGAAATACCTCTAGTTTTGTTTTCCTCCAGCTGCGCTCCATTTTCCGGGCTGCTCTCTTTAGGGTGCGAGTGTGCTCATTATACCACGGAGTCAAACTGTTTTCTTTGATCTTCCTTAAGCGTAAAGGAGCAACTGTATCTAAAGTGCTAGAAAAGAGAGAGTCCATAGTTTCTGTTACATCATCAAGTTTTTCTGCGCTGTTGGATATGCTGAGGAATTGAGATAAATCAGGAAGATTACTTACAAAGCAGTCTTTTGTGGTAGAAGTGATGATTCTACCATACTTGTAACAAGGAGTAGAATTTACAGTTTTAGCTATATGGAGTTTACACAAGACTAGATAATGATCTGAGATATCATCGCTTTGCTGCAGAATTTCAACACCACTAACATCAATTCCATGTGACAGTATTAAATCTAGCGTATGATTTCGACAATGAGTAGGTCCTGAAACATGTTGTCTAACCCCAATAGAGTTCAGAATGTCTATGAATGCTGATCCTAATGCATCTTTTTCATTATCGACATGGATATTAAAATCACCAACAATTAAGACTTTATCTGCAGCCAGTACTAACTCAGATAGAAAATCTGAAAATTCTTTAATAAAGTCTGTGTGGTGCCCTGGTGGCCTGTACACAGTAGCCAATACAAACATCACAGGGGATTTATCACTAACACGTGTTTCTCTAGATAATGTTATACGCAGCACCATAACTTCAAACGAGTTATACTTAAAGCCTGCCCTCTGAGAAATACTGAGAATATTGCTATAAATTGTAGCAACACCTCCCCCTTTACCTTTTGGGCGTGGCTCATTTTTATAGCAGTAATCTTGGGGGGTAGACTCATTTAAAGTAATGTATTCATCTGGTTTTAGCCATGTTTCTGTCAAACAAAGCATATCTAGCTTATGGTCAGTGATCATATCATTTACAAATAGTGCTTTTGTAGAAAGGGACCGGATATTCAGTAAGCCAAGTTTTATCAATTGTTTCTCTGTATTGTAAACATTTTTTATTTGTTGAACATCAATTAAATTGTTACTATTACTTTGGTTTGGACGTTTTCTGTATTTTCTAGTACGGGGAACAGACACAGTCTCTATAGTGTGATATCTAGGTGAAGGAGTCTCTATGTGCTGAGAATTAACTGACTTCTGTGACGTTAGGCGGCTAGCAGACGGTCGGTTTATCCAGTCTGTCTGCTCCCTGACCTGGGCCCTAGTTAGTCAAGTACGAACTCTAAGACTATGTGCCATATTTCTAGAGAGAAGAGCGGCACCACCCCAGGAGGGATGAACACCATCTCTTTTCAACAGGTCAGGTCTGCCCCAAAAACTCTTCCAATTGTCTATGAAACTTACGTTATTCTGCGGGCACCACTTAGACATCCAGCCATTGAGTGACGACAGTCTGCTATGGATCTCATCGCCACGGTAAGCAGGGAGGGGACCAGAGCATATTACAGTGTTGTGACTGCACCAGACAGCCAGCTGCTCAACCACTTGTCTGTAGGCAGACTCATCGTCGTCCTGGATGAGGCCGATGACTGTGGTGTCGTCTGCAAACTTCAGGAGCTTTACAGAGGGGTCTTTAGAGGTGCAGTAATTTGTGTACAGGGAGAAAAGCAGTGGGGAGAGAACGCAGCCCTGAGGAGCTCCAGTGCTGATGGTGTGGGTGTTGGATGTGAGTTTGCCCAGCCTCACTAGCTGCTGCCTGTCTGTCAGGAAGCTGGTGATCCACTGACAGATGGAGGTGGGTACAGAGAGCTGTGTCAGTTTATTCTGAAGGGTGTCTGGGATGATGGTGTTGAAAGCTGAGCTGAAGTCTACAAACAAGATCCTTGCATAAGTCCCTGGTTTGTCCAGATGTTGGAGGATGTAGTGCAATCCCATATTGACTGCATCATCCACAGACCTGTTTGCTCTGTAAGCAAACTGCAGGGGGTCCAGTAATGTCCTTCAGGTGGGCCAACACCAGTCTCTCAAATGACTTCATCACCACAGATGTTAAAGCAACGGGGGGGGCCTGCTGTATTTGTTGGCATGCATATTATATGCAGTTTTCGCGTACATATGATACGCATCTACCCCTCAACCCTAATCCTACCCATCGCGTAGCATATACACGCTAAAGTCCATTTTTGTGTATCAATACCACGAGTTTTCATTTTTATTTGGCGTACTATTTATACGCACTTACATCAGATCGGGTTGTTTTTAAAGCACTGCGCATTATAACCAATACGATTTCGTTGAGCTTATGAATGCAAGGACCAATCAGAGGAGTTCAGATGAGTCATAGCTGAAACATGCTGTTTCGTCACCCCGTGCACTGGCTGACTAAATTATCTTACTAATTCTCTCATCAGAAACAACAAAGTGAAGATGTAGTAAAGTAAGATATTAATTTCACAGTGTAAACAGCTTTAGAGATTATTATGGCAGTTTTTGAGAGTGCTTGAACTCGCTGGACTGAAGCGAAAATGTTATTTTATGTTTTCTTTGCTCTCTTTTTGTACACTGAAAGTATTATAAGCTAATTAGTAAAATTCAGTAGTTAAATTCACATTAAATACAAAGTCAGTCCTATTAAAAGTATTTTATGGCATGACACTCATATCTGGTACTTGTGTAAAAAGACGGGCTTTTATGCGTAGTTAATAGCAGGGCTCTGAACCGGTTCAAGGAACGAAAACGAAAACCGGAAACGAACGAAATTTTGACTGGAACAGAACCAGAAACAGAAACGAAATCAAATTTTATAGTTCCGAACAGAATCGAAAATTTGAAATGGCCATTAACCGGTTAATAACTTTATTTTATCGTTCCATTTAATATTTGAAATTTGCTGTCAACCAATCAGGAATTCAAATAGCTAGACTATGCAAATGTGACGCTGACGCATCCAAGGAGTGAAATGCCCGCGCGCTCAGCTGTGAACTCGTCATAGGTAAATCGCAATGCACCTGCGTTAGAGTTTATCCGAGGACTGATGGATTCAACAGACCTTACGCACCTGCAGCGCTTCTGTGAACGGAGAAAACAGAATAAAACTATAGGCTTACATAAAAAAGGAATATATATGCCTATACACTGAAATATATTTCACTTAAATCATTGACAGATTAACGAAACGAAAGAAAAAAAAAATATATGCTGAGTTAGGCCTACGGTTCATTGTGACGCAAAGTTCTCGGAAAGGAAAACAGAAAGTAGGGAGAGTGGGGACAGTTGCAACACTTTTTGCATTTCCTTTAGTTTCTCAGAGACTGTTTGCATTAAAAAGCCAGAATTTTAATACAATAAAGCCACATCAGTCAGCTACTCACCCACAGTGCTGTAACACGTGCACATATGATTATATACATACAATTTATACTTGAATAGACAAACTCAAATGTTGCAACTGACCCCACAACAGGGGACGGTTGCAACAGTCCACAGGGACAGTTGCAACATTCATTAAAACGTAATTAAAACCATTCTTAAATATCATTTTGCAATTTCTTTATTTTATTTGTGCATAGACATGGTCTTTAATAAGTGGCTGTGTAAAAACAAAGAATAGTAAATGGAATAAAAAACCAAACATTTTCAAGTAACAAGTAACAACCCTGTCTTGGCTAATTATTACAATACATTTGAACTACAAAATATTAATTTAATCTAAATCAAGACACTGAAATTTAATAAAAGCCTACTTCTGTTAACTTCTGTGAAAGGTTACTGAACTGAGGCCAGTTGCATAAACATATCTTAAGACTGTCTTAAGAACTAGTTTGACCAACCAAGTGGTAATCAGTCTTACTTTTCAAATTCAAATTAGACAAATCTATAATTTTATGTAACTGACTTTACAAGTGTGTGTGTGTGTGTGATGCATGTTTGTGTGTAAGACAAAGAGAGGGTGAGAGTGAAGGAAATGAGTCCACCTTAGACTAGAAATCATTTTTAACCTATTTACTTAAATAAAAAAAAAAAATTAAAAAAATATATTTTTTCAACTCGAACCGGTTTCAGAACGGTAATAATACAGACGAACGCAGGAACAGAAACGTTAAAATATCGATTCTGCTCAGAGTGAGCCGATTGACTTTTTTTTTCGTTTTCAAGCCCTGGTTAATAGATTACAGTATTAAGCTAACATACTTTGCCTATCGCCTATAGACCAAATAACATAATCTATAAAGGTGCAAAATGCATTTACTTACACATATTTGAGAATCGAGATATTTCATGATATATTTTAGGGATATATCGAATTAAATAAATAAATAAATAAATAAATAAATAAATAAAAACCCTGCTGAAAACAAACAAACAAAACAAAACAACAACAACAAAATAATAGACGCCATTACAAAATTAGTAATGGTTCTACTGGTTATAATGGGACTTGTATTGGTTTTACTGGAAACTGTAATGGTGCCTGTTGGTCTCTACTGGTAATTGGTTGCCTTCTATTGGTGGCTTGTTAAAACTAATAAATCCTAATAGAGTATGTCCCAAAACACACTACAGAAAACCATTTTTCAGTGGTTAAAAGTTGATGGTTTGTAATGTTTGTAATGGTATTTGTAGTGGAAACCATTAAACATTTCTGTGATGGTTTTATTTATTTATTTTTTTAATTTATTTATTTTGTTGTTGTTGATGTTGTAGGGGTATAAGCCTATTTCAGGTATACAGTGGTATACCCCCCCCCCCCCCCCCCCCCCCCCCACTCGTGCCCCCTCAAAAATAATGAGTGCATGATGCCCCTGACACTACAGTACAAAATTATTTGTCAAATAAATGAAACATGATGAAATATTTAATTTAGTTGAAACTGTTATAGATTACTTCTAGAGATTGCAGTGGTACATGACATGGTGAAAAATGACTGAATGAATAATACTTAAAGTAGGTAACGATTCATTTTAAAATTGTGCCCCCTAAAAGCACAAGTGGCCCCTGCTGGCCCCCGCAGTTACTGTGGTCTAGAACCACCCCTAATTGTACACAAAGTAGAATTCGGTATAGGCTAAATACTGCTATATACAACAGTCAGAACAAAATAAAAATAATTTTATATTGACCATGGCAGTGTGTGCCTGGACACTTTATGTCTGTAATCTCATTCTTAATCTCACTGAACCTGTAGATTAACTGTGTATTAGCTACTGATTTGAACGTAGTTCGAATCGAATCATGGTTTTGACATGGGAGGGTAGTGACATCTAGTGTTCATTTATGTGTTCATTTTAAATAACCTCAAGGGATTGGGGATGTAGGCCTGTTAATGACGATTTAATGTATTTTTTTAGCTTCTGTCTGCTATGGGATTTATTGTTGTCTGTTAATTTACATTATAAATATGAATTTGGATAGAAATATATAAGATACATTTAGATATTTTATATATCTATATTTTCTACTTAGTAAACTCACATACATCTTGAAACCAGGGTGGTACTGGGGTTAAAATTTGGCCTTGGACAAATCCAGCCCAACTGGCCCACAAGTTCAAAGATATAACAACAGATAATTATAGATTTTATTGAATGTAGGCCTACTGCAAATGACTTATGCTATTTAACTGATTAGAGATCTCCAAAATGCTGCTGTATTGAACATGGCACCTGATGACTAATTTTCTATATTTTGTTCCCTGTCATTTTGCATTATTTGATGTTTGATTCATCTCCAATTCCCTCTTGCGTCAAACTCCGGTGTTCCCTTAGGCAGTTATGCACATGCACACTCTTAAAAAACGGTGCTTACTGAGGATGTGAAAAAAATGTATAAATTAAAATGCATTTATATTTAGATAGAATGGAACATAAAGATTGTACTGCATGTTAGCCTGCTTATTGTGCCCAAGAGCAGAATTTATTTAAGCCCATATCTTTCTAACAAGAAACTATGCTTCTAACCACAGGTCGAGAGCTGTAGTTCCAACCACGTAAGTTTGTGACGCTGTTTGTGAATGTACGTTTGAACTATGGTTTTGGGAAACAAGCATTGAATTATGTTGGTAATGATGGAACTTGCGACCATAGCTGGCTAACGATGCTTTTGGGAAACCCACCCCTGTACGATGGCTCAGAGCGGACTATGCTCTTACCAGTGGCAACATGCCAACCGGGCCTCCGAGGAGAGCTATAGAACACCTGGCCTCGCAGACTATGCAGCAAGATATTGAAGTTCTTCATGAGTCCAAAGTGTCATTCTGTATTTCCCCAGCCAATAAGCCTCCCCAGCAGGCACAAAACAGGCACACAACATCATAAGACGTTGATATTTGGTTAAATTTCGGTTGCGACGTCGGGTGACCAAAATTCAACGTAAATTCAACGTCTAATGTCAATGTTAAATTGATGTCCAATACCGACGTCAGCTGACGTTGAGATTTTGTTGTTTTTAGGTTGTGCAACCGAAATCCAACGTTAAGTCAACGTCAAATTGACGTCAAATATTGACGTCAACCCGATTTCCATTTTCATCCAAAATGCAACGTCTGTCCGACGTCATGTCCAACATCAACCTGACGTTACATAGACGTCTGGTGCCTGCTGGGTCAGCACAGATTTCACTGGTGCCTTCACCGCAGAACATCTTGGTTTTGCACTCTTACTCCATTGAAAAATTACAGAAAAATTTACAAGCACATTGTGGGCCACCCAATACAGGCATTCACAGTCCTTGACTTTATTACTCCTGTTAAGCCAGTAAGGTTAGGACCCCCAGGAGGACCGGCAGCCCTGAAAACACGATTAGGGTGGATGTTACAGGGTCCCACTAAACTTGGCGAGCAGTCCATTCAGCCACAGCAGTGATTATCGACCTCAACCATTCTCCAAGTGGCAGGGCTCTTCAAGAACGTCAAAAAACTGTGGCAAGTGGATCTTTTCAGAAATGAGAAAGAGGTCACCAGGTCACAACAAGACCAAGAGGCCTTTAATATGATCAAATTAAAGACCACCCGAGATGAAGAGGACGTAGTTTTATGTTATTCCACCCTGCTGCTTAGGCACAACGTTATGCCCCTTTTTCACGCCCCAAAGGAAATGGTAATGCCCAGCCTCCGCAACACCGAACAGTGCTTTGTTAAAGACCCAGAACTAGTGAAGACATACAGTGCTGAAATTCAGAAACTGACTCAGGCCAGAGTCATTAAGTACACTGTAAAAAGACTGCTGTAAATTTTACAGTAACTTACTGGCAGCTGGATGCCAGTAAGTTACTGTAAAAATGGTTACAGTATTATTACTGTAATTGCATTTACAGTATATTAATGGATTTACTGTATTTTCATTTACAGTATTATTACTGTATTTTCATTTACAATATTAGTACTGTATTTTCATTTACAGTATTATTACTGTATTTATATTTACAGTATTACTGTATTTTCATTTACAGTATTACCGTATTTTCATTTACAGTATAATTACCGTATTTTCATTTACAGTATCAGTGCTGTAGTGTTTATTTTCATGTATTTTAAACATTTTTACCTATAAAAAACAATCAAATTGTGGTACAGCACTGTATTCCATGATTTTTACCACCCCATAAAAAAAAAATCACAATAACTCATGAGCATTAGTTCTGATAATATTCTTTTTAATTGTTGAACATTTTCTTTTTAAGAGTACAAATTACAAGTCTTGATCTCTAGGATGAACTAGCTGAAAAAAGGGCATCACCACAGTCCCCTGGGCACTTTGCATCAAGGCAAAACATACACATACTGAAAAGCAAAAACAAGTAAGTACACTAACAGTCAAAAGTTTTTGAACGGTAAGATTTGTGATGTTTTTAAAGAATTCTCTTATGCTCACAAAGCCTGCATTTATTTGATCCAAAATACAGCAAAAGCAGTAATACTGTGAAATATTTTTACTATTTAAAATAATAACTTTCTATTTCAATATATTTTAAAATGTAATTTATTCCTGTGATCAAAGCTAAATTTTCAGCATCATTACTCAAAGTCTTAAGTGTCACATGATCCTTCAGAAATCATTCTAATATGCTGATAAACATTTATTATTATTATTATCATCATCATCATCATCATCATAAATATTTAAAACAGTTGAGTACATTTTTTCAGGATTATTTGATGAATAGAAAGATCCAAAGATCAACATTTATCTGAAATAAAAAGATTTTGTTACATTATACACTAAACCATTCAAAAGCTTGGATTCAGTATTTTTTATTTTTTTTGGGAGGGGGGGGGGGATTATAAAAATGACTACTTTTATTTAACAAGGATGGTTTAAATTGATCAAAAGTGAAGATAAAGACATTTATAATGTTACAAAATATTTCTATTTTAGATCAATGCTGTTCTTCTGAATTTTCTATTCATCAAGGAAACCTGAAAAAATTACTCTGCTGTTTTCAACATAATAATAATAATAATAATAATAATAATAATACGTTTTTTTTGAGCAGCAAATCCGAATATTAGAATGATTTCTAAAGGATCATGTGACACTGAAGACTGGAGTAATGATGTTAAAAATTCAGCTTTGATGACAGGAATAAATTACATTTTAAAATATATACAAATAGAAAACATTTATTTTTAAATAGTAAAAATATTTCAAAATTGTACTGTTTTTGCTGCACTTTGGAACAAATAAATGCAGGCTTGGTGAGCAGAAGAGGCTTCTTTAAAAACATTAAAAATCTTACTGTTCAAAAACTTTTGATTGGTAGTGTTAATAAAATCAAATAATACCGTAAAAATGAGTTTGTGGTGTTGTGTTAAATTTCAGTAATTTTGACAGTCAAAGCTGGCGAGCTCTCCAATGAGAATCAGCAGGATGGGATTCAGGCAGATCCTTTTTCTTTGCACCCTCTTTCCAGAATTCCAGCTGATCTGAGACAACTTTCAATGCATTTGGTGCCACAAAGATTGACCGTCTGAATGAACCTGGAAGCACAAGAAAAAAAAAAAAAGCATTATTTTTCAAAGCAGTGTTTACAGAATTGGCCTCAACTGTCAAACTTGGTACTGTATGCACTTTGATGTTAATAAAACCAGGGCTTAGCCCAGAGACATTAATTTATGTATCAGAATACATGGGATACAAGTCAAATAAAACAGGCTATGCTGAAAAGTTACATTGACTAAGTGGCTTAATTTTTTTTTTAAAGCAACAAGTGTAATTAATTATAATTTGCACTTACAAATTGCATAAATAATATTATGAAATTAATGTTTTAAATATAAACAAAATGTTTGAACACAAAAATATGTAATGATAGAAAAAAAATAATAGAATGATACTTTTAAAAATGAGACTAAAATTACCAATCAGTAATTTCAGTAATGAAACACTGTTGTGTGCAGAGGCACAACATGGCTTTGTTTAGAACCGTTTTTACGAAATAGAGCAAAAAGACAATATTTTCTTCATGATTTAAATCACTTAATATTAACTTTGTTTATTGAATTTTGTTGCCCTGACACATAGTAAAGTCTGCCACAGACCATGCTAAATGCTAACCAATCTGTTCATATAATCTAGTCATTCTAAATGTGTTTGTGTGTGTCCTAGAAAATCTGTGCTTATAATACCATGATTACAAATCTATATTTGTTGCTATACAGTAACAGGGTTGGTGCCTAAACGGTGCCTGAACCGATACTTATAAAAATTAATTTAAAAAAATTACCAATTAATAATTGGATTGGCCATTAGCACTAAACACATTATGTCTTTTTCATTCATACTGGACGCCAGAGGGCGCCCTCACACAAAAAAAAAAAATCCACATATCCAGTCACAGAAGAAGCGGAACTCATGAAGCTCCAGGAAATCCCCAATATGGACAAAAGCATTGCTATCACTGCAACAGAGTAAACAGAAGATATAAACGTTTTGAATGATAAAACAAATACAATAAACACTCGACTACGACAATGTATAGTTTATCTGTGTTATTCAAGCCATCTCTGGTATTTTCATAATAATTAAGTATATAATCCATTGCTAATCGATGCATTAGTAGCCTATGGAAAATTGTCTGCCTCGTTCTGTGACAAGAAGCTACATCAGATCATAAAAGGAAGCATTTAACTGATGTGGACTAAAAAGGTTATAACGTTCTCTTTTGTTGGACAACAGGTTTAAAAATGTGAATACAATAGAATTTTAGCTTTAGGCATTTTAATTTAAGCATGTTTAGCTTAGCTAGTTAAAGGAAGGCTACCTGCTGCCGTCAGAGCAAGTGTAATTTCTGCATTCACGCGCTCCTCAGATGCTCTCATTTCCTGAGTTGTGCTTTTATGTCAGAATGTGAAAACAGCACACTCGCCTTACTAATACAAAGATATGTTGGACTTGTATTATTAGAGCTTTCCGACTTGAGCTCACGTGCATTTTCTCAGTCGGGAAATTATTTTTCACGTGCGGCGCCGGTGATGATCCCAGCAGGCACCAGACGTCTATGTAACGTCAGGTTGACGTTGGACATGACGTCGGACAGACGTTGCATTTTGGTTGAAAATGAAAATCGGGTTGACGTCAATATTTGACGTCAATATTTGACGTCAATTTGACGTTGACTTAACGTTGGATTTTGGTTGCACAACCTAAAAGCAACAAAATCTCAACGTCAGCTGACGTCGGTATTGGACATCAATCTAAGATTGACATTAGACGTTGAATTTACGTTGAATTTTGGTCACCCGACGTCGCAACTGAAATTTAACCAAATATCAACATCTTATGACGTTGTGTGCCTGTTTTGTGCCTACTGGGATGCTTCTTACGTTTGTTTCGGATAAACAAAGGACAAATATTTCAATCGATATAGCCCACCCCTAGCGCCGCCCGTTTGATTCCCAAGGAATGAATAATTCAATAAAATGTGTAGGTGTAACACACATGGTTTAAATATTTCCACACATGCTAGCATAACCAAATTTACAGTATTTACTAGCTGCCATATCAACACTATATAGAGAATAAAGTGCACCAAAATTCAAAAATTTTTGAAGATGTCGCTGAATATTTATTCTACCAAAGTAGAAGTACATTTCTGGCTGAAGTAAATTTTGTCATCTCAGTTTTTAGTATTCATTTAAAATTAGACAAATCTGCGATTATTTTAATCTCCAATCTCTTATCAGATTAACTAGCAGAAGACTAGCAGAAGACACTAACCAGTTTTAATTTCCAGTTGCACAAATGTGGAACATTGTAACATTGTAACACTGTGTTACAATGTGCCCCGCTATTATTAAACTATGCTATTCTATGACATTAGCGATGCAATTTACACCATTTACTTTTATGAGTTTTAATGAGAAGCCACAAGAAGCAGGTGAATAAAGACTGACAATCGATGTTTAATGTTCAGAAAATATTATTTCAAGAAATGTAAAGCATTTTGGCTCGTTTATGTGTCTCGTGTCCTATGACAGATGTGTGTGGAGGGAGGGGAGTGTATCATTTCTGAATTTCTGAATGTGTTTCTTCATTTGCGCACTCTGTTTTGAACTACACTGTATACGTAGCTGTGTGTTTCGATCAGGCCCGTCTCAAGCATGGTTGCAATGTGTTCATTGTCAAACTCCAAAATTAGATTATTTTTAATTCTTAAAAACTGCCATTATTTTATTTGAAAAAGTTAATGATTTTATTTTATTGACAAAATTTTTTAGTCTTGTATATTTTTTTTTCATTAGATCCGACAATATTTTAAGCTGTCATATGGTTATATTACAATGTGCCCCTCACATGTTACAATGTACCTCACCTACGGGACATGTTGTCACATTTCACTTCCATTCTTTTGAGATAAATAACGAAAAACATATACACTTTAATTATGAAACAACGCAACATATTTGTACTAGACAAGTGTGAAATTAAAGTGTATAAAAAAATTATACTCTGAACCCCACGTGGATTTACACAAACTAAGAAAGTCAAACAGTGTTAGGTTGTGCCCCGTGCTCCCCTACTTTAAATACAATATAACTTGCTTTGCATAAAAGCATCTGGCAAATGCATGAATGTAAATGCAATGTAAAACAAAATGTATTTTGGGTTACCTAATTCTGCTTTTCTGTAAAATGGACAGCTGGCTGTATGATGATTCGGCCCTCATAGTCAAGATCCTGTTTTTGCTTGGAGAAATCTCCTGTAACAGACAGAGTCACAACACCCTTTTAGTGTTACTATAGTTTATGATCAGAAAAAAAAAAAAAAAAACTTCCGTACAGTAATACAAACATTTTTAATAAAATAAACATTTTTGGTAACACTTTACAATAAGATGTCATTTGTTAACATTAGCTAATGTATTAAGTAACATGAACAAACAATGAATAATGCATTTATTACACTATTTATTAATCTTTGTTAATGTTAATGAAAATACAGTTGTTGTTTATTCGTGTTAGTTCACAGTGCATCAACTAATGTTAACAAACACAAGTTGTGATTTTAATAATGCATTAGTAAATGCTGAAATTAACATTAACTAAGGTTAATAAATGCTTTAGAAGTAGTTCATTAATGTTTTTAACTAACGTTTATGTTAACTACTGAACCTTATTATAAAGTGTTACCACATTTTTAATATTTATTAGCAAAACTTACTATATTAATATATTGCTAGCCCGTTCCTCTCTTTCAGAAGTAAACTGGTTCTGTGAGTTAGTGGAGATCAGCAGCCCGTGGCTAATTAGTCTACTTTAGTAACATTAGTTAAGTTGATGAAAGCTCACCTGTTGTTACGATGATAATCACAGGAAAAGACTCCAATACTCCTCCGATGCAGACGACATGACCACAAGACCACAAACTTGAAAATAAAATACAAAAGATGTACTTTACAGTGGTATTTCTTAACTCAGTTTTCCTCAGTATTTCATGTTAGCTCACGGTTTTCGTCTCTCTGAATAGGGATCGTCTCTAAAGTTACAACATTGGTACACACGTTTCTAACTTAAATAGCATTTGAAGAGAATCACACTTGCGATAAAGAGGCAGTGTACAAATGATATTATGCTTCTCTGTGTTCGTTAACTTCGGCTAACTGACATTATTAACTTACCAGTTGATGTTATCATCGATACAATGGCATTCACAAGAACAGGCACCAAAATACACCTCGACCTGCAGACGACATCTACACTAGAAACTTGAAAAGAACAAACGAAAGAATAACGTTACTTGAAAAAACTGTTTAAAATCTCCACTGAAACAGTGGTGTTGCCTAACGTTAGGCACTTTACCTCAGTAACATTATTTCACGTTAGTTCGTTGTTAAGGTTAAGTAATGACTCACCAGATTAACTAATTTGCATTAAAGGGCAGCAGAACCTACAAACGTGTTTCTCGGTTTAATAAGGTTTATTTTGACTAATATAGGTGACTTTAATTTACTCACCAGTCGATGTTTTATCATCGTTATGGCGGCGTTAATACGGCCGTCAGTCAGAAAAAAAGGCCCCAACTCCCGACATGAAAAACGACACGATGAATAATGTCAGTTTGCTGTTAACAAGTTAAAACATCTTAAAATATCTCAGTTTTGCATAAAACAGAAATAATATACTAACCTTTTTGTCCAGTTAACAGTGCAACGTGTCTCTTCTGTCCTTTTATCGCTGCTTCCTCCAAACAGAAAACAAAATATATCTCCCTTGCCATTGGTCAGTTTTTCGCGGGCAAGTTCACTACTGTAAATTTACAGTAGTTTACTGTAGTGACCATATATTTTCCCACAATCCTTTGCAGTTTACAGTAAAATACTGTATATACATTTTACAGTATCTTACTGTACATATTACAGTAAAATACTGTTCAAATTACAAAAATCGGTTACAGTGTAGTTGAATTACCACGAGGTGACATAGTCAGCAGAATCATGGTATATCCCACACCACATGCTGACACACAATAAGAAACATAATAAGATAAAATTATAATAAGATAATATAATAATAAGACTACAATAAGATAATAATAAGAAGAACCTCATTGTGTTTAACTGTTCTTACGAGTACCGAGGTCTGAACCTAAATGAGTGGTTGTTACCTAGACCCACCTTAGGACCCTCACTGCTAGGAATGCTGTTACGATTCCGAAAGCATGGTGTTACCATAAGTAGTGATGTGAAAGTCATGTTCCAACAAGTCTGCCTAATCCTAAGTGCAAATAGCAATAGATGCTATTTACACTAAGTGAAAAAAACCTCCAATAGATTCTATTTGCATTCTGTAAAAATAGTATTTTCTTTGCAAAAGTGTAAATAGTAGTTATGATATTTATACTTAGTGCAAATATTGGCAGCTATCTGCACCTCTTTATTGTAGTACATTATAAAACAGTATGCAGTAATAGTGTATTGAAAGTAAATGATCATTTTTATTAAAATTATTCAATGGATATATATCCCTTATTGGAACAAAAAAAAAAAAAAAAAAACCCTCCCTACACGTACCCCTGACCCTACCCCATAAACACTCAGTCAGAGCTGTTTTTGAAGAGTGCGAATAAACACACACACACACACACACACACACACACACACATACACACACAAACACACACGTTTGTTTCTGTGAATTGTGGGGAGTTTTCCATAGACTTCTATTACTTTTATACTGACCAAACGATATTTTCTATTCCCTAACCCAGCTACAAAATAGAACTTAGTTTCAATTCTAGGTTTTACAGAAAACCTGTTTGCATTGTTACACTTTCAGACAAATATAATTTACTATTTTTAATAATTAATTAAAAAAATTTTATCCCTCATGGGGACCCCAGTGTCAAAAATTTCAGGTTTTACTATCCTTGTGGCTATATTTGGTCCCCACAACACACACACACACACACACACACACAAACAACTGCAATGTAGAGAGATTATGGTTATTATAAAAACTATACATTTAATGTATAGAAACAAATACAGATGATATGACAAGTAAACGTGAAGACAATATATGAATATTTTTAAAAAGTACAATGACAATAAAACAAAATAATTTGCATATAGGGAACTTCAGTATCAACTACACATTTATTTAAACACATCCCCAATTCAATACGTTTCTAAAAAAACACGAGAATACCGACATGTATGCACTTGCAATAAATGGAATAAAAACGCTACTAAGAAAAGAACACAGAAAGCTTATTAAACAATTAACAATTCTGGCATGACATTACGTTTGGATAGACAGTTTTTCTTCAAAGTCACCACCTTCTGTGGTACAACAAAAACTAAACCAAACGAGGCAAGAACAATTGTTTACATCCATCGCAAACCAAACTAAACCGATGGGCGTATTGACACTTTTCCTCAGCAAAAAAATAATTAATGTTGATTTTTTTTCTTTTTAATAAAGAACTTGTCGGCCCTAACAACACCATTTATATGATCAATTTGCATGCACGTGGGAGCTTAATTTTGATTTACACGCTAACTTCTTCTCCTTAACACGACGGTTTTGGAACCAGATGGTCACCTGGCTTTCCGAGAGATTGGTTGCGGCGGAGATACGCCTTCGTTTGTCTTTGGTGATGAACTTGCTGGCGGCGTACTCTTTTTCCAGCTCCTTTAATTGAATTTTATTGTAAGGTACTCTCTTCTTACGACCGCGAGGGAACCCATTAATCTCGGTCTGGTGTGGCACCACATCTGCAAAAATCGTTCAAGAAGGGAAGAACATATCTTAGAAATCACATGATTTAACTACTTAAGACTATTTTTCAAGTCACTGGTAATAATGTCTCATGACTCTCAAATAGACTCTAAATAATTGGTGAATTAGACTGCTACCACAGTTCTGACCAAGATGTTATTTTGCTCCACGTATACACACACATTTTTAGAGTTAAGCTAAAGATTTCATTGACTTGCAGTAGGCTATATGAGATTCTACATATTTACATGTTGTGTGTGTGTGTGTGTGTGTGTGTGTGTGCCATCTTCTCTCTCTCTCTCTCTCTCTCTCTCTCTCTCTCTTTGTCGTTGGTATAAGGAAATTATTTGTTCTGAAGGAATATTTTTCTCACATTTGGAACGTGTTGGTTAATGCCTGGAAATTATTTCCATAAAAAGAATAGACTTTGTTCTTTTTTTGCTTCCCATGAGTACTAAAGTTTTACTTTTAGAAATAAAAACGAAAAAAGTTTTATATGATAGATTTCAAAGAGCATCTCAAATCATGTTTACTTGTGTTCATTTTGTGTTCAACTATTGTATTCTGTTTCCTCATTATATTGTATTTATAATACTAAACACTGCACTGAAAAACATCCGCACTGAAAAAAAAGTTTCTTGGATTTACAAGATTTAATCATATACATCGATTCCACATGAATTAATTACGTAACAATTATTTCTTCGCTTAACTTCAACATCATAAAACAAAGTTATTTTTAAGTGACCCAAGTAAGTAGCCTAATCTCATTTAATAATAATACAAATATTTCAGTACTACTAGGCAACGAACTTGTACATATTAACAGGATTAGTTAATGTTTACAGCTTAATTAAAAAATATTCACATTTGTATGTACAGGTCCTCGGTCCTCAGTATAAACAAAAGCTGAACCGTGTACCAAGTAAAAGTTCTTGCTCAAACCACAAAATAGAATTTAGTTTCAATTCTTTTTTACTCTCCCATGCAAAGCACACTAGGAATGACACTTTTGTTAACAGTACCAAAATAATAAATAAATAAATAAATAAATAAATAAATAAATAAATAAAAATCGAATACCTAACTTGTTCATATTCGCCCTACCTAATTTAACCTATATTGTATATTTTAAGGAATTACATTAAGGCAAAGAAATCATTTTTAGAAGAGAAACACAATTTTGTCATGTGGCTCACAATAATAAGAATATCTGTTAATCCATTTAAAAGAAGCGAGATATGAAATGTTAACTTCCAAATATTGTAAATTTTCAGTAATTTTCAGACAAGCTAATTTGTTTTTGTTTTTACCAAAACATGCCCAATAGGTTCAGTCAGTGCGGATTCTATTTTCTATTTTTAAATTGCTGCAGTTACTGAATCGCTATTATTTAAATGAATACATAGTCTACTGTACACTGAAAAAAAAAAAAAAAATGATTCATTGGATTTACTAAATTTTTTTTAAGGTAAGTGTTTGCAATCAATTTATTTTAGCTACATTTAAATTCAGTTGACTTTCAACGTGTTATTGTTATTATTATTATTATTATTATTATTATTATTTAAATATAGATAAACTAAATTGTTTGCAACCACTTACCTTAAAATAAATAAATAAATAAAATAAATATAGTATATGTATCTTGTATTTACGACGTGTTTAATTTGTGCCCAAAGCCCACATTTATCAAAAATGTCAAACTCCTAAGTTTAAAAACCTGAAGTTTAACTGACACCTGCCAACCACGTTTCTGTTACAGAAAATCACTATTGTATAACACAATCAGGCCAACGATAACAATCAGGCCAAAGTGAACATGGAATTTGAGACTGGGTGAGGATAAAGTAAATGACAGAAATGCGCGGTCTCCCTCGCACATTTGAAGATGGTGAATTTACTACTATACTTCAACTCTAATACTGCAAGTAGGTATGAATTAGTATAACACAGTATTTCGATCATGAAATATTTGCTGATACATGTCATTTTACCCGAAAACTGGGATAGGTGGTTAAAATGTG
The DNA here is from genome assembly GCA_039654775.1 of Spinibarbus caldwelli. NCBI lineage: Eukaryota > Metazoa > Chordata > Actinopteri > Cypriniformes > Cyprinidae > Spinibarbus > Spinibarbus caldwelli. Next base: position 27,072,090 of record CM077254.1, read on the forward strand.
TTTGTTCCTTAGAACAATATAGTTGCTCATCCCAGCCGTTCGACATTGCCCAGTGCTGATACCAGTCCATAGGAATTAAAGTTTCATGCCGTGACTCTGGGTGCGCACTGATTCCTGGTATAACCGGGATGTCCAAACAGCCGGGAACTGTCTGATAAGAGCTGGCACAGCTTGGGTAAATACCTAATTCTTTGGACCGACTGGAAAGCTCCTCAGCTGGCAGTGCACTGCTAGACTCCAAGTGTTTTTCGACAGGATGAAAGGAATATGCCTTCTGTTGCAAATTTACTTTGTGAGGATACGAGAGACGACATCCATAATATGGACTTCCAAACGGGTATCCATAGCTCAGTGATGTGGCCGAGGACGCCTGGTGAGCAGGGCACTGCCGGCCGATATCTTGTGCAGGGATATCTGGGTGCACTGTACCCTGGTGATTCGCGAGACTCCCAGAGTGGCGTTCCAGTGCAGGGTGAGAGATGAAATCCCTGTAATGAGAGGTAAAGCAATTCCCGCTCAGTCCCTCCATGGTTTTGTTTTTATGAGAACCACTTTCAGTTGAGCTTTTTGTATACGTGTAAATTAATGTGTCCGTCCAGTGTTCTTGCAGAATGAACAAAATCGCCGTGGTTTGTCGCTGCTTTTAAAAACTCGACTACTCCTGTACACCTCACTTTTTTTCCGTGTACGCATGCGTATCCTCTAAAACGTAAATGTTTCGTAATTAAGAACAGATTACTGACACATAGCTGTCAAGACAAAGCGAGAGTGAGATTAATACAAATTAATTAAAGCTTAAGGTTTTGCAGACACTGAATCTGAATGTTAATATTATTATATATTATAGGCCTACATATTATAGCCATATTCCCCCTTTTTTTTCATTTTCAATGTAGCGCTGGAAAACAAATGGTTTGCCAATTTGGAAAATATAAATAGTTTTTAAAAGATTCGTTAGACGTTTCTCTTACAGAAAATACATAATTCATGAAAGTTATGTGGCTGAAGATTCAAAACAATGTGTGTAAAACAATATCTTTAACACACTCGTCGGAGTGTGTTTAGATATTGTTTTACATACATACACACATTTCAATTTCAAATGATACACTAAATAAATAAATATATAAAGCGGTAAGACAAATATCTGGAACAGTTAAATGCCAATTTTGGTGAGGTGTGAATAAAATAATGAATAGACGAAGATGTAGAAAAAAAGTGTTTCACACTATTATTTAAGGTAACTTTTTTCTTTTTTTTTTTTTTTTTGCTGCGAGCATTCAAATTCAGCTGCCAAGAAATCCAAGGTCAAGGTGAAAACGCAGATAAAGAGGCTTGTAATACGTCTAGACAAACAAGACCGAACTTCACACTTAGGTGTAAATAAATAAATAAATAAATACATAAATAAATAAAAATAATAACTCTTCTAATTTAAAATGAGAAGAATTACATCTTCTTTTTTATAAATAGACACATAATTTGTATCATCCTTTAGTTGTTTCTTCCTTTTGTATAATTTTACATTACTATAATCATAATTAAATCTGCCACAGAGATCTTCAAAGGAAACTATCCAATTGGCCAAAATGTATTTACACTTTAGAGTAGGCTACCCAAACAGATCTCTAATTCCTACAACATTTACCTATCACGGAATAAATGTTATATGTTTAACATTTATATCTATATGTCCGTATGCTAATGTTGTTAACTTAAAATGTATAATGAGTTTTAAAATGTATATGTAGAAATTCTAAAATTAATCTAAATAATATATATATATATATATATATATATATATATATATATATATATATATATATATATATATATAAACTGCATCCCCAATCCCACCATAAACGAAAACGACTGAGTCGCGGCCAACAAATTAATTAAATCAATTAATGTAGGCCAAGAAATTTGCAACCAAAACAATTATAGTTAAATAAATAAATAAATAGACAGATAGATAGATTTATACATTTTCATGGTTCATCTTTGCGAATTCTCTTTTAATTTACAATATTTAGAAGTGTGATCGCTTCAATATGTTCAAACATTATTAATACATAACTAAAAGAGAATAACAAGCAAAAATTCAAAACAGATACATAAAAAAACATGACATCTTTATTTAAATGATTCTTGGAAGTAGTTGGTACTTTATTTGTGCATGAGACCTGCGCCAAAATATGTCTACATCGAATCCACTCTGAACATTTCTTAAGCCTGCCCACAAAATAAGCAAAGTATTTAATTATAATTTTGATGTAAATGACAGACAAATAAGGATTCATGCTCTAATACAGTTGTCTTTGCAGTTTCACACTTCTTTAAAATAGACCTACTATGGATAATCCAACTGGCAAATCGATAGTCGATAGTTGATGATAGTTAATTTTTACACTTTGGCTGTCGCCTCTGGCTTGCTCAGTTGGGGACACTTAATTTCTAACGATTATCGTCAATTTGATTTCATATATACTATTTAAACTAAACTGAGCTAGACAATGACATCTCTGAATTCAATAATGAAATACCTTTAACTGAAAATTGAGTGTTTAATCTTATTATTATACATTACTGACACTCTATCCTCCAATTTGATACTGTTAAGTGCTTTGACACAATCTGTATTGTTAAAAGCGCTATATAAATAAAGGTGACTTGACTTGACTTGACTTTGCAGCTGAATTTTTCTCTTATAGGCTAATCTACACATCGAAAAATTTAAAATTACAAAGGTGATGCAGTTTAATAATTTATATTAGGCTATGGAAGCCACGTAGTGTAAAACGTTTTCTCTAATTACTGTGCTTAGGAGTGTTTTCTTTGTTTGGATCATCGTAAGGAGGAAGGAAGCATATCTGCTGCGAGTACAAGTTCAAGTTAAAAGGGATCTCTGACTAGACCACATAATGGTTGTCAATACAGGTTAGTCTTTCAAACCCACTAGGATCTTCAAGTGAAGTCTACGTAATGACTGACGTAGTAACCAAAATATAAGGGGGGGGGGGGGGGGGGGGGGGGGGGGGCGGGGAAGCTTGCTTCGTATTCTGCAGCGGCAAAGATTTTCGAAAATTGCTTTTTTGAGTCCAAGAATTTATATTAGACATTTTAAACATTGTCGATTACTGTGACCAATAACTGGCCAGAAATAAGCAGAGTACTATTTTGCAGCACCACTAAAACAGTTTGTACTTAAAATAATTACAACCCTGATAGCATACACTTCCGGGCCTCATCTGGGCCAAATATGGCACATATGGCTGAGTTCTGGCAATGGCAGAGGTCATTTGGGCCACATCTAGCCCATGTGTGACAAACCGGTTTTAGGTTGACTTCTGGCTTGTTGTTTGTGGGCCAGATATGGCTTATAACTGACCAGACATGCCATTTTCCGCGGACACGTTCTGGCCAGGATTTCTAAATTGCCTACAATAACCAGGTGTTGGTTGTTTTGTACTGTGCAGATCGATCGTTATATGACATTTAATTACTGTGAGAGCTATAGAGAGCAGAGCAGACAGCTCCTTATGCTTTCGAATCGTTTTCGCTGTACTTTGATGTCAAACAACGATCGATTTGTGCAGCGCATAGGTTGAATTAGGTTATATATATATATATATATATATATATATATATATATATATATATATATATATATATATATATATAACTTGTCCCTTTTAGACTTGCACTCTATTCATTTACTAACTTTTACTTTTCTTAAAAAATAAAAATAAAAATAACACTAGCTTTTTTAATCTTTTTTTATTCTGTCTGTTTTATTTTTTATTTATTATACAATTAACAAAAGCAAAAAAGGCCTCTAACACTTTATATATATATATATATATATATATATATATATATATATATATATATATATATATATATATATATAATTTATTTATTTATTTATTTTCTACAGTTTAAAAGAATCTGAAAGCACTGAATGAAAAAAGCAAGAGACAAAAAGCAAAATTTAGTATCAAAATACTGCAAGCAAGCACTTTTTTAATGAAATAAAAATGTTGAGTGTTTGTAAAAACAAGAATACAAAATCTTAAACTATAAAAGTGCCACTTTGTCCCACTATCACGTGCACTCTTGGCATTTTGCACTGGGCCATTCAACGACAAAATGAATTTTAAATTAGCAATGTCATAATTTAATGATATTTTACATTTACATTTAGTCATTTAGCAGACGCTTTAATCCAAAGCGACTTACTTTGGAAGCAATCAAAATCAACAAAAGAGCGATGATGCAAGTGCTATAACAAGTCTCAGATAGCTTAATGTAGTACACGTAGCAAGGTTTTTAATAAATAAACAGTAATCAGATAGAATAGAAAATAGAATAGAATAGAGCAAGCTAGTGTTAGAGGCCTTTTTGTTGTTTTTGTTAATTGTATAATAAATAAAAAGAAAAGGAATAGATAGAATAGAAAAAGAATAGAGAAGCTAGTGTTTTTTTAAGAAAACAAGAAGTTAGTAAATGAAAAGAGTGCAAGTCTAAAAGGGACAAGTTTTTTTTAAAGAATAGAATTAGAATGGAGATTGCTAGAATTATATAATAATAATATAATAAGAATTATTATAATTATTAAAATATAATAATAATAATAACAATAATAATAATACTATTTTAAATTGTTTATGTATTGATCTAATTCTATCCACCAAGCCATTGTATGTGCGAAACTTATGGTTATCCGCTATAGGGAAATAAGGAGAAGAACAAAGTGCAGTAAACGATAAAACTGTTTGCACTACAAATCAGTACGTTCATAATTAAGACAATGCATTAAAATAACATGGTAAGATACACCAGTTTGCAATATCAAACAGCAAAACAAGCTGTTTGTACAGCTAATATAGCTGGAATGACACCGGAAGCCAGACACATTAAATTTACAAATGGCCGCACCCACTCTTACAGGAAAAATAAGGTGGATATGTTTGTTCAAAAATATGTCTGTTTATTTATGTGAACGCGTGACGTGTTTTAATGTGCTCGCGCGCTGAACATTCCAGTATCATTCAAACGCTGCAGCGGAGGGAGTTGCCATGGAAACGGTTCGCAACACTGTAACTGTCACGAGGAAACACACTGTCTCTCTCTGCTGTTTTCACTGCTTTCAGGTGAGTTTAGTAACCTAAAATCACACAAATATTACATAAAACTGTTGTTGACACTTCTCTTACTTGTATTTGACTCGCTTCTGTTGTTTATTTACTTTATAGAAATGGTTTAATGTTTTCGAAAAAGTCCGTTAGCATCTCAGCCGTTTTAGCTAGTTAAGCGGCTAACTCTGTGGATTGTGCTCTTATTTATGAAAGTTTGGGCTTTTAATCAAATCTTTATGTGTAGATGAGAGCTTTTGACAGATTTGTTAAGGTTTTGCCGGTAATTGCTTAATTTATTTAACCTGACCATAGGTTTACCGGTGACATAACGTTATCAACGAGCGCGAAAATGAGCTGAAAACTAATGCAAACCTGTTTTGATCTTTTATGATAAACAAATATTGATAAAACTGTTCTGTGATTTCAGAGTGACAAAATAACCCTTCTACAACAGAAGGGAATGTCCAAGATTTCTGAAGGGAGCTGCTGACAGAGATGTAGGAAACAAAGATAAGCTGAAAAATCATTAAATAACTTAATATGCATTTTTCACATATTTTCACAATATTTCGTTTATATCACCAATAATCTGTTATTTGCTTTTGGAAAAATACACCTTTTTGATGTATTACAATTATTTTAAGAAGGTTTTGACATCCTAACATGAGTGACACTATATGAGCAATATTAAATAAATAAGTAAACCTAAAACATAAATTCTTTTTTTTTGTATATATTCACTATATTATCCTTTTTATTTTTTTTTTGCATTTCACCTCTGCTCTAGTGTGGAACTGCATACTAAATATTGTTGGCTCTGTGACAGATTGCTTGTTTTGTTCCTAGATTCTTCAATGCTGATGGCCTGCTGCACATAAGCAGAGTTGGAGCGAACAACATCTCCAAGATGCTACTGACCATAAGACAAGTAAGTCAAATAAGTAAAAAGAGTAATATTGTGAAATATTATTACAATTTAAAATAGCTGTTTTCTGTGTGAATACATTGTAAACTGTAATGTATTCCAGTGATGATCAAAGCTGAATTTTCAGCATCATTACTCCAGTCTTCAGTGTCATATGATCCTTTAGAAATCATTCTAATATGCTAACCTTGTACTCAGTTGATGAAATAGTAAAAAGTGCACATGATCATTTTTTGCCTGAAATAATATGAACAGCAGCTATGCTAATCCTCCTTTTGCTTTCCTGTTTCTCTAAATGTCCATCCCAGGGTTAGTAGAAACTGCACAGCACCAAGACTTGTGAGGACTTCATATGATGCCAATTCTCAAAAAGACCTTAGATGATGGCAACTATAGATGGACATACAAACTACCACCACGGCAACAGACTAGGAAGGCTGCTTTCTGGTTTTGACCCCTGCCTGTTTAATGGACTCCCCTTTTGCCCTGCTCATGGTTCGTTATCTAGTTATCAAACTGTTGATTTGAATTCTCTATTTCTTTGACTCCTCTTGAAATTTGTTGTGCTCTTCTGGTTAACAATGTATCAGTTCAGTGAGAATAGTTGAATGTATACACTTTATTAGAATTCTGTATTTATCTGTATTTATCTATATTTATAAATATTTGTCTGTATTTGTTTTATATCTATATCTATACATGCATTTTTTATTTATCTTATTTCTCTATGTATATTTTTAAAAAATATCTGTATTTCTCTCATATTTATATTTTAATAAAGCAGTTATGAGTGTATCTATGAGTGTTTTCTTTATTCTGGATTAATTACATATGCTTTTGTATCTAGAAAGGGTAAATGTGCCATATCTAACCCAGAATCAGCCACAACTGGACCAGATCTGGGCCACATCTCAGAAATGGAGTGGGTGACATCTGGGCCAGATGTTGCCCGTGCTATTTGTGAGGTGTGGCCCAGATCCGGTTCAGTTGTGGCTGACTTCTGTCAGCCAGACTCAGGTTGAGTCATCGCCGTCATTCCGCGCGGTATGTGGGCCAGAACTGGGCCAGATGTCATTTGCTATCTGGGAACATGATCAAATTCGTCAACAAACAAAACAACGAATTCGCCATCAATTCGACAAATTGTAATATTATCGTATGTCCATGAGTGTATTGGCTTAAGTAAATGTAAGTCACGCTCATAAAATATTGATCAAGAATCTGATGTCAATTGCTCTCTGTTATGGTGACAAAGCCTCTCTGTTACGGCATCATGCAAAAAAAAAAAAAAAAAAACCAGCAACAAAAAACAACAACAATAATAATAATAATAATAATAATAATAAAAAGAAAACATAAAACACAATAGGGGCTACGCCCCTTCGCGATACCAAATCCCATCGCCTATAGCCCCTTTTGCGATACCTAATATGAACACGTGGAGATGCCAAAAGACCACTAAACTAGCTGCATTGACTTGACTGCATGTAGCTATATGGATCCGTCAAAAAGGTTAAACACAGCAAAGCACAAACGGAAAATAAATTAGTTAATGTGTCTAAATTCAGCGATCTGAATGTGGGTCGAACATCATCAAAGGACAGTTCCTCTGTGAGAATTTGTGTTTGTGTCTGTGTGCTTGGACTGGAGTGTTTATGGACCCTTGCAAACTCCTCCAAAACACATTTATTTATTTATGTACGTATGTATGTATGTATGTATGTATGTATGTATGTTTTTATTTATCTATTTATTTATTTAATATTTTACCCAACATTATCATAGTTAAGTCTGTTTTATGTGGATTGCAAGAGTTTTTTTGTTATTGGTTTAGATCAGGACCATAGCCATCATTTCAGAAGTGAGGGGACATAAATGTCAAATTTAATGCCTTTATGTAGGCGCGGCTCGTCTATATGGGCAGGTGGGGCAGAGCCTACTATTTTAAGTAAGTAAAGTAAGCATAAGTAAAGTAAGCATATTAAAATCCCGCGCATGGCTTTAGCAGGCATACATGATACTAAAACGGGCAGATGGTGCCTGAGCCCTCCAGAGCTCAACAGCTCCCCACAATTTTGCAACGTAAATCTGAAAAGGGGAACTGCAGCACGCTCTGATTGAGAGCCATTGGGGCAGATTTGAGACTGACCCGCTTATTTTCACGTTAACGTTAACCTTACGTGAACCTCACTCCACCAAGACGATATCAGTCCGCTTCAGCTATCAAAGTCAAAGTCAAAGTCTGCTTTATTGTCAATTCTGCCACATGTACAGCACATACATACAGAGAATTGAAATTGCGTGACTCTCAGACCCATGGTGCATACAGTTAACAATAAAACACTAACAGTAGACGTAGAATGCAGATAAATACAGTTTAAAATATAAAAACAAACTATACAGATATACAAATAAGGACATTGTAGAAAAGAGTTAGATTAAGTGGCATAAGGCACATGGCAGATGAAATGCAAATCGGTTAAATAAACAAAACTAAACAAAACGAAACTGTGCAGATATAAAGAGTGTAGTGCAAAAATAACTTATCAGGCTGTTTAAAGTGACAGAAGAGGTAGTTGAGTGGGGTCAGTTCAATACTGACTGAGGGAGGGGGGGCAAGGTCGGGAGGGAGTTCAGCTTCCTGACAGCCTGATGAATGAAGCTGTCCTTCAGTCTACTGGTCCTGGCCTGGAGACTCCGCAGTCTCCTCCCTGATGGCAGCAGACTGAAGAAGCTGTGTGTCGGGTGGGTGGGATCACCTGCAATGCAGAGGGTTTTGCGGGTGAGACGGGTGTTGTAGATGTCCTGGAGGGAGGGGAGAGAGACACCAACAATCCTCTCAGCTGCTCTCACTATGCGTTGGAGTGTCTTGCGGCAGGACGCATTGCAGGCGCCATACCACACAGTGATGCAGCTCGTCAGAATGCTCTCGATGGTGCCTCTGTAGAAGGTGCACATGATGGGGGCCGGGGCTCTGGCTCTCCTCAGTTTGCGGAGGAAGTAGAGACGCTGTTGTGCTTTCTTGGCCAGTGCTGCGGTGTTGTCAGTCCAGGAGAGGTCCTCCGTGATGTGCACACCCAGGAACTTGGTGCTGCTCACTCTCTCCACAGTCGCACCGTTTATGGTCAGAGGAGCATGCTGAGCGTGCACTCTCCTGAAGTCAACAACAATCTCCTTCGTCTTCTCCACATTCAGAGAGAGATTGTTGTCACTGCACCACCCGGCCAGGCGGCTCACCTCGCACCTGTAGTTTGTCTCATCTCTGTTACTAATGAGACCCACCACAGTCGTGTCGTCCGCAAACTTAATGAAGAGGTTGGAGCTGTGTGACGGAGTGCAGTCATGGGTCAGCAGAGTGAAGAGGAGGGGGCTCAGCACACATCCTTGAGGGGCCCCTGTGTTAAGTGTGATGGTGCTGGATGTGTTACTGCCGACCCGTACTGCCTGAGGTCTCCCAGTCAGGAAGTCCAACAGCCAGTTGCACAGCGAGGTGTTGAGCCCCAGCTGGACCAGTTTGTGAATGAGCTGTTGAGGGATGATTGTGTTGAATGCTGAACTGAAGTCTATGAACAGCATTCTGACGTACGAGTCTATTTTGTCCAGATGTGTGAGTGCTGAGTGGAGGGCAGTGGCGATGGCATCATCGGTCGAGCGGTTGGACCGATATGCAAACTGGAAGGGGTCCAGGGAGGGGGGGAGGGCAGACTTGATATGATGCATGACTAGCCGTTCAAAGCACTTCATGAGGTTCGGAGTAAGTGCGACTGGACGGTAGTCATTGAAGCAGGATGGAGATGGCTTCTTCGGGACTGGAATAATGGTGGTAGCCTTGAAGCATGTGGGGACAACAGCCTGACTCAGCGAGATGTTGAAAATGTCTGTGAAGACATCAGTGAGTTCCGCTGCACAGTCTCTCAGTACACGACCAGGAATGTTGTCAGGACCCGGAGCTTTGCGTGCATTGATCCTACTGAGGGATCTCCTCACGCTGTCCGGGGACAGCGTCATCACCTGGTCGCCGGGAGGAGGTGGGGTCTTCTCTGCAGTGGTGCTGTTTTGTGCCTCAAAGCGAGCGAAGAAGGCGTTCAGCTCGTTCAGCAGGGGGATGGTGCTGTCACAGGTGCGCGGTGGGGGCTTATAGTCCGTGATGGTCTGAATCCCCTGCCACAGGCTCCGAGTGTCCCCGCTGTCACTGAAGCGATGGGCTACCCTCCTGGAGTACTGTCTCTTAGCCTCCCTGATGCCGCGGGATAGGTTGGCCCTAGCTGTCCTCAGGCCCACCTCATCTCCAGCTCTGAAGGCAGCGTTACGAGTCTTCAGGAGTCTGTAGACCTCCCCTGTCATCCACGGCTTCTGGTTGGCCCGGACAGTGATGGTCTTTGTGACCGTTACATCATCAATGCATTTGTGTATGTGTATGCATCAGGTCAGTAACTAGTTGGCACGTCTGTTTTTTTTTGTTTTTTTTTCTCTATGTGGAGTATTAAATTAGTGGTTAAATCCTTAGTTTAAATGTGCTCACATGAATAGCCTTTATATGGTTCTGTTGTGTTTGTTTTGTTTTGTTTATTCTGAGAATAGACATATGATCTTCTTTCCTCACCCGAATTGCTCTACAATTTGTAACATTCTAAATCAATATTTGGAGGTGATAAATACTATATTAAGGCAATTATTATACAGCATCTTATGCGTGTAACATTACTTCGAGCCTGTCAATCAACATTAGCGCGCCACCCACAGGATAACGCAAGGACATCTCTGCCAAAATTTTGTGTTCAGAGATTAGAATATAAAGTTTACAAAATAATCTGCCCCACCTAAGGAGCCACTACTGTGTGTATGTATGTATGTATGTATTTACTTATTTTACAGGGTTTATTTTTTCTTATCTCTTACCTTCAACTAGCTAAGTAATCAAATACACTGCTGGACAATAACCAATAATTTGTATTCTATTAAATTTATCCTATATTTTCCTAAAGGACAATTTTGTGATAACTTTTTTTTCAGATTTTTATTACAGAATAAGACAGAATATATATTTTATAGTTTCAATACTGTACTAAATGATATGTCAATTAGCACTGCGATATTCATATGCGTTATATATTTATTATCGTGAGCAGAGGTGTAAAGAGTACCGGAAAACCATACTTGAGTAAAAGTACAGATACCTTACAGTGAAAATTACTCCACTACAAGTTACAAGTCACCAATTCCAAAACAACTTGAGTAAAAGTCTTACAGTATCTGATTTTAACTTTTAACAGCACTTAAGTATTTTACTTATACTAAATATAGGCTCAAAGATGCTCTAGTCAAAGAGACATGCCAGTCAAAAACTGTAATGTTGTGGAAAAGCTGGGGAAAACAGGCAGAGGCTAGGATCTATGTGCAGGCATTTCATGGAAAAACTAGAAAAAAATAATAAGCCAAAAAACAAACCGAACAAAGAACAGAATGACGGGCAAATAGACAACCATTACATTCAACAACTCACAAAGAACTAAAGAAATATCAGGGCTATATATATGTATATGTATATATATATATATATATATATATATATATATATATATATACACACACAGGAGGCTAACAAGCTGAACAAGATAAGATACAAACTGACTACAAACACCAAAGAGTTGATTTGTGAGGAGAGCAATCATGTTTATTTTCTAAAATCAAAATAAAACTGAGCACCTCAAAATTGTAAGCAAGAAATAAATAAATAAAAATTTTAGAAATTAAATTAAAAAGTCAAAGTCTTCTTGCACTGGATGTGCTATTTCAGCCTCATTGCCAGCTGCAGTCATCTAAAACACCTGTGATTCACAGCTACTTTATGCCGAGTTCACACTGCACAATTTTAGCCCCGATTTTCACTTGCCGACAGGTTTTGCGAAATCGCCAACAAATGCCCGAAATCGGAGTCAAATCGTTGCTCGTTCACACGTGACAATCACAGCAGTGTGAATTATCAAAGACGTAATCGGCGACGCATCGGTGTTTCAGCTTTGTTTCAGCTGAAAGGGAAGACCAAAGGAAGGCCTGTCATGTGATTTGAATTTGGCCATACTGTGCGTTTACGGAGAAGACCAAAAGCTGCAAAGGCAAACATTTTCAAGCCCATCAGGAAGAACACTCAACAACGTGTCATGTTGAAGTAATAAATCATACAATTTACCAAGTCAGCAAATTCATATGATATTGTACAAGCGTACTCATACAAAATTCTATGACTTTTACTCCTGCTGCTGTCACTGGCCATTGCCTCAACTCTCATGCAGATTGTGCCCATTGATAGTAGTCAGAGTGTTTGTATCATGAAGTTTATATTAAGTCCATTATATTCTTTACTAACCTTAACAAATTGGCGCCGTCTCTCCGCATTGTAACAGTGATATCTGTCCACAGCTCATAGTCTGCCTTTCTTTCCGTGTTGATTTTTATTGAACACATCTGTCTAAGAAGCAAGAGTCTGGAAATGCTAGTTTAACTTGTCACGTGACAAATCAGACCTTCAATTAATTTGGCCAAATCAAATCACTTAAAGCTGTTTAAAACAAGAACAAGAAATATAATGGTAAATATTTTAGCATCCACACCAACAGACGATAATGGTCTGTTTAGTGTTATACATGATGCAGTTACAGTTGTTGTTGTCTGCTATTTGTTGTTGTCAATGTTTTTGTTGTTCATCTGCTGGAAAAATCTGTTCTGAAAGAGATTCCAATGATATTGTTCCTCTGTGTCATTAAATGTTAAATAGCTGCGGTATAGACTCATCCTTGGTGTGAAGATGCCTTTAAATTGCTTACGACAATACTGTCAGCATGTAATCATATTTAAAATAATTCATATTAATATAGCTTTCTATTGAAGAATACAGATTTTTCTAATGCTGCTATCATCTCATTCTGTTTAATTTAAACACGAAATTTTGCCTTTCTTTGCCTATTGCTCTTCATCTTATTCCTTTACTCTCTCACAAAGTTATGCTCTGCTGTAAGGTAGAAACTGAGAGTTTGCTTGATGGCCTTTTCTCATACTCTGAATCTGATGTATACAGATGAACTTAGGAGCCTGCTAGAGTTGCCAGGGAACTTTAGGTTGAAGTTTACTATTATAACTGCTTAATTTATGATTAAACAACAGTAATAACTGAACATGGGGTCAATAGATATTTTCTTGTTTTACAGCTGAAGACCAAAAACGCAAAGAAAATCAGTCACAGCAAGCCAGTCAAACCAGTCCTGATGAATGAGGAATGGACATGGCCTACTTGTGCCCAAACAGAAAAGACAGAGAGCTAAAAGTTGCATATTTCCATTGGTATGTATATATTCAATGCAGTTATGTGTGGTACAGCATTGATGTTGATCTCTCAAAAGACAGCAGTTAAAGTTACTTCAAGTCAACAGTTATAGTTTTTCACACATACATCTTTTTATAGCTCCTAGAATGAGCAAATCAGCTGTGCATCATCTTTGGTATTTGTCATGAAATGTTTGGCATGCTAAATATCTGGACCTGTCAGCGATTCATTGTGCAATGAACACACCAGCAACTGAATGCTACCCCAGATAGTCGTGCAGTGTGAAAACAATGGTGATCCGGCGACTTTGAAAATCGTGCAGTGTGAACTCAGCATAAGGGTAAAACGCACAAGATAAAGTACTTTCAGTGCCCTGTAGTAGGCAGTATCACATCTTTTGTAGCATAAATAAATTGCTGCAGAAAAGCTAGGTGCCGTGCAAAATGTAATGTGTAACTGCAAAACTCATTTCAAATGTAGTGGAGTAAAGAGTACAGATACTCATTCAAAAATGTAGTGAAGTAGAGAGCAAAAGTTGCTAATATCTTTGATACTCAGTAAAACTACAAAGTATCCGAAAAGATACTCAAGTACAGTAATTAGTTACATTTACTCCAATACTTTACACCTCTGATCATGAGATGACTTGAAAAACACACATAAACCATATATTCAATCATATATTGTCGCAATTGTGTAATTGTCTTCACGTTTCATTAGTTAAAATATTGAGTTCATCAGTCAAAATGTTGACTAAACATTACGTTTGGTTTTTTATTTACATTTTTTTTTTCCTGAGGCATGGAGTACCAGAGCTCAGAACTAGGACCATATCTTTTCACCCTTTTCTGCTTTTTATTCAGCTTAGCTAGTGATTGCTGGATGCCTTTGTCCATATCAGGGATTTCCTGGCATGTTCACCCACTTCGAATGATATCACTCGATTGAATGGGTGTTATCAGTGGTTATCAGGTCACAGATATGGGCCAGAAGGGATCTCCTGCACCTACTGGTAGGCTGAGAAGGCTGTTATCATCGATCCACACGGTCAATCACCGCACGCATGTATGAAGGGGAAGTTACTGCTGGAGTACCAGCAGGGGCGATTGTTTCCCCAATGCCAACAACTGCACACGGACCAAAGACCAGCGAAATAGTGCATTAAAAGATGGATTTAGATGACTTCAGGACACATATACAGGTACAGTCTTGTAAAATAGTCCATCGTTCCGTGTTTATGAACGGTTGTTAATTTAAAATGTGTCTATGGTGGTAAAGGGATCATGTAAAAAAGTATTTGGGCAGGAAATGACTGAATATGGTTAGTTCTGACACCTGCACCTGTATTCACCAACACTATTTCTCTAAAGTTAATGTTTTGTCTGTTTGTTTGAAGGAGAATGAAGCCAGTTGATGAAGATATCAATTCAATGGCCACCAAGTGCAGCACTGCTGCCTGAACCCATCAGTTATCTGCTGTGAAGACTGCATTTACAAACAGCTCTACTGCAACAGCTCAGATGTTACGGCCCATAAAAGTAAACTTCACAACTGGACAACTGCAAGATAGTGGTGGAGGGATTCCTTTGGCACATACCTCAAACAAGAATCAATGTCCAGTGCAATGATTATAAATAAAAATGTTATATATTGTTTATTGATTTACCACACCCTAAATACATATTTTGTCCCTCCAGGACATTTACACCAGGTGGTGTTTGAGGAGGACCGTCAGAGACTCCAGCCACCCTAGCCATGGATTGCTCTCACCGTTACCATCAGGCCGATGTTATCGCAGAACCTTCACCAGCAGACTGCAAGACAAGTTCTTTCCACAGGCAATCAGACTGAACTAAACTTGTACCATTAACACCACACACAGCACACCAACCTCATATGTACTGCACTCTATCACTTACACTGACTGGACTCTGACTCACTATTATTCTGCACCCTGACATTCTGTTTGCACTAATTCATGCCATACTGCACTGCAAAGGTATATGTGTACTGTGATTGTGATATGTGTACTTATTGTGTTTATTATTGTTTTCATTTCATGCTCTCTGTATAGTATAATATTTACCATATGTTGTTCTCTACCTGTATTAAGTCCATTATATATGTGTGTTGCATATATATTCAATACTTTTCATCCATAATGTCATGCTGCAGTTTGCACAAAAGACTTTCACCACCTGTACACTTGCGTTCATGGTATTGTGACAATAAAGTGATTTGATTTGAATTGGTCACATGTCTTTTGTTAATCAGTTGTACTGTAGGGTGCTGGATAACAACTGAAAATTGTTTAAGTCATGGAAGAAGAAGATTATGATAGGGACATAGACAAGCAAGCAAGAGGAAGAAAACTAGGAGAGCTCTGATGAGAAGGGAACTGAATGTGATTCTATGATGCTCACACATTTCACCATACATGCATTTGGGTGGCTTCATCTGATTAAAATAATATGGTTTTAAATAACTCATTTTTATTTCTCTTCAATATGATTTGTCTTTATATGCTACTTTAGCTGTCTTTATGCTGTATTCTCCAGTAAAGTATTGCACGTGTTTGGTAAATACACCATTTAATTTTGTAAACAATACATTTAATTACTATGGTTGTTTTAATTAAGACATGAACATTTGGTTATATTAATGGGAATGCTGAAAGATGCATTAGAAGAGACTGCATGGACTATATTGCTACAGACACTACATGCACAACTGAAGGTGATGCACCAGGGAAAGATCAACATGAATCCTGTACTGTACTATTAGCAAGATGAGCATGGACATTACTAATGTTTAGCACCTGAGGAGGACAAAGATGAGGAATATTTGACACAGAGATACAAATTAGGTCTTTTATATTATGATACTTTGCACTGCATGAATTGTGTGGCTTTTGTGGACCATACACTGTCTGTACCTTGTCTTACTGAATGACACATTGACATTGTGTGATAGTACCATGAAGTGTCACAGTATGTATTGGTTGTTTAAATTGGTGTCTTTGTTTACTGTCAACACTGTATTCTTGCTCCTGATCTAATGAAATAAATGGAGCCCATTACAAAAAGGCACTGATGTAGATTTTTTTGGAGGGGGTCATAGTTATCTTAGAAGTCATAGTTATCTTAGAATATTCTTATTCTAAGATAACTATGACTTGCAACTTACATATTGACAAGTAAAAAAATGTGACTCAGCACAGTTTGTTGTGAATGATGAGAATAGATCTGTGTATGTTTTACTGCCCTTCTATCCCCAGGGGCCCAGTAGAGTCCCCTAGAAGAGCAAAAAAATTGAACATTTCAAATGGCTGATTATAGTTTTATAGAGAAATTTGGCAGGACAACTACTTCTGCTATGTTAATTAAATAATGTTGGACAGAGTTTTCAAGTATATGGAAAGGTGGTATAAAGGTGTTTAAAAAAGTGCTCTTAGTAAAATACCAAATTTTAGCCTGGCTCTTACATATGTCATATATGTTTGCACAATGAACATGTTTAGATATACCTTTGTTCAAAAAAGATTGTATTTTTAAACATTTTATTATTAAACATTTTAAACTACATTACCCATAAGCCTCTGCCATTCTATCGATAGAACACAGTGCTGGTATTTGTAGTTTAATGAAGTTATGCTCAGGGTTGGGGTTACGATCTCGGGAAAGTGGTAATTTCTCACGACATAGCAACACTGCATCGTTAACCAAAGGTTTTACTGACATAATAATAACAGCAAAGCATACTTTGCAACATTAAGCATTTTTTCATTTGGGTTAAAAGATTGTCCAATCACAGCGAGGTCTGCGAGTGCCAGGAGAACTTCAAAGCCAATGGCAACTCAGTTGAACAGAGGCGTCACATTTACTTGTCCATATATGGTCATCTATGACATAATCTTCCGGGTTCTTGTGGTGAATACACAGATAATCAGTTAAGATTTATTTGTCTCCACCTGTTTTTTACAGTCTATGGTCTCCACTCAGTATAAAACTGCAACAACAGATTGAATCGTGTGGTTTACCTGATTTTACCTGGTTTAGCAATAGATTTGTTGATTACAGTGTTTGTTGTTGTTGTTGTTGTTTTTTTTTTTTAGTTTCAAACAAGGGCGTAATATTTCCCATCGTATACATTGTTTACACGAATATAAAATAATGTACAATATTTAAACTCAAAAGTGTGCATATACTGTGTAAAATAAATAATACATGTCAAAATGTTTAATTTGCTTTCAAAAAAACCCCACCTCTGATAATTATTCAAATATGCAGTATTTTTCTACTATTCAATTTTGCTTCTGTAACATTTACAGTGGATTAATAGTGTATTAAAGGTATACAATTAATCACTTTCATGTTTCCTGGAAATGGACCCTACAAACTTGTCATTCTTAGCTCTGCCAGTTTAACAACAGGAATATATATATAAAAAAAAAATTATAAAAAAAAAACTTACAAATTTCATAATGTTTATTGATATTTGTTGTCAAACTTTTTTTTTATATATATATATTTTGTTGTTGTCAAACAAATTGTACGTCAAACTTTTCCAAGACAAACAGTGCCTAGAACAGCACTCTCTCTCCAGTTTGTGCCACTATAAAAAACAAAAAAAAAAAAAAAAAATCCAAAAACAAAAAAAGCAGTTATAGTGAAATATAACAACTTAAAACAATGACTGATTGATTGAAGTAATGGGTACATGGAAACAAATATGTAACTAAGAAATATGCAATCTAAAACCTCTTTAAAAAACATTGTCTAATATTCAAAAATAAAAAGAATTTGTTTAAAGAAAATGTCATAAGATGCCAAGTAATATTTTACAAACCAGGAGTTTCGAGGCTCCAGTTGAAAATATATTATTTTCTTCCCTTAAAGGAATAAATAGGCAAAAAATGATTAAGAACAATATTTCAATATTTTTCGATTATTATTCTCCTGTAATCATTGTTTGCTTCTATTGTGACTAAATGCAGGACCAATTAAAATGGTTAACAATTATAATTTTCATCAAGAATATATCTATATATCTAAGTAGACATGCTAAGACTGGAAGCTGGCAGTAAAGGGCTGAGAGCAGATGTGCCACACGAGAGAGAGAGAGAGCGATGTGGAAGCTTTTGGAAGGGCTGATATTGTGGAGAGATGATGGAGTAATCTGTGAGAAATCCTGCAAGACAGGAACAAAGAGAATTTATCACGATGAACAATAAAAACATTGACAACAACAAATAGCAGACAACAACATACTGTAACTGCAGTGTGTATAACAGTAAACAGACCATTATCGTCTGTTGGTGTGGATGCTAAGATATTTACCATTATACTTCTTGTTCTTGTTTTAAACAGCTTTAAGTGATTTGATTTGGCCAAATTAAATGAAGATCTAATTTGTCACGTGACAAGTTAAACTAGCATTTCCAGACTCTTGCTTAGACAGATGAGTTCAATAAAAATCAACACGGAAAGAAAGGCAGACTATGAGGTGTAGACAGATATCATGTACTGTTACAATGGGAAGAGACAGTGCCAATTTGTTAAGGTTAACAAAGAATACAATGGACTTAATATAAACTTCATGATACAAACACTCTGACTACTATCAATGGGCACAATCTGCATGAGAGTTGAGGCAATGGCCAGTGACAGCAGCAGGAGTAAAAGTCGTAAAATTTTGTATGAGTGCGCTTGTACAACATCATATCAATTTGCTGACTTGGTAAATTGTATGAATTATTACTTCAACGTGACACTTTGTTGAGTGTTCTTCCTGATGGACTATGTAAATCAAAGTTAAAGAAACATAAAATGCTGTGCAAATGTAACTGCAATACAGTTCAGTCAAGGTGCTCAGACCAACACAGACATACCATTGGCAATGTTTGCCTTTGCAGCTTTTGGTCTTCTCCGTAAACGCACAGTATGGCCAAATTCAAATCCCATGACAGGCCTTCCTTTGGTCTTCCCTTTCAGTTGAAACAAAGAGAAACATATACATGTTGAGACAGAGTGCTAAAAATGATCTGTGACCAAAATATTTCAGATGAAGGACTATAAGGAAAGATATTATCAACACATATAGGATGCGTTCATTAAAAGCAAAGCAGTTATAACTAAAAGTGTTCAACGAAACCTGTGAAGGGTTGAACCTTTGAAGGACTTGTTCAGTCGCCTTGGCAGCTTCTTCAAGATCAGCATTGGGAGCTTTGAGTTCAAGTTCCTTGTTAATTCTAGCAGCTTTCTGAAAGAATTGGTCAAAATTTTATTAAGTTTTAAAATATGCCATGATGAACCACAGAAAGAGAGGCTACTATGTACTATATACAAATTTATTACAGATTACAGTTTGGAAAAATAGGAAAGGAAAATCTGAGAGAGAGAGAGAGAGAGAGAACCTTTACAAGAGATTGTTCAAGATCAGCATTGGGAGCTTCGAGTTCAAGTTCCCTGTTAATTCTAGCAGCTTTCTGAAAGAATTGGTCAAAATTTGATTAAGTTTTAAAATATGCCATGATGAACCACAGAAAGAGAGGCTACTATGTACAAATTAATTACAGATTACAGTTTGGAAAAATAGGAAAGGAAAATCTGAGAGAGCGAGAGAGAGAGAGAGAGAGAGAGAGAGAGAGAGAAAAAAAACCTTTACAAGAGATTGCTTCTTAAAAGAACTGCTGGAGTGTGATCTGATGTAACTGCAAGACAGAAAACAAAAAAAATTTGAATTACAATTACTTCACAAAAATGGCATGGCAAGCGTTGTGGTTACTGTGTTTAAAAAAAAAAATAGTATATAGTAAAAACAGTTACTGTGGTAAAAACATGTTGTGTTGTTGTAAGTGTTGTTACTGTGCTTTAACTACAAATACCACAGTAAAACTACGGTTACTGAGGTAAACCCATAGTAAGGGTTGAGGTTATTGTGCTTTAATCACAAATACCACAGTAAAAGTAAGGTTACTGTGGTAAACCCATGGTAATTATTGAGGTTATTGTGCTTTCTCTACAAATACCACAGTAAAACTACGGTTACTGAGGTAAACCCGTAGTAATTATTGAGGTTATTGTGCTTTCTCTACAAACACCACAATAAAACTATGGTTACTGTGATAAACCGGTAGTAATTGAGGTTATTGTGGTCTCTCTACAAATACCACAGTAAAACTATGGTTACTGATGTAAACCCGTAGTAATTATTGAGGTTATTGTGCTTTCTCTACAAATACCACAGTAAAACCACGGTTACTGAGGTAAATCCGTAGTAATTATTGAGATTATTGTGCTTTCTCTACAAATACCACAGTAAAACTACAGTTACTGTAGTTACTGAGGTAAACCCATAGTAAGTATTGTGCTTTATCTACAAATACCACAGTAAACTTACGGTGGGAGAAGTATGGTATATTTTGTGGTTACTGTGCAGCACTCCATAATGTTCACATCAACTCATTTTGGACACAAATAAAATGCCAGGTCATGCATCTGGACTCTTGGAATTGTAGTCTAAATTTATTTACACTGGCCCTTGAAAATCTCTATGAGAACAAATTTGACACTTGCCCAAAGAATATGTTTGGAAAAAATTTATTTACGCTTCATTAAAGGTGGGGGGACATTCCCCCAATCAGCCTATATTTTATATTTACACGTTTTTTTTTTTTTTTTCTTCTTCTTTCTTGGCCTGTCATGGTCTTATTTAGTCTGCTCTTAGATTAGGTTTACATATTGTTTGTGTTATTTTTCATTTTCCTGGCACTGCTGGTTCTTCCCTACCATCAGTGCTCCTGGAATCAAGCTTGACCCACTAGGTGCATTTCCATTACAGATTTGCGCAAAACTTTGGCGATATTTTATAAATGTTGATAAAAAAGTATTTTGAAATGACAGCGTTTCGATTAACCAATGTTATGCGATTAAAACGTAACCTTTTGCCTCTCACGATAAGTCATGGCAACGGATTTTGGTGAGATTTGACGGATTTTGGATGTATTTATTCAAAGGAGGCGTAAGCGTGTATCTTTACAGAAGCACCACATCGAGCCACTTCAGAAACACGCATGGCGTGGCTGGAATAAGCACGTGCATTGACTAGAGTGGACGCAATCAGCTTCAGTGGCCGTATCAGAGCCACACTGCACCGCAGACGTGTGCAGTGTAAATTGTCTAAGCATTAATGGCAGGGAAAGTCCCTTATATTCGAGAGCGACCACATATGAAGTGTTTCTTGGAGGTTATAGTACACTGAAGAATGATTATATGACTTTTTACATATGCCATGTGACCTGTAAATGCGAAAAAACCGTTTCCATTGTAGTTTTGCGAAATATTCCTTTTTCGAATTGCCTGAAAAACCACCTCATGTGAGTGTAAAAACGTTTTTGCGATATATGGGAGTTTTTGCAAAATTGACGCGTTTCCATTAGGCATATTTTCAATTCGCAATTTTAAATTGTGCAATTTGAAGGGTAATGGAAACGCGCCTACTGTTGCCTCCTGAACTGCATTGGCATGGTTGAAATCATTCTTATGTGACTGTTATAAACATGGCCGTAGCCAGGCTTTAAAAATTAGTGAGGTCCGGGGTATGGGGGGAGGGGGGTATTAAAGAATTGTGTTATAACAATTACAACTCATTGTATACATTATAAACACTTTAAAAGAGACAGGCATGTAGATGTGAAAGATATTTTCTCTGTTTTGGAGGGATGATCATTTTTAAATCATATATACTGCATTAAAATTTATTAATACTTTACTATGGGGTTGATAATTTTATCAGTTGCATATTATTCATGCAACAATACATATTACTGTTATAGTTTTCATTACTAATAATTGCTGTATAGACGATAACTTTGTCTAATGCTCTTATAAAGTCAGTCGTGGTCTAATAGATAGAGAGTCAGACTTGTAACTCGAAGGTCGTGGATTCGAGTCTCGGGTCCGGCAGGGATTGTAGGTGGGGGGAGTGAATAACCAGCACCCTCTCCACCCTCAATACCACGACTGAGGTGAGATCCTTGAGCAAGGCACCGAACCCCCAACTGCTCCCCGGGCGCCGCAGCATTGGCTGCCCACTGCTCCAGGTGTATGTTCACTACTGTGTGTGTGCACTTGGATGGGTTAAAAGCAGAGCACAAATTCCGAGTATGGGACACCATATTTGGCCACACTTCCCTTCCCTAAATGTTTTTAGCATGACTTTGTAAAAATGTAACTACTATACTGAATGACATAGCACAGACTTCTTCATAGTGTTTGCATAGGCTTTTTCATTTCATTCTGTAACCTACTTGTTCTACAGATCTGTGTACTTAAATGCTACTGTTTTTGACAGCGTTGATATCGTTTTTGACAGATATCATGATTTTTTTTTGCATTTCCCTTACCGAATGTGCCATCCTGTCAGCAAAACCTGTCCATGGGTTTTTTGATTACCGTCAGTTTAGGTGCCGGCGATGCAGTGTTGCCAGGTATTGCTATTAAAACAAACAAAATAAAAATAAACTGAAATTATTTCAAATGTTTGCAAAGAAGATAGGATAAAGATATTGCAACTTCCCACTTTATTAACTTTCTAAAGTCTCAAATCAAGTGGAAAAGACAAGTCAAAAATGCTTATAATAGCTGGATCTGGTGACCCGCGTCCTCGCACATAACTCGCTCAAGATTTGTTCACTCTGCAGCATCTCGCAGCGATCATTTTCATTCCACGGACGCTAAACATTCTTGCAAACTGTCTAAACTGAATTATACATGCAGACATTCATATGAGGAGTTTTAAACAGCAAATCAGTCATTCAGAGAACAAATGTAATTTTTGAACATGAAAAATTTACAGAGGTCCGGATCTCTGTGACCTCATAGCTGGCTACGGGCCTGGTTATAAATTTGTATCAGTAAATGAAGAAATATCATGGCAATCATGAGTTTGATATGGAGTACCACAGGGCTCAGTACCAGGACCAGTACCAGGACCATTAGTTTTCACCCTATACACGCTACCCTTGGGAGACCTTTAAGCAACATGAAGTTAATTAACTAGTGCAACCGAGCTCTCATACAGGGTTTGCCAAACCACTCAAACAAAAATAATAAACAAGAGCTCATGTGTTACCATAACTGAACTACATTTGAAATTCCTAATGTCAGATGTCTCATGCCTCAAGAGCAAACATGCAGTCTGAATTATGAAGTAAGTTTGTAAAAGAAACTACCCCTGCTGAATCAGTAGCATTAGAGGAACAGGGAACATCAGTACTAGGTTGATTTGAACTCACCTCATTCACTTCCAACACACCTTTAACACCGGACTCCATATCACTCAGGCTAGGCATCTCAGGGCAACAATAAGATGCATCTGCATTCTTGTGGCAATTTCCTTCTTTAGGCAGTCCAGTCTTTCAATCTCTATCCTTGGTAAGCATCACTCGACAGCCAAATTGGAAGCATCAGTGTAAATTTTAAAGGGCACATTGAAGTCAGGCAATACCACCACAGGATCAGATGACAACACACCTTTCAAATGGCGAAATGATGCATCACATTCATCAGTCCACACAAAGGGTACATTCTTTCCCACAAGTTTTTTAGTGGAGCAGCATATTTAGAAAAGTGCTTGACACATCGCCTTAAATATGAACATAGTCCCATAAATGCTCTGACCTCAGAAGGAGACAGAGGAAATGGCCAGTTCCAAACTTTCTCTGTGTTTGACATTATGGCATCCTTGTTTCCTGGCAGAACGTTAAAGAGTGTGACACACGTCTCCCGGAAATCCTGTATAATTCAATTAATCCGATGAAGCTCTTTTCCACAGTCTAATGCTCTTTTCACAAAATTAAACATACTCTAATCCAACCTGTTACATTTCTTAATTAGACTTGTAGTTAATCAACAGCAAGAAGGCAGAGGCTCGCAAAATGGGGGGAGAACCACTGACAGATGAAGAAGAGTTGGTCAGATATTTGAAGAATTTTAAAATCCAAAAGGAAAAAGAATAACTGTTGCTTTTGTATTTGTAGAAATAAAGATGTCCAAATATAGTGTGAATAATTTGTGTTTATTTATCTCGTACTACCCTTTCATTTGACATCCTCTGAAAATTCTCAGAAAGAGCATGAGAGCGACACACACTTTCCTTACACACTTCCTTACTTTTCCTTACTTTTTCACAGCAGCCTTAATAATCTGCCAGTAGGGTAAAAAATGAAAAATAATCATGTTTCCATATTCATTAAGATTCTTTCTTACCCTATGGTGGACTGTCAGGGGTGTGGTGAAGAAGGACTCAGATGCAGAGTAGGAGTGCAGGGAGAATTTATTTCTCGTCACAAAAAACATAAAATAAAATAAACAATATTTAACTGCCACTTAGGCTTGAGGAGATTCTGGAGCTGGCCGGCAAACACAGCGGCCACACAAGCTGCCGGACTTCCGTGCTACGAATCCTGCAGCACAGGGGAACAGAGAGTCAGAGACAGAGGCGTGCACAAGCTGCCGGACTTCCGTGCTATGAATCCTGCAGCACAGGGGAACAGAGAGTCAGAGACAGAGGCGTGCACTCGTAATATGAACATACGCAAGAACAAACAATCTACTCACGACGAGGAACAGAAAGGTAGAGACATATAAGGGAGTGGGGGAACGAGCGACAGGTGGGGGAGAGACGGCTTGTGACTCGCGCACCCCTGCTGAGGGATCAGCGCTGATTACCCGGACCACGAGCCGCCGAACCTGACAGGACAACACAAACCACGAGAGTAGCCGGAGCAGCCCCCTGACCCGTGACAGCGGACAATTGCACGTTTTACGTAAAATGCCCTTTAATGCACTTGTTTCCCCCAGGAAACAAGGCAAAATATCTTATACCAATTTTCGCATATAGAAACTGCATCTTGATTTAAGAATTTTTAGATATTTGTACTTGAAATAAGACAAAAACGTTCACTAAGAAAAGCATTTTTGCAGCGTGAATGAATGAATGAGGTCATTGCTTACGCTTTAAAAAGGAGGAGGAGACTGAAAGAAACTCTGGGTTTACCGAAGAAAATCAGTTCCTGACCAGGGGTGTCATCGTTAGCCAACTATGGTCGGAAGTTCTGTCATTACCAACATAGTGTTTACATACCAACGATTCAGTGTTTCTCAAAATCATAGTTCAAACGAACATTCACAATCAGCATCGCAAACTTACGTGGTTAGAACTACAGCCCTCGACCTGTGGTTAGAAGCGTAGTTTCTTGTTAGTATGACATACGGGCTTAAATAAATTATGCTCTTGGGCACAATAGGCAAGTTAACATGCAGTACTATGTGACACTGTCACACAAAAGACATGTTTTACCGCTCTATTTATTACAATGATTTAATGTATTATAGAGTTTTAATTGGTTTACATGTTTTTAGTCCATTTTATTCCTCTTAACATTTTAAGTGTGTATGTCTTTAAGAACTGCATGGAAGCAGGAAACTACAGCTGAATAAGAGAGCAGCATGACAAACAAACAGGGTGACAGTCACCAAATTGGATTGAGGAGTTACCACTTTCAGAGCTCACCTTTCGAGACACCATCTGCAATCTTTGGATTACACTTTCTGTGGATTGTATATACCAGGGGTGCCCAAACTCGGTCCTGGAGGGCCGGTGTCCTGCAGAGTTTAGCTCCAACTTGCCTCAACACACCTGCCAGGAAGTTTCTAGTATGCTTAGTAAGAGCTTGATTAGCTGGTTCAGGTGTGTCTAATTGGGGTTGGATCTAAACTCTGCAGGACACCGGCCCTCCAGGACCGAGTTTGGGCACCCCTGGTATATACACTTGTGGACACTCACATTGGACTTATCAACACACTGTGATTCTTGGACTGTTTTAGGGTATGGACAAACAAACTGTATTCTTTTAATAGACTGAGTTTACCTGGTTTTATCGTGTTGTTTTAAAGTCTTTTATGTAAACATTTTAAATACACCTGTCCTATTTAAACCAATCTCCTTTTATGTCTCATTCTTTTAGAAACTAGTCATCTCTCACAGTTAAATCCAACCCCAATTTTACTCTTGTAACTCGGCTGATAAGGCCGAGCTTTACATATGGTGGCCCGTACGGGGAACGTCAAAGATTTTAAAAGCTGTGTTGAGAAGTGGTAAAAAGATGACGACACATTTTGGTAATGCTGCTCCTTTTAATACGCCTGCTGATTTTAGTGACGAACTTATTTTACACCACTTTGACTGTGAACAGCTACATGCTGAAATGCTTTCTCTTAAAAACATTATTTTAAAACTGGAGAAGGATTTTAAAGACTCTGTCGAAAGCAATCTTAATCGAGAAGTTTATTTTAGAGAGGCAGTGGAACGCTAACTTCCAAAAGATGGAGGAGTTTGTGAAAGAGGCTGTAGAGGCATTAGGGAAAGAGGTTGTTGAGTGTTTGCGGGAAAGTTAAACAGTGGACTAAACAACTCTGCTGTACCACCGCCTACCGAAACCAACTCAGTGCCGTCTACCATCTGCTCCTCTTCACCTCAGACGGACCGTCCCGCCATTTTCACGTCTTCACCTACTCAAGACAGAGCGATGGAAGGAACTACCACCGCTATGACATCAACAGGGCCAGCTGTCAGCTACATCTTCTCTGTCCTTCCCTTCTCCAGCGAGGAAATTATCAGTGCACAGCAAGATGATGCCACCCTTTCCATCTCCACTTCCACGCACCAGACAGACAGGATCACCGTACACAACCACCAGGGCTTGCTGTACCGAAGGATCCAGGGCAAGTGCGGCCAGCAGAAATACAGCTCGTGGTTCCCAAAGCCTTGATCCAGCGAACGTTACAGAGCCTCCACGAAAGGACAATGGAGAGACATCACAGTCGACTGAAAACTCTCCTCAACATCCTGGAGGTTGCCTGGTGGCCAACGGTCCGAAAGGATGTCTGGTGCTATGTGGGAGACTGCAAAGGGTGTAACGTCATCAACCGCAGCCCAGAACCATCTCGTCTCTGCACATCAACTCCAACTGTTCAACGTGGAAGGAGGAATCAACAAAGAGCGACGAGCAAGCAATGCTGGGTACAGGAAGCACCGGGGAGGAACAGCGCAACCTACCCAGGGACATCCAGCCTGGTATCGATCTCATCTTTACTGTTATGGTTCCCCAATACCTTCCAGCAAACTAGTGCCTGCATGGGGTTGCCTAGTTTTATTTAATTTATTTCAAAGACATTTTAATACACACTGTAAAGAGGATAACCATTTCATGGACAATGGATGACAGTACTCCTGAGAGGCTAGTTACTTCCTTGAGGGGTGAAAGCTGGGGGGGCATTTATTATACATTTATTACAATGCTAAATCATTTATTACAATGCTAAATCATTGTAATAAATACATTGTAATATTGTATTTATTACAATGATTTAATGTATTATAGAGTTTTAATTGGTTTACATGTTTTTTAGTCCATTTTATTCCTCTTAACATTTTAAGTGTGTGTGTATGTCTTTAAGAACTGTATGGTTGGCCGAAGCAGGAAACTACATGTAAGGGCTAATCTTCAAAACTTTCTTTAGCCCCTTGAGGTTAGAGGAGGAGTCTCTCCCGATGCACATGACCATAAAGCATGCACAGAGATGTGGTTTCAACAACATAAACCCCGTGGTTTATTAATCACGATCTCCGGTTGACTTTCCAAACAAGATTATAAAATAAAACTTCCAAAAACGTGAAACACCATACCATTGGAGGTGATCGCATGTGATTGAAGAAACTGTCGTTCTCCGCCCTCTAACTCCGTCCTTCTAAACAATGCTGCTTGACTATTATGACCTGCGCTTTCGCGCCATAGTGACACATACAGGAGGAGGAGCAACACAAATCCACTAAACAGGATAATCTAAGAATTCGACAAAGTTTCCTCATATACTTAAATCATAAGTTTTGAAATACAAAATAAATAAATCAGACTTAATCAAAAAATTTAAATATGGCTCCTACACTACAGCTGAATAAGAGAGCAGCATGACGAACAAACAGGGTGACAGTCACCAAAATGGATTGAGGAGTTACCACTTTCAGAGCTCACCTTTCCAGACACTATCTACAAACTTTGGATTTACACTTTCTGTGGATTGTATATACACTGGTGGACACTCACATTGGACTTATCAACACACTGGGATTCTTGGACTGTTTTAGGGTATGGACAAACGAACTGTATTCTTTTAACAGACTGAGTTTACCTGATTTTATCATGTTGCTTTAAAGTCTTTTATGTGAGCATTGTAAATACACCTATCCTATTTAAACCAATCTCCTTTTAGGTCTCATTCTTTTAACTACTAGTCATCTCTCACAGTTAAATCCAACCTCATTTTACTCTTGTAACTCGGCTGATAAGGCCGATATTATCTATATCTTCCATCCTATCTAAATATAAATGCATTTTAATGTATGTATTTTTGCACGTCGTCTTCTGCTTCTTCTTATATTTTACGGCGGTTGGCATCCAGCTTATTGGTGCATTACTGCCACCTTCTGCTCCGGAGTGTGGATCAGAGAATAGGTTTACAGACTAAATCACCCACTCTCCCTCCTTCCCCCCACACACACATACATACACATCCATACCTCACCCCTGCCCTGCTTTACAATAATTATATTAATAATGATAATGATGATAATAATAATAATACTTTAACCTTCCTCACTATTCCTTTAACTCTTCATATCCTATAAAAAAAAAACACTGGTTTCTCTTAAGAAGTTTATAAGAATTCTCATCTGTGCCCTATGCTCTGTGCTCAACAACCCTCAGCTCATTCCTCATCACCTCTCTCTGTGCTCCATACCTGTTGCATATCAATACCACATGTTCTACTGAATCCTCTTCCTGACATTTTTGCACGTTCTCAATAAGCACCATTTTTGAAGAGTGCGCATGTGCACAAATGGGAACACCTGACCACTGTGGAACACCTGGGAACACCAGAGTATGACCTAAGAGGGAACCCGCGATGAATCAAACATCAAATAAAGCAAAATGACAGAGAACAAAAAACAATAAATTAGTCATCAGGTGCCATGTTCAATACAACAGCATTTTAGAGATATCGAATCAGTTAAATAGCAGAAGTTATTACGCCACTACATGCGTGTGACGTCATTAACAATGGCCCTATATTGTTGAAATAATGTGGTTCAAACGACGGAGATTCGACCCTGTTCGGGAAACAGTCGTGACTAGTTAGTTTGTTTCTACAACAATGCATCATACTATGGTGGTTAATCTGCGAGTTATGTTGTTGTACGGGAAACGCATCCCAGGTTAGGTTCACAGAGTAAGTTACCATCTTGTCAGGTCATTTGGCAGCATGGTGACTTCTGTGAATTTGCATTCAAACCTTCAAACTTAAAAGCATATGCTATTCAGTTTTGGGGCTGCCTGTCTGATTCATAATTTCAGTTGAAGACATGGGAGATTTTATGACATAAAATGAATTCCCTGTTGAAAAAAAGGAGCCTTCGAGAAACCACCTCCTACTCAAAGGGAACAAAACTTCTACAGGTGATGTTTTCTGATGCTCCCGCAGGAGATGGGAGACTGCAAGGGTGTAAAAAAACAAAAAAACAACAAAAAAAAAGCTAACAGCGTTGTACACCCTCTCATGAATTTGCATACTGCTTAATTTTGGAAAATAGGAATTTACTCAGATTTGTTTTGGGGGGCATAAATACCATTAAGTGAAAGAGCAGATAAAAGAACTGCTCATAGTATACCTTAGCCCATGATTTTTCTTGCAATGCATATGCACAAATGCTGTTATAAATTTGTATAATGGAAACAACTACCATTTTTGATGATTACAATATGCAAGTTAGTTTTCAAAGGTCATCCATCCTATAGAGTCTGGATGGCAATCATCTCACTTGGCACATAAGCTGTCTGGAGGCATGGGTAAGGACATCAACAGTGGGTAAGCACATTGTAAACAAAGTATGATGGCTTCTCTTCATGTCAACTTTCCCATATCTGGTAAATCAAGAAAGCCATATTGGTTTGCTACTATCAAAAAAAAAAAAAAGCACACATACATATACATACACACATATATATATATATATATATATATATATATATATATATATATATATATATATATATATATATATGTATATATATATATGTATATATATATATATATATATATATATATATATATATATACATTAGTGCTGTCAAAAGATTAATTGCGATTTTTTTTTTACATTATGTATGTGTGCTGTTTCACGAGTTCACACTTACTTATAATAAAATGATTAAAGGTTTTGTGTATTTGGTGTGCTGTCCGGGGAGAGGGCTTTTAGCCCGGACCCAGAGCGCTCCCCCCGAGTGCTCCTCCCCGTGCTGGGGTAGGAACGGGCTGAAGGTGAGGAGTCGGGGTGGTGGAGGAATGCTGCATGACTAGAGATACTGAAGGTAAGACTGCTTTGATTATTTATAGGGGTTCTCTCTTGTGCTGGTTGGATAGATGGTGTAATTACTGATGATGAATTGGGCGTGTTAATTATCTGTACGTGCTCCTCCTGAAATTTGTTAATAAAACATCACTTCACAAGTTCACACTTACAAACAATAAACTGAGTGAAGGTTATGCGCTTTTGGCGTGCAGTTCGGGGAGAGGGCTCCGAGCTCTGTAATTATTCCCGAGCCCTGGGTACTCCCCCTGTCCGGGGAGAGGGGTCTGAGCTCTGCATTTAGCCTGGACCCAGAGCGCTTCTCCCAAAGATGCAATTAGTGCGGGACAGCAGCCAGGGGGGGGGCGTTGATAACCCCCCAAAACGTGCAGAGCTTAAGGTTGGTGGGGTGCTGGATGTCACTTGGAGTAGAATCATTGCGGTGGTATCTGGAAAGAGAATGTGGCTTCTACGGAAGCGAGCACTGCTGCGGCATCTGAAAAGAGAGTGTGGCTTCTGCGGAAGTGGGCACTGCTGCGGCATCTGGAAAGTGAATGTAGCTTCTGCGGAAGCGGGCACTGCTGCGGCATCTGAAAAGAGAATGTGGCTTCTATGGAAGTGAGCACTTCTGCGGACTCTGAAAAGAGAGTGTGGCTTCTGCGGATGCGGGCACTGCTGCGGCATCTGAAAGAGAATGTGGCTTCTATGGAAGCGGGCACTGCTGCGGCATCTGAAAGAGAATGTGGCTTCTGCGGAAGCGGGCACTGCTGCGGCAGTGGGGAAATACAGAAAAGGCTCCTGCTGGAGCAGCCACTGCTCTGGCAGTGGAGGAATACAGAAAAGGCTCCTGGGGGAGCAGACACTGCTGTGGCAGTGGGGAAATACAGAAAAGGCTCCTGCATGAGCAGAGACTGCTGCGGCAGTGGGGAAATACAGAAAAGGTTCCTGTGGGAGCAGACACTGGTGCGGCAGTGGGGAAAAACAGAAAAGGCTCCTGCGGGAACAGACACTGCTGCGGCAGTGGGGAAATACAGAAAAAGCTCCTGTGGGAGCAGACACTGCTGCGGCAGTGGGGAAAATACAGAAAAGGCTCCTGCGTGAGCAGACACTGCTGCGGCAGTGGGGAAATACAGAAAAGGCTCCTGCGGGAGCAGATACTGCTGTGGCAGTGGGGAAAATACAGAAAAGGCTCCTGCATGAGCAGACATTGCTGCAGCAGTGGGGAAATACAGAAAAGGCTCCTGTGGGAGCAGACACTGCTCCGGCAGTGGAGGAATACAGATAAGGCTCCTGCGGGAGCAGTCACTGCTGCGGTAGTGGGGAAATACAGACAAAGGCTCCTGAGGCAGCAGTCACTGCTGCGGCAGTGGGAAAATATGGATAAGGCTCCTGCGGGAGCAGACACTGCTGCGGCAGTGGGGAAATGCAGTAAAGGCTCCTGCGGGAGCAGACACTGCTGCGGCAGTGGAGGAATACAGAAAAGGCTCCTGCGGGAGTAGTCACTGCTGTGGCAGAGGGGGAAATAGGTAAGGCTACTGTTGGAGCGGGCACTGCTGCTGCAGTGGGGAAATACAGGCAAAGGCTCCTGTGGGAGCAGTCACTGCTGCGGCAGAGGGGGAAAACATATAAGGCTCCTGCGAGAGCGGTCACTGCTGCAGCAGTGGGGAAATACAGAAGCGGTCTGACCGCATGTAGGTCTTGAAGACCTCTGACAAAATCTGTTTCCTGATGCTGCTGGCTACGGTGGGTGGTTCCAAGGTGAGAGCGTTCAGAAGCATGGGTAGGGGCGTGGCGGAAGCTAGTGAGAAGGAAGGGCAAGCAAGGGGAGGAGGAAAGGTAGCCGCCGGAACCGCTAGCGGAGGTATGCTCACGCTTGGGACGGCTCCGGAAGCGGAAGAAGGGGGGAGAAAGAGAGGGGGAATGGTGGGCGTCGGGGCCTGCGCCATCAGCGGCAACATGCTCACACTTGGGACGGCGGAGGCTTCCTCACGCTAGAGTTGGACTGTGGGGCGTCGGGGCCATGGGTAGGGGAGGGGGTTGGGAGTGGGGTAAGGAAAAGGCTGTGGATGGGTCTGCACCACTAGCAGAGGCAGCCTCACGCTAGCGTCTGCTATGGAAGCTGGAGGTCACTGAAAAAGAAAAGGGGTTATTAGTAGCGGCAGGAAAAGGCTGAGATGTGTGGGCCTGTGTTGCAAGCGGAGGCGGCTTCACGCCTGCTTCAGCTGCTGTAGGTCATGGGAAGGGAGTGGGGTTTGTGACATCCTGAAGAGCCTGTGTAGTCTGCACCGCTAGCGGAGGCAGCCTCACGCTAGCGTCTGCTATGTGAGCTGGAGGCAACTGAAAAGGAAAAAGGGTTAGAAGTAACAGGAGGAAAAGACAAGTGAGGGCTTGTGTTGCAAGAGGAAGCAGCTTCGCGCCTGCTTCAGCTGCTGTAGCTGTAGGCCATGGGGGTTTGTGACTTTCGGGGAAAAACTGGAGAGCCTGTGTAGCCTGCAGTGCTACCGTAGGCGGCCTCATGCTAGTGTCCGCTATGGGAGCTAGAGGCCGCTGAAAAGGAAAAGGTGTTAGGGTTAGTAGACGGAAAGTCTGAGATGTGAGGGCCTGCGTTGCAAGTGGAGGCAGCCTTGTGCTTGCTTCTGCTGCTGTAGCTGTAGGCCGCAGGAAAGGGGAGTGGTTTGTGACTTTTGGCGGGACATGCTGAAATGTCCGGGTAACCTGCAGTGTTGCCGACTTAGAAATTTGTTGCTGGATTAACAATTTCTCAGACTACCCTAGCAACTTGTTTTTCGAAGCAACTAGCAACAAATGTAGCAGTTTTTAAAAATTTATTTGGCAACATTTAAAAAGTGAATGATAAAAGGCATGTGTTTTTCTCTCAACCACACAAAAGGAAGAAGGTATTGAAACAGTGGCACATTGGCTGGTAACGTTAGACACTTGAGAGAGGTGCCTAGCAGTACGCACTTCACATATGAATTAAGTTGCAGGTTGCACTTGTTCAATAATTGTTTATTTATGATACGCCTTAATTTTTGTTTATACCTATGATTGTTAACCATTTACTGTTGGTCCACTGTGATCAACAGTGAACCTTTTCTCTTAATAATAATAATAATAATAATAACTTTATTTTTATATAGCGCCTTTAAAACAGTTTCTCAAAGCGCTTTACACAATAAACAAACAAGTAAAAATACAACACACACATGAAAATCAATTAAAAACAAACTAAGATAAAATCAAAACAGTCAAGAAAAAGCTAACCTAAAAAAATGGGTCTTTAAATAAGATTTAAAAATGCTTAGGTTCTGTGCATCTCTAATTTGTAGAGGGAGTGCATTCCAAAGCCTAGGAGCATAGGAAGAGAAAGCCCTGTCCCCTACAGAGCGCAACCGTGTATGTGGAACTACTAATAAACCAAATGACGCTTGGGTGTATATAAAGCTAAAAGTGCAGACAGATATTGAGGAGCCAGACCATGCAGTGCCTTATATGTGAGCATAAGGATTTTAAAATCAACTCGGAACCTGACCGGGAGCCAGTGCAAAGACTTTAGAATTGGAGTAATATGCTCATTTTTCTTGGCACCAGTCAGGATCCTAGCAGCTGAGTTTTGCACATATTGCAATTTGTTAAGTGTGGTTTTAGGAACCCCAACAAGACGTGCATTGCAGTAGTCAATACGAGAAAAAACAAAGGTATTAATAGCCTTTCAGTCACAGAGTGTGATAGCATAGAACGGAGTCTAGCAATATTTCTGAGATGAAAAAAGGAGTTCTTAACTGTGTACTGCTCATGATCGTCAAAAAACAGGCTCGAATCAAATATAACTCCTAAATTTTATAATTACTTTGTGACTCCAAAACCGAGCCATCAATGTTTAAAATTAATGAACCAGCTTTACGAAGCTGATGGGAGGAGCCAATGAACAAGACCTCAGTCTTATCATTATTAAGACACAAGAAGTTTTCGGACATCTATATTTTTATCTCAGAAATACAGTGCGTTAAAAAAAGGAACATCCAAATTTTGACCAGGCTTAGAATGAATATAAATCTGAGTGTCGTCTGCATAAAAATGATAATTAAGCCCAAGTGATCTTAGAAGCAGTCCGAGTGGAAATATGTAGATGCTAAAATGTAAGGGCCTAAAATTGAACCTTGAGGAACACCTGTACCTGTAGATGCTAAAATGTAAGGGCCTAAAATTGAACCTTGAGGAACACCTGTACGGACTGAGCCCATCTCAGACCGAAAACCACGCATACAAACAAACTGTTGACGATCAGTGAGGTAAGATCTAAACCAGGTTAAAACAGTCTCAGAAACACCAAAGACAGTTTCCAGACGATTGAGTAAAAGGTTGTGATTAACAGTATCAAAAGCTGCACTAAAATCAAGAAGAATAAGAACAGAGAGAGAACCAGAATCTGAAGCTATTAGCAGATCATTGGTGACCTTGACCAAAGCTGTCTCAGTACTATGAAATTTTCGGAAGCCAGACTGAAGGGGTTCAAAAAGATTATTTACTGTGAGATGATTGTGCAGCTGCAAAGCTACAACACGTTCTAAAATTTTTGCAAGGAATGGAAGGTTTGATATAGGGCGATAATTATTTAAGTTATCCAAATCAGCATTATGCTTCTATGGAACAGGTGTTACAGCAGCAGTTTTAAATGCTGCTGGTACAACACCAGCACACAGAGAATCATTAACAATGCTAAGAACAGCTGGGCACAAAGAGTCAAAACAAGACTTAAATAAGCTTGTAGGGAGGGGATCAAGTGTGCAAGAGGTAGCTTTCATACGTGATACCTCCCTAGTAAGCAGCTCAGAGTCAATTTGAGAAAAAGTTGTAAACAATGTGCCATGAAAACTAGACAGGCACACTGTTGAAGATGAAACAAGTGCAGCTTGAATAAGTTTGTAAACATTGTCAGTTTTAGAACTAAAGAAAATCATTACACAACTTATTTGAAACAGGTAGAGAAGTGCCAACATTAACTTTGAGAAGTCTGTTAATAGTATGAAAGAGATGCCTGGGATTACTTTGATTATTATCTATAATCTGAGAAAAATAAACAGATCTGGTGGATTCAATTTCAGCTCTATATTTCCCCAAGTGGTCTTTCCAAGCTTGATAAAACACATTTAGGCCTGAGTCACGCCACTTGCGCTCCAATTTACGGCAAGCTGCTTTCTTAGAGCTCAAATCGTCATTATACCAAGGGGCAGAACGAGTAAAAGAGACACAGCGAGACTTCAAGGGAACAAAAGAATCCAAATTAGAGGCAAGAATAGTATTCAACTGCAAAATCTCATCTTCAAGAGAAGCTGACGGGAGACCACTAATAGAGGAAACAACAGAGTCTGCAAAATCTGACGAATTAATTGATTTCCATTTACGGAAATTAACAGTAGTGAAAATGAAGTACAAGGGAGAGACAAATCCAGTTTAAAGAAAATTGCCAGGTGATCTGAGAGACCAATGTCAACAGAAGACAGCTGTGAAACAATTGCATCATTTGCAATCACAGGGTCTAATGTGTGACCTTTTTTATGTGTCGGGCCACTAATAAACTGTTTGAGATTAAAACGGTCCAATAAAAATAGAAAGTCCTTTGTCATGACAGTCATTTTGGTCAATGTGTATGTTGAAGTCCCCTAAGATGAGGATGTTCTTGAATTTAAAACACAACATGGACAACAAATCCGCAAACTCAGACATAAAAGCTTCATTTGCCTTTGGTGGTCGATAGACAGTAGCGAGATGCTCAAAACAAGGCGTTCAAATGATGAAAACTGTGGTACTCACACAGCACATTTGTTAAAGGGGTCCTATTATGCTTTTTCACTTTTTGAATTTTAGTCAGTGTGTAGTGTGTATGTTTGGGCATAAAAAAGATCTACAAAGTTACAAATCTCAAAGTCCACTCCAAAGGGAGATATTTCGTTTTTAAAAAATCCCTTTTCAAGAACTACAACGAACGGCTTGTTTGGACTACAGAGTTGTTTTCCTGTATTTGTGACATCACAAATTGGTCCATTAATATATCATTAAAATAAATCCCGCCTCCGGAAATTCGAATGCACGTTTCAAAATCGAATCCTGGTGCGGGTGTTTTTATATCACTGTATTTCTGAAGGAAACTGACTGTCTTCAGAAAATTTTGCATGTCATTTTCATTTCATCTTGCATGTAATGTCTGATAAAGCAGCATTTGTGAGCTGAGCTCTGCTTTGTGTACAGCGTTACCAGGGAAACCTTGTTCTTTACCACTACAACAGCGCCTCCTTCTGGCAGAGAATGAATTTGCTTTTAGTCATTCTGCCTAGCTGTTCGGCAATCACAACGCACTGGGACAGCTAACTAATCACAGCACATTTAGTTTTTCGGAAGGCGGGCCTTCATCAAACCCAGAACTAATCGAGCCTTCTTTGCCAGTCTGGGGAGAATGGTATTGTAATAATATAATTTATGTGAAAAATAATGCGTTTTTCGAACCACCAAGCATGAGAGCATGTTCTAGTACACCCCTAAAACGAAATCAAGACTTTTTAAAAGAGCATAATAGGACCCCTTTAAATTGCAGATTGTGAACCACAATAATTCCCACACCTCTACCAGTAAGGCACGGGAGATCAAATAGTCCATACCCCTCAGGAGTAATCTGGTTGAAGAATAGTCCATAGGTTTATGCCATGTTTCAGTTATAAACAGTAAGTCCAGTTTACGATCTGCAATAATGTCCGACAAAAGCAGAGCTTTATTGTTTACTGAGCGTGCATTGTACAAAGCGACATTTACGGGGCTCTGGCACACCACAGAAGGCAACTCCGATCGAACAAGTGAAGATAAGTTGCTGAGGACCGCACCAGTATAAGATGCTCTTTTAGTCTGTCGCTGACTCGTAGGCACGCAGATGTTGTTAGAAGAGGAAAGGCAATAACTGCCAACACTCCGATGTAAGTACTGTCTTTGTCTCAACAGGCCAGCGTGACGACAGAGTTCATAAGCCTCTTTTTGTAAATGGTAGTTCTGTTTTAAGTTGAGCAACTGTTGTGCGGTGTACCTTAAAGCCAAGCTCCGTGAGTCCAGGACTGCAGTCCCAAAGCAGCGAATATTCACAGTAAGCCCACAGAGTAAACTCCTCCGATTTGGCTCTAAAGCCCTCCAGAGAACGCAGGCAGATAAAAACAATAATCCAAAAAATATGGAATAGTTCCGCGACATTGCAAAAACGGCAGATTTAAATAACCGCGTTAACGTAAAAACACAAAACAAACAAACGGTGAAAGGAGCGGCAGCCAAAGCGCGCCAGCGTTCCCAATCGAACCAGAAAAAAAAACCTTTTCTCTTCCACTGTTGATCTTATCCACAAAACAGAAAATAATCTTATCCGTCTTTATCTATCCATTTATGGAAATGCAATGTTTAAATTAAATACGGGTAAAATGCTGGTGAAAAATACAGAAAGTTTCTGGAAACAGAAGCTAGAGGCCCAGCTGCATACGGCGCTGCGGCCGGAAGAGGCTCGCGGTTGAAAGGCTGAGCCGTAGCGGAAAGCGAGTGAGGCTTTGCTGCAGTGAGAATTGGGGCGCGACCCAGGCTCGTTGAAGGCCTGCTGCTGCGACCCAATGCTCGCGGAGAGCCGGGTCTTGTGTGGGACAATGGTGGTGTTGAGCGAGTAGTGTTAATTTCGTGAGATATTTTAATTTTAGTCTTAGTCTCGTGACTAAAATGTCCTTGTTAGTTTTTATCATATTTAGTCAACCTTAACCTATTTAGTTTTAGTAAAGTTTTAGTTGACTAAAAGTCTCAACATTTTAGTCTAGTTTTAGTCAAAGAAAACCTGAAGTATTTAGTCTAGTTTAAGTTAATAAAAACTTGACATTTTAGCAATAAGATTATTATTAATTAACCATACAGCAGGATTAATTTTGGCAGCCATTTTTAATTTAGTTTTAGTCTTACTCAAATGTACATTTTAGTTATCATATTCAGACAACCTTGTCCTGTTGTTGTTTAGTCAAGTTTAAGTCAAGTTTAAGTCTATTTACTAGATGTCTCCAGATCTGGCAAGTAAGAATCAGCGATGTCGTTAACTAGCTTAGTCGCTAGATGCTGAAATAACACATTAGATTAAACTATTTGTGCATATAACTCGATATATTGCGTTTGAATCCCTTGTTCCGCTTACGTATTGGAGCAGGGGACCAGGCATTATCGATACGATGGACATCGCTGATTCTTACTTGGCAGACATCAAGTAAATACTGACATTTTGGGCGACTTGAATGAAAACCGGAAACTGATATCCCGACTTCTGGCGACAGCGGAAGTTCGTCGCTACGCTTGTGCACAGAGCGCATTCCTAGTAATTCTACTAATTCCAAATTGCAATAGCCTATGTTTCTCTATTCAAACAACAGCAGTTAAATGCATTTATTCAGCGATCACAATAGCAAACAATACAGTCAAGATCTCATGACAGAAGACAGACCAGCTGAGTGACACTTTCATTTATGGCTCGTTTCCACTGAGCGGTACAGTACAGTACTGTACGCAATTATTTCCGTTTTCACTGTCAGAAGTTGTGAATGGTACCAAAATAGCAAACCGTACTGTACCACTTTTTTGGTACCCTTCTGTTGGGGTACCTAGCACAGCAAAGGGTAACAAAAGGGTGGAGCTAAACTCACTGCAGAACGCTGATTGGTTGACTTGAATCGTCACTTTTGCGTGATACAAAGGTGTTCCTGTGGCTCAGTGGTAGAGCATTGCGTTAGCAGCGCAAAAGGTCATGGGTTCAATTCCCAGGGATCACACATACTGATAAATGTATAGCCTGAATGAGTAAGTCGCTTTGGATAAAAGCGTCTGCTAAATGCATAAATGTAAATGTACAAAGGGATAAAGCTTCTCCTTCACTCGTTCCGCTCTGCTGTCTGTGAGTGTTGGACTTATAATTACATCAGAGTGCGCAAACACACACACACAAAAAAAAAATATATATATATAACGGTATATTTTATAACTTTATATTTTCACACAGACAATACCCAGATAGCACACGTACGTCTGCAAGATGTCTGTTAAAGATCTCTTGATCTGGAAAGCATCTGCTGTCTACAAACGTCTGACAGACGTCTTTCAGATGTCAGTTTTACATACATTCTAAATCATAAACATCTTAAAGACATCTAATAGACATCTATTTGACATCTAAAAGGAAACGTCCTATAGACGTATTGCAGATGAGCAAACACTCTAAAAAATACGTCTTCCAGATGTAAATGCAGACGTCAAATAGACGTCTCTGAGATGTATGTGTGCTATCAGGGTAGCCGTTTCTCAATATGTGTTCTTGTCTGTTCTTGGTGAAACGTCATTGCCCAAAAACCCGCGTAATTTTCTAAATATACTGTTTTTGTGTCATGAAATGTAGTTTTAAGAGTTTTTCAGGCGAGAATGTAGTTGTTTAAAACTCAAATCTGCGGTTTATTTATAAAGGTAGTGCCTATTTTAAAATTTGATATGCCGATTTCGGAGCTCCATGCGATCACCGGGCACTCAGTGCTCATGTATCAGCATAGAGCAGCCTTAGCTGGGCTAGTCCTTCCAACATTTGCCGCTGGCTCTGATGTCTCTGTAGTGATTAAACATGAGATACAATTCGTTTTAGGTAGGCTATATTTAACAGGCATTCGTGCTCTCATGACTCTATTATTTGTTCCTGGTCATATCGTTTTGGCTGAGCACAAAGTTATGTTTAACTTTATATATTTATTTTGAACTTTACCGTAGCACAGCGCTGACCTGTAGCATACGTTTGACTGAATTGTTTGCTTTTGTCTTTATTTCCTCTTATATAAGCCTCTTATACTTTGTACTTATACTTTTATAATGGCTGTTATTGTTCATTAAAACTGACATTTAACAAAAAGAGGCAGAGTTGTGCTTATTGTCGATTGCTACTTTCTGGCATACACCACGCTTACCAAGTAAGGGTACTATTGGCAGTGGAAACACAAACCTGATCAGGGTTACCCATACCGAATCATACTGAACTGTACTGTACCATACCGCTCAGTGGAAACGAGTCATTAGATCGCTAAACTCCAGCTTGTTTGTCACTGTTTTCAGATCATCGTCGGCGGTGCTTCCACAATGAGGAGCAAGCACGTGCGCATGGTTGCCAGATTGCTTAAAATAAGCAAAACACCGAGCAGAAAGTGTATCCTTGTAACAGCGAAGCTCCGATTCGGGGATTTGAACTCTTGTTATCTGGCAACTGCACACATGAACGCTGGCTTAGTAGAGGAGTGTAAAGCAGTCTGCAATAACATTTTGTCTCCTTTTTTGGATGAAAATAAAAAGAGGTTTTTGGTAAAGTTTTTATTTTTTTGAATACATTTTAGTCTCGTCTTATTCCATCAACGAAATTGCATGTTGATATAGTCATAGTTATCGTTTATTGACCTTATTATCGTCTTGTCTTCATCTCGTTTTAGTCATGGGAAAAAAGCTCGTCAACGAACACTTTTCGTCATATGGTGCGTTCAATTCATGTCGGATAGATCGTATTTACGAGTTGAACGCACATGAATGCCACCACAAAGTCGTTGGAGTGGGAAACTCGAAATTTTCTTTAAGCCCAGAGTTTCCGAGTTGGGGGCGTGTCAGTGAGAAAACGTGTAGGATGCAGTGGACGCAGCCAAAGACTAGATATGCAACGTCTGTATTGACGGTAAATTTTGAAATTCTTAATTTCAAAAATTTGTTGAAATTAATAAAATGATTAATTTTTTAATGTAAAATAAAATGTTACACATACAAAATATTGTATTATTGTATAATTACCATAGAACATATGATTCAGTTTACATCATCTTCATAAACTGAATAAAAAGAAAAAAAATGCAAAAACACAATGATGCACATTCTTTATTCATCATTTTGTAGATGTAGAGTTTAAAAAAAATCTTTGAATTTTATGTAGAAAAATTAAATCGCCATCTTGTTCCGACCAAAGTGTCTTGAATGCACCTGACGTTATTACGACTTGTCAACTCGTAAGTACAAACATCCGAGGAGGACTTGAACGCAACAATAGTCTTTGTTAACGAAATTAACACTACGAGCTAGGCGAGTTCGGGGCTTTGCTTTGCGGCTGGAGTGGATTTAGGAGTGAGGTTGGCTAATTTTCAGGGTGACAAGTAGATCGTACAGCTCCGCTTTGTTTACCCTCGGCGAGAACGGTGCATCGGAATTAATGAGCGTTTGCCTCAGGCTTAAATAGTGTCCACTTCCGATCGAAGGAATTGTTGGCGCTGCCGAATGATACGAGGATGCTGGGGAAGTTGGAAGTTTCAGCAGTGGAGGCGAGGTTAAGCCTCGGCGTCGGGGAAATCGTGTGGCTGGTCGAGCGGAGCGGCGGCCGCGTTGGAGCCTGGGGCTCGGCAGCGATGACTGGCAGAGAAGGAGTGATCCTGGGGCCGGCGGAGTGCTGCGGAGGATCCAAAAATCCTGAGTATAAGTCTCGTTGTTTGGACGGGGAAAATTTGGTCTGTGATATAATGGCAAAAGGAGCAAACCGAATGCTGCATGACTAGAGAAAATGAAGGTAAGACTGCTTTGATTATTTATAGGGGTTCTCTCTCGTGCTGGTTGGATAGATGGTGCAATTACTGATGATGAATTGGCCGTGTTAATTATCTGCACGTGCTCCTCCCGAAATTTGTTAATAAAACATTACATATTGAAACGGTACTGTGCTAGTAAAAGCGCACGACGCAGAAGTATTCCAATAAACAGTCTTTTGATGATACATCCACACAAGAAACAGAAGGAATACAGGAGCAAGGGGTAGCACAATATGTAGACATAGACAATAACAGACAAAGGACCAGGGCAGAACACAGGACTTAAGTACTGGAAATGTAATTAGGGCCAGAGCAACTGAGGATGAAGACAGAGCCGAGGAGAAGGAGGAGCTTGACCGAGCCAGAGGGATGGAGTGACGAGGCGATACCGGAGGAGTGAAGTCCCAAGGTGGCGGATGGTCGATGACTGACCAAGGCAGAGCCGGAGGGACGAGGGAGCCCGGCGGAGCCAGTGGGATGATGGGTCGAAGGACCGAGGTGGAGTCCAGGACTCGGAGGCTTGAGGCGGAGACAGGGGATCCTTACGCCTAGGCGGAGCTGGAGACTGGAAGGTACTGACTGAGGGCAAGCTGAGGGACTGGCAGGAACCAGCAGAGACAGAGCTGATGGAACTGGCTGGATTTAGGAGAGGAGGAGGGAGAGGGAGGCTGGGAGGGAACACGAAAGTCACAGGGAGCTCAGGAGACAGAGGAGGGCTGGATGGGACCAGCGGAGATTCAGGTGAAACAAAAACACTGGGAATCACCTCCCCAACCCAGTCGATCAAATCCATATCAAAGATGTCCATAAGTTCCTCTAAATAAAGTCCAGTGGCCAGTTACAGCTCACCCTCAGTGGCGGGAGTGTGGGCGGGGCTTCCCTCCAAGCCCTCGATCTCCACCAAAACTCCCTCAGGCATGTGCGGTGTTGCCATCTCACGCACCACGTCAAACAACTCTTAAGGCTCAGGCTCCAGGGCGATGACTGGCTCAGTCGAAGGGTGACCAGATTTATCATGGTTCAATACGGGACGGGGGGTTGGGGAGGTTTGGGGGGTGGGTTGAGCGTGATATATGACCACGCTATGAGAAATTTTGTTTCATGATATTTAATTATATATATATATACACACACACACACACACACTCACATACACACACATATATACATATGTATATATACAGTGGGTACGGAAAGTATTCAGACCCCCTTAAATTTTTCACTCTTTGTTATATTGCAGCCATTTGCTAAAATCATTTAAGTTCATTTTTTTCCTCATTAATGTACACACAGCACCCCATATTGACAGAAAAAACACAGAATTGTTGACATTTTTGCAGATTTATTAAAAAAGAAAAACTGAAATATCACATGGTCCTAAGTATTCAGACCCTTTGCTCGGTATTTAGTAGAAGCACCCTTTTGATCTAATACAGCCATGAGTCTTTTTGGGAAAGATGCAACAAGTTTTTCACACCTGGATTTGGGGATCCTCTGCCATCCCTCCTTGCAGATCCTCTCCAGTTCTGTCAGGTTGAATGGTAAACGTTGGTGGACAGCCATTTTTAGGTCTCTCCAGAGATGCTCAATTGGGTTTAAGTCAGGGCTCTGGCTGGGCCATTCAAGAACAGTCACTGAGTTGTTGTGAAGCCACTCCTTCGTTATTTTAGCTGTGTGCTTAGGGTCATTGTCTTGTTGGAAGGTAAACCTTCGGCCCAGTCTGAGGTCCTGAGCACTCTGGAGAAGGTTTTCGTCCAGGATATCCCTGTACTTGGCCGCATTCATCTTTCCCTCGATTGCAACCAGTCGTCCTGTCCCTGCAGCTGAAAAACATCCCCACAGCATGATGCTGCCACCACCATGCTTCACTGTTGGGACTGTATTGGACAGGTGATGAGCAGTGCCTGGTTTTCTCTACACATACCGCTTAGAATTAAGGCCAAAAAGTTCTATCTTGGTCTCATCAGACCAGAGAATCTTATTTCTCACCATCTTGGAGTCCTTCGTGCGGGCTTTCATGTGTCTTGCACTGAGGAGAGGCTTCCGTCGGCGACTCTGCCATAAAGCCCCAACTGGTGGAGGGCTGCAGTGATTGTTGACTTTCTACAACTTTCTCCCATCTCCCGACTGCATCTCTGGAGCTCAGCCACAGTGATCTTTGGGTTCTTCTTTACCTCTCTCACCAAGGCTCTTCTCCCCCGATAGCTCAGTTTGGCCGGACGGCCAGCTCTAAGAAGGGTTCTGGTCGTCCCAAACGTCTTC
Organism: Spinibarbus caldwelli; assembly: GCA_039654775.1. Lineage (NCBI taxonomy): Eukaryota > Metazoa > Chordata > Actinopteri > Cypriniformes > Cyprinidae > Spinibarbus > Spinibarbus caldwelli. The sequence goes on from CM077254.1 coordinate 27,116,850, forward strand.
CATTTAAGGATTATGGAGGCCACTGTGCTCTTAGGAACCATAAGTGCAGCAGAAATTTTTTTGTAACCTTGGCCAGATCTGTGCCTTGCCACAATTCTGTCTCTGAGCTCTTCAGGCAGTTCCTTTGACCTCATGATTCTCATTTGCTCTGACATGCACTGTGAGCTGTAAGGTCTTATATAGACAGGTGTGTGGCTTTCCTAATCAAGTCCAATCAGTATAATCAAACACAGCTGGACTCAAATGAAGGTGTAGAACCATCTCAAGGATGATCAGAAGAAATGGACAGCACCGGAGTTAAATATATGAGTGTCACAGCAAAGGGTCTGAATACTTAGGACCATGTGATATTTCAGTTTTTCTTTTTTAATAAATCTGCAAAAATGTCAACAATTCTGTGTTTTTCTGTCAATATGGGGTGCAAAATAGAAAAATAGTGTGGCAAAATAGAAGCGCAGCCGTAATAATTCGCGTGCAGTGTATCTGGTTGCCATGACAACCTCCCGCGCTTCCTGCTGCTGTTCTGTGTAATCAGAGTGAATTTGTAGATTTTCTATAGCAAAACTAAAATGTGTTTAAAAGTGCGACTGACCAAATCGTTCAGCTCGGTTTACCCCCCTCGAACTCGAAGACATAATTTGACAATTTACTATCTGATCTCACTCAGTGACTCTGGACTACGTAGGACAGGACGAAACCATGCAGTGAATGGAGGGAGGTAATTTCGCCGGAGATGCAGAAATAAGCCGTAATTTTGTTTTATTCATAACTCTTTGGTAGATACATTTATAATTTCTATTACATTACTACTACTACTACTACTACTACTACTGTTACTACTAATAAAACAGATCTCTGGGGGCCCCAAATGTGCGTGGGCCCTTAGAATCGTCCTAATTTTCCCCCCCTTAGCGGCGCCCCTGTGGCGTAGTATAATAAAAAGCCCAAATTTTATATTTTAAAAAATAATATACACTATGTACAGGAAAGCAACGTGCTAATCCATTAAGCCAAGTTAAGAGTTTTAATAATGTTTTGTCTAAGGGGGAGAAAACACGTGAAACTGCGCGTTCGACATTCTAAAAGTCTTAATGTGGCTTAATGCATTAAAACGGCCGGTGTTTTTAAAAGACCAAACTCAGTAAACACATTATTAATAAAGCATTCTATTTACAGACAAGCAGATGAGTCCAGAATAAGAACGCAATGCGTTTAATTACGCGTTAAGCGTTTTCCTCCTATAGAAAATATTACAAGGAAAAACCATAGCTTAATGCATTAAATCAGTGTTTTTAAAATACCAAACTCAGTAAACACATTATTAATAAAGCATTCTATTTACAGACAAGCAAATGGGTCCACAATAAAAACGCAACGAGTTTAATTAAGCATTTTCCTCCCATAGAAAACTGTTATAAGGAAAACGCTTAACGTGGCTAATGCTTTAAAACGGTGTGTTGCTTTCTTATTCTGGACTCATGTGCTTGTCTGTAAATATAATGCTTTATTAATAATGTGTTTACTGAGTTTGGTCTTTTAAAAACACTGATTTAATGCATTAAGCTATGCGCGTTTTCCTTGTAATGTTTTCAGTTGGAGGAAAACGCTTAACGCGTAATTCTGGACTCATCTGCTTGTCTGTAAATAGAATTCTTTATTAATAATGTGTTTACTGAGTCTTTTTAAAACACCGTTTTAATGCATTAAGCCACGTTAAGCGTTTCTCACGTTAAGCGTTTTAGAATGTCCCGTTCCGTTCATATTCTGGGCATATTCTCATACTCTCTGCTTTTCTGTCCGTAATATATTTTTAATAAACAGATTTGGTCTTTTTAAATCACCGTCTTTGTCCATTAGCCTACCTTAGGCTAAGCGTTTCTATGGAAGCAATATTATTAAGGTTAAGGTTATTATTAGTAATGTTATTAGTATTGACAGTAATTATTGACAGCCCTCCAATGTCACCGTTTTAAAACATTACGCCACATTAAGCGTTTTAGAATGTCCCAAAATCTTGCCTTGAACTAGCACTGACTGTATTTCTTTATACTTTAGTCCAAGTTCAAAATAAAACTCTATGAACCGCTGTATTGCGAACCACGGCAGCTGTATGAACCACTACAAGCAGGAAGCGTCTGTCCGAACTCAACTGGTTTTGCGAGAGAACGCAAAGTTTCTCGAGGGAACGCAAAAGTTTGAAAATTATTTTTTTTCTCCCACCCCAATTTTTTCCACCACGTCCTATAAGGGGCTCTGTATTTCACCCACCTCTTTTCATTCACTTAAGCCATAACCGACTGTATTTACCTGAGATACTCCACACTATGGACATTTTGACAGCTGTGTGTGTACTTGACCATTCAGGCGCAGAGAGAACTATTCGCAGAACTGATTGCGGCTGAGAGAGCGTTTCTGTTGTGTGTCATTCAGCTTGATTCCGCGTATCTATCCCGCCTTCACTAACTGCAAATTAAACGATAACGAATTGTGATTGGATGGTAATTTTGTTCTACGACAAGCTTAGTTACCTTTAATTAGGCTGTTCTCGCGTGACAGAACACTTCTACTACTTCCCAGCAAACATTTGGACGTTTAATGACCGTAGAAAAGATGTCCCTCCGACACGTCCCGTCATGGTTGAAAAATATATCCAAAATGAAAATTCAACCGACATCTTTGACTTCTTCTGGCCGTGAATTACACGTCTTTTCTGCGCGTCCCTGGACGTCTATATGCGTCATCTTCTGGATGTCTATTTTGTGTTAATTTAAATATATAAGCCAGCATATAAAATAATCACACACCCATTCTGTAACGTCGTTAAAGGCAAGGTTTACACATCCATTTACACAGGCTCAAAGGTTCTAAAAAGGTCCAAAATCGGTCCAGTCAGACCTGAACGTCTATAAAACGTTTTAACCACGTGTGCATTACAAACAACACATTATTTGTAAACTTAAAAAGAAGAGGGCTGTAATTTACCACAACATTTTAATGTGAATATTACATTTTTGAAAAATGTCTTCCATTTGTTAAACAGCTACTATTCAAAACAAGAAAATAGAAATAGTAGAATGTGGTTAATTATAATTCTGTGGCAATGGCATTTTCTCAAACAGTTTTACATTAATGTTAAGCAGCCATTATTTAAACAAGAAAACAAAATTACAGGATCATAGTTAACACATATGTAACTATTTTTTAGTCTTTCAATTTTTATTTTACAAAACGTTTCCTCTCATTTTCTTGGTCCACACAACCACCAGCTCTTCCAGGAGTGTGATTCATCTGTTCCATCATTGATGCATGAAGTCAGAGCTGTGGAAGTACTCCTTTTTTCCCTAACAGTCTTGCATTACTGTTAAACAGCCATAAATCAAACAAGTAAACAACAAAAATACTGGAATATGGTTAACGTGTAAATGTTTTTTAGAGTCTGTGAAAGTTGTTTATGGCTCAATTTTTATATCCACCACCCCCAGCTCTTCCTGGAGCCTGCTTCAGGTGTTCCCCCATTGCTGCATCAATGTCTGAGTCTGTAGTATTGGGGCTCCACCTCTTCAAAGAATCTGAGGGAAGAGAATATGAATATTTCCAAAAAAAACAAACAAAACAAAAAAAACAACATCAACTACAGCTAAATTTAAAATACAATGGAACAAGATTTTGCATCTGTTTCATGAACGAAGCACAAGAAAAAGGTAATCAACATGTATTGTTATTTTACTCTACAATAATCTTATGTCAGTAAAAGATTTTCTGCATAAAATGTGTGTTATGCAGTACCAAAGAAGTCACATGTGTCCTGTCTGAATGACTATCGTCCCATAGCACTGACCCCAATCATGATGAAGTGCTTTGAGAGGTTAGTCATGCATCACATCAACTCCAGTCTCCCAAACACACTGGACCCATTCCAGTTTGCATACCATCCAAACCGTTCCACGGACGATGCAATATCCACCACTCTCCACCTAGCTCTTACTCACCTGGAACAGAAAGACTCCTATGTAAGAATGCTGTTCATTGACTTCAGCTCAGCATTCAACACAATAATCCCACAACAGCTCATCCACAAACTAAACCTGCTGGGCCTTAACACCTCCCTCTGTAATTGGATCCTGGACTTTTTAACTGCAAGACCTCAGTCAGTCCGTGTTGGCCGCAACACCTCCAGCACTACCACACTGAGCACAGGTGCCCCACAAGGCTGTGTGCTCAGCCCGCTGCTCTTCACGCTGCTGACCCACGACTGCACTGCCAAGTCCAGCTCCAACCACATGATCAAGTTTGCTGATGACACAACTGTGGTAGGCCTCATCAGCAACAACGATGAAACGCACTACAGAGAGGAAGTGGCACAGCTGGCTGAATGGTGTGGTGCTAACAACCTATCCCTCAATGTGGGTAAGACAAAAGAGGTTGTGATGGACTTCAGGAGAAACTCTGTTGACCACCCCCCGCTGACCATCGACGGCTCAACCGTGGAGAGAGTCGGTAGCACTAAATTCCTGGGAGTGCACATCACAGAGGATCTCACTTGGACCACCAACGTCACATCACTCAACAAGAAGGGACAACAGCGCCTCCACTTTCTCCACCGGCTGAAAAGGGCAAGTCTCCCTACACCCATCCTCACCACTTTCTACAGGGGCACCACTGAGAGTGTGCTGACCACCTGCATCACTGTCTGGTATGGGAACTGCAGTGCTGCTGACCGCAAGACCCTACAATGGACAGTGAACACTGCCGCAAAGATCATCGGTGCCCTTCTCCCCTCCATCCTGGACATTTTCCTTGCACGATGCTCCAGCAAGGCCTCCAGCATCGTGAAGGACCCCACCCACCCCTCCCACAACCTCTTCCAGCTCCTGCCATCAGGTAAAAGGTACCGGAGTATCAAAGCTCGTTCAGTCAGATTGCTCAACAGCTTTTTTCCCCGGGCTGTGAGAGCTCTTAACTCCAATCTCCCTGTCCCCCTCTGAAACTATGAACACCTCAGCCCCCCCAACTCATAAATAACTATTGACAATTTTCCTAAGTGCAATTCTGAGTGTGCTACACACAGGTGAGTGGGCTATACAAACCACCTGTAGTAATGCACTCGTCCCACTATATGCACACTAGACACTTTCTATAAACACTCCCTGCTACAAAGACTCAATAAGATAATGTTTACTTGAGCATTTCACTACTAAATCTTTTTGCACTATGCGCTGCTTCCCACAAAACCTCTCTTCTGAACAATTTAATGTACAAAATATATATTTTTCTGCACATTTTCATGTACAAATATCTCTTTAGCACAATTTCATGTACAGTATTTATGTAAAGTTTTTGTACAGTCTCAGTTTGTGTATGTGTAGTCAACTAGGTATAGTAGTTATAGTATTTATAGTATATGTATAGTCAGATGGTTTAAACTGTTGTATAGCTCTATTGTTTTTCCTGTATTTGCATTGTTGTATATTTATCTTATGCTTAACTAGTATGTAGCACCGTGGTCCTGCGAGACACGACATTTCGTTCCACTGTATGTCCACACATGTAGCAGAATGACGACAAAGCTCAACTTGAACTTGTTAGATTTTAGCTGTGTTTTTAGCTGTTTCTCCGCTCCCACTTCAATCCCACTGTGGTGCCCTTGAGAAAGACCCTTAACTAGGTGTGTAACTGTGTGAAAGTGAACAGGACATTTCTGATAAAGACAGGTAGTCTTTTAGAGAATGTCCCCTGAATAGATAAAGGGTACCAATAAAAATTACACAAATAATAAACAAGGAACAAGAGATTTTTTGAATGTCATAAAGGCCAAAATTACCTTGAATTACATAGTATAAAGATGTAGCTTTGAATGGCTTCTTTTCAAGTTGGCCACCACCCCTCATATTGAATTTCACAATTAAGGTATTTGAAATGATTCTGTGAAAGAAATTACTCAGGATTACTTCACCTCAGAAAAATTTCCACATAAGGTCAATATTACAATTAACAGTAATGTGCAGCGTGGCAATTGGATGCAATGTTAAAACATACACTTTCACAACCACTCATCTATCATGTAAAAAGTGTTCTGAACTATGTCCCTATCCATATCCACAGTTTTTGTGACAAGTAATGACAGTCATTCATGGCTTACACTGAAATTATGTTTTGATCTCTTGTTTTCAGTCTGGCTGACTGTCTGAGTTTTTACAGACATCTTAAAACTTCTGAACAAGAAAACAGGCAGTTATATAAGGAGATATAATGGTGTGTGACAGGTTAAATACTGAATTCAAGTAACATCAAAGGTTGGGTTATTATTGTGACAATCATATATATAATTTACTGAAATATTATGCAGCAATACACACAAACAATACATACCTGTTCGTGACTTTGTTCACACAGTCTCTGACAGAAGATCCACCAACTCTAGACAGATCAATCACAAAACCACACCACCTTGATACCGATGTTCACTGTCATGAAGCCTGTTATTCACCTCTGGAAAGAAATACAACAAAACAAAATTTATATGAATTTTAGAATTCCTATCTCAAAATATATAAATGGCTTTAAAATTGTTGTTACACTTGCACTATCAAACCCTGCAACAATCAGACCTTATTCCAGAAGATTGAGATTATTTTCATTACACTCTAGAGATGAATTTCAACTTTGAAAGTAAATATTAACATTTGTGCTTATTGAATTTGTGGAGGAAAACTGGAAAACTGCATTACATTCTGAATTACGCCATCGGGTGTGCCCCTGTCGTTGTACTACCAAGTGTTTGTAGCTTCCTCTACAACAGGGGTGCCCAAACTCGGTCCTGGAGGGCCAGTGTCCTGCAGAGTTTAGATCCAACCCCAATTAGACACACCTGAACCAGCTAATCAAGCTCTTACTAAGCATACTAGAAACTTCCTGGCAGGTGTGTTGAGGCAAGTTGGAGCTAAACTCTGCAGGACACCGGCCCTCCAGGACCGAGTTTAGGCACCCCTGCTCTACAGTGACAAGGGTAATGATCATCTGAAAGCTTACTTAAGCTCTGATGAATTACTTACAATGACAATGGTGTCATGACCTGAATTGAACCCTTGGGGTATCAATACAGTGTCATTAAGCATTTAACCTATTGATAACTACTACGACGACATTTTAAAAGTGTCACTTAGACATTCAAAATCAGAACATATTCTTCACATATTTCCAGATGCTGGAGCTGGTATTTCAGGGCAACATATAGTTCTTCTAACATTTTTTTTCTGTAATTGACAGGACTGTGTTTGTCTTCTCAACTCAACTTTCTAGTTGTACACATTCAGATATAAAGTTTTCAAAACATTAGCACCTATGCCTCAACATATGTCCACAGGTCTGTGAAGATTCAGGGCTTCTGTGTTGTTGATGTTGACCTACAAAGGTGTTATGTTGTGCATCCTGTTGAAAAGAGTAAAACGAGTAATTTTGAAGATGTTTCTAAAGAGCTTTTCAACCACTTCTGTTAAATTTTATACATTAGGACACTGTGAAAATTAAAAAACACAGGGACATACTTCTGGAAGTAGCTGTCATTGTTTCATGAGATGTGGGCCTTTGCCTCCGTCTTACTTGGAGATCCAGCAGGCTCTGAGTAAATTGTTCTTCTTGGAAATATTACATAGAACGTGTTAGTTTTGGAGCATTTCACTGTCCAATTTTACTATTAAATGCTATAACAATAACATGTATTTGTCCTATGCATCTACATAATGGAGGGAGGACCCTATTATCTGAAATCAAAGCTAACAAACAATACCTTGCATCCAAAACTTGCATGCCTGCTGAATGAAGTGTTTAAAGTACTCAAATTTCCATGGAAGGTGACATTACTTCCATAACCCATTAAGGATCATATAAAAAACAAATGAGAATTGTACTACATTCACAGTAATTTTTGGTGGCATACCTGTTCTTACTTCCTGTAAGTGTGACAGCTCAGCTGTTTATTAAAACACTCAAGAAGTGATGCTGTTCAACTGTTGTGGTATGGGATGTAATTCGTCATGTGTTGATCCCTCCGTGAGGGGATTGCCCTCACCCGCCAAGGCTGGCTCCACTGACCCCTCGAATTCAGAACTGCTGTCACGTTCCACTAAGGCATCAACCCTTGCACATCGTCGTCTCTACTTCCCTTGGTACTCAGAGGACATATTTAGCAAATCTAAAATTATAAAATATTTTTTAAAGCAGTTACTGAAAACATCCATGTTCAAATTCATTTACAGACTTCAGCACATATTATTACTGAGCTCTTCCTACATTTACTTACCATTTCAGTCCCTTTCAAGTAATTTACTTCCTGAAATAAACACTGAAAAGGCTACATCTGACAGTAATAACTTTCACTGGATCATTAAACATACTGGTGTGTTATTATAAGCTAGAAGATAATTCATTTTGCCCTCCCCCACTCCAACCTCATCTGAAATGGTATCTTCCAGCTTCTGATTGACTGAACACACCTGATCCAGGTAACCAGCAAGGGGTAGAGCAGGGATAGTTTGAAAATAATTAAGCCAGGTGTCCTTGAGGACCAGGGTTGGAAACTCCGGATTTATTACACCATGTTCTTGCAGTAGCACAACATTTAGCCAACAATAACAGATTGGTGATTTGGTGATCAATTTCCCACCAAGATGTTTGCTTAACTGCATAAAACAACACAACTCCAGTGTAGAGACCCCATGGTGGTTTATACTGGCGAACTCACGCCAGCAGAGTTTCTTTTTAGGGTAAAGCCTAAGGTTACACCAACTTTTAGCTTACTAGCTAATTTGAGCCAAACTCAGAATACATTTCAGCTGACAATGTGCGCAACATTTCTTACGGTTCCCTCGTGTCAAACAAGTAAAACTCAACCACATTAATGCAAAATGTACTTACCCAACAGTAGCTTTTTAATAATTCGTCAACTTTCGCAACACGACAAAGCACCCTCCTCAAGTTCTCCTCTCTTCTTCTTCAGTTTTATGGCGGGTAGCACCCATAGACATATAAAATACCTAGACGCCTCATTGGCCGCTTTGAGCCGTTGCTGCGATACGTCAACGCGTCCGCCATGTTTGTGTGGGCAAGACTGCCTTAAAAACAAATGGAGGTAAACGGGGGAGCTGTTATCGTGTTTTTCTGGATAAAAACATGATAACGTTTACATTTATCAACCGATTTCAGTGGTTTGTGATCTACATGAACTTAAAAATAACTCTGCCTCCAGTTATTTATTTAGGCTTGGACAATTATTAATTTTCGTAAGAACTCGTGTTGATTTGGTTGATTTTTTTCTGTTAACAATTCTAATATTAATGTAGTATAACTGTGACATATACATGTAATGTAATTTTAATGTACATTAAATGAAATTAAGTTGTTTCATTGCTTTCTCTGTCTTCAACCCCAACATTTTAGCTTTTCTCGTGCTTCAGGTCAGAACACAGCTCATTCGCTTTGAAATACAGGAAAAAAATCGAAATAATACATCTTTAAGCACTAATCATTTACCATCATTGAGAAAACTGAATAAAACCAGCGAATACAAATCAAAAAGTGACACACTGGTAGTCTGCTTTTTATTTTCATAGCACTCTATACAGATAAACACCACAAACAATAACACATGTAACTGATAATCCTTTATGGATCCAGTAAAACTTACAGTTACAGTGGTAAACTAATATACACTGATACAGTGCACAGTAAAAATATAGTAAAACTGATATGTAATATTAAAAAGTATATGTAGTACAAGTTGTAGTAAAGTGAATAATATAAAAAGCGAGTACAACAGTACAATAATGTAAGTGATATAATAGATTTATAATAGCACAAATTATATGTGTAATACCACAATAAATAAATAACAACAGATGAATAATAGCAAGTAAAATGCAGTCTTGTGATTGACTGAAGAAACTGGTTATTTGTAAATATTTGCCAAAAAAGACAGAAACATTTAATAAGGTAATTATATTAAATGATATTGTTATAAAAATTACCCTTACAAAGGTTAAAAATTGCTCCTGGAGGTCTGTCCCTGGCAGAGAGAGAGAAAGAGAGCGAGAGAGTGGTTTGAATATGATCAGGGTCATTCTGGCCATTCATTCAGGGCTATTCTGGGTTTAAACTCGTACAAATACAACATTAGGCTGTGGAGGTTTAGTCTCTTGGAAATGCAGAGAACAGGCTTTCTTCAGATTTCTTTGAGGCTTGTGTTGTCCTGTTTGCAATTGGCTAAAAAGGAAAAAAATATATAATCAGTCCACAGTTTTATGATAAGCTATGAAATCCTTATAATCAAGTGATGATAAACTTACTCTTTGTAAATAAGTAACGTTAGTGAAATTAAAGAGAGATGCTTTAGCTCCATCTCTAATCCTGACAGTCTGACATTGTCTTGTCAAAGTGCTCACTGTACACATTGTGCTCATAACACAATTTACTTTATGATATAAACTACAATATAAGTTAAAACTTCATAAGAATTCATTTAAAATTTGATTTCTTATAAAGTCTCAGCTTTCTAGCGATATCGCTAATGTTAGCTATTAATAGTCTGATACTTGTGGCTAATTAAGCTGTCAACATAATGCTAAAAAATGACCAAAAAACATCCAGAAACAACTGTTCAGTCTTACCTGTGAAAGATAATACCCCGAGAGCTGTTTTTATTACTGTGGGATGGTCTGAAGATTTCCAAGCTGCCGACGAGTCCGGGATCTTTTCTCATGTCCCGCTATGAGAGTTATGAAGAGTTGCCCACACCAATATGGCGGCGACGTTGACGTGCGGTCGAGCGGCCAATGAGGCGTCTAGCTATTTATTATGTCTATGGGTAGCACCAATGTGCATTATCGCCACCTACTGTATTGGAGTGTGGACCAGAGTTTACCCATTTCATGAGAGAGAGGAGGAAACAGTATTATGTTTCTTGTTTGCAGTTCTTGTTTTCAGTCTGTTTTATACATTTATAAGTGTATATATAAATAAATGTATTGCAATATACGGAAAACGGGTCGAATAATGACTAAAATCATAATGCAGAGGCTTCACAATCACTTAACCACACAGGGCACTTTGTAAACAAGATGTAAATACAAACTGTAGTGTTTTTTTAATATAGAGCTTTCCGTGCCTGTTTTTTTTTTTTTTTTTTGTATGGGTGCTTGACTAGCCGTGTAAAGGACGTCAGTGGAAGTCTGTTCACAACCTCTTAAAAACGACTGTTGTTGTGTTGACAATAGTGAATTGTACTACATAATAGCACACATACATCACTCACTCAGATGTCTGTTTCATGTCTGTGCTCATCATGCAATACTTATCAAAGATTTTCCTGTCAGATGTTAAATGGACATTTAGTAATCATCATTAAAGATGTATTTCTCCTACTATATAGTAGGTAAGTCGGCATATTTAGACGCAACTTAAGTATACGTACGTCTGAATCTCGCAAGAATTAGTACACCACGCAGGTAATTCTTGCCTACTCTTTTATGAATTCTAAGGATTCGGACATACTTGTTATTCGCCTACTGCTTTTTGCCTACTAAATAGTAGGAAAGTATGCAGTTTCGGATGCAGTCAAAGAGTCCATATACAGAACTATCACAAATATAAGCACTAATCAAAATAAAGTGGAAAAAAAAAATTAAAGTGACATGTAGCCAAGTATGGTGTCCCACACTCAGAATTTGTGTTCTGAATTCATCCCATTCAAGTGTGCATGCACAAAAACAAAATTAAGCTGTGAACACACACCCAGAGCAGTGGGCATCTATTTGCTGCTGTGCCCAGGGAGCAATTGGGGCATCAAGGACACCTCAGTTGCACTGCATGAAAAGAGCTGTATACGGACCTGTAAACTCCTGTACATACTGCAGAATTTCGGACAAATCTGGGAGTATTACTGACCAGACACGGAAATTCCATAGGTCCGTATACTGCCAGATACACTATATTGCCGAAAGTATTGGGTCACCCCCTTCTAATGAACAGGTTTGACTACTTTAGTAATTTCCAAGAGTACAAATCTTAATGTTTAAGCATATAATGATATTCTAGGGAATTGTGTGCTTCTAATTTTAAAGCAACAGTTTGGACAGGACCCTTTTCTATTCTAACATGACAATGCCTCTGTGTATAAGGCAAGGTTCAAAAAGAAATGATTGATTTAGTCAGTGTGGAAGAACTTGACTGGTCTGCAGAAAGCCAAGTCCTAATCCAAGCTGAAAACCACTGGTGTGACTTTAAATGCAGACCTTGAGCCAAAAACTCTTTACCAAACACCAATGACTTGTACATACACTATATGGACAAATGCATTGGGACACCCCCTTCTTTAGAACAGAAAAAGGCACTTCCAAAACTGTGGCAACAAAGATGGAAACATAATGCATGTTTTTAAAAATTGTATTTCCATCTCTGTTGCAACAGTTTTGGAAATGTCTAAAATGACTGTACCCATATGTACAAGTCATTGGTGTTTGGTGATGAGTTTTTGGCTCAAGGTCTGCATTTAAAGTCACACCAGAGGTGTTCAGCTTGGATTAGGACTTGGCTTTCTGCAGACCAGTCAAGTTCTTCCACAATGACTGAATCAATCATTTCTTTTTGAACCTTGCCTTATACACAGAGGCATTGTCATGTTAGAATAGAAAAGGGTCCTGCCCCCCCCCCCCATTTAGCCTAATGGTAAACTTTTTAACCATTAGGCTACAACTGAACCTAAACACCTAGTTACACAAGATGGCGCCGCTGATGGCACCCTCTGTGGCATACTCCGCAGTTGTTTTTATGTTTTTGTTAGTTTGTCCTGTCTTTAGTTATATCCCTGCAATCAGTTTCACCAGAGATGAATTGCTGGACATTCGGCAGTACACACCACCCGATGTTTCACCGGTTTTCGACTATTCTGATGTTTTGCTGGACATTGTAGTTGGCGGAGCAGCGGCACTGATAAAAAGCTTCAGGGCGCGCAGATGGGGGAAGCGAGCCAGCGCGCTCGTGAAGCTCAGACAGCGCGGATTTCGGGCAGCGCTGCCTAGCATCCATCTGGCGAATCTCCGCTCTCTACCTAACAAAACGGACAAACTCCTCCTGCTCTCCCGGACAAATAAGGATTTTTCAAACTCTTCGTTTCACGGAAACCTGGCTGAATGACGCCATTCCGGACAGCGCGTTAAGTCTGCCGGGCTTTCAGCTGCTCAGAGAGGACCGCGATGCAGAATCAACGGAGAAATCGCGTGGCGGCAGGACATGGTTTTACATCAATGAAAGGTGGTGTACAGATGTAACAGTGTTAAAGAAGATGTGCTGTCCCGATCTAGAAGCACTTTTCATTAACTGCAAGCCTTTCTACTCACTGCGGGAGTTTTGCTCATTCATTCTCGTGAGTGTTTACATTCCACCGCAAGCGCACGTGAGCTCAGCTTTACAGAAACTCGCTGATCAGACCACAGACACAGAACAACAACACCCGGACTCTGTTTTAATCATTCTCGGGGACTTTAATAAAGCAATTCTCTCCCGTGAACTGCCAAAAAACAGACAGCATGTTACATGTCCAACCAGAGACAGTAATATATTGGCTAACTGTTATGCAGCAATAAAAGATGAATATCACTCTGTCCCACGGGCAGCTTTAGGACTCTCTGATCACTGTTTGGATCATCTTATACTGACCTACAGGCAGAAAGGGAAATCAGCTAAACCTGTATTAAGGACTGTAAAGAGATGGACTAATGAAACAGAGCAGGTTTTACAAGCCTGTTTTGACTTTACCGATTGGAGTGTTTTTGAAGCTGCTGCCAATGATCTGGATGAGCTCACAGAGATTGTAACATCTTATATCAGTTTCTGTGAAGATATGTGCATTCCTACCAGGACTCATCTAACTTACAACAATGACAAACCGTGGTTCACTGCAAAACTTAGACAGCTCCGTCAGGCCAAAGAAGATGCTTACAGGAAGGGTGACAAAGTCTTGTATCAACAGGCCAAATACACACTGGAAAAGGAGATCAGTGTGGCAAAGAGGAATTATTCTGAAAAACTAAGGATTCAGATCACTTCCAGCGACTCAGCATCAGTGTGGAAAGGTCTGAAAGAGATCACCAACTACAAGACACCATCCCCCAGCACTGTGGAGAATCAACAACAGGCAGACGATCTGAATGAGTTCTACTGCAGGTTTGAAAAAACACCCCACACCCGCCCCGAACACCTCTCCAGGCAGCAGCTAGTGAGGCTGGGAAAACTCTCATCCAGCACCCGTATGATCAGCACTGGAGCTCCTCAGGGCTGCGTTCTCTCCCCACTGCTATTCTCCCTCTACACCAATGACTGCACATCTAAAGACCCCTCTGTCAAGCTCCTGAAGTTTGCAGACGACACCACACTTATCGGCCTCATTCAGGACGGTGACGAGTCTGCTTAGAGACAGGAGATTAAGGAGCAGGCTGTCTGGTGCAGTCTTAACAACCTGGAGCTCAACACGCTCAAAACAGTGGAGATGATTGTGGACTTCAGGAGAAACCCCCCTGCTCTCCCCCACTCACCATCATGAACAGCACTGTAATGACAGTGGAGTCATTCAGGTTCTTGGTCACTTCAGGTCCACCACTATCTCCCAGGACCTGAAGTGGGACACTCACACTCACAGCTGAGGAAGTTCAACCTGCCACAGGAGCTGCTGAAACAGTTCTACTCTGCCATCATTGAATCTGTCTTCAATAACTGTCTGGTTCAGCTCAGCTACCAAATCTGGCCTCAGAAGACTTCAGAGGGTAGTCCGGACTGCTGAGCGAATCATTGGTACAACCCTCCCTACTCTCCAAGAACTGTACTTATCCAGAGTGAGCAATAGGGCTGGCAAAATCACTCTGGACCCCTCACATCCAGCACACTCCCTCTTTGAACTGTTGCTGTCTGGTCGACGCTACAGAGCTCTGAGCACCAGAACGGCCAGGCACAGGAACAGTTTCTTCCCTCAGGCAATCCATCTCATGAACACTTGAGAATAATTGTGGAACACAAAACACTATTTATACACTTATACACTTTTTTTTTTTTTTTTTATCTAACACACATACTTAGTCTACATTTCAATTTTGCACATAATATACCTCTACATACAAAACTGTCTATTGTAATATACCTGTTCATACAGTTTTCAATTTGTATATTGTTATTCCCTATTTACTTGTTCTATTTTTTATTCTTCTTTTATTATCTGTGCTTTTGTTCTGTCACTGTCATTCTTTTGCACTGTGGAAGCTTCTGTCATGAAAACAAATTCCTCATGTGTAAACATACCTGTCAATAAAGCTCATTCTGTTTCTAATTCTGATTATGCCGAAGTCCCCCAGACATTCACACAGTAAGGACAGTCCAGCTATCAGAGCAATCACGCAGTGCGGGAAATCGCTTTAATTTACTGTACTGCAAACTGCTGTCACATGTTGAATTTAGTCTGTAGACCATATTGTTTATACATCGGAAGTTTTGCAGTTGTTGTTGTGTGTGTGTGTGTGTGTGTGTGTGTGTGTGTGTGTTTTAAAATGAGGAGGCAGTTATACACAGCATATATGAATAAGACTTCATTAGTTAACATTAGTTAACTACTCTAGTTAACATGAACTAAGAATGAACAATATTTCTACACCATTTATTAATCTTAGTTAGATGCTATTTACACTGTGCAAATAACTATATATTCTATGTTAATCTTTCCCTGTCTATCTTTTACTTATTTGAACAATGCTTGAAACTTGGTATTACGAGCACTTCCTGTGTCTTTGCCTCTTTAAGATGAATCACTTGATGTATTCCCCAATTGTAAGTCGCTTTGGATAAACGCGTCTGCTACATGAATAAATGTAAATGTAAATGTTAATCACTGAATCCATTACTAGAGACACCACTCATACAAATGATTTTAATGTTAAGGTGATGATAGTTCACCCAAAAAACTCTCTCTTTACTTTCTCTCTCACTACTTCTGCTGTAATTATGTAATTGTGAAGTCTAATCCCACATCCTGCCAGCTTGATCCTGCACCTACTGCCTTACTTAAGATGTGTGTTTCTGAGGTTTCACCTTTTATAACACATATGTTAAACTGTAGTTTGGCATCTGCCACTGTTCCAGCTGAATTGAAAATGGCTGCAGTGACCCCCATTCTTAAGAAACCAGTCCTTGATCATTTAAACTTGAATAATTATAGGCCAATCTCAAATTTACAGTTCTTATGTAAACTACTTGAAAAAGTAGTGGCTTCACAATTGCGATCATATTTAGATGCTAATGGTCTTTTTGAACCCTTTCAGTCAGGATTTTGCCCAATTCATAGCACTAAAACTACCCTTCTTCGTACGGTTAACAACATTCTTCTGTCCATGGATTCAGGGTCAAAGATCATCTTGATTCTTCTCGATCTAAGTTCTGCATTTGACACAGTTTGCCATGATTTACTTATCTCGCATCTTTTTGATATCGGTATCACTGGTTCAGCTCTTTCCTGGCTCGTTTCCTATATCAGCAACTGAACCTTGAGGTGGATTTACATCCTTGTTCACCCTCTACTGTTCATCATATATACAACCCCAAATCAGAAAAAGTTGGGACAGTATGGAAAACGCAAATAAAAAAAAAAGTAGTGATTTCTAAATTTACTTTGACTTGTATTTCATTGCAGACAATATGAACACAAAATATTTCATGTTTTGTTTGGTCAACTTCATGTCATTTGTAAATATACATCCTTTCCTGTCATTTAGACCTGCAACACATTCCAAAAAAAGTTGGGACAGTAAAGCATTTACCACTTTGTAATGTTGCCATTCCTTTTCACAACACTTAAAAGACGTTTAGGGGCTGAAGACACCAAGTGATGAAGTGTTTCAGGTGTAATTTTGTCCCATTCTTCCTGCAAACAAGTCTTAAGGTGGGCAACAGTATGGGGTCTTCGTTGTCGCATTTTGCGCTTCAAAATGCGCCACACATTCTCTATTGGAGACAGGTCGGGACTGCAGGCAGGCCAGTCAAGTACCCGTAGCCTCTTCCTCCGTAGCCAGGACTTTGTAATGTGTGCAGAATGTGGTTTTGCATTGTCTTGTTGAAATATGCATGGACGTCCCTGGAAAAGATGTCTTCTTGAAGGCAACATATTGTGCTCCAAAATCTCTATGTACTTTTCAGCATTAATGGTGCCATCACAGAAGTGCAAGTTACCTTTGCCAAGGGCACTAACACAACCCCATACCATGACAGACCCTAGCTGTTGGACTTGTTGCTGGTAACAGTCTGGATGATCCTTTTCTTCTTTGGTCCAGAGCACACGGCGTCCATTCCTCCCAAAAAATACCTGAAATACTGATTCATCTGACCACAGTACACGTTTCCACTGTGTGATGGTCCATCCCAGATTCCTCCGAGCCCAGAGAAGTCGACGGCGCTTCTGGACACTGTTAACATAGGGCTTCCTTTTGGCACAGTACAGTTTTAACTGGCATTTGTGGATGTAACTACGTATTGTGGTACTTGACAAAGGTTTGCCAAAGTAGTCCTGAACCCATGTGGTGATATCGCTTATAGATGAATGACGATTCTTGATGCAGTGCCGCCTGAGGGATCGGGTTAGGCTTGCGCCCTTGTCCTTTACGCACTGAAATTCCTCCAGATTCCTTGAATCTTTTAATTATGTTATGCAGTGTTGAAGGTGAAATATCCAAATCTCTTCCTATCTTTCTTTGAGGAACATTGTTTTTAAACATTTCAATAATTTTCTCACGTATTTGTTGGCAAACTGGCGATCCTCGGCCCATCTTTGCTCCTAAAGGACTAGACCTTTCTTGGATGCTGCTTTTGTACCAAATCATAATATACTAAGATACTTACCTGGCAGGGGAGACACCATGATCAAGAAGGCGGTTCACCCAGGATGAGGCTCGGCCATTGCACTCCGGTCGTGCTGATCCCTGCGAATTCCCCAAATGTGGGAATCTCGACTGCATAATTTATGGTAGTGGTGGACTGCGTTCGTGCTCTCCCCTGATATTCGTGGGAAGTCGTGGCCTAATGGTTAGAGAGTTGGGCTTGTAACCTGAAGGTTGCCGGTTCGATTCTCACACCGGCAGGAATTGAAGGTGGGAATTGTGAATGAACAGCACTCTCTCTGCCTTCGATACCATGACTGAGGTGCCCTTGAGCAAGGCACCGAACCCCCAATTGCTCCCCGGGCGCTGGAGCAATGGCTGCCCACTGCTCCGGGTGTGTGTTCACGGTGTGTGTGTGCGTGTTTGTTCACTATTCACTGCTGTGTGTGTGCACTTGGATGGGTTAAATGCAGAGCACCAATTTCGAGTATGGGTCACCGTACTTGACAATACGTCACGACTTTCACTTTCATAATAACAATCATCATGTTGACATCACCTGTTTCAAATCACATCATTATTTAACCAATTTACCTCATTACTAGCCCTAAATTGCTCCTGTCCCAACTTTTTTTGGAATGTGTTGCAGGTCTGAATGACAGGAAAGGATGTATATTTACAAATGACATGAAGTTGACCAGACAAAACATGAAATATTTTGTGTTCATATTGTCTGCAATGAAATACAAGTCAAAGTAAATTTAGAAATCACTACTTTCTTTTTTTATTTGCGTTTTCCATACTGTCCCAACTTTTTCTGATTTGGGGTTGTATATATATTTATTTATCCGCTTGATAACATCATACGCATGCATGGATTTCAGTTTCATTGCTATGCAGATGATATCCAAATTTATGTTACCACCAGCTCTGCTAGGCCATCCATACTCACTGCTTGTATCAGGGATATCAAACATTGGATGTCCCTGAATTTCCTTAAACTAAATAATGACAAAACTGAAATATTGTTGATTGGCTCTGCTATTTCAGTAAAAACGATGGACCTGTCCTTTGACATTGATGGGATCTGGGTTACACCTTCTTCATCTGTTCGTAATCTTGGCATTTTATTGGACTCAACTTTATCTTTTGACTCTCATATTTCCACTGTTGTTAAAAACTCCTTCCACTGTAATATTGCACGACTTCGGTCTTCTCTAACTCTAGCTGATAGTGAAATCTTAATTCGTGCATTAATCATATTACATCTGGATTATTGCAATTCTTTTATTTGTAGATGGGAGATCAGTTGTAAAAACAAAAAACAAAAAAAACATGGATTTGTGTAACGAACAGTCCACTGAGATTTGCAGCAGAAGCTGTCGCCTCTGAAGCAGACTCATGGACAGGAGAGGCCTCTGTGTCAGACTGGTGGACAGGAGAGGCCTCAGTGTGCAGTATGCATCCCACACACTCAAAATGGCGACTGCCATCACAGGCAGCGCAGTAGACAGAGGGAGGCCCGCTGGGCTTGAGAGTGTTGAGACCACTGGGATGGTAGCAGGAGCTTGGGTACTATAGCCCCCCCCCAAAAAACAAAAACAAAAAAAAAAAACAAAAAAAAACAATCCTTAGGGAACACTTGCATAGCATCCGTGGTGCATCCGTTCTGGCAAGGTGGCCATGGCGTGACAAGGCTCAGGTGTGGCGGCTATCTTGTGAAGAGGGTCTTGAGAGACAGCCATCTTGTGAAGAGGCTCTTGAGTGGCTGGCATGACGTGAGCAGGCTCTGGCTTGGCAGACATGACGTGAAGAGGCTTTGGCATAGCAGGCATGATGTGAGCAGGCTTTGGCTTGGCAGGCATGATGTGAACAGGCCCTGTAGTAGCAGGCATGACGTGATTGGGCAACTCCAGACATGATGGTAGGGACGTGGAAATGCTCTGGTGTGGTGGGTACTGTAGGATTGCAGGGTTCCTCATCCGCAATTCCTACAGTAAATGAGGAACCATTTAGCAGCAAGGCATGGTTGATGTATTTAGCCAGGTTCCAGTGAAATTTCCCAGGAAGATGCAATCATAAGGGTTTATTCAAGCCAAAATGAAAAATGTCCTTGAGTGCCACATCATTAAAATCTACAAGATGACACAAACCACAAAAGTCCTCAACATAATCCTCTATAACCCTGTCACCTTGATGAAGGCAGAAGAGGCAAGAAACTGCTGGGTTAATTTTTTAGCGTTCTAGCTTTCTGTAACAACAAAACCCAAACCCCACATTACAATTTGATTGGATTTGTGATTGTCTTTAGGTAGTCTAGAGAGGCAGCTGTCAAGTTGGGGCAGAATAAAAAAATTACAGAGATTCTGATCAGTCACACTATATTGGCTGCATGGATGGGAGGGGATTGAATGGCACTATACTGCCAAAACTTCCGTTCTCACAAGTCTATCATTATTATTTTACAGAAGTGTTCCTGACTGAACTTACTTCATATTTGTGCATGTGTGAGGGAGAAAACATTCACAAGCATTTGTGGATTGGGTGCAGAGAACCATGGCATCATAAACATGCCAGTGTCATTACAGAGCAGCTCCTTCTGTGTTCACATGCATGTGTTCTTTATTACACAGTAGTTCAAAAAGGACCTTGACCTTGCACTGGGATAGAGACAGACAGTCTGTGACAACGAGAGAGGACATATCCAGCCCTCTTAAGTCTAACCAAAAATAATAAAGCATGTCACATCAAAAGTAATTACTGAAGTTACTTTGAATGCTTCTTAAGCTCTTGGCATTCAAATGGAAGCCAAAATTTAGCAGTATGTACAGTATTCAAACACAAGAAGCAGTTTATTGGATAAAATAAAACAGGGTCTTTGTATATTTATGTGCATTTCTTGGATTATAAAGAGGCAGTGTCTCATCCGGATGTCCAACAACACAGTCCTCTTAGTGTTCTTGGAAATGCAGGGCAATAAAAACAGTGGTTTTCAAAATGACTGTATCATGGTTTAAACACGAAATATCTGTTAATGGCTTTAGACAGACTGTAACTGTGACTGAGCAAAGCTTATATCTATCATCTGATAGTCAGGGATGAGCAGTATTTCAGATGCATGTATTTAAAATACGTATTTGAAATACGAACTACTACTAAGCCTTTGAAAAAAAAAACACAAATGTAATTTGTATTTAAATACATTAGTATCTTTCATTTTCAAAATACGTAAACAATTTGTGCCAGTCAACCTCTTTATCAGGGTGCTGATATTGTCATGCATCAACTAGTTCAGACACGCCCCTCCCCCAACCACAACATTCATTCACATGAGCTGCAGCTGTAACTCCATTCAGCACTGGGTAAGCGACTAACGAATAAGATGAGGATATTATGGTCAATTGTGTTGATTAAAGTTAAAATATTGCATCATTCAGATTTGCCTTCAGCCTTCAATACAAAGAACATAATATTTTCAGGAAGTTATTATTATTAACATAATTTAAGGAAAATGAAAGAAGAAAAAAATATTTTTCTTCTCTCTTTTTCCTTAAAAAAAAAAAAAAATATATATATATATATATATATATATATATATATATATATATGTGTGTGTGTGTGTGTGTATATATATATATATATATATATATATATATGAGCAGAAAAAACTACATATAAAAACTAACTTTTGTGAGCGGTCGTACCGGTGTCCAACTCATAAGCGTTGCCAATTTTTGTTGCATATAAGAAGCATTAAACAGCAAATGAAACAAAAGCATAATGTAACTGGGCTATTCATTTGAGCTGTGCAGTTTATAAGCTTAGACCAATACTTGAGCACAGAGCAAGCAAATTGGTCAGAGCTCAGAATAGTTTAAATTATTCTAGTAATTACTATATTAAATTATTCTATTACAATAAAATTTGAAACTTCACAACAGGGCGCATCTTCCATAGTCAACAACGACCGAAGGAAGCCTACCGTAGTAATTACTCAGGAACCAATGTTGATCTTGTGACACTGCTACTGCGTGCTGCGAGATCCAGTGAGAAGCATTTAAATTTTGCACAGAATTCTCTGTTACAAACCAGATCAGAAAACCAGAAGTATATGCTAAGTATAACCGTGGTGTTGTGGGAGAAATAGTCAACTGTTATTACATTATTCATTTCAGGGTTTGAACAAGCTTTTGAGAGAGAAATTCAAGCACTTTTAAATTACTTTCAGTGACTACGTTTACATGTGCACAAATAATGCGATTATTTCCAATAATCAGAGTAAGGACTTAATCGCATTATGATGTTTACATGTCAAGAGTAATCCTCTTCACTCCCATTTACATGTAATTTCCATTATTCTTATTATTCGCTTAGAATTGTGGTTAAATTTTAACTGCCATTATTCACATACCCCACTGCACAGTACAAATGATGGACCGTGCTTTTTTGGCGCCATAGAAATGTGATGGCAATTCGTTTGCCTACGCTGCCGTCGTGTTCTACTCGCCGTTTCTGGATGAGGGTAAGGAACAGAGACTGGTGGCAGTGAGTTGTTTTCCCCAGAAATGTGATGCTTTCTTACCCTCCATCGTTTCTAATCTGCGTATTATT
This sequence comes from Spinibarbus caldwelli, assembly GCA_039654775.1. Taxonomy (NCBI): domain Eukaryota; kingdom Metazoa; phylum Chordata; class Actinopteri; order Cypriniformes; family Cyprinidae; genus Spinibarbus; species Spinibarbus caldwelli. The sequence continues at coordinate 27,139,361 of CM077254.1, forward strand.
ACAGGTGCATCACATCATTCATGTATGTCACGAGCACATGTGCACTTTGGTTAAAGCGGCAATAATGCGATTCACGAGTTCACACTTACATATAATAAATAGAATAAAGTTTATGCGTATTTGGCATGCTGTCTGAGGGGAGGGCTCCGAGCTCGGAACTTTGGCCCGAACCCAGAGTACCCCTCCTATAGTTTAGGACAGGAACAGTTGTAAGTGCGGAGAAGGGGTGGCGGAGGGAAGCTGGAAAAAACTGTCAAAGAACAGAGGTAAGTCTGTTGTGTATATATACACACCTCTTATTTTGTTAATTGGGTTGATTACTGATTGTGCTCCTCTCGTGTTAATTAGGTTGGTTATCTGAATGTGGTGGAGGCAGCCTCATGCTAGCGTTTGTCACTGGAGCTGGAGGCCACTGAAAGGGAAAGAGATTATCAGTAGCAGGAGGACCAGACTGAGAGGTTGAGGGAGGGCCAGCGGGTCTGGCTGCATTCGGCGCTGCGGCAGGGAAAGCCGCGGTGAAAAGGCTGAGCCGAAACGGGAGATGAGCAAGGCCTTGCCGTGGTGAGCTCTGGGGCATGGCCCAGGCTCGCTGAAGGCACTTGAGAAGGACCGGACCTTGAGCGGGATAAAGGAGGAGTTGAGCGAGGCAAGTCCGGGGCCTTATGAGCTTTGCTCGCTTTGTTGGCTGCCTTGGAAGCTGCAGTGGATTTTGGCGTGAGGTTGGCTGATCTCAAGGTAACGTAGAGATCGTACATTTCCGCTTTATTCATCTTTCGCGAGAACTGCAGTTCAGAATTGATCAGCGCTTGCCTCAAGCTTAATACTATCCACTTCTCAATAGGAGGAATTGATGATCCCGCTGAACAATAGGAGGACGCCGGCGAAGCAGCTGGAGGTCTCGCTGGTGGAGGCGAGGATTGGCCTCGGCGTCTTGGTGAGCGTGTAGCTAGCCAAGCTGAGTGGCGGCCACGCGATGAAGTCTTGAACTCAGCGACTTTGTTTGGCGGAGGAGTGGTGGTACTGGGGCCGGCAGATTGCGGCATAGGATCTGGGGATGATCCGGGTTCGTTGGACGGAGACAGTTCAATTTGCGACATCGTGCAATAACGAATGCTGGAAAAACTGTCAAGGAACAGAGGTAAGGGGCCATTCACACAGAACGCGTTTTTCCATTCCAATGTGCTACTTTTCCATTGTTTTTCTATGTAAACACGCGCTTTACGGATGTGCATGACCGTTACGCTCATGTCTTTTGCAGCGCCTCGCGCATGAGCGCCGTGTTTTTAAGACACCGTGTCAAGTTAAAAGAATTTCAACTTTTACACGCAGTGCCGGTCATCAATGTCAGTTCCAAAGCAGTGGACCAATCAGAAGAACTCGGAGGCAGGGGAAGCGTTACAAGCTTCTGTTTACAGTAGCAAGTTGGCATGACAACTGCTTTATTTGACGGCAACATGGTGGAGGAGGCGCTCTAACGCTGCGCTTTTTTTAAAACCATTCCTGAGCGTTGTGTCTCGCGTTTTTAGACGCAAAGACGCGTTCTGTATGAATGGCCCCTAAGTCTGCTGTGTATATATACACACCTCTTATCTTGTTAACTGGGTTGATTACTGATTGTGCTCCTCTCCTGTTAATTAGGTTAATTATCTGAACGTGCTCCTCCCAAACTTTGTTAATAAAACAATTTAAAGTGTTTACATGCCCGTATATTTCGATTAAAATCGGAGTACGCCACCTATGTTAATATGATTATGCTTGCTGCGATTATGAGTTTAATCGCTTTATTTAGAGCAAAGTATTGCATTTACATGAGGTAAAGTTTAATCACAATATTGTCAAAATCGCATTATAATCGCATTAAGAGGGTGCATGTAGACGCACTCATTGCGCATGTGCTTGTGACATACATGAATGACGTGACACACACCTGTAATAATACGCAGATTAGAAATGATGGAGGGGAAGAAAGCATCGCATTTCTGGGGAAAATACAACTCGCTGCCACCAGTCTCTGTTCCTTACCCTCATCCAGAAACGGCGAGTAGAGCGCGACGGCAGCGTAGGTAATCGAATTGCCATCACATTTCTATAGTGCCGAAAAAGCATGGAATACAACCATACAAAAGTGTTTTGCATTAGACGTAAATACACTTAAAACAGCGGCCAGTAACACACCTGCTCTTTCTGAGTCCATCATTTGTGCTGTGCAGTGTGTGAATAATAGCAGTAAAAAAATACCCACAATTCTTAGCGAATAATAAGAATTATGGAATTTGCATGTAAACGGGAGTGAAGAGCTTTGCTCTTGACTTGTAAACATCATAATGCGATTAAGTCCTTACTCTGATTATTGAAAATAATCACATTACATTCATGTGCATTCATGTCCCAGTTTCAGACACTGAAATGCCTACCAATTCAGCTTCAGTTAATACAGCTAGTTTTGAGCTGTCAGTCTATCCCATCTCAACCCATGAATCAGTTTGTGAACTACCTGCTGGTCCAGTTTCCCTCAATGAATCTGAGTTTGAACTGTTTGTCTTGCCAGGTTCTGTCAATGAACAGTCTGTCTGTCCAGTTCCTATGAATGAGTCTGACTGTGAATCATCTACCGGTCTAGTTTCACTCACTGAAATGTCTGCCTATATGGTTTCTGCTAGCAATAAGTCTGATTTTGAATCACCTATCTGTCCTATGTTGTTTAATGAGCCTGAGTCTAACATGTCTACCAGTCCAGCTTCAGTTAAGACAACTAATAATGAACTGTCTACTACAGCCTCTGTCGATGCCCTTGATTGTGAACTATCTGCCAATCCCATTTCAACCAATGCATTTAATTATGAATTGTCGGTCTGTCCCACTTCAGTCACTGATCTGTCTGCCAGTTCAGTTGCCACCAGTGAAACTATTTATGAACTTTGTATGTTCCCTGCCTCGTCCTTTGGGGCCATGAATGCTCTGTCTGTCTCAGTGTTCCCTAGGTCCCAGTCTCTGCCATGGTCTTCAGGTTCATCTGCTCCTTTTGCTCCGCTCTGGTGGTCTTCTGCTCCACCTGCTCCATCTGCTCTGCGGTGTTGGTCGTCTGCTCCACCCTGGTGGCCTCCTGCTTCGTCTGCTCTGCCCTGGAGGGCTCTAGTTCCGCCTGCTCCGCCCTGGATCTCTGCTTCACCAGCATCACCCTGGATCTCTGCTCCGACATGGTTCCCTGCCTCGCCAGTTCTGCCTGGGTGCCCTGCTCTGCCGGCTCTGCCTCAGTCCTTGGTTTTTCCACTTCCACGTGGACCTGGGGGGGCTATGTTACAAATCCTGTGCCTGCCCTTCTGCTCACTCTCCACAAGAGGTCGCTCTATTATCATATTGACTCTCACACTGCACAGACTGTTATACTTACACTGGACTTCAGTCCCCACAATCCATTGCACTCATTACACTCAGCTGCAGCCAATCACACATCTTATATAAGCCATGGACTTCCTCTCTGTCAGGGCCGAGTATTGTCTAGCACTTATCGCTCACCTAGAGATAGCTACTCTACGGAGCCAGTTCCCAGTTCTAGTTTCTAGATCTTAGTTCATAGTCTAGTTTAGTCTTGCCTTGCCTGTTTTCTCGTGTTTCCTGATCTTTGCCTGGTTTACCTCATCTCGTCTGACAGCAGCCTGCCCTGGATTTATCGTCTGTTTGGATTAACCCTTGCCTTGCCGTTTCGGACTCTGTTTGCACCTCTCTTGGACTACCGCTCGTGTACCTGGATTATCTCTCTGCCTTGCCCTGTTGGATATTGCTCGCCGATCGAAGACCCACGCTTGCCCTAGGACTACTCTTTGTCTTGCCTGTGTTATACCTGTTTGCCATTGTCTGAACCTTGCCTGTGTTTTGACCATGTTTCACAATAAAGCCTTGCACATGGATCTGCACGTCTCTCGTCTCTCGTCTCGTCGGCTCCGTAACAGATACCTGCACTGCATGGCAAATTTCTCATGTATTTTGTATATTTTCCAAAAAAAAAAAAAAAAAAAAAAAAAAAAAAAAAAAAAAAAAAACTGTATTAGTTTTTAAATACATTTTTCCACACAGTATTTTGTATTTGTGTTTAATAACATTTTTCCACACAGTATTTTATATTTTTATTTTAAATACATTTTCATGTATTTAATGTCCATCTCTGTTGATAGTTAAGTTTAGTAACTTGGTAAAGAGAGAACACATTGTTTACAACTTGGCTACCATTCAGATTTTGATGTTATGCACCAAATAAATGACAACAAGATTTACTGCTGTTATGAGTCAGATGTCTGCAATCCACATCATTCTTTCTGTATCTGCAAACCACCACCCCCTTTTTATGTGAGACAAACCAGCCACACCATGTGTCCATGTGTGCAGTAGTGCCTCCATTCATACAAAAAAAGAACAACAAGAACATTAACTGATTTCTTTACCCATCCCCCTACTTTTATGATAGCTGATCATTTACAAAACCCCACTCCCCCCACCATTCATTTTACTTTTGTTGTTGAAAAAACAGTGCTAGAGGCTCAAAATAAAAGAAATATATACTCATAATTTAACATTAAAATGTGATCATAAACTTTGCTGGCTTAAAGAAACTGGACAACAAGGCATGTGCATATGATTCTTTTAGATATCTCACTAATGATATAACCATGTATATTATCTGTTGCAACCTAATTTAATCACAGTGAATAATTATCAGTACATTTTTTCTCTTAGTAGATGCATGTACACTGTAAAACATAAATCCGTAAAATAACAGAAAAACTACTGCCAGCTACACACGACATTATCCATTAATTATACAGACATTTTTGTTAACACTAAAACTCAGTGCAATGAAGTGTAAAATTCTAAATACTGGTAAAACACCTGTAAAAAATAAATACGGAAAAATTCCTTCAAATTATACAGTATATTGTGCCCTATTTTTACAGATTCTTTTTAGAGTGTAGAATCATCACTTTTTCCATCATACAGGGGTTTACACTTTATCTATGAAAAAATAAGACATTTTATAGTGTGGCTGTTGAGGTCTGCATGTGCCTTTTTTTAAATGAATTGCTGTGCTGTGTGAATCAATAGATGCAGCTTCCGTATGAGCTGACTGGTTTACACATACCTTTTTCTGTACTGAGGAAAATGCATGAATTCTGCATGATGACTAATCAACCTACAGAGATTCTGATTAGTCACATTATATTCTCCTTATAATATATATGCTCTTTTGCTAAGCCCTAAAATGGTTGAATTTGTGGATTTGACACACATATTCTGGAGCAGGAAAGTTAAGAATAAGCAAAGAAAACAGAGTTTGATGGAAAACAGATTGAAGGCTCATGATAGCCAGAATGCTGTAGGTGGCAGCAAAGACCACAAAAATTAATTTAGAAACAAACATTTCACTCTAATTCTGAATGAAAACAGAATTACATTTCCAAACAGTGGAGATCTACAAATAGATTAATACAAGTATAAATATGTAAACAGTTGTTTATCATGAAAATGTGCCAGCTATATTGCAGCTACAACTACAATCATAATAGGTATGACTAGAAGAATCTATAATGATAAAAGACAATTTTTAATTCTCATTAGCCTAAGTTTGCTACTCCGACAAAACAGATTCAATTTTGTATATGGATAAAACTTTGAAGGACAACATTTGCCAAAATAAGTTATGAAGACTAAAAGATTAAACACTTCAGTGTTTGAATGCCCCCTCTCTCCCCCCCCCCTCTCTCTCTTTGTTTGTTTGTTTGTTTGTTTGCTGCACCTCTCCAATATTACAATTCTTGTGCTATGCTACTGCAGTACTTTGCTAATGGAGGGATGGGTATAATTTACTTAAAGTGCTGATTTTTTTATTGTCTATTTCTCCTTAATCAGACCAGCACAAGGCCACTGATAGCTGATGGCACCACTGACTGTGTGCCAGTTTTATGGAAAGATTTACAGCCAATATGCTTTGGGGCCACTTTATGGCTCACACTCACCAAAAATGCTTATTTACCTAGAGGGGTTAAACACAAAGGTAAAGCAAGTAAGATGTGGAAAATATGCATTTCATATTTTTACACCAGTATCACATGTCTCAGTATTAATGTAATTACACTTCATATGTTCTATCCTGCATCAGCTGTAGTTTTTTTTCAGGCATTAGGTCACAAGATATAAGACAACAATCATATAAAATCCCTATCTTGCCATTGAAATTGGCACAAGTTAATATAACTGCATATGCATAAAATTATATGAATAAAATCCATCTATTAATTTTTCTAACCACTTATTCTATGTAGGACCATTAATAAAAGGTAATTGTCACCAAAATCCATACCTAGCCCAAATCTGTTAAAAATGCTTTCCAGAGATTACTGACAGAAAGATATATCAAGGTCAAATCACTGTTGTTTTGATCTTTTCATAGGTGCTCATACGTGTGCTTATAGTATGTTTTATAACCTCTTAACTGTCACCCCCCCCCCCCGCCCCCTTTATTTTGAACATAGTCTTGAAAGTGCACAATTTAAAGTTAAATTGTTATAATTCATGAACGCTTTTGAATACAGACCTTTTGAATAAGGTTGGTCTCTATTTAAAGAAGACAATCAGCAGATTATTTCAGAAGTGAAATCATTTAAAAAAATGAAAGTAAAAATAGAAAATAAATAAAAGTTTAAATGTACTATAAATAAAATGTACTGTACTATTTTTATTTTATTTTATATAAAATAAATATTTTACAAAATAGGTTTTAATCCGAATTTGGCATAAAATTACAACCCGAATTCTGGAAATGTTGGGACATTTTTTAAATTTCAATAAAGTGAAAACTAAAATACTTTCAAATCACATGAGCCAATATTTTATTCACAGTAGAACACAGATAACATAACAAATGTTTAAACTGAAAAAATTTGCACTTTTATCCACTAAATCATTTCAAATTTGATGCCTGCTGCAGGTCTCAAAAAAGTTGGCACGGGGGCAACAAAGGGCTGAAATTCAAAAATTCAAATTGCAAAGGCTTTGCAAATCTCATCCTCTACAGTGCATAACATCATAAAAAGATTCAGAGAAACTGGAGAAATCTCTCTGCGTAAGGGACAAGGCCGAAGACCTTTGTTGGATGCCCATGGTCTTCGGGCCCTCAGAGGACACTACATCACTCATCGGCATGATTCTGTCTTTGACATTACTAAATGGGCCCAGGAATACTTCCAGAAACCACTGTCGGTAAACACAATCCGCCGTGCCATCTGCAGATGCCAACTAAACTCTATCATGCAAAAAGGAAGCCATATGTGAACATGGTCCAGAAGTGCCGTCGTGTCCTGTGGGCCAAGGCTCATTTGAAATGGACTGTTTCAAAGTGGAAAAGTGTCCTATGGTCAGACGAGTCCAAATTTGACATTCTTGTTGGAAATCACGGATGCCGTGTCCTCCGGGCTAAAGAGGAGTGAGACCTTCCAGCGTGTTATCAGCGTTCAGTTCAAAAGGCAGCATCTTTGTTGGTATGGAGGTGCATAAGTGCATAGGGTATGGGCAGCTTGCATGTTTTGGAAGGCACTATGAATGCTGAAAGGTGTATATAAAGATTTTAGAGCAACATATGCTCCCCTCCAGGTGACGTCTATTTCAGGGAAGGCCTTGTGTATTTCAACAGGACAATGGAAAACCATATACTGCAGCTATTACAACAGCATGGCTTCGTAGTAGAAGAGTCCGGGTGCTGAATTGGCCTGCCTGCAGTTCAGATCTTTCACCTATAGAGAACATTTGGCACATCATTAAAAGAAAAATACGTCAAAGACGACCACAAACTCTTCAGCAGCTGGAAACCTATATCAGGCAAGAATGGGACCAAATTCCAACACCAAAACTCCAGAAACTCATAACCTCAATGCCCAGTCGTCAAGTCAAGTCAAGTCAAGTCACCTTTATTTATATAGCGCTTTTAACAATACAGATTGTGTCAAAGCACTTAACAGTATCAAATTGGAGGATAGAGTGTCAGTAAAGTATAATAATAAGATTAAACACTCAATTTTCAGTTAAAGGCATTTCATTATTGAATTCAGAGATGTCATTGTCTAGCTCAGTTTAGTTTAAATAGTATCTATGAAATCAAATTGATGATAATCGTTAGAAATTAAGTGTCCCCAACTGAGCAAGCCAGAGGCGACAGCGGCAAGGAACCAAAACTCCCTCTGTGACAGAATGGAGAAAAAAAACCTTGGGAGAAACCAGGCTCAGTCGGGGGGCCAGTTCTCCTTCAGTCGTCTTCAAACTGTTTTGAAAAGAAGAGGAGATGCTACACCATGGCAAACATGCCCCCGTCCCAACTATTTTGAGACCTGTAGCAGGCATCAAATTTGAAATGAGCTCATTTTGAGCATACAATTTTAAAATTTCTCAGCTTAAACATTTGTTATGTTATCTGTGTTCTATTGTGAATAAAATATTGGCTCATGTGATTTGAAAGTTTTTTAGTTTTCATTTTATTCAAATTTAAAAAATGTCCCAACATTTCTGGAATTCGGGTTGTAAAGGCATATGTCTAAATAAGTTGTGTTCCAAATTTGAAGTTGATATATAAAAAAAATTAGGTTACTGTGCAATTTTGTTTAGGTGTTATACCACAAACAGCCACCAGGTGCCATCCAAAACCTACTACATTTTTTTTTTTGATGCATTTCTCTGTCACAAATGTATAAATTTCTCTCTGTGTTTCTCCTGTCACAAACCATAACCACCAAATATGCAATCTTGAGACTCAGACCTTTCCGATGATTTGTATTTTGACAAGATTCTAAAAAGTTTTGATTCTAAAACACCGTAATAATTTTTTTTTATATGACACCTCACACTAAGAAGGAGGAGCCCGCTAAAAGATTTTAAAGTACCATTTCTATGGTAACGCAATGTCCAATTTAAATTAAGACTAATCTGAAGAAATAATTGTCTTTATTTAGTGTGTCTCTGCAATACGACAATTTGTGATCATTTGGATATGTAAGTGAAATTTTGTTTATTTAGTTTATTTCACAAAGAATCATGTACATTAATAAACATTTAAATAATGTTCATTTTTTTTATCAGCAGTCCCTTTGCCTGTACAATACAGAAAAGAAAAAAAAATTAATACAAATAAATAATACATATAATACACTAATATTAAGTGATATCCAATTGCAGAGTAATGGTGAACTGCACTGTGCAGGGGACGTAAGGACAGGGAGCACACACCACTACCTGCCAAGGTGAGTATGGATGTATGGTCACACTCACTAAAGATTTAAGTTATGTGTGATGTTCCCATATTAAGTCTAGGGAATGGGTTGCTGGTTTGCTGGTCCCCAGCATTGGATGATGCCTGCTGGTTTGCTGGTCCCCAGCATGGGATGCTGTTTGCTGGATTGCTGGGGCCTCCTTTATAAAATGTTGCGCAGAAACCATCCTAATTTTGATCTTACGATCATCTCTCAAATATGCGTACGTGTGATTCATAGAATGAACGTACGAACAGAAAACGCGCGTATGCATCTCTATCAGATGTGAAATCTATGAATCGCATATGATCTTGAACTTGCACACAACTGCATGGTTTCAGCTCTCTGCCTTGTAAATGACTCCTAATTAATGTCATTAACATGTAAAAGATCACCAATCATCATAATTTAGAACAGCGAGCTGCAAGAACAGCTTACATTTTCAAAAACCTGCAGTACTCCGACAAGAAAAAATGCATACGTCTGCTCAGACCCTGACGTGACGCTAAGCACTTTTCCATGTCAATGACAGTTTTTATAAATATGAGCGCTGGTGTGGAAGCGTATGCACACTTTAAGATCAAATCTGTGCGTATGCGCGCTTTATAAATGAGACCCCTGGTCCCCAGCATTGGGTGATGGTTGCTGATTTGCTGGTTCCCAGCATGAGATGCTGGTTTCTGGTTTGCTGGTCTCCAGCATGGGATGCTGGTTGCTGGTTTGCTGGTCCCCAGCATGGGATGCTGGTTGCTGGTCCCCAGGACGAAAAGCAGGTGTGCTGGTGGACCAGCATAAGGTATGTTTTGCATGCTGGGACCAGCTTGGGATGCTGGTGTGCTGGTGGACCAGCATTTGTTGTCTTTTGGCTGCTGGGATGATCCCAGCAAGACCACAACAAAACTTGTGAATGTATCATGTTTCTTAGTGTGTTTTTGTAGTTTGTAGACAAAGACAATTTTGCTAATCAATTTCAATAAGTTATTTAATAAAGAAAAATACATGATGCTGGTTACATGTTTACACAGTAAAATCCCCAGTGTTAAACAAACACTGTTCATATTCATATTCAGTTTTCATATGATCCTGATCTAGAAAGAGTAAAAGTAACACTGAGGCAGTGTTGTAGTTAGTGAAGTAAAGTAGATTCACTCTACAAGTGATGACTGAGCATTAGTGATGACACCTGTGGTTAACAAGTAGAATCACTGAGGATAAGAGGAACAGCAAAGCCAAGCCAGCAGGAACAGCAAAAAGTGAAGAGGTGAGCAGAAACACAACAACTACTTAAATCCACACAGCCTTAGACGAAATCAATGTCTCACCAGAGGATGAATAAACAACTGCAAAAACAGAAGAACCATATTCACTTATTGCAAACCAGTTTGACATTATTTCTTTCATATTGTACATGTTTAAAGGTTGCTGAAGTCTGTTACCATTATGGTGATTAGTGTTCCGTTTAGTTGGGAACTTGGCCATTGTCTTTGGTTGAATTAACTCTGTTTCAGCAATTGCTGAAAGTGCATGCAATAGCTATTTTCAACAATATTTCATGGTCCTGACTGCACTTACATATCTTTTAATATGTGCACTTTTTGAAATCAGTGACTGACAGCTGGATTTGGACATATGTGACTTCCCATATAAGTATGAATGTCTTTAAAAACTTTTATTATCCAGTTTTCATTAACTGTCCCATTGAAAGAGCTCTTCTTATAACCCCTGCTATTGAACAAACTGCTTATGATTAAGTTTGTTTTAGGTTTATTTTTTATTTATTTATTTTTTTTGTTATGCAATGCACACAAGCTCTTTTTAAATTATTTTAACTGATTTGTGTACAGATTTTATGAAACAGGAAACAATTCCTTTGATGCTTTGAAACGTTTTAGTAGTTTACCAGTGACATTAATAATGTAATCATAACTAAACCAATTACAATTTTTAGTTCTACTTTCAGCAGAGTAAGCAAAATAAATTACAAAGTTGTAAAATTCAATAAATCATATGTTTTAACCTTATATTGTTTTCCCTTTCCATCATTAATTTGTTAAACAGAGAAGTATGCAAGCAAAAACTGTATTTGTCCCCAAAGCTCTATTTGCACACAGAGAGCTGGCCAAACCATAACCCAAACCCTGCTAGACCATACTGGTGAACCAGCATCACCAGCTCCATTTTGCTTGAAAACAGCATGGATATGCTGATCAACCAGCTAGACCAGCACTATACTAGCATAAACCAGCCTGGACCAGCATTATACCAGCACTAACCAACATAAACCAGCCTAGACCAGCTTGGAATCCATGCTGGTTTATGCTGGATTTTTCGCCAGGGATGATCTCTCAGGGGGGAAAGTTTAGCTTTCTTAATTTCAATATTGGGTGCAAACCCCCATCCTTTTTTGGGACGAGAAAGGTAGCGGCTGTATAGCCTGCACTCCCTCTTCACGCACTCGCTCGGAGTGGTCTGAAAGTTTGACTTAGACCATGTCACTGCTGTACCACCTGACTGTGCCAGATTCAATTAGGCTCTACACAAAGGCACACACAAAGACACGATCTAAAAGACTGGAAATGACATCAGCAATGACCTACAGCCATTGAGATAGCACAATATCGGTCAAAAGAAAGTTAATTGGGAGGAATCATAATAGATCTGCAGCAGAACATCAGCAAGTAACCATTTTCTGCTATATATTCTTTTTTTTTTTTTTTTTTGAATCACGGTCATTATGATGTTGTGAACACTGCCTCATTCTAATACACTGATCATGTGATACTGAAACATGGAGTAATGGCAGCTAAAAGTTGCCATCACAGGAATAAATTTCATAATTAATAAGTAAATAAATAAAATATAAATTGTAACACTGTCTGTTAAATTGTAATAATATTTCACAATATTATTGTTTTTACTGTATTTTTGTTCAAATAAATACAGCCTTGGTGAGCAGAAGAGACTGCTTTCAAAAACAATTATCCCTTAATTATCCCAACTTTTGATTAGTACTTTTGTAACCACTCTAAAAGTTTCCATTCAGTTTTAAGCCTTTCCTTCCTTTTCTGTTTCTCTTATTTATTTTCAAAATTTTATTGATATTCATGATCATATTCAAGATTTTATTAATATCCCTAATTTTCCAAACCTATATGTCACAATTTGAACTCTTTCCCTGCCAGCATATATATATATATATATATATATATATTTTTTTTTTGTATCTAGCTAATAAACACTCATTCCCCCAGTTCCATAGACAAGGCTTAAGCACAGTCCCAGACTAAAATGCATGTTTGGGCATGTTTTAACTGAAAAAAAAAAAAAAAAATAGCACTGACTGATCTTAAAACAAAACAGTTTCATTGTTTTGTCTCAAGATTCACACCAGTAGTGTTTTTATCTAAGGCACGTTTATAAAATCTACTTGCCACTGTCCCCAGGGCAGGTCGCACCCGGGACTGTGGTGGGCCCTGGGGCTTGGACTCCAGAAGTGAGAGCCCACCGGGGGCTCGCCTTCCTGCCTCACCGAGTAAGTGAGGAAATGATAAGAGTATATTTAACCGGTGCTGCCCATTGGGACGGGGCCTCCTACTTATTAAACACACCTCATGTCTCTTCACAGTGCCAGATTAGAGTCAAGCTCAACAGGGTCTTATTAAATATCAGTTTACATTTCCAAACATTCATTTTGGCATTAATTGTAATAATCCAGTGAGATTTTTGTTTGTACATTGAGTCTGACAACAGCCAGTGCTATATATATATATATATATATATATATATATATATATATAAAATACCCTGTTGAGCTTGACTCTAATCTGGCACTGTGAATATACATGAGGTGTGTGTGTGTGTGCGTGTGTGTGTGTGTGTGTGTGTATGTATGTATGTATATATATATATATATATATATATATATATATATATATATATATATAACAAAGCTATTTAAAGCTTATTTAAAGCTTATTTATTCAGCTTTCAGATGATGTATAAATCTCAATTTCACAAAATTGACCCCTATGACTGGTTTTGTGGTCCTGGGTCACACACACACACACACACACACGCATATATATATATATATATATATATATATATATATATACAGAATATATATATATATATATATATATATATATATATATATTAGGGGTGTCAACGTTAACGCGTTAACGCATGCGATTAATCAAAAAAATTTAACGCGTTAATATTTTTTAAACGCAAATTAATCATGTGATAATGTTTGAACCCAACTTCCCGTCATCGCAGCGCGGAAGGTTATCTATCAGTGTGTGATGAGGTCACAGTGAACCAGTGTTGCCAGGGTAACGGCACAATTGGCCGTGTGCTATTTTGAAAATACAGTCGCGGGAAATATTACAGAGCCGCGGGTTTTTGGGCTAACGTTACTTTTATAATGTACAGCGGCCGCCCAAAGTGTATATAGACAAATAGAAATGAAAATAGATCCTTTTACGAATGTCGGAATGTATCCTTGGCCACTTAAGAACGGAGAGGCGGCTGTAACATCACAAACAACGTGAGTTTCAGCCAGAGCATACATGTTAAGGGTTTTACACAGCAGAAATAAACATGACAACAGCCACTATAGATTATATAAGATAATAAACACACAATTACGATAGGATATGGTTTGTATGTGATTTTCTTGAGATGAATGTGTACATCTGAAATGCTAATTTGTGCAGCGATATAAAAGGCTATAAAGAGCATATTTTAACAACAGTAAACGACCAAATTCTACATGTGATCGCAAAAGGAAGTTATTACAAACACTCGATGGTGGTTTAAAGTGAGTTTTGTGTAAAAGTGTACTATTAATCTCATAAATTGTCTAATGAAGCATGATGCTAATGTTAGCGCTAATGCACCTGCAGAACAGGTCCAATTCTTCTTCATAATGCATTTTGTCAATACTTCACGTAAGGTCGCAAGAAAATGTTGTAATATTTATTTGGAAATACTTTTGATAATAGTTGGGTAAATGTATACTGGGATTGAAGCGATGTGGCTTGGTAAATGTTTTATTGCCAGTATAAAGGCTGATAATGGCTAAATAAAAACAGAAGAATAATGATAAAAGAATAATAAGGATTATGTCTCATACCTGGCGGAGGTGTGAAAGATTCTGTTTCCTTAAACTAATCTGTCATGCATTTCATTTCAACACATTTACAGGTAAATCCTAGTATTTTAAATTTGCGATTAATCATGATTAATCACAGTCCAGGACTGTGATTAACGCGATTAAATTTTTTAATCGATTGACAGCACTAATATATATATATATATATATATATATATATATATATATATATATATATATATATATAATACAACATAGAAAATAGACAATATATGCATGAACGTATACGCAAATGCTAGGTAATGTAAATAAGAGGTAATGTAAATGGCAGTGCTCTGCAGTGCCAACCAGACAGAAAAAGTTAAAAGAGGAAGTGGCCTGGTTGTGAGGGGTCCAGAATGATTTTGTGAGCCCTTTTATGCTCTCTGAATGAGTACAGCTCTTGGAGAGTGGTGAGGGGTGTGACAATGATTCTTCCAGCAGTCCGAACTGGATGAGTTTTGGATGAGAATTTTCCCAGCCTCACTAGCTGCTGCCTATCTGTGGGTACAGAGAGGTGGGTTAATTTGTACTGGAAGAGGTTAGGGATGATGGTGTTGATGCTGAAGTCCACAAACAGCATCCTCACATAAGTTCATGGTTTGTCCCAAAGAAACCCAAAAATTCAAATCAGTTGTTGCAGCAGATTCAAAAACACTCCAAATCAGTACAGTTGAAGCAGGCTTGTAAATACCGCTCTGCTCCATCAATCCATCTTTAAATAGACATTGTTACAGGTTTAGCTGATTTTAGTTTCTGCCTGTAGGTTGGTATAAGATAAACCAGACAGTGATCAGAGAGCCCCAAAGCGTCCCATGGGACAGAGTGATATGCATCCTTTACTGTGGTATAACAGTGGTCAAGTACAGTTCCCTATCAAAAGCTACTCTCGATGCTGCGTATCAAACTCTAATGGTAGAACATTCTTTGTTTGACCGGTTGTGAAGCACGTGTGTCAAACACGTCAAGAATTGGCTTAAATAACCTCGGTGGGTGACGTCATTTGATTACGTGCACCTGCAGGTTATAAATAGACCTGAGACGTACACATCTTCAGGTTTCTTTGTCTTCAGAGACCGCTTTGTGTGTGTGTGTGTGTGTTACGCTGAAAGCAGTATCATTGTAAAGTGAAAGTGAAAGTTAAGCTTGTCGAGTTAATCCGCAAGACATGCATGCCTCCTTGTTTACGGCTCATCTCTGAAGATGACTCACGTGAGTTTTGTTTTGAATGTTTGGGGTAAGAGCATGCTGCTCTTGCGTTCGAGGGCGGCGACTGTGAGCACTGCGATTCACTTCCTATCCGCGTGCGGCTCACTTTCTTTTACAAAGAACGACCCGCTGTGCCCTCGTTAAGATCGCACTTTAATCTGGCTGAGGCTCGAGAGGCGAGTCCTCCCCTTTCTCTCATGCTCTTGCCAGATCGAGAGGTTTTCGTGCCCGCTTCCAAAGCGTGCCCCAGCATTTCTTTGGATCGGGCAGCGAACTTTGCAGCTCTTGATTCTGAAGAAATGGAAATTGACAGCGCCGTCTGCCGAGCGCTCCTCCCGTAATTGTAAAACGAATGAGGAGTTACTCGAGGTGGTGATTCGTGCAGTGTGATCAGATTAAAGCTGGAAGTTATCCACCGCATTAGCCAGTGGCTTAAATCAGAGCAGTTTTTCATATGCTATGGCTGCCACTAGACAAACAATGTCACATCAGGTGAGGGATGCTATTGCCCTAGCCTACGAGGTGCGCGGTCAAGCTTCACCTCTAGGAGTTAGGGCCCATTCAACCATGTGGGTTGCATCCTATGCTAAGGCTCTGGCAAGAGGTGTCCCCTTGCATCAAGTGTGTGGTGCAGCAGGCTGGTCCTCTCCACACACATTTTTCAGACTCGATAGTTTGGATGTCCATGCTACTCTGGGCTCGCATGTCCTTGAGTCAACATCCCAGAGTCATGTCTGAGACCTCTTCAATGTTTGTGTGCACACACTACACAACCTTGGGGGGTCCAGACACTTTCAGTGCGGCGGCATTGGTATTCTCGTTCCCATTAGCGTTTGATACGCAGCACCGAGAGTAGCTTTTGATAGGGAACGTCTCGGGTTACTTGACTGTAACCCTGTTCTCTGAAAAAGTGGGAACGAGATGCTGTGCCTCAATGCCGCACTGTAGGCATGCCTGGACATCTCTTCAGACAAAGGTTTAACCTGAAGATGTGTACGTCTCATGTCTATTTATAACCTGCAGGTGCACGTAATCAAATGACGTCACCCACCGAGGTTATTTAAGCCAATTCTTGGCGTGTTTGACACACATGCTTCACAACCGGCCGAACAAAGAATGTTCTGCCATTAGCGTTTGATACACAGCATCTCGTTCCCACTTTTTCAGGGAACAGGGTTACAGTCAAGTAACCCGAGACGTATAATGCTGTCTCTGGTAGGGCATGTAACATGCTGTTTGGATTTTGGAAGTTCACGGGAGAGATTTTCTTTAGTAAAGTTTTGCTTTATAATGTTTTGGACTTCATTTCCCAGAGTGCAACAGACGTGGGCGGTTCATTGACATGTGCATTTGTTATTGTTTATTACACTCACACACTCATCTTAAGTCTCATCAAGATCATAGGCACACATACAAGGACATGGAAGACCTCAGGTGATCTGATTCTTCGATAAACCTAATTTTGTATTAAGGTAAGTGTAAAATGTATGCTGATATTTTAACTATGTTGTCCCTGTGACATTTTAAATGTAGATTAAAAAAGAAATAAAGAAATAAATAAAGAAAGAAAGAAAGAAAGAAAAAACAAAAAAAACAAGTAATCATATTTTTTTGTTTTTGTTAATTTGAATGTTAATTTGCTGCTGTTCATGATTATAGTTTGTGTAGCTGAATTGGTAGAACATCCAAACCTAAAGTCATAGGTTTAATACCTAGGGAGCATATATAGTGATAAAATGTATGGCTTGATTCCATTGTAAATCAATTTGTGAGAAACTGTCTACCAAATGTAAATGAATGTGTGATATGAGTGACATTTTACTTACTGAAAAGATCATCATAAGTAAAACATTCGCTGACATATTCAGGTGTAAATATATCTAAACAAGATTTTATATCTGAAAACTACAATGGATTTTTGTAAGAAAGCCCCAAGGGTTATATTTTATATTTAAGTGCATATAAATTGATTTAATTAAAAGATTATAAATGTTGAAGATCATTAAACGATTATAATTACAGGCTATTTGACTTGACTGCTACTTCTGAGTAAACATTCAAAGAAAGAATGCTGTTACCCCACTCTCATGCAGTTTCACAACACATGGAAATCTAATAGCAGTCGTCTGCAGTGTCAAGCATTGCTGTAGTGTGTAGTTTAATGGAAAGGCACTAAATATAGTTGATTACACAAACATGATTGTGTTGATTCACATTTCCAGCCACTTTAGTTATTCTGAAGCACTGAACAGCAGTGTTATGGTCTTCAATGCTGAACAAGTTACAAAACAAGTTTTGAAAGGTTTTTTTTTTTTTTTTTTTTGCACACTGTTTGACTAATTTCTTTGTCAGTGCAGTCATATGACCTGATTTATAGCCATTGCTATGGAGGAAAAGAGAACTGTGACTTTCCGAGATGTTGCCAAGAGCTATTTCTCACAGACAAGGGTGGACTGTCGCTACACTATAAGCAGTTATCACAGCTGGAGCAGTCATGACTGGATAGGTCTTTTTAAGGTAACTCCTGTACTGAATTAAACACTGTGTTTATTTAGTACAAAACAAAATATGTGGGAAGGATTAACCTGCAAAGCAAATATATTTTATGTTAACTTGTTTCACAGGTGGGATGGCTGACAGTGAATGATTACTACACTTTTGCCTGGGCTCTAGCACCAGAAGGGTACCAAGCAGGAACAGATGCAAACTGTAGTGTGGCCTTTCACTGTATGTTTATATTTGATGTATAATATACTATTTTATTTGTTTATTTATATACAATAACCCAGTGTTTCTGAACCCTGTCCCTGAAGGCACATAAGTACACATTTTGGATGTCTCCCAAAGTCTTGGGCTGTGTTCGAAATCGCCCCCATACCCTCATTCTTATGCCCTACATTAGTCCATTAAAGCAGGGGTCCAGTGCTGTTTCATGCATGTTGAGTTATTTACACTGTTTAAGAGTTGGATTCTCATGCTAAACATGGACAAAGTAAAAAAAAAAAAAAAAAAAAAAAAAAAAGAAACAATTTGGACATAGAGTATTTCTGTGCCAAATACACCCTTCCGGGTTTCTTACAAGTTTCGTAAAGTTTTTTTTTTCCGATTATGTCTCTTCATGACGTCATGAAGGGTGGAACTCCTTGTATGGGCATTTCTCCTGGAAGAACGTGCCCGTGCACTCATCGACCGGAGCAAGAGCAAGAGCGCACCCATCAGTGTGCTTCATTCGGCTGCACTGCAAGGGACATGCTTAGGAAGAATGTCTCTAAAGAAGTGTGTTTTTGGTTGTAAGGGAAAGATAACCTTGTTCAGCTTCCCGAAGAACCCAGCGTTACGTGAATAGTGGATGCAGTTTGTTTTTTCGGGGCAGCAATGGAGTTTTGCAAGTGTGTTTGTTGACGAACGTTTTATAAACAAGGCCCAGTTCGACACCCGCTATTGCAGTGCATTATGGGGACTGAATAAGTGCACTTAGTAATGTTTTGGACACCACTACAACTGGCCATCCCTGTTATGTCTGTAAAGGTGACTCGTACTTGAGCTTATTTTGATTTTTATTGTTCTCGTCTTTAACATCACTAAATTGTATGAAAACATTCAAGTGTCAGCATCACGTCACGTTCCAAACCCTTAAAGTAACCGCTGTTCATTCTATTTTATTACTTTAACAAACACTTTACTTCAACAAACTATGAGATTATTATTCTAACTAAGCCTGCCACATTTCCCCTCCCCTTCTAGTGAGCTATGTGTGAAAACATTGCTTGCGGGGTCACCGGATGCTGTGCTGGGCGCAGAGGGCATGAAGAACTTGAGTGTGAACCACACCAGGAGGGCACAGTACTTTCCTAAAATGACTGGCATGTCAACAGAAATCCATCAGATAGCTGGAAAGTGTGAAGCTTGTTTTCTTGCGTGACCGCTGAACCCACACCCAGTTCAGCAGTATAATTCTGGGAATCCGGGACTTTTTCTTTGCATTATATCTGCCCTGTGCTTTGAGCTGTTGTCCATGCATCCTGGCTTACACCATTGGGTTTCCACCATGAGAAATAGGAGGGCGAAGTCTGCAGTTGTGGCATGCTGAGCAGCTCTGTAGTGTAGAAGAGTCTAAAACAAGGCCTTGTTGGAAGAGCTGTGTAGAGCCAAGTAAGCTCTCAGACCATTTTTCAGTGACTGATTAAATCTCTCTACGCCTCTATTTGACTGCGAGTGATAGTAAGCTCTTCGTATGTGTTTGATCCTTTTGCTTTGGATGTAACTGGCAAACTCAGCAAACACTAGTTGAGGGCCATTGTCTGTTGTCAAGTTCCTTGGCAGGCCCCAGCTGGCAAAGAGCAACTCGATGCAAAGAGCTAATCATTGATGGAACTGGACATGATAGAGCCCACAGTTCAACCTCTGGCCAATTTGAGTGTAGATTATAAACTACCACAAGGCAATGCAAATGACAGGGCACATCATGGAGTTCACCACAGATATCAAGTTGAATGTGGTCCCAAGGTTTAGTTGGCCAACGCAAAGACCCCAGTGGGCCAGTTATCCTTGTCACAAGACATGGATTACAGTCCTGAACAAGCTGCTCAATGTCTTTGTTCAACCCTGGCCACCATACAAGATCCTTACGATGCTACTTCAAGATTAACTGTGCCAAGATGGCCCTCGTGCCTCATGGCCAGTACTTGTCCTAGTTTAACAGGGATCATAGCATAGTGTCTGTGCTGCAGACAAAGTTTCTGGCACTTGATGTACAGCCTCAATATTGGAGTGCAGTGGTGAATGGCCTTCAGCTGAAACATCATAGCCAACGAAGTCAACCTCTGGTACTACAAATGAGCATTTCTCCAGATTAAATGTCAGATTATGTTGACTGAGTGCAGCAAAAAGTGGCCCTTAAGCACTGTTTGTGAATCACTGCATTCTGGGCATGGACAATGAGGTCATCAGGGTATACTGTAGATGGCAATGCCAGGGGCACCAGCCAGGATAGTGGAGATGATTTTTTAGAGGCTGATCTGAGTCCAAAAGGAATCCACATGCAATGGAATACACCAACATGCGTAACAAATGCAGTGAGTTTTCTGCTGTCTGGGTGGACTCATAAACTATTCCTTTTCGAGGATATTGCTGCCATGGCTAGTAATGTGAAATGGAAAGTTGGGTAGGTCCTTGTTGCCATACTAGACAGGTGCGTGTATAAGACAAATATCTTCTATTACACAGCTTCCATATGCAAACAAATCAGAGAGGGTGGCTGAAGGGGCAAACATGGCAGGAAACGTTCATAAGACTTTTTTTTTCCCCCAAAGTGTCGATTTAACAGTGTTATCGCAGTGGTGTAATTGTCTGCGTCTCAGAGTGTGCAAAAAACATGCTGTCATTCGGCACCAAGACAGTGAAGGAGTATGCCATTTTCAGTTTCATTGGGACATTTCAAGGGACGTTTTCCATTGGTCCCATGGGACCATAGGCTCGCCAGGATGGGGCAAAAAGAGAGGCTTGGGGGAGATAATGAGAGCACGGGAAAATCATCTGCCATCCTCGTTGCCAGCTGTTCTGTTTGGAATGGGAAGTGACGTTGACACTTGAATGTTTTCACACAGTTCAGAGATGTGAAAGAGGTTGACAAGAACAATCAAAAATAAAATAAGCTCAAATATGAGTCGCCTTTACATATATTTCATATTTGAGCTTATTTTATTTTTGATTGTTCTTGTCAACCTCTTTCACATCTCTGAACTGTGTGAAAACATTCAAGTGTCAACGTCACTTCCCATTCCAAACCCTTAAAGTAACCTCCATTCTATTTTATTAATGTAGCAAACACATTACTTAAATAACCATTATAACTAGTCTAATTAAGCATGCAACAGTCCCCTCAAATAGTGTTTTAATTTAGTGTTTTAGTTTTGAAAATATGAAGTGTTGGTGTGCCTTCAGGTTTGGGAAACACTGCAGTACCACTTTTATATGTAGTTTGATCCATGTACAGGTCATTAATGTTGTCATATGTCCAACATCAGCAGAAACAGCAAGTGAAATAACAACTGCAGTTCTTGGTAGAACAAGAACACTCAGCTGCTATCTGATACTTTAAAACTATTGCAACACTACTGCAAGTGCCTGACATCTTTAAGGCTGTACCAGGCTGTTTATGTTTGTCACGTGTTTTGGTTTTAGGAGTTTTCTGATCTTTATTCCACTCTTTCTGCCATCTTTCAGCATCTTATCTACCAAAACCTGATGGGGAGGCATATCAGTTTGCTTATGTGGATGAATGTGGCGAGATATGTGCAGTTAGTTCTCAGTTTACTTTTTGTGCTCCAAGACCTCTGGATGAACTTGTTACACTAGAGCAGGAGAAAAATGGCGAGGAAGAGGAGGAGGGAGATGACCTGCTAGTGGTGGTGCCAAAGGCTCTGATCCTGCAGGTGGGGCATTCTTCAATAGAAGAGACCAGAACAAATTTGACAATAACACAGTTTTTCAATTACCCTAATTAACAATTGGACACCTATCTGTATTTAAAAATGTCATTGCAACATAAATCAAAATAATGACAAAACAATAACAAAACAAAGTTTGGTAGGCTTTGAATAATGAAGTAGTTTTGTTGTTGTTGTTAGTGGAACTACACCTGTGATTACTCTTTTAGGACAACTGTGTGAAGTGTAGTTAGTTAGGGTATAACATAAATTACAGATATATTCTGTATAAATGTTACTGTATTTAGCAATGACATCCAGATATTTTAAGTTTGACTTTGGTGTTCAAAATAATTTTTAGGCCAATGTATCAGTCATACTGTACAAAGTTTTATTTTACTAATTATCTGCATATGTTTTTAAATAGTTAACTATTTCTGTTATTTCTACAGAATCTCTTAGAAAGATGCCAGTGTGAGTTACATGAGCTGCGTAAGAGGTTTGAGGCTACTGATGCTGAGGTTGAGAGAGAAAAGGAGAGATGGAAAGATGAAAAAGATGAGCTTGAAAGAGTAAAAAATGAGATGATAAGTCAGATTGATGAGCTAAAAAGCAACCTGAGGCAAAGCACTGAAAAAATCAAGGAACTCGAGCAAAAACAAAAGGTACAATCAAATTTTTGGCCATGTTTCTGGATCACCACTATTCAGAAAAATAAGGACACAGAGACCTACTGTATATGAAACTTTAAACTCTGGTATATTTGCTATCAGGATGTGCAAAGCACTCATGAAAACATGGCTGCTCAACATAGTGGGCTACTAGCAGAGAGAGATGAAAATCATCAGCAAATCAAAGAACTCCAACTGGATGCTGCCACTCTGACTCAACAAAAACAGGACATAGAGGCCGAGCTTGACAGGTGATTTGGGACCCATGCCAATCTTCACTATAGTACAATTATTCTTTGTTTATGGATTGTTAATTTCTCTGAAATTTAACCAACTGCTTAAATAAAATAGTGTTTAAGGAAAAGAGAAAACAGCCATTTTTCTCTGCAGAATGAAAGAAAGAGTTAAAAAGACGACCACACAAAGGCGAGATGAAGAAAAGGAGAGGAGAGATTTGCAGGTGAATTAAAATAAGATGTTGTATTCAACATTACCATTTACAATGTACATTGGAATATTTTCTGCATTTGTGAAATAATTATGAACAATTAACTAATTTGTTTTTACAATTTTAACTAACTAGCATTACATGGGCTAGATTACATGGTTAACATGTGAAGGAATATTTTCTCTGCAGATAGAGAATGAACAGGCACATGCTGAGCTGCGGACCCTGCAAGAGCGTTTGGAGGCCAGTGAGCGTAGCACTGAGGCCCTCCGCAGGGACCTAAGTGAACTAGGCTCCTTGCAGAGTCACAGCCATGCAGAGCTGCATCAGGTCAGACTTCAGTCTGCGCAGATGAGTTTACAACTGTCCCAGGCCAACCTGGCACTGCGTGAGGGACAATCCACCTGGGCCCAGGAGAGGGAGACTTTAAGACAAAGTGCAGAGGTAAGTTATAATAAGAAATCTCTCCAACACACAGTACTATTACCACTTTTATCAGTCCAGCCACAACACCACTAGTAAGTATGTGATTCTCAATCTCTGTGCTCTTGTTAAAGTTGGATAAGGATCGTATTCAGAAACTGAGCCGTGAGCTTCAGAAGAAGGAAGAGTGGCTCCAGGAGGAGAGAACTGAACGAGAAAAACTGGAAGTGGAGCTGGGGAACGAGAAGGACTGTAACCGAGTAAATATTCCATGACACATGCATGGCCTATAATTAAACTTTCACATCAGTCAGAGCTTTCTGGATACCCAGCACATATGTGGGTCAGATTACTGGTCTTGGAGCAACACCAGTATGAGGCAAGAGTTGCTTGTAAATAAAAGTTGACTTGTAAATAAGCTGACCAAAATAGATTTGAAAACAATATAAAATGCATGTGTATGTTTACAGAAGTGTTTTCCCCCTCATCATTCATGTTAGTGGATGCCACGGCACACTGGTTAAACTGATTAATAAGAAATACTTAAAGGGGTTAAAGGGGTAATGACACGAGGAGTCAAAATTTCTTTGATCTTTTGACATATAAGTGGTCAAAAATACTGCAAGTTTGTATCAAACAATAACATCTGTTAAAACTACTTCCAAAATGGATTGTACTTTAATCAGCATTGAAAGCAAATCTATGCCCCCAAACCCGCAACATATTTACAGGTAAACCCTCAGGAAAATAAGAGGCTATTAATGTTCTGTTGACTCATTCAGACAGAAATAATTTGTGGATGATAGCTCGTTGTCAAACATTAGCTGATATCACAGGTCTTGTAGTCATTTTGAAGCTAGCTGAAGTAAATATTTGCCATTGATCAAAAATCGTTACTTGGGAACTCACAACACTTCTTCACAATGAATCTTCACAATCTTCTATGTTTGGGTATCTGGTGTAGTAGCTGAGGTCTTCTACATCCATAGATGTAGAAGTGGGCTGCTGTGGAAGAAATGCAGAAGGTTTGGAAGAAAGGTCTATGATACTTTCAGATGAATCTTCCCATCATGGGAAAGACCACCTTGAGACCATCTTCACCACCTTGAGAAATAATCTTTGGTACCATCTTGGGCATCTTGACCCATGTTGAGTGATATTACACCAAAAGTACTAGTATGAAAGACCCCTAAGGGGCCGTTCTCATGTTGTGTCTTTTGCACACTCAAGTTTGTTATTTTAAATGTAGACACGTGCCAAGCACGCTCATAATAGAAGCGACAATGTCGCGATGCTCATGTACTGCGACACACTCGTTTTTTTCCAGCCACGTCTATGCCACAGCGAGATGAAAACATTTCAGCTTTTAAGAATGCCGCAAGCGCACAGCTGGCCATGTGACACCAACCAACCAGGCAGGGCCAGGCAACCAAAACCATGTTTCCATTATACTAACAGGGGTTCTGACACCACAGATCAAGGAGGGGAAAAAACAAACTAGAAAAAAGTTGACCATACTCTTACATTCATGGATTATGGGTATTGGATAAGCATTAAGAATTGTTTTAGAATTGACTACTGTAGTCAATGCAAAAACAGTATGATCCATTTGTTATTAAGACAAAAGGAGATTTCTATAGCAATTTTAAGTTGGGATGTTAAGAAAGAAATGGAAAGTTGTTACCTTGCTGAGACTTCAACCATAGTTAGACACATCCAGGGTGATTGATGTTGTCTTCAGAAAGTCAGTTCCAGGAATTAAAGGGAATGTCAACAGTTCATCATCCATAATGTAGGTGTTGTCGATAAACTCTGCGACCTGTGTGGTTGTAAGCCTGCTAAGTCTTCTCCCACTGGTTGGCTGACAAATACATACCATCAAAACATTATGATCATTAATCAAAGAGAGTCAGAATATTGTGGAAAATATGTTTTGAAAATGTTTTGACTGTTAAAAAAACTTTACTAACATTATATGTGAACCACAAGGAGCATATTTAAAAGGCATGTCATGACCCCTTAGAATCTAAATAACATTAAAGCAAATAATGTGACTTTGGAGATATTTATAAACTTTTCAAAGTCTGATATATGTCTTTATTTATGGAGATGCAAATAGTACCCTAGACCCTAAGAATTTCTTGATAATGACACTTATATTTTTTTCATGATAAATACACTGAAATTTAGTCCCACCACAGACAGCATAAAATGTGATATATGAAGTTTTCACTGTAGTCTTTGGATATTACTGCATCATGTGTGTAAAACACAGGAACTGAGAGCCAGTCTGAGAGCCCTGCAGAAGGAACAAGAGCAGCATCAGCTGGAGAAACAGGTGAAACCTTTTTGAATGTATGCATATTTCTGACTGGTGCTATCTTATCTGATGCCATGCTGACTGATAGTGTTTTATTCACAAAACAGGAGCTCTTAGATCATATCCATGTGCTGGAGCTGAGACTAGACAAAGAGACAGATGCTAAGTGGGCTGAGGCTGCAGTTACTCCAACGTGTCAGTCATGTCGTTTCTTCTTAAACATTGTGTAGGCATACATATAAATTTTGTAAATGTAGTGCTAGTGATATTGTAGTAAATCTTCATCTTATTTCTTGCAGCTAGCAATGATAGCCCTCCATCAGTTGAAGAAAAGCCACTGCAAGAGTTTTTATCTGAGCAGACTTTATGTGTGGCAGATCGTGAACAATCCAGCTTTCATGGGTCAGCAGAGCAGAGCCAAAAGGATAATGAGATCGATATGATGGTAAGTAACAAACATCAATGCAGTTCACTGCGCTCTCCCAGCTGGTTGGGTGCCAAGACCTATATTTATTCAAACATTGCAGAGGTTGGTCTGCACTCTAAAATGTTTTGTTTGAATTAATTATTGTTCCCAATAATTAGTCTTTGATGTTAAACTGTAGATTGATTAATTATGTTTGTCTGATGTTTATTGATTAGTCATTATCAATTAATTGATCATTGAGAAACAAAGAATTGTCACACTGACAAAGGCAGACAGCCAAACATGTCTGCTTTAATTCAAATAAAAGTTTTTTTTGAATGCAGACCAACCTTTGCAAAGTATCACAAAACAATTAATTTGCTTAAAAACTTCAAAACTTCAAAAAAACATTTAAAAGGGATTTTGCATTGTGTGGCCACAAAGTAAGAATGTTGTGTTTTATTTGCAAAATGAGCCAAGGACTCAAATTGCCATCCCAAGTTAGTAAGATGTGGTACCAAAATAAAGTAAACCAAATCTATCCATTTCCAACAACTGCAAATCTATTACAAATATTTAGCAAATTATGTATTTGCTTTCTTTGGAATAGCTTTTAATAACTACAATTTGTCACAATTTTAAAATATACGACACCAAAAAGCGTTTGGATACATTTGGACACCTACTTCACACAAGATGTCTGAATTTCAGTGCATTTAGATACAAAAACAAATGATGCTGGAGCTGTTGAATGAGATTCACTCTTCAGAGCCACTCTTTTAACACTTGGTTACATTTTGTGGATGTATAGTCAGTTTCCATCAAGTTCACATTGGTATTATTGCAGGATAACCACTGTTCATCTTTTGTTAGCATAAGAACATTTGACAACCAGTATATTTTGAATAATATATCTTTTCATTCTTCTAACTATAAGTACCTTTGCAACTACATGTCAACTATCAATCATTAGAGTATCAACAGACTGTCTGCTTAATATCTGCTAACATTTTATTTTATTTGGTGATCCCCCAAAAGACATTCTATGAGTAACTTTGACCATACATGCACATTCTACTAACCCTAACCATAATCGTAACTAATATTCTAAAGGGAGTTTGTTGAGATGTACAAGTTGCAAAGTTACTTGTAGCTAGTAGAATGTATAAAGTGGATTGTCGAAATAAAGTGTTTGAAAGTTAAAATAAATGCTATTTGGTTTAATATGTTCACATATAATTAAATGACGTATATTTTTATTTGTGGCTCAAGTGTCCAAATACTTTTTTGAGGGAAAGGACATGTTCCAGAGTTACTACTGTATGCACATTAAAATAAAACTTTGTATGTAACTTTCTTTGTACCCAACCCCTTACAAAAAGCAAGAGGACTTAGAAGTGGAGCCTTATTCCAGCCTCATTGCTGACAAACGTTTACTGCTTTCTGAACACAGCAACAGTGTATTCAGGTGATTATGATGCACAGATTCAGGAGCTTACCTGTGAAATAAATCAAGCCTGCTGACATCTGTGTATTTCAGGAACACAGATTTGTTCCCTTTTCAAACATAATAAAAGCGTTTGGAAATGTTGCAGCTTGCAGTGTGTTTCACACAGCTTCACCCAAATCTGAGATAACAGTGCTCTCTGTCTCCCCAACAGTGGTCTTGCTGACGCCCCCGTGTGGTGAACCAGATGTGGAATAAAAATGAACCTGTGTGCAGCTTGTTTACATCAGAGCATGGTCATGTGCTCCTGATCAGTGTGAAATATCAAAACCGTTTTCCAAGCTGGCTTATTTTATGGCCAGTGTGTAATCTAATATATACTAAAAGTGTAGGTGTGGGTGTTCCAGTAGTGTGAATGTGTTTGTTTGTGCCAATATGAATTTCCTTTTAGAGTAAGGTGATATACTGGAAATTTAGGTATGTTTTCTAGATATTCCATTTATAGCATACATACATATGCAAATAAAGGCAGTGGATTGGGTTACACTTTATTTTAAGGTGTCCTTGTTACAGTGTAATTATACATTTAAGTACTGAGTAATATTATCTACATGTACTTATACTGTATGGTCAGAGTTAGTATTAGGGTTTGGCTTAGGGTTACTTGCATGTAATTATGCATAATTTATTGTTATTGTAATATTAAGTACATGTAACATGTAACAAGGACATCTTAAAATAAAGTGTTACCGTAGATTGTTATATTTTAGATGTGGCATAAATAAGTCAGATGAGCTGCAATTTTAACAAATGAGATAATTTCATTATGAACTTAAATAACGTTAAAGAATGTTATTTATTTATTTTTGTTTAGATAGGTGTGCTGGTTATGGTTGCCTGTACTATATCACTTGACAATGATGTAAGTGCGTTCAGGTGCTAAGTTTCCCTTTTAGTTGCTTTAATTATTGTTGTTGTTGTTGTTGTTGTTGTTGTTGTTTTTCACAAGTAAATGACAAGTAAATCACAATTGTATCACTCTGTTTGTGATGCTGATATGCTATCCATCCTTGATCTAAACTATATGTGGTCCTCAAGGCTAGACAGTTTGACATTAAAGTTAAAAAATAAAAATAATAAAATAAAAAAATATCAAGTAATATAAAAAGTAAATAAAATAAATTACAGTTTGAATTCGTAAATTTAAAGGGAAACTTCTGTGGAGCAATGGACTAAATTTTGGACTGTTGAATGCTGTTAAGAGTTGTTTTGCTAAATTCCAATTTATATGCACGTGTTGTGTATTTATTTATTTTAATTATAATCAAATTATAATATAATTGTACTGGACATTAAAGTGATTTGGCATATGTGTTGTCTAGTCTGTAATAGTCTGTTATAAACACCCTGCATGTTTATATTTATTTTCATCAGTTTATGATAAACAGTACATGGTATCCATAAGTTATATGCATTGGACGGTTGTTGGATGGCTTTCTTTAAATCCTTTCCTCATCTTTCTGTCTTTATCTCTTTTTCTTTTTGTGTTTTTTTTTCTTTTGTTATCTTTCATCTTAGCCGCTAACCACACCAACATCATACCCCCTACCTCTACTGTGCTTTCACTTCTTTCTCTCTCATTATGAAATCAGTTGTGGTGCACACCTTGTTTTTCTCTAAACCTTTAACCAATAAATAGAAACCAGTGTGATGGCCCTCTGCTCCTTTAGCTTTGTTAATTAAAATGAGGGAAGGTGTGTGTAGACCCTCAATTGATTACACCTGTCTTGCATCTCAAGCATCGGTCCTTTCCCAGATGAGCATGTTTATGCCAGTCTTATTCTTTTACCATTATTAAGTTTTCAGGGATCTGCTGGTTAAACATTCCAGCATTAAAATAAGAAGGAACAAAATTTAAAACCCCAAAATCAACATGTGCTGAAAATATACTTACCCTCCGGCCATCCAATTTGTAAATTGTTTCTTCATCTGAATAGATCTGGAGAAAGCATTACATCTCTTGCTCACCAATGGATCCTCTGCAGTGAATGGGTGCCATCAGAATGAGAGTCCAGACAAATTATGGAGAGTATAATCCATAATAAAGCTTGCTCCAGTGAAATCCATTGGTGAGAAAGTGATGTAAAGCTAAAGTGGAAAAGTGCTTAGCGTCACGTCAGGGTCTGAACAGATGTACACACTTTTTCTCGTAGGAGTACTGCAGGTTTTTGAAAATGTAAACTGTTTTTGCAGCTCGCCGTTCTTAATTAAAGAATTTGGACGATGACTGGTGATCTTTTATATGTTCATAACATTAATTAGGAGTCATTTACAAGCAGAGAGCTGAAACCATTCATTTGCGCGCAAGTTCAAGATAATTTGCGATTCATAGATTTCACATCTGAAAGTGGTGTGTACGTTCATTCTCATGAACCACACGTACAGTACTCATATTTGAGAGATGTTTGTAAGATCAAATTTAGGATGGTTTCTGCGCAGCATTTTATAAATGAGGCCCACGAGACAAAACACTAAGGTCACTTGCCATTAAGAGGCAGTTTAGATGATGAAGGACATTCATTTTAAGCAGTTCCTCTATAACTAGGATTTAGTTGCCTGTATTTAAGTAGTTACTAATCTATGGCTCTATTTTAGTAAAATAACAAAACAATGTATTGGATTTGTATTTTGGATAATTTTAATTGTTTTCATTTTTAGATTTTCTACTTTAGATTATCTGAATGATTTTGATTTCTACTTTTTAATGGTTATTTGATGGTGTGGCAACTTTGCTAAAAAAAAAAAAAAAGTCTGCAATGGCTCTGCATAAGATAATACAGCAGGATGAAACAAAATCTGGATCTGTGAAACACTCCCAGTGAAGATGAATGCTGTATAAGAAAACACAAAAAGTTACCTCTCCTAGTTCAGCAGGAAAGTATGACTGTACAGAATTTGATGAGAAATTTCTTTATAAAATCAAAACATTTGGAAAACAAAGTATTTAAAAAAAGAATGTGGCCAGACATTATGTGGACATCATTTAAAGTCATTAATACTTAAGAACTTTCACTTGCATGTACAGTAAGATTCTTATAAAAATTTCCATAAGTTGTGCAAGGCATTTGAAACAATTTTTGCAAGGCACATTACCCAGACAAATGCTAAAAACAAGAAAATGCAAAATTAGAATGGGGAGATGAGGCATGGTGGGAAAAACAAACATTAAATGCTATTATATTTAAAACATGTTAAAAAAAAACAAAAACAAAAAAAAACAATAA
The DNA here is from genome assembly GCA_039654775.1 of Spinibarbus caldwelli. Lineage (NCBI taxonomy): Eukaryota > Metazoa > Chordata > Actinopteri > Cypriniformes > Cyprinidae > Spinibarbus > Spinibarbus caldwelli. The sequence goes on from CM077254.1 coordinate 27,170,439, forward strand.
TAATAAAAAATAGGTATCCTTTTTACAAGAAAGAACATAGCTTGTGAAACCATAGTTAACGACTTTTAGAAATTAGAACACAAAGAAGAAAATACAACCAAACAAAGATCAATACAAATCATTTTGTAAAATTAAAAATATGCATTAAAACACAAACTTGTCTGTGTATTCTTCTTAGCAGTTCTAACCCTTAAATGACCCACCATGTTTCCTATGTTTTAAAACCCAGAAGAGACCGTCACAAATAAAATGACAAATATAGCAACAAATAACGCAAATAAACAAACAAACAAACAGGTAATATACACATATTCCAAACCACCAAAAAAGCATTCTTCATTAAGGAAAAATTTGACCTCTACTGCAATAAATGGCAAAATACAAGCACCAAAGGTAAACACTATTTAAGAAAGAAAAAAGAAAATAAAAAAGCGAAAGTCTCTAATTAAATCCAATATCTCATGTTTAATTTACAAAACAGACATTGAGTCTGGAGGGGAAAGAAAGAATGCCAAAAAACATTTGCTCTGATAATTCGCAAAAACATTAATATCCTGTGGCCTTCTTAAATTACACTTTGCCATGGACTGCTACATTTACACATTTATCAAAGCTAAACTGACTTGAAAGGGTTAATGCATTTCTAGGGACTTTTATCATATTTCCAGAAAGAGACATGGCTATGTTCTCTTGGTAATAACATACACAACATATGTGGATGCATGTACATGCCAAAACAAAAACTGCAAATTTGTCTTTGGTCTGAGAATGGAAGTATAGACTCTAGAAGAGATCAACTAATTCTGTTGAGTACCACCGTTTACTGCTGCCACTGCAGGCCATATTTACCCTGTCACGTATCCGGATCAGTGCATTTACATGAAGCTGCTAGACTTTATGATCACTGCAGATTTATCCAGCATACTCTGTGGTAATCTCTCTGGATCTATGGAAATGATCTCATTTTGTTGTCTAAGCACATCTACATTTTGGCTGATGATTACAATGGCAAAAAAAAAAAAAAAAAAACCTTCCAGACAAACTCCTCCACACTGTGAGAGGATATCAATAAGAGATAGACAAGGAATTATGGGAGCAGTCAAAAACCCAGTTCATAACATGCATCACTGACTACAAACAGAACAAAAATGTAACAAGACAAGGATAAATAAGCAATAAATAAAAGAACATGTATAGCATATGATGTGTTTGTTTATATTTGAAAATATTTTAAGAGAACAACATTTAAAAAAGAAAAGTAAAAAAGTCTGAGATGTCCTCGATGTATTCAAATGAAATGGTTTGCAGCGACACAAAAGTAGAAAGATGAAAGTAGAAAAGAGATATCTTTACAGTTTTAAGCAAATAGTATACAAGTATGCATGCACGCAGCTTACAACCTTAAACCATATGGCTCTATCCCAAATATCTTGCTGTGCTGCTTCTATATATGCAGCAATCAGAAGCTTATGAGTTGTTTTGGTAACACTGTTCTGTCATGTGAGGAGGTATAACGTTGTCATCAGTGGCGTGCACAGACCTTAGCAGGGTGGAAGGACAAAAAGGATACTGAAAAAAATGCTACAGACTACAGAATTCACTATAGAATTAATTTTGTAGGGTGTGGGGGCTTTTTAATCAAAAACATCCTACTTCATGATATTTCTCACCTACAAATAACTGTTAACATAGTAATATCATGTTATTAATACCATGGTGCTCTTTGAAGTTTTGAAGCACATTTGAATTAAATTGTACATCCCATGGTATATGAATGTGCTAATCATTTAGTACCATGGCATTACATTCAGTACAATGGTATTCAGTACCATCGCATGGTACCATACAGGTTGTTGTACTGAATGATTACCATATTCATATTCATATGAATACATGGTGGTCCAACACACTTCAAAGGATGTTGTTATAGAGCTAAAAAAAAAATGGCTTATTGGTTACACTAAAAAAAAAAAAAAAAAAAAAAAAAAAAAAAAAAAAATATATATATATATATATATATATATATATATTTGTTTGAATTAGACAACTCTTCTGTTATTTATGATATGAATTGTACAAAGGGACCACTCTTATTTTATCACTCTTATAAAGTCGGTAATTCTGACAGACTGATGTAATTGAAATTTGAGTTTTTTTATTATTATTATTATTATTATTATTATGAACATCCATTAAAGCAATACACAGTCAATTTTCAAAACCTCTCTGATCTGCTGGAGCATTAAAACTCTTTTATTATACAGCTCAATAATTGCAACATTTTTTTCCACTATCTGCAAAGAAACATGTATTTATAGTCAGTTATTACGAGACTGAAAGGAACAGTTTGTGCACACCGCTGCTCAGATTTTCTGAGATTCTCGGCTCATGTTTGACACTCTAGAGTTCCTCTTCTTCTTCTTTTTATCTAACATATCAGTGTGTCATTGCTTTTAATACCTAATCACACAACTCTTCTAAATCCCAGAGAAAAATGTTACATTTTAGCTTTTAATGTTACTTTTTGCTTAATGATATTGAATAGCTGAAGATAAAATATATGTATAGTGCACTCATGTTCTGAGACATGTAGATCACCTTTGGTCCTTGATTTGCCCTGAGTGAAAGGTTTGATTTGTAATAATGTGATGTATTTTTTTTTTTTTTTTACAATCTTTGAATTTAATTTTATAATCTTCTAATGCCCAAAACCTAAAGTTGGTGTAAGTGTCAAATTTAGATGTAGAGTTGTGTGGCTGGAGGGCTGTGAATTTGGAGTGTTTTGTAAAGAGGCATGTCATCATTAACACATAATAACACACTGAAAGAAGCACAGAGTTGCTGAAAATATTCAAAATAAAATATAACTGAGACAATGCAACATCAAGAGTATAAAGTTACACTATGCAGTAAATGTATGTTGTGTTGAATCGGTCATTTACTGTATGTGGTTGTTTGCTGCTCTTTGTTTGTTTGTTTTTTCTCATTGATCAGTTCTGATTATGTATCCATATGCAGTCATTAAAAAATGTTTCCCTTACAGAACAAGGCTTTGGGATGCATTCTAAAATATTTGGCATCCAAATGGAGTACAAAATATGCATACAATAAGTAACTTCCAGATATGGCATTATGGCTTATTTTTCTCTGGTCTTGCATTCTTTTTCATTTCTCTCTTTTTAGTTAGAGAAACACTGTCTGAAGTAACAGAGTAACTGAGTGTTGGCATGTTCTTAAGGTTTTCTCTTTTTACAATTAATTTTTACTGCTTTTGAGAAGTTGAGGGAAACTAGATGTGCAAAGTTGTGCATGTTTTTTTGTCATTATGGGAAATTGCTTGACTGAATGATTTTGTTTGCATCTACTGATCAGGTGTCTGGAATACAATGTTGTCCACTGTATCTGTATGTATCAGACCCGCATACATACTGTCCTCCAGCGGTCACTGTGCTCTTCCTGTCGCACTCTTTCTAGCTCCGCCCATGTCCACTTGCAGGAGTCCCCATTCCTCATCCTCACTGTCCCCTGCTCGGTCCCGTCCCTCCTCCGCACACTCATCATCCTCGTCTTCTTCATCCTCCAAAGCAGATTCCTCATCCCTCTCACGTTTGATGGCTTGGATGGCGGGAGGCGGCAGGGGGGCAGAAGCACCGGTGTCTTTAGAGTCAGAGCTCTCCTCAAAGACCTCAGGATTCTCCAGCATCTCTCTGATTAGAGGAGGCATGGGGCCTGGGATCTCCATCTTTAGGGTGATGGCTCGCTCTGCTCCTAAACACACACACAAAGATGATCGTCTTCATGTTTTGTGTTTTAATATCTTCATTTAGGTCCCTATTTTACATATTTATCATCAGTGTGTAGCAGAGGTGCTCTCAAGTCTTAAAATCTGTACCCGACCCAAACTTCTTGGACTTCTTGGACCCGACGTGCATAAGTTGAAAGTTGACAGATGTTAAAAGAACTTGGGTCTTTTTGGGTCCATTCGGCAAAAGCAGATTTATTTCAAATAACCCGTGATCCAAGGCTACTAATGTCAGTCCTAACCCATGTGTGAGGCATTCATCAAAGTTTTGCACCCAAACCTGCTTGAGTCTCTGGTCAGACCTCGGATTTTCAGATTTAAGCGGATTTATGAAGAATTTTAGTATGTAGTAGAGTTTGCATCGAGTAGAAGTTGTGTACAAGTCAGCAGCTATCAACTAGGCGAGTGCACTTTAAATATATCACAATGTAAAATTCCAAGACTTTATCACAGTCTTCATACTGAGTACCATGCAGGCATAAAAAAATGCGTACCTTTAGTGCTGATGCCTCGGAGGTCAGTGACCTTCATCAACATTCGTGGGAACATGTGAGGTTTATTGGGACGTCGCCGGCGAGCGTAGATCTTTAAAGCCTCTAGCAGAGGTTCCTGTAGCTGGTCAACCCGATGAGGTTCCTCCAGGTCCATGCGGTCTACTCATTCAGCCAGATGCAGAAAGGCATGACATGTCAATCAGAGTTCAACAACAGCAGAAGGAATAAACTAATCATGGAAACAAAATGTTTAGCAAAGAAGCAGGACAACCAGAGCAACTACTGCTGAAGGTGCAAAGATTAAAGCAGCACTCAGAGATAAGATTAGCACATCACAGAACTTATTCAGCTATTTATTGTTATAGTTTCCACATGCAATTGAGTTTCTACCTGTAAGTAGTTGGAGAAGAAGTAAATAACACACTGAGCGACAGCAGTACCTCCGCAGATGAGGCAGATGGCACTAAGGAGCCCTGTCTCTGTGTCGTCCATCTCCAGGGGCAGGAGCTGCCCGGCGAAAGCAAACACCAGGTCTGTGAGTGGCCCGAAACCAGCGTTGTGCATTTGTGTTCTGTTGAGGGTCAGTCCATCCGAAAAGGTCATAGTGTCCTGTTCTGGAGTGTATCGAGTACAAATCCGCAACATCTGCAAAGACAAAAAAAAAAAAAAAAAAAAACTACATGAAAGGGTACAGTGTCTCATTTTTTTTTCCTCAGAATCCCACACCACGTGCACTGAATTTTTAAAGGCCAATTCACACTGCACAAACAGACACAGAAAAAAACCGACAGTCACCATATTACAGTATGTCACCCCTCAGATGTTCCAAGACCTGACAAACAAGCGCTGACCAATGCTAACAGTGATCTACACACTGATCCGACCAAACCCGCCGAATGTGTCTGTTGCAGTTTGTCTGCGTCTCTCAATGCAGAATGAATCGGCCTTAAAGTGATAGTTCACCTGAAAATCTAAATTCTGTCATCATTTTCTCACCCTCCACTTGTTCCAAACCTTTGTAAGTTTCTGTCTTCTGCTGAACACACACCAAAAAGATATTCTGAAGAATGTTATGGAAGTCAATGGCTACCGTCAGCTGTCTGGTTAACCTCATTCTGCAAAATATCTTCATGAGGGTGAGTAAATGATGACTTTTTTTTCTTCTTTTTTTGTGAACTATCCCTTTAAGATGTGGCATCTATTGTAGAATTTACTACTTAGAACCATGCGTTCTACCAACTTCCCTTGTGCTGCATCTAGTTTTTCAATGCAAGAATGTGTTTTGTTTGCACTGCCCCTAAAACATAAAACTGAAGTTTTTATTGTATTTACCAGTATATCAAGGCAGGCAGATTTCAGTAAGGTGATCTGGTCTGCAATGGTGAGTGAAGTAAAACCTGGCAGACGTTTGGCAAACTCCACAATCTTTATAATGCACTTTGTGGAGAGCTCACTGAACTTATCCCACAGTCCAAGATCCAGCTGAACCCTATGATCCGCACTGGAATTCTGAAGTAAAAGTAAAACAGGAAAAAACTTTGAGTATACTTGTCCATACATCTCCTTACAATTAAACCAAAATGTCATAAAAAAATAATTATTGTTAAATCACTGAACGGAAATTCAGTGTGTTTGCATTATGTGTGTGTGTGTGTCTGTGTCTGTGTGTGTTTGTGTGCGTGTTTGTTTACAACAGCAGTATAGGCTGGCAAGTACAATAGGAGATATGCATAGGTGGACAGAGGTTTCAGTGTAACTAGTTACATTTACATTACATCAACCTCAGACGGTGCCAACCCTGAAACAACATACAGAACTACCAAATCTTGCTATAAATTTGATTTCAACATATAATAATTGGTGTTAATAGTGTTCATCGTCTGTTTGATTACGTCTTTAATTTATTTTTCAATACATTTCTGCCATATGTACATTAACTGACATAGTCACCAATGATAAACTACTACTAAATATATTGTAGAAACTTAATTTTCTGTACAGCGCTTTGCAGCGATTTGTATTGTGAAAAGTGCTATACAAATAAACTTGAATTGAATTGAATTTCAGTTTTGACTAGCCAACTGAAAATTTTGACTATTAATAATTTACAGTGCACATATCTGTAATGCAATTCTGACTTATAATAGTTCACATAAAACATGTCTACAATGCAATTATGACTAATGAAAATCCCAGGCTCATAATCCATAATTCACAAGTTTAATTAATTAATTTTTTTATTTAGATTTCACTTTGAACTAGTAATATTTTTTAAAGATCCGTCAAGCTGCAATTATGTCTAGTCATAATAGCATACAGATATTATAACATCAGTAAAATAAACAATATTTTTTGAATGTTTTCATTTCCCCTCTGGTGTTAAGATTGTACTTTCACTGGCAGTGTGTGTAGCTCAAAGCACTCACAAAGAGTTTATAGCAGTGACTGCCGAAATTTCATATTTCATACAGACAGACATAGATAGATAGATAGATAGATAGACTTAAATTAGACTTAAATTCTCTTTATGGCATATGAAGTATTACAAGTACAGAGAAACTGTGTAGTTTCTCATTTAATATAAGGCAAACAATTGATCGATTACAGTGGCCTTATATTAAATGAGAAACTACACATTATATTTGATGGTTCAGTACATGTGTAATGTTATTACATTGGTGCGGATCATTTGCATGATCTTGGCCCACACAGTCCTGCTCACGTTTATTTAGCTGACAGACAGAAGGATGTATGTGAATATGAATTAAAGTGTGAGAGCTCAGGACTCACAGTCGTGTATTTTCCGAGCTGACAGAGCGAAGGGAAGGTTTCCCTGTGTGCTTTGCTGACTTTATTAACCAGTTCTTCCAGTTCTCCACTCAGCTCGTAGCTTTCTGGAAGAACCACCTCCTCTTTTATGTCCTTCTTTTTCTTATTCCTGTCATTCCGGACCGCTTAAAGATAAAGAACAACACAAAATGAAGCCAACCTTATAGCATACATGAATAATAATAATAATAATAATAATAATAATAATAATAATAATAATAATAATAAAACATGCTACTCAAGAGAGTTAGACAATATAATTTAATTAGGGTTTTATTCATATCAGGTAGTTCAGAACAAGACTTTTTTTTTTTTTTTTTTTTTTGAGGCAATCATAGATGTGCTTTTCAAACTAGTGAATTCACTCTAAACTACAGCTTGCATGTCTTTATTGGTCATGTGAACTAAGAACAGTATAGATGGTGACGTACTGCTCTGATTTTTACCTTCCTTAGACATGCCAACCTCAAAGCACTTCTGCAGCCGGCAGTACTGACAGCGGTTCCGTGTCACCTTATTGATCTGGCAGTTTTTGTCTCTGTGGCAGGTGTACACCATGTTCTTCTGGATACTGCGACGGAAAAACCCCTGTTATGAAGATAAGATAGAGAAAGAAACACAAAAATATAGACAGAAAAAAGATAAGTTTCAATTCATGATTCATGTTTGAACTTAAAGGCTTTGGGATTTCATGAAGTTTAGATCATGAAAATTACTCAAAATTTTGTGTAATAGAGAACAGTTTTAATTAACTTCAACAGAGAAATCAGCAGAGGGCACTAAAGAGTATGTTTGAATGAAAACAAAAGTCTTGATCTTGGCAGTATCACTAGGTGGCAGCACTCAAATCATCACATGTGCTTATTTTATGCGTGTGATGTGTTATAATGTAATTACATGTACTAGAAGTGTCTTATTTGTCTAAGTCCTCACATTAGGCTGTATTTTCCACAAATCTTTTTCCCACTACAGGGTTCAAACATGATTAACACTGGAAAATACATTCTCAGGTTTTGTTTTGTGTATGTCATGTATTTAAAGTGCATTCGTCTAAAAACAAATATCACTCTTCATAGAAAAAAACAATAACAACTATATATATGTATATATATATATACACACACACACACACACAGTATATGTGTGTGTGTGTGTGTGTGTGTGTGTATATATATATATATATATATATATATATATACATACATTTACATTTAGTCATTTAGCAGACGCTTTTCTCCAAAGCGACTTACAAATGAGGACAACAGAAAAAATCAATTGTAGTATTAAAACAACTAAAACTGATCCAAAACTAAAAGCTAAAACTTTATAAATACTATATATACATGCACATAAAAAATAAATAAATAAATACATAAATAAAAATGACAAATGCATACAACAAAATTTCTAAACTTAACATTCAAATGAAAACAAAATAAGGCTACAAACAATTCAAAATATTAAGAGAACAAAAGGTATAAGATTATAATAATGATTCTAACATAACACTAAGCCAAACACCAAAAACAACTACGTATGTACACACATACACACACACACACACACACACACACACACTTGTTTCGCTATCCTTGTGGGGACATTCATAGGCGTAATGGTTTTTTATACTGTACAAACTGTATGTGCTATTGCCCTACACCAACCCTACACCTAAACCTACCTCTTACAGGAAACTTTCTGCATTTTTAGATTTTCAAAAAACTTCATTCTGTGTGATTTATAAGCTTGTTTACCCGTGGGGACCTCAATTTAGGTCTCCACCGTGACACGAGTCCCCATGAGTCTTTGTGTATTCAGGTTTAAGTCCCCACCGGGATATAAAAACAGGTACACACACACACACACACACACACACATCCATAAATTCAGTATGATTTAATTTCCATTTAGTTTGTTGAAGTACTAAAATAACTCAAATTAAATAAAACTAAAACTTAATAAATAACATATACAGACATAATAAAAAACTAATAAAATCACAAACATTACTATAACTGTAACTAAAACTAAAATGGATAACATATACAAATTAAACTACATTAGTTTAACAGTAATCCCAAAAAAATAACACTGAGCCAAACATACAAATAAATAAATTAAATTAAATAGGACCTGCCTGACAAAGTGAAGTAGACCAAACGATCCTCAAAAGCTACACATCATGTTGAGATCCAAAGAAATTCAGGAACAAATGAGAAAGAAAGTAATTGAGATCTATCAGTCTGGAAAAGGTTATAAAGCCATTTCTAAAGCTTTGGGACTCAGCAAACCACAGTGAGAGCCATTATCCACAAATGGTGAAAACATGGAACAGTGGTGAACCTTCCCAGGAGTGGCCGGCCGACCAAAATTACCCCAATAGCGCAGCGACGACTCATCCAAGAGGTCACAAAAGACCCCAGAACAACATCCAAAGAACTGCAGGCCTCACTTGCCTCAGTTAAGGTCAGTGTTCATGACTCCACCACAAGAAAGAGACTGGGCAAAAATGGCCTGCATGGTAAAAAATTAAAAATGCCAAAATTCCTCCACAGCGCTGTAACAGACTCATTGCAAGTTATCGCAAACGCTTGATTGCAGTTGTTGCTGCTAAGGGTGGCCCAACCAGTTATTAGGTTTAGGGGGCAAGCACTTTTTCACACAGGGCCATGTGGGTTTGGATTTTGTTTTCCCTTCATAATAAAAAACTTCATTTAAAAACTGCATGATGTGTTTACTTGTGTTATCTTTGATTAATATTTAAATTTGTTTGATGATCTGAAACATTAAAGTGTGACAAACATACAAAAAAAAAAAAAATAAATAAAAACAAATAAAATCAGGAAGGGCGCCAACAATTTTTCACACCACTATATAATTTAGAAATACTAATTAGTGTGGATGAACTAGTTGGTCAAAAGTATATGTATAGGTTTGCATACCTTGCAGCCCTCACAAGAGCTGACTCCATAATGGTAGCCAGAAGATTTGTCCTGGCACACAAAGCAGGGTTTATAGACACGAGGAGGAGGGGGTGGAGAAGGAGAACTGGGAACCATCTCCTCTGAGCTTGTGCTCTGGGTCTCCACCGCTGCAGAAATCAGGAAGAAAAAGAGCAGATAATTAGTGATGATTACAAAGGTAAGAATCTAGCTGTTGTTTTCGAAGCCTCTACCCACACAGGCAAGTTCCGCACTGGAAAACATCACCACTGTTCAAAAATGTAAAAATCTATTTATACCATTAATATGTTAAAAATCTATTTACACTTTAAACAACAAAGCCACTTTCACTCCCTTTTCCCTGAGTAATTGTTTAGAGTAAGCCTGGGCAAAGTTGTGCGTTTACGATACATCTGTCATTATTTAACAGCACTGCACCATCAAAAATCATGACTGAATTGGAATGTGTTTCCATTTTAAAGAATATTAGCATATTTAGAATGAAATTAACAAAAACTGGATGATTGATGAGTGAAGTTGTCAAAATGCATTAAGAGGCATCTGCCCAGGGGTTTGAGCTCGAAGATAAATATTAAGTGAGCGCACTGAGGGGCAGAGGTGTTGAAAGAGAAGAGGGATGGGAAAAAATGAACTCCGGGACATATGGATGAATTGATAATATGCTTTGACTGACACCTCAGCATGTGTTTGACTTGCTGTAACGCACCCAAATGGTATCACAGTCAAATTCATAAACATCCCGGACACCAGCCATACAGACGCAGACATATAACCTAACACGGTTTGCCCAATTTAAACACCACCATGTGAATCCTGTGTAATATATTTTGCGTAAGTCCACACTGTCACTCGGTTCAACTTTCACCTCTAGACACCCTCTTCCCCCTCATGCTCTTGTTTCCTGGACCCTAAATTCCTCAGGCCTGGGTGACTGGCTTTTTACTAGAGGTCCAGTCTCAAGATCGCCCGTAAAGCCCGTCTGTGGTCTGACCGAGGCCTGAGGCCTGCCTGACCAGCACTTTATTGGCAGTGAGTCACCTTGGCCAGCCATTCACACCAGCAGCAGCAGCTGTCCCCTCACTCTCCACTTGTAAAAAATGAGAGAAAAACAGCTAAAATTGGGTCTTCAGAACTCCAGATTTTACGGCCCACAGAGGCTTTCGCCCCCTCCTCCTACTGAATGGAGCACATCCCCCAAATGTGCCTCTCATTCTTTCTTTCTTCTCCTCCCTCTGTCCTCCACTCTCCCTCCATGGGCACCGTTTAACAAGAGCAAAATGAGAGAAGGTATAGATGAGAAACCTCATAAAGAAACAGGGGGAGCCTGGGCTGGAGGAGGCTGGGAGAGACAAATGAAGAATGTGTGAGAGAGGGTGAATTTCACTTTGACCTTGGCTTTGACAGCAGCTTTGGCTTTTCGAGACATGAACGTGAACCGAGAGTCACATAAATACTGCCAATGTTCTAATCGCAACCTCAGCTGAGATAAAATACACAATATTGATGATGTGACATCTGGCAAACTATGAAAGGACGTTTCGTTTCCAAACACCACAGAAATCTGTGGTAGAGACTTTCCAAAGTCACAACCCATTTTTTTTGCCAACAGCAGATATTCAAACTTCAAAATATATGGAACTTAGTCCAGGTAGATGTCGTATATAATTTGACTGGAATGAAAGCAAAGCTGTGAGAGGAACAATTACAATACTGTATATTCAACCCGATTCATGAAATAAAAGCAGAACACATTTCTGTGTCAATTGTTTCTAAGGTAATATTTGCCAAATTATGCATTCAGTTAATACATCTTAATAAATAAACAAACACTACACTAAACAAACACTGATTAAAATCTAAATGAATAAAAAATAACTAAATTCTTAAGCAGCAAATCAGCATATTGAAGACTGGAGTAATGATGCTGAAAATACAGCTTTTCATCACAGGAATAAATGATATTTTAAAATATATTCAAAATAGAAAACAGTCATTTCAAATTGTAATAATATTTAACAATATTACTGTTTTTATTATTATTTATTAATATTTACAATATATATATATATATATATATATATATATATATATATATATATAGTAAATATATATACTATATATATATATATATATATATATATATATATATAAACACACACACACACACACACACACACACACATATGGTCTACTTGCTGAGTTATTTGATTGTTGTAGTCTATTGTGTAACTTGCATTATAGAACATTTTTTTTTATATTAAAGTGGGTGTTCACACAGGACATTCTTGTGTTCACAAACAGACAGAATGAAACAGAACGCAGGGTCACCAGATGCATTTTTTACAAGTTGAACTCATTTTAACTTAACACAGCATCTTAAAAAAGCAATAATCATTGCACACAGGGCTGAAAAAGACATCTGCCTGATGCATATGTACAGTGCCTTGCGAAAGTATTCATACCCCTTCATTTTTTTTTTCATGTTTTGTTATGTTGCTGCCTTATGTTAAACTGCTTTAAAATACTTTTTTTCTACATCAATCTATACTCCTTACACCATAACTGTAAAGCAAAAAAAAACAAAACAAAACAAAACAAAAAAAAAAACAGTTTTTTAACATCTTTGCAAATTTATTAAAAATAAAAAACTAAAATGACTACATTGCATAAGTATTCATACCCTTATCTGGGACAGCTGAAATTTAGCTCAGGAGCATTCATATTGCTTGTAGATGTCACTACACTTCGAGTGAAGTCAACCTGTGGCAAATTCAATTGAATGGGTATGATTTGGAAAGACACACACGTCTTAATAAAATGTCTAACAGCTGATAATGCATTTCAGAACAAAAATGAAGCCCTGAGGTCAAAAGAACTGCCTGTGGAGCTCAGAAACAGGTTTGTGTCAAGCCACACATCTGGGGAAGAGTTCAGGAAAAAAATCTGCTACACTGAAGGGTCACAGAAGCATGTAGTCTCTGTTACCCTTAATGGAAGAAGTTTGAAACAACCAGGACTCTTCCTAGAGCTGGCCTCCTGGCCAAACTGATTAATTGATGGAGAAGGGCTTTGGTTAGTGTGGTGACCAAGAACCTGACGGTCACTCTAGTTGAGCTCCATGATCATATGTGCAGATTGGAGAAATCTACAGAAGGACAAACATCACTGCAACACTCCACCGATCTGGGCTTTATGGCGTTGTGGCAAGACTCAATCCTCTCTTCAGGTAAGACACATGAAAACACACTTGGAATTTGCAAAAAAGCACCTAAAGGACCCTCAGACTGTGAGAAACAATATTCTCTGGTTTGATGAATCTCAATTCCAAGCATCATGTTTGAAGGAAACCAGCTCTGCTCATCATCTCCAGAGTGCCATCCCAGAAGTAAAGTGTGCTGGTAGCAGCCTCATGCTGTGGGGCTGTTTTTCAGCGGCAGGGACTGAGGGACTCATCAGAGTAGAAGAAAAGCTCAGTGCACCAAAATATTGAGATAGCCTTAATGAAAACCTAGTACAGAGCATTCAGAACCTCAGACTGGGCAGAAGGTTCACCTTCCAACAGGACAATGACCCTAAACACACAGCAAGAGTCAATTATAGACAACTCTATGAATGTCCTTGAGTCCCAGCCACAGCCTGAGCTTGAACCCAATGAAATATTTCTGGAGAAACCTGAAAATGTGCATCTGCCCCCATCCAACCTGACAGAGCTTGAGAGGTGAAGAGGTGAGAAGAATGGCAGATAATTGCCAAATGCTGATGAGCAAAGCTTGTCGCATCAAACAAAAAAGACTTGAGACTGTAAAAGGTGCTTCAGCTAAATATTTAGTTAAGGGTGTGAATACTTATGCAATGTACTTATTTCAGTTTTTTATATTAAATAAATTTACGAAGTTGTGACAGTTCTGTTTCTGCTTTGTCAATATGGTGTATGGAGTATGGAGTATTGTTGTGGGAAAAAAAAGTTTTAGTTTAAAGCAGTTTAACATAAGGCCGCAACATAACAAAACATGAAATAAATGAAGGGGTGTGAATACTTTCGCAAGGCACTGTATGTAGATTCACAAAAAAAAGAAGACAAAAAAAGTTACAGTCCCTGTAACATTATGTAGGTTAGGGTCAAGCACTGGTATTGTGTCTTTTTCTTTGGATTTTGTGCAGTTCTGTCATGCATATCAACACGTCTAGGTCTCTGGAATGCTGATAGACAGTTCTTACACGTAATGTTCTGTGAAACACAAGGCCGAGGGTGATGGGCGAGTGAGTGGGTGAGAATGCAACCTGATCACTGTGTTTATGTAGTAACTTAGGCTGAATTGGCTTTATGAGTTTATGTGGCAGCAATGCTTGAGTGACACAGAGCGGTTCCGAAAACATCCAGCTCCTTCAAAGCTGGAGGAGTGGAAACCTGGCACCACCAGAGAAATGACTGACAGACAAAAGGGGAAGAAAGATGGAATGCTATTCTGTTCCCATTTCATTTTCTTTCTTTGTTATATTTGACATGCTAGTTTTGACTTGTGGAGGATATGGTCGATTTTGAAATAAAGCAGGTGGAGCGTTCAGAAGAAACAGTTAAATGAAATAAATGATTTTCTGTATTGCCACTTGACAGCATTAACAGATTTCAGAACAAACGAAAAATTTGTAATTCCACTCTAACTTCTGCTCAGCCATAGTTTTATGAATGGGATTGAATTATATTTGTCATAGAATTACTTCCATTAAAGCACTGGTTTACACAGAAAGAAAATGATTTAAGTGCATGTTCTCAGCCCATATTTCTGCAGATTTCGTATGTTTGCACTGTTTAGACAACGGACGCAGTGAAAGGTGATGCAGGTTTTATCAGTAAAGGAGCTGAGGACTTCAGCATGACAAGCCAGGTTCTCTCTGCTGGCTCAGATTGTGCTGGGAGAAACACGGACTCGCTGACAGAAACACTGATTTAATCCGCGTCTTTCAGCAACCTCAGCAAAACTAACAGGTGACCATAGTCTCTCTGACATCATCAGAAAGAAACGTTCTCACTTTATAGAGAAGCATCATGCAGTGCAACATCATGCCTGCTCAAGACTAGCATGAGCCTGTTATTTTGTTATTTAATGAATTAGACATAGATTCAGACATGACTACATTTTGGTATATTTGTAGAAGTTTTCAACCATTGATCTTTATCACTGTACATATGTAACTGTGTAAAAAGGTTTACATTTTCAATACATATAATGTAAAAACTGTACATGGGTTAAGATTAGATTCAGGGTTAGTACCTTGTTACTATCAGTTACTGTAATCAGTACAATAGTATGTACAAGCAGAATAGGCCTGTAAAATAAAGTGAAACCCATGTCATAATGAATGTACTAGAAAAAAAAAAGGAAAAAAAAAAAAAGAAAAAAAGAATGATGTTGTTAAAGCATACAGGAAAATTAAATGCATGAATCAGTTATTGAATAAAAACAAAAATATGAAAATGGAACAAACACTGAGATCACTGTCAAAATACATTTGTTATGTATGTCCACTATATTTAAGATCTACACACACACACACACACACACACACGTTTGTTTTTGTGAAAAGTGGGACATCCCATAGGCGTAATGGATTTTATACTGTACAAACTGTATGTGCTATTGCCCTACACCAGCCCTACACCTAACCCTACCCCTTACAGGAAACTTTGTGCTATTTCAGATTTTAAATACACTCCATTCTGTGTGATTTATAAGCGTTTTGAAAAGTGGAGACATGGGGTAATTTCCTGAAAAGTCACCTTCTCCTTGTAATACCTATGTCATACCCTTGTCATTATACAAATTTATGTCCTCATTTGTCACAAAAACACGCACACACACACACACACACACACACACACACAATAGTTTGCAGACTGAGAGTAGAGATGAATGCTTCTTTTATTTTTTCTGCGTGGTTGTGTGTGTGGATGGACTGAACTGCATGATTGAGTCAACTCAAAAGTTACACTATTGCTTTCAAGGCGTTCATGAAGCTTTTAATGCTCTTTTAACTACAAATTGTGCAAAGGCAAATTAGTCATTAGTCATCAAACAGATTTTAAGTGAACACAAACCTTTTTATACAGAAGCAAAGAATAAAACTTTAAAGATAATTCAAGAGCTCTATAATAGTCAGTTGTGTGGAGCTGTTTGAATAGTTTATTTCGTTTTCTTGTCAGGAAAAAAAAAGCCTCTCAAAGACAACAGTATTTGTCTTAACGCCTTTTAGTCAAATGCTGATGCAATCAGTTTTACAGGCTTTCTGCATGTTGTTAGAATTTGTAACATCTCACCAACATTCGACTTGAAGTGTTACTGAGAAATTTAACAAGTTGGGTCAATTCAGGTTTGACTCCAAAACCTGTTAGGGATAAGATGTTTGCTATATGCTGTAAATTCCAATGTTTCTGAACATTTGGCTTGATGGATCGAGACATTAAAACCTCATTTGATTTGCTTGTTGTACTTTTACTTAACTGCTCATATTACACAATGCTCTGGTAAACTAACCAGTGGTGTGCTCTGATCACTCATGGCGTGTACAGACCTCCACTGGACCTCTATAAGGGCAAAGAAAGTATTCCTTATTTAATAATTCACCTGTTAAAGTGTAATGAAGAAAACTTTGTCCATATTCTCCAGGGTTCCTTTAGACATTAATGTATATGCACACTCTTCAAATGAACGAAATGGATTGAAATGCATATACACTTAAATGCATATATACTTACACATATCTATATCCATATAGTCCAGAAGTCATACTAACAAGAAACTTCTTCTCACCACAGGTCGAGAGATGTAGTTCTTGAGACCATGGTTGGAGATGATAATTAATATTGCTGTATATTAATTTTCAGTTTAACAAATAAAACAGTGAGAATCGAAGAGATAATTTAATCTATCATTTTCTTTTGTGATCTAAAGTTATGTTTGAACAGCGGAAAAGTCATCTCTTCCATGAGCACTTTACTATTTCTTATGTCCCTACCTGCTCAAGCTAGACAACGTTTGAAACTGTATTACTAGCACT
The DNA here is from genome assembly GCA_039654775.1 of Spinibarbus caldwelli. NCBI lineage: Eukaryota > Metazoa > Chordata > Actinopteri > Cypriniformes > Cyprinidae > Spinibarbus > Spinibarbus caldwelli. The sequence continues at coordinate 27,187,583 of CM077254.1, forward strand.
GCTCATGTTTATTGCCTCCTTATGATGAATTGTTGTATTCCTCATTTATAAGTGGCTCTGGATAAAAGCATCTGCTAAATGACTGCTGTACAGCACAGTTAAAGGAAGCTCCACTCTGAATGTTTAAAATATTCATTATTAGTTTTAATAATATTTTGTATGTATTATTAGTAGCAGTAATAGTAGTCTTTTATTAGTAGTAGTAGTAGTAGTGTAATTAATTAATATTCACACTCACTGTGTGTGTACTTAGATATACATTTGGGGAAAAATAGTGATAACATGGTTTTTGGGATAGGGTTAGAGTTAAGTCAAGGTTAGGTCTGTAGGAGTTATGCATTCAAACATTCATGTATTTTTCAAATCACATGAACTCTGTAGGATGCTGGAGTCTTTCCAAGCATGTCTGAGTGCAGACAGGGAAACGGCTAACAGGGCTAACACACACACACACACATACACATTTACATCTACGATCACACCTACAGACAATTTGATGTCTCCAATTTACCTATCCAGCACGTTTGTATTGTGGGGGAGACCGGAGCACCTAGTACTCACACACATATGAGTAATTCCAGTCAGGATTTAGACCGTATCATAGTACTAAGACTGCTCTCATTAGAGTTACAAATGACCTGCTTCTATCATCTGATCGTGGTTGTATCTCTTTATTAGTTCTACTGGATCTTAGCACTGCGTTCGACACTATCGACCACAACATTCTTTTGAATAGACTAGAAAACTTTGTTGGCTTTAGTGAAACTGCCCTAGCATGGTTCAAATTGCACTTATCTGACCGCCATCAGTTCGTAGCAGTAAATGAAGAGGTATCATATCGATCACAAGTGCAGTATGAAGTACCTCAAGGCTCAGTACTAGGGCCGTTACTTTTCACGCTTTACATGTTACCCTTGGGAGATATTATCAGGAGACATGGTGTTAGCTTTCACTGTTATGCTGATGATACTCAGCTCTATATTTCTTCACGGCCCGGTGAAACACACCAAATTGAGAAACTAATGGAATGCATAGTCGATATAAAAAACTGGATGACGAGTAATTTCTTACTGCTAAATTCTGAAAAAACAGAGGTGTTAATTATCGGACCTAAAAACCCCACATATAATAACCTAGAACACTATCTAACACTTGACGGCTGCTCTGTCAGTTCTTCTTCATCAGTTAGGAACCTAGGTGTGCTGTTTGATAGCAATCTTTCATTTGAAAGCCATGTTTGTAGTATCTGTAAAACTGTGTTTTTCCATCTCAAAAACATATCTAAATTGCGACCTATGCTCTCAACGTCAAATGCAGAAATGCTAATTCATGCATTTATGACCTCAAGGTTAGACTATTGTAATGCTTTACTGGGTGGTTGTTCTGCACACTTGATCAATAAACTACACTTGGTCCAAAATGCAGCAGTTAGAGTCCTTACTAGAACCAGGAAGTATGACCATATTAGCCCGGTTCTGTCAACACTGCAATGGCTCCCTATCAAACATCGGATAGATTTTAAAATCTTGTTAATTACTTATAAAGCCCTGAATGGCTTAGCTCCTCAGTACTTGAGCGAGCTCTTATCACATTATAGTCCTCCACGTCCGCTTCGTTCTCAAAACTCTGGCAATTTGATAATACCTAGAATATCAAAATCGACTGCGGGCGGCAGATCCTTTTCCTATTTAGCGCCCAAACTCTGGAACAATCTACCTAACGCTGTTCGGGAGGCAGACACACTCTGTCAGTTTAAATCTAGATTAAAGACACATCTCTTTAACCTGGCTTACACATAAAACACTAACACACTTCTATTATTCAAATCCGTTAAAGGATTGTTAGGCTGCATTAATTAGATCAACCGGAACCGGGAACACTCCCCATAATACACGATGTACTCGTTACATCGTAAGAAGAATGGGATCTACACTAATATTTGTCTGTTTCTTTCTTATTCTGTTTCTCAGTCCGTGTCCGGATCAGATGGTGGATCGGCGCCGGGAGATGATGTCTGCGACCCTGACCGTCGGCGGAGGCCGGACACCTGGATGAGCCCCGGGGACATATTCCCAGTGAAGACCTTGACTTAAATACAATAAAACTAAAAATAAAACAAAATAACTAAAAATATAATAAAATACCTAACTACATAATACTGTTATTGTTAGAAATTGCAACAATATAAAAATAGAAATATAAATATATACATTTATACATTTAAAATTGAATTAAAACAATAAGTAAAAAAAATAAATAAACAATAATATCCTGGCCAGAGGAGAACTGGCCCCCCGACTGAGCCTGGTTTCTCCCAAGGTTTTTTTCTCCATTCTGTCACAGAGGGAGTTTTGGTTCCTTGCCGCTGTCACCTCTGGCTTGCTCAGTTGGGGACACTTAATTTCTAACGATTATCGTCAATTTGATTTCATAAATACTATTTAAACTAAACTGAGCTAGACAATGACATCTCTGAATTCAATAATGAAATGCCTTTAACTGAAAATTGAGTGTTTAATCTTATTATTATACATTACTGACACTCTATCCTCCAATTTGATACTGTTAAGTGCTTTGACACAATCTGTATTGTTAAAAGCGCTATATAAATAAAGGTGACTTGACTTGACTTGACATATACATACGCATACAGATGTTTCCCTGCCCTGGCATGTCACCGTTTTGAAAATAATGCCCTCAAATATTTCAGCTTTGAAAACACATAATGCTCGTGCCTGTGAACTAAACAGATTCCTGTTTTTCACATTCACAAGAGACACACATAACAAAAGCCATGCACAGTCTTTGGCTTGACTAAAAGCTCATTTAATCCTATAACAAGCTGTGCTCGATCCAAACCAGCACGTGTGAAACTACATACTAAACATACACTATGCCTGACCCGTTCTGCTGTCTGCCTATGACCAGACTGTTGAATAAAGCTGGATATTAATACTGTAGATAAAAACTGAGTTAAAAATGAGAAAGTGGGTCAATGCCGATAGCCTTGTGGGCAGTGGACTGACATACAGTGCCGTTGTGCTATGGGCATCCCGAGTTCGAAGCCCCGCTTGAGGACCTTTCCCGATCCTGCAGCCCTCTCTCTCTCCCACTTTTGCTTTCTGTAAATTCTAAACTGTCCTGTCATCATAAAGTAAAAAACAAAAAAAAGAGAAAGGGGATGAAATGACAGATGAGGATAAGAATGCGTACAGTAAGTCACACATAGACTGACACACATACATTTAAATCTATTATTTAACCAATATATAGTCATTATTGAGCATTATTCACTGGCTGATTAATGTATTACAGTGTTTGATTCATATGATGTTAGGTCCAGACTGAAGAAGTTCTGTGGCTGAATCTTCTGCATTTATCACTGTGGCTATGTATTAAAAATAAGTATTTTTGCAAGGCATTTCCATAGACATTTTCAGATTTTCATTTAGACTTTTTTGTTTGGTTGAAGCACCTGCGGCCTCATTTATAAAGTGTGCGTTTGCTCAGATTTGATCTGAGAGTGTGCGTATGCTTAAATCCATGCCAACGCTCATATTTGTAAAAACGTCGTTGACGTGGAAAAGTGCTTAGGGTCAGGGTCAGGGTCTGAGCAGACATACGCACTTTTTCTTGTCAGAGTACTGCAGGTTTTTGAAAATATAAGCTGTTCTGAATGAAACCATTCATTTGCGCGCAAGTTTCAAGATCATTTGTGATTCACAGATTTCACATCTGAAAGAGAGGCGTACGTGCGTTTTCTGTTCGTACGTTCATTTTATGAATCACACATATGCATATTTGAGAGATGATCGTAAGATCAATTTTAGGATGGTTTCTGAACAACATTTTATAAATGAGGCCCCTAGACTTGCGGGAACAGTGACGTTTATTGATTGATGTAAGATGGTTGATTATTTTCTTTTGGATTACCATATAAAGTGAAGGGTCAGTCCATCTCAAGTGGCCCAATATTTCTTTTTGTCATTGCGAACAACAAACTTTGGATTATATGGATCTTTGATTTTGCAATACCAATACGTAGAGGTAATTAAATCCAGGTTATACATGCAGTAAAATCAGATATTAAATTTTGGTCTGTTTGACAAAATGATTAGGAAGGATTGACTAAATCAGTGAAAGTCAACCATGGTTTTAGTTTACCGAAAAGTATCCGTTTATAAAACATCAAAGAACAACTAAGCATAAAGCTTAACTAGCATCTCCCCCAGATCCTCTGCACACATGGACCAACACATGTCCTGATGGGCTGAAGGAAGACTGCAAAAACAGGAGCTGTCTTTCTTAGAAGCAAGTTGTTAAACTTGGATTGCCCCTTTCATTCAACAGCATGCATACAAAGCTTTCTTCTTTATAGTACCTCATAAACTGACCCTTTTATTTAGCCTTTTCAGGGTGAAGCTGAGTCAACATTTGGCCACCTCCTCCCCAGCCTTAGTGAACATCGTAACACCCCACTCAACCGATAGGCTAAAAAACGTATTCCCGATTAACAACTCAGTGTCATTCGTCCTGTTCCTGATGAGAACTTAACCAAAGAACCCATCACATCCTGACAAGAATTTAGCCAATGAATTATTCCATCCTAGTAAGAACCCAGTGTGGAAAGCTGCAAAGAGATGAAGAATCTCTATTTTCATTTTAGCTCAACAGTGTTACCAAACTATAATTTGTTTAAATAAATCACTTTGCATTTAGTAACAAGACTGAGAACAACTTGACCTTGAAGTCCACAAAATGTCTAGACATAACCAACAATCAAACGAGGAAACTAAACTTGCATCAACTGAAGCACACAGACCCCAGATCTAAGAGTTACTAACCACTTAAAATTGGAGACAGCACTGCCCACAACAGATCCCAAGGCTAATGAACTAGCTAAAGCTAACAAGTTCAAGTTTAGCTGGTGAGGTATGACTCTGAGACCTCAGCTGTTGCATCTTGAGGGTGGTTCAAAAGCGGTGAGAAAAGAGATCAGGCCATTGTCAATGGATTCATTGTGGGGTTTGCCTTATTGTGGGGTGCAATGTTCTTTCAACCAGACCAGTCTGGCTATAAAATGGCATTACAGCATAGGGGCAAATTCCAGCCGGGGCATGTGAAATCTACTTAGTCGCACATAGAATAAGGCACAGACACATTTGCATGGGCTTTGTCCTATGATTCATTTTCCTAAATATGGATCTTGTTTTCGGTATTTCCCTTACTAGTTCTCTGAGCTTGCAATGAGTCTATAAACATTGTAATGAGTCAGCTCAATTACTGCATGTAACAGACTCTAAATGACTGGACAAAGAACAAACTATTTTTTCATGTACCAAAGGGTAAACCAGCAGACTGAAGAACTCTGTTAACAAGTGGGAAGAACCCCCGAGGTTTTATTTGTATTTATTTATTTTTTTTATTTTTTTTGGTGAATTGGTGGCACTTGAATTCTCTTAAATAATGGAGTCAATGTGCTACTTCAGTTCATTTATTTAATATCATATGTTTAGCGAATGTGCTAAATAACTTGGATTTCGTTATGTGGCATTAAAATTTCATAATAAATACGCAAAGCATTTCCATATGGGACAAAATTGCCAGTGGATTTTTCTGTGGCCATAAAGAAGCAAAAGATTAGAAGAATCAGTTCTCTTCTGCTCTCTGTCTGTCCCCATGGGCTCCCTAATCCTTTAATTGAGTTCATTGTATTCCTAGTTGTATAATTAAAGACATCCATTAAGGTCAAAATGGAGTGACACAAGAGACTCCAAGCACACACACTCACATACACGAGAGAGATTAAAGAGTTTTTTGTACATTACTGAAAACTAGAGTGTGTGCATTATTTCATATTGTTTATTAACTACATTTACATAAATGTTTTGGATTTTCTTATATATTCCTGACAATAATCAAATAGCTTACGTTTAATAGTATAACCAAATATGTCAGTGTCCAGTAAAGGCTATACTTTGCTTGAACACATTGCCACTGTATTTATATATTCATTTTTAATTGTTTCCACCAAATGTATGCATGAAACATGTAGTTACAGTACATCTATACGCTTTCAGTGTTTACACTCCACTTTCAGTTATGTCACTTTTGCAGGAAAAAAAGCTGTTTGTAAATATGTAACTGTTGTCATTATCATTACTAATTATAAGCATCTATAACAATGACACAATTCATAAATATGCCAGTTAAAAATGTTGACAGAAGAACAGTTTACAACATGTGCACAGCTGTAAAATTGTGTAGTGGTAGGCTAATAAAATATGCAAAAGTACATTATTTATCAGCACAAGTCAGTTTGTTCTGTGATCTTGGCAAAACTTCTGGCAGCTAGTCGTTAGGAAGTTAACAAAAGTACCATTTAAGTCAGTTAGCACATGACAAGATGCTGAGCACAGACTGCATTCACTCAGACATCTACTTTAATAAATGCTAAGAGTTAAAAGGACACACAGTATCAAGAACACAGTTGGAGTGAGTATAGTGGAGGTACAGAGACATCACACTTACACTGCAGGCTAGTGTTGTTGCTCCATGAGAAAGGTTCTAGGCCAGGGAAGAAGGAGCTTGCTTTCCTGAGCATGCATGAACTCTGAGTGGATACGTCAAAGAGGGGTCTTGCCCCTACCCCGAGAGCCTCCACACAGTCAAACATGATGTCAGCCTTCGCCAAGAACTCAAACTCTGTCCCAGATGTTCTGTACTGTGTCTCAAGCTGTCTGTCAACTGCAGATACGGTTAAGCAACACAGTAGACGATGACCAACAACAACAATGTAGAGTCTGGAGTTTCCCAGTCAATCTGGAACTCCTGCCAATGATATCAATGGCAAGAGAAAGTCTCAAGGACTTGAGACTTCTGTTAAAGGTGTAGCTGTCACTGTAGCCAGCAGCTTCTCTCTTAGTGACCTGAACTTTTTTGTAGCAGTTCCTCGTCGAGTCAAGCAGCTCCTGTGCAACTCTATGCTGACCATCACCCCGTGCCTATTTTTCTCCAGCGTCTGTTGAGTTCTTGAGCTTTGTCAAACTCAGCCTGACTGTCAAGACTCTTAAGTGTCAGCTAACATACTCTGACTCGACAACCTGCGCTATTTCACTCGTCGCAGCTAGCTCAGCCCACAACAGAGGGAGAGGGGCAGGAATTACAGAGCGAGGGAGGGGAAGAGAAAGGGAGGGAATGAGGCGGGTGCTTTTGTGGTTGGCTGAAAGACAAAACTTTCCCTTCCATTTTCTGCTAGAGCAATCCTGTCAGCCTGCATCATATTTTATACCTTTGCAAATAAAAACAAACATGACCTCCTCTCACTCCCTCTATCTATCAATCTTCTTCTGCTCTTCCTATGAAACATATTACCTTCCTTTTCAGCATGGAGCCCCCTTTCTTAATCAAGTGTTGATAAACATGGCTGTGCACCCTTCAGAACTTAAGAATGTCTTTTAAATTCCAATTCTATTGCTGAATTTGAATTTAGATAAACTTAATGCAGAACGCAGGATATACAATAAGTAAATTAAGTACACAGTTAGACATTTCAAAGGATTTTTACAGTAATTTACTGGCAACACTGTTGCCAGTAAGTTACTGTAATTAAGATTTACAGTAGCAAACTGTATTTGATTTACAGTAGCAAACTGTTTTAAAGCAAATTATTATTTAAAAAATCCTATTCATCAATATACTACTGTAATTCATTCATTTTAATATAGATTTCATTTGATTTTATAATATATATATAGAATTAATTTTATTTTTATCCTACATACTATATGTACTACTGACATTCAATTAAAACAGACACAATAATTACAAAACATCAAATTCTTTATTTAAAACATTACATGTATAACACTTAAAAATACAGTTCCAGTGCTGGAACAGTGCATCTTGTGCATCAGCGCATCAACCATTTCTCCTGTCTTAGGACGTTTTGTAGTGCATTATGTTGTATTATCTGGATTTATCCTTACAAAGAATTTTAGGCAACAGAAACATAATGGGGAAAAAAGATAAGCAGCCAAAGAATACATAGCCCATCTGCAAAACGCAGGTGCTGCTCCAAAACGTGGCCATCTCCTTTGCTCACCATCCACTTTGTTAGTTTCCTGAAAAACAAGAAGTATAGAAATGACACACTTTTAAAAAGCAAACCCCACATAGAATACACAAACCTCTCAAAACCATAACTTAGTTTTTCTCCATGAATTATCAGTCTCAGGGTGGCTGGCCTGCTCATGTCTTTCTTGATGCTTCATTGCAGTTGCCTTTAAAACACAAATACAAAAAATGCAGTAAATCTAATCTTTTCAATAAAAACTATAACAAACTAATTCTAAAACTAGAAAGGCAGCTAGCCATAAAACTAATTTAACCTAGCTAACATATGATTTTATTATCTCAATAGGCTAACATTAACTAACACCTGTACAAAATTTCACATTAGTTAACTTAATGTTGATATAAGATAAGTGTTGATCGTTTTACAATAATTTTAATTTGGTACGTTAATTCAATAAGATGACAAAGTCGTTTGAAATCTGTCAAAACACACACACAGACATACATTTTTACCTTGCTTGCTGGTCTTATTCTCTTGTAAAGTGCATCGATACACAGCGCAGATGTTCTCCGGAATGCTTCCACTCTCGCGGGTTTATCCCCGGGCAAAATCCGTGGCGCTGCCCCGCTGGATCCGTGTCTTCCTCGGACGCGAACGGCGCGACGCAACAAACGACAATATAGAACTTATTATAATCAGTGACAGCGGTACTATCTACAATGGATGCGGACAGTAAACTGAGCCTCAGTATATTTCTGACATACAGTTGTACTCCAAGCGCTCGCGCTGTTTCTGACACGATTTGACAATCATTACAAGCAATGTAACACGTCCACTTTAGTCAGTCCCAAGCTGTTGCGGCATTGTAGACACAGTGCATGGCAAATCTTGTCAATCCAAATGTAAAAAATGAGGAAAATAAAACAACCTCAGTGGAATGGCACCACAGAGGCCGTTACGAGAAATACAGTAGTATTCAGCAATATTAAAAAAATACAGAAAGTCTCTGTATGTGGAGTTTGACGTCACAGAAAATTCCCATGATGCAAAAGGTATTACAGTGACTTACTGTAAAGGGAATTTGCAGTATTATACTGGGTGATAGACAGTAAATACCTGTAGAAATTACAGAAATGTCTAACAGTGTATAATTTAAAAAGTATAATTACAATGATTTGAAATTCAACCATTTTTTATATACTTTGAATTTTAAATTAATAAAAAATTGTTTTAGATGTTGAGAAGGATAGACAAGCAACTTTAAATTACTTAAATACCAAATTTTCCACTTCTGAATTTTACCCAAACAAATGTAAAGATCTTTAAGAGCCAAGTCAAGCCACAGTTGATCTTAAAGAGCCAACTCAAGCCACAGTTGATCTTAAAGAGCTAAGTCAAGTCACAGCTGATCTTCATGAGCAAAGTCAAGTCACAGTCGATTGTCCTGAGTCCAGTCACGTCTCAGCTGGACTTCCAGAGTCTCATCATGTCACAGCTGATCTGCCAGAGTCTCTTCACGTCACAGCTGATCTGCCAGAGTCTCTTCACGTCACAGCTGATCTGCCAGAGTCTCTTCACATCTCAGCTGATCTGCCAGAGTCTCGTCACGTCTCAGCTGATCTTCCAGAGTCTCTTCACGTCACAGCTGATCTTCTAGAGTCTCTTCACGTCACAGCTGATCAGCCAGAGTCTCGTCATGTCTCAGCTGATCTTCCAGAGTCTCTTCACGTCACCGCTGACCATCCAGAGTCTCATCACGTTCCAGCGGATCTTCCAGAGTCTCTTCATGTCACCGCTGACCATCCAGAACCACGTCACGTTGCAGTTGATCAGCCAGAGTCTTGTCACGTCCTGTCTGCCACACCCAGATATTCAAGGTCAGTCCTTCGGTATCCTAGTCTGGTATCCAGTGTGAGGGATGCACCACTGGTGTCTGCACGTGCAGCTGGTATCCCCAAACCAGCTCGCTTTAACCCTCCTGTTCCTGCTCTAATTCCCCTGTCCGAAGCACTTCCCATGATGGGGATCGCTTTATGTTGCGTTTGGGCTGCATATACCACCTCAGAGCTGCCCCAGGCGATGGCACCCTCTGCAGCTTCTCCAGAGGTGCCGGCACATGCTGCAGAACCTCCCGAAGTGCCAGTGCTCACTTCAGCTCCTTTTATGGTGGAGGCGCCCAGCAATGTACTCTCAGCTTGTTGTGTCGTGGTCAAAGAGACTGTTACCACTGTAGAACCTCCGGAGGTGGCGGCAACCGCTGCAGAACCTTCGGAGGTGTCAGTGGTACCCACCTGTGAACTCACGCCCTGTCCTGTCACAGCTAAGGAGGCCGTTTGTCAACTCTCGCCCTGTCCAGTCACGGCTAAGGAGGACGTCTGTGAACTCTCGCCCTGTCCTGTCACGGCTAAGGAGGCCATCTGTGAACTCTCGCCCTGTCCTGTCACGGCCAAGGAGGCCGTGTGTGAACTCTCGCCCTGCCCCGTCACGGCTAAGGAGGCCATCTGTGAGCTCTTGTCCTGCCCTGTCACGGCTATGGAGACCGTCAATGAATCCTCGTCCTATCCTGTCGCAGCCAGTAGGGCTGTCCCTGAAAGCTCGTCCTGTTCTGTCACGGCCACACAGGCCACTCTTGAACTGTTGACCTGCTCTGAACTGGCCATGGAGGCCAATTATGAACTATCAGCCTATCCAGAATCAACCCAGGAATCTGTCAACCCTGAATTATCTGCCAGTCTCGTTTCCTTCAATGAACCTGATGTTGAATCACCTGTTTGTTTCAATCCAATTTACAATTCTGATGTCGTACTATCTGCCTGCCCTGTATCAGTCCATGAGTTGTTTGTCAGCTCAGTTTCATTCAATGCTCTTGGTCTTGAACAGTCTATTCACCCTATCTCTGCCAATATATCCTGTTCTGAACTGTCTGCTTATCTGAGTTCAACTAATGTGTCTGATTTTGAGCCATCCGTCTGTCCAGTTTCAATCACTGAACTGTCTGCCAATCTAGTGTCAGTCAATGCATCTCACTGTGAACTGTCTGTTGGTTTAAATTCTGCAATCAAATCTGAGGGTGAATTATCAGCCTGTCCAGTTCCAGTCAGTGGGCCTATTTATGAACTTGTTGTGTTCCCTGCCTCGTCCTTTGGGGCTATAAATGCTCTGTCTGTCTCATGTGTCTCAGTGTTCCCTAGGTCCCAGTCCCTGCCGTGGTCTTCAGGTCCGTCTGCTCTGCTCTGGTGGTCTTCTGCTCCACCTATTCCGTCTGCTCCGCCGTGGAGGTCTGCTGTCTGGCTCTGGTGGTCTTCTGCTCCGCCTGTTCCGTCTGCTCCGCCGTGGTGGTCTGCTATCTGGCTCTGATGGTCTTCTGCTCCGCCTGTACCATCTGCTCCACCCTGGTGGGCTCCTGCTCCGTCTGCTCCACCCTGGAGGGCTCTAGTTCCGTCTGCTTTGCCCTGGTGGGCTCCTGCTCAATCTGCTCCGCCCTGGTGGGCTACCTGCTCCGTCTGCTCTGCCCTGGTGGGCTCCTGCTCCATCTGCTCTGCTGTGGAGGTCTTCTGCCCCGTCTGCTCCGCCCTGGTGGGCTCCTGTCCCGTCTGCTCCGCCCTGGTGGACTCCAGTCCCGTCTGCTCCGTCCTGGTGGGCTCCAGTCCCGTCTGATCTGCCCTGGTGGGCTCCAGTCCCATCTGCACCGCCCTGGTGGGCTCCAGTTCTGTCTGCTCCGTTCTGGCTTCCTGCTCTGCTGGTTCTGCCCTGGTTCCCTGCTGCGCCTTGGTGCCCTGTTCTGCCAGCTCTGCCTCGGTGCCCGACCACTCCACTTCCACGTGGACCTGGCCCTCCATCCCTCCCCCTGTTCTGCCTCCGCTCCACCGCCCTCCTGGATTGTACAGGAGCATCTGGAAGCCGCTCCTTGGTGGGGGGGGGTCTGGCTCACCACCAGAGGTCACCCGCTCACTACATGGACTCTTGCACTACACTAACTGTTGCACGTCACCCCCAGACTACATTTCCCAGCAGCCATTTCACTAATCATACGCTCACACCTGAGACTGATCACACAGCTGATTCCCATTAAACCCCTTACTTAAGCCATGGACTTCCTCTCCCTCACTGCCGAGTATTGTCTAGCACTTATCGCTCACCTAGTGATAGCTACTCTACGGAGCCAGTTCCCAGTTCTAGTTTCTAGTTCTTAGTTCAGAGTCTAGTCTAGCCTTGTCTTGTATTTTTCCTGTTTCCTGATCCTTGCCTGGTTTATCTCGTCTCGTCTGTCAGCAGCCTGCCCTGGATTTATCGTCTGTTTGGATTAACCCTTGTCTTGCCATTTCGGACTCAGTTTGCGCCTTGCCTGGATTATTGCTCACGTTTTCGGATTACCTCTCTTGTCAAGCCCCTTTGGATATTGTTCGCTGTCGACTAACTCATGCCCGTTTTGGATGGCTCTTTGCCCTGCCTGTGATATACCTGTCTGCCATTGTTTGAACCATGCCTGTCATGACCATGTCTTTAAATAAAAGCACATGGATCCGCACGTCTCTCGTCTCGTCGGCTCCGTAACAGTAATATATTTGTTATATATTTTTGACATTAAATACATTCTGAAATTCATGATGATCCTTTGATTCAGCTTTTCAATTTGTAATGAAACATTTTGTATTAAACAAAGAAAATGCAAAATTGAAGCATTTTCACTAGTGGTCTTGGGCATTTGGACTTGATCTTAAAACATTTAAAACCTTTTTTAAAGCTTTGTCAAGTCAAGTCAAGATTCAAAGCCTACAGTAACATCAAGATTTTTTAAAAACAATTTTAATATGGCTTTTTCTTCTTCTCACTTCCTGTCCTTTCACAATAAATGTATATCAATAAAAGTGGTGATAAAAGGTCAAAAATGAACCAAAAAAAAAAAAAAGGTAGATATAGAGAAGAAGTGTGTTTTGATTTGGCTGCAAAGGTTTACAGATGCACAGTGTGACTATTTGAAGCCTACTGCCACCTTTAGGTAACTCACAGCCTGGTAAAAGCCCTTCAACATTTCTCTTTCTGCAATGTTTTCACTGGCAGTCCTATCATCGGCCCTAGCTCTCACCTCTCCTTGACAGTTTTACTTTTCACTTCTTATTTTTCTGTTCCCAACTTACATCATCTTTATTTTTCCCTCAGTTTGTCATTTCATCAAGTGCACCACAACTTAATGCTGTCCAGATCTGTGGTAACTCTTCCAAACAGTCGCTACTGAAATATGCTGAAATCTACGTCAACTGTCCCTGTTGACTCTGTATTGTATTGCATTTCTTTATTCTTTTGCAGTTCTCTTCCAAACTTGTCTTGACCCAGCCAAAGTCTGCATCCAATGTTCTTACTTTGACATGTTTTTCATGGTTGTGTGCATTATTTAGAATGCAGTGCTGAAGACTACACACATATTTGTGTCCGCATATTTACAGAGGCTGTTTTAAAACTGCATCAGCGAGGAAACTTTGATTAAACGATGACAGACATGTTTTATGTTTTTGCAAATCAACCGGTGCATCTGCGTGGATGACTCATGTGTCTCATTATAATCACATTTCCTCCAGAAGAGTGTGAGAGAAACAGTGTGGCATTAAATTTACACAAACCCACAGCCTATATGATCCACCTTCCCTCCCTCTCTCTCTGCTTTTCCCTTTTCCTCCCCTCATTCGAGAGGACTGAACCCTGAAAGCCAGCCCCAGTGGGGTGCTAACTTTCCACAAAACTTCTGCCCACCCTCTCTCTCCCTCTCACTCGTTCATTCTCTCTATCTGGCGCCTGGTTCTCTATCCCTGTCTCACTCTGCTCAGTCTGCTTTTCATTGTGTTACATGTTTTTTTTTCCACACAACATTCTATTGTATATTTATATTTGTTTTATTGTTTTATACAGCACTTCTGTATTTAAGAAACTGTCTTTGTGACATGTTTTGCAGGGTCGCTAATCACCAGTGTGCAGTAATGCCACTTGGTGTCGTTACAGTGTAACACATTTAAGTCATAAGCAATATTAATTAACAACATGTTATACTATAGCGTTATGGTTAGGATTAGGGACTGGTTTAAGGTTAGTAACTGTAATTATGCATAATTTACTGCCATTACTATACATGTAACATGTAACAAGGACACTGTAAAATAAAGTGTTACCAGTCTTTGTTAATGTTAGTTACAAAAAAATACAACTGTTCATTGTTAGTTCATGGTTAGTCAGCTCAGGTTCATTGAATAACTGGAATTACTTTTGATTCTTATTACATATTAGTAAATGATTAAATTAACAGTAACTAAGATTAATGATTGTTTTATACAAATCTTTCATTGTTAGTTCATGTAACTAATGTAGTTAACTAATGTTAACAAATGGAAATACTTTTGCTTTTTCTTCAAGGACTTTTGAACAAAAACAAAAATGTGTTTCATAGATTCCTAATCAGTTATTTTATATTTGGGAAATGCAGCATAAAAACACTACATTCTTACTAAGAGAAGTAAAAAACATTTGATCAAGCTTTCACAAAATAAATTTTCGCTAAATTGGAATCCAGATTTTAGCAAACGCAATTTACAAAGTTGTTTTTCTTTTGCCCGCCATCCCATTTTGTAGACATCTGTTAATCTGCACATATGTTACCCCCTATTTCACCCCATACCTTTGCTCTCTCTGCCTCAACATTTTCACCTGTCTTTCAACACGTCCCCCTCCCTTTCTTGCTCATTCTCATTCTCTTGTTCTCCCTCTCTCTCTCTGTCACATACACACACACACACATACACACACACACACACACACACGCACACACACACACACACACACACACACACTCCGCAGTGACACACAGCAGGGAGCAGCACTGCACAATCTCAGCCATTTCTGTTCTCTCCACACCTTGAGGCAATTACACCCCCCTTCAAACACACACACACACACGCAAGCCAAGGCCCGAGGACTGCAGAAAGGAAGGGGGAATGCAGACAGGAAAAGGCGCCCCATTCTGTCTCTTTCTCTCTGTCTCTTTCTCAGGCCCTTCTGCTTTTCATCTATCTGCCAATCATTCTTGTCCATCTGTGCCTCTGCTCTTTTTGTATCTTTTTATTTTTTTTAATTGTGTCTGTCTTTTTCCATTGGTGTTGGTGGCTCATCCGCAGGCTTTTGCAGAATCAAATGCAAGTTTTTTTTTACTGCCGAGCACTGGCGTCATGGGATGCCCAGACAGACTGAACAAAACCTACTCTGTTCAAACGGCTCACTCTTCTTCCAGTGAAGAACATAAACATGGCCCTCATACTTTGTGGTTGGAGCTACACAGCATTTGGGTTTTGATTTCTGACTGCATGTGTGCTGAATTTGCTTGTATTGGAATGTGTGGTTCCTTGGGGGTCTGGTGTTTGTTTGTGTGTGTGTGTGTGTGTGTGTGTGTGTGTGTTGTGTACTGGTCATGAATTGTAATCTGACCCTCTAGGGGGAATACAGGCTTTCCTTCATTACAGGGCACTTATGTATACACACATACAAACATTTGCAAAAGTCAAATTAACTTCATTTGCATTGGTAATAAATCTGCAAAAGTTCACTTAAAGAAGAAGTTCATCCAAAGATGAAAATTCTGAAAGCTATCATATACATGCCAAGTTCTGTCATGAAATTCTAGATGGCGCGGGCTGTTGGCTCATTGACGCAAATTGATGATATTCACAGCATTAAACTACTTGGCACAAGCTGATTGTTCATGTTGCATGTACAGCTAATGAGCTTCCTGCTTTACATTTAAACAGTGATGTAAAGTAACGAAGTAATAATTTTTGGGAGTATCTGTACTTTACTTGAGTTTTTATATTCCAGCCAACTTTTACTTTTACTCCACTACATTTCCTAATTAAAATGTATACTTTTACTCTGATACATTTCCCCGAAGCATATTCGTTACTTACTACAAAATTGTCAGAATCAGAAGAACATGGGCTGCAGGAAAGCAGGCTTGACGAATCAGTGGTCTGGCGCTTGCAAGTTAGACTCCTAAAAACACCTTTGCTCATGTGCAAACAAGTGCTCACACAACTGCGGATGATTTCATTTTCCACTCAAGTCGAGTCTGGGGTGTGTGATATACAGTATATCTTCTGCGATAATATGGTAAGTGTTGTTGTAATGATGTGCAATCTGACATTATCGAGTAGGCTATATCACCAAATCTAAATCACCAAATCAGGCATTCTAAATTGATCCGGGGATCTGGAAGGCCGCGGTGGAGCCTGAGGGACAGAAGACCGAGGAGGAGACGAAGGGAAGGAGGAACCTGACAGAGCCGGAGGGACGAGGCGCAGCCAGAGGAGTGGAGTCCCGAGGCGACGGATGGACGACGACAGACCAATGCGGAGCAGGAGGGACGACGAAGCCCGGCAGAGCCAATGGACTGACGGTCCACAGCGGAGTGGAGGGAGCTAGGAGCCATGCTGTAGCCGCTGGGTCAACGGGCCGAGGCGGAGTCCAGGGACTCCAAGAGGCAGGAGTGGGAGGGTGGGTGGGCATTTTTGAGCTTCCGCGCTCTCAGGGCTGCAAACAGGAGGAAAAGCCCTCCCTGGGCTGAACTTGGGAACGGAAGCCCTCTTTGTGTTGGACTCGGGGACATGAGCCCTCTCGGGGCTGGACTCGGGAATGGGAACCCTCTCTGGGCCAAACTCAGGAACAGGAGCCCTCTCTGGGCCTAATTCAGGAACAGGAACCCTCTCTGGGCTAAACTCAGGAACAGAAGCCCTCTCAGGGCCGATCTTGGGAACGGAAGCCCTCTCTGGGCCGAACTTGGGAACGGAAGCCCTTTCTGGGCCTAACTTGGGAACGGAAGATCTCTCTGGGCAAAACTCAGAAACAGAAGCCCTCTCTGGACCTAATTCGGGAACAGGAGCCCTCTCCGGGCCGGGCTCGGGAACAGAATCTCTTTCTGGACTGGACGGGGAAACAGGAGCCCTCTCTGTGCTGAAAAGGTAAATAGGAGCCCTCTCTGGGTTTGACTTGGGATCTGTGGCCCTCCCTGGGCCAGATGTGGGAATGGCAGCCCTCTCTGAGCTCTGGGAATGGCAGTCCTCTCTGACATGGGGACAGGACTGACAGAGGGCTCTGACAAAGGAGGGAGGAGAGGGGGCAGGTCAGCCCATAAATCCAATTCGGGATCCCCTTCAGCGTTCCACATTCCCAGATCCACAATAAGTTCACCCTCAGCCATGGTGCAGAGAGCAGAGCTCCTCTTCACGCTCTCGCTGTCCATGGCTCTTTCCCTCATGGCAGGCATTGTAGCCGACTCTCTCACCTGGTCTGATGTCACTAGCAGCTCCGGTTCCGCGGTGATCCTCATCTCTGTCGCCCCATACGGAGATGGCTTGTCGGCCGCGGCGGGCTTGGGCTCTCTGGAATCGGTAGGCTCGGGCTTTGGTTCCATGCAGCGAGGTGATGGTGGGCTGGGTTCTGGGTCTGGCTGTGCTCTGGATCGGGGATAGACGCTTTCCAGACACCGGATGATTGCTTCCCTCCAGCTCAGTCCAGTGGTGTCTGGGAGGTCGACGGGGCGGTGGTAGTTTGCCCCGATCCAGAACAGTGAGTTCAGCGCAGCATCGTCGAACAGCATTAAAATGGCGAGCTGGCTGAACTCAACCACATACTCCACAAAGGGGCAGATCCTTATGGGCTAGGGAGGTGAACAAATCGGCGAGGGGATCCATGGGGAAACACAGGAAACAAACAAACAAACAAAAAAACCCCACTGTACCAAAAAACGAAAATCAAACGGAGGGAAAACACACAGTTAAATTCTTTTGTGGTCCGGTTTTCTGTCATGGTGCTTCTCCGAGGAGGCAAGGAATGCGGAGACGTAGGAGTTGCAGGAATAACAGTCTTTAATAAACAAACCAAGGGGGAACACAGGGCAGGAAGGAGACACACGTAGCACCATCATACCGGACAAGGAAACATGGGGCAGACAACACTATAAATACAGGGCTTAACGAGGGGTAATAACAAGAAACAGGTGAATCAAATGACAAATCAACGAGAGAGAAAAACTGGGTCACGGGGAGCACATGGGAGAAAACACAACAAAACAGGTCCATATTCCTGACAGTAGCATGCAAAGCAGACACTGCAGTGAAATAAAGTCACTGTAAGATCTTGCTTAAGATCACATTTTGTAATGAGTCACGCATTTAGCTAATGATTTGATCATACAATGCAAACATTATTGTTCTTAATAAGCAAAAAAATATATATATGAAACTATTCAAAAAAGTGAACATTTCCATTTTTTAGGCAGAATTAGTTGTGGGCATATTATACCACTATTACAAGATGTACAGCGATTTGCTTTCACAGAATTTTTTTTTGTAATAGGTTAAAGGTAAATATATTTTCATTGCAGTGACATTGATGAATGATTAAAAAAAAAAAAAAAGACAATTACTGAATGACAAAATGTAAATGTTTGTTTATAGGAGCAAATGAAGCAAAGTTCCTTAGTTTACCAAAGTAATGCTTCTAATTCGTGATGGCCGTTTTGTTTTGTTTTCTCTCCGTCGCGCTTCCACATTCGTACGAATCTCCAGTGCTTACGTGGCACATATGTCCTACGTCATCTGCCGGAACGCTTACGCCTACGACAGTTAGCAGAAGTGAGAAAAAGGTATTTATATCTTTTTAAATTTGGATATTTGTCTGACTAAATCGCATCGATTCGCTACAGGAGGCCTTTATTCACCCCCCTAAGCCATGTGATACACGTTTTAATATGGATGCACCCGCTTTATTTGACTACTTTTGACCTATTGAACACCCGCCCGTGTCATTATAGAGCTTGAAAGAGCCAGGACAATTTTGAATATAACTCTGATTGGATTCATCTGAATGAAGAAAGTCATATACACCTAGGATGCCACGAGAGTGAGTAAAACATGGACTAATTTTTATTTTTGGGTGAACTAACCCAGTCCTGAGGCGACGGATGGACGACGACAGACCAAGGCGGAGCCGGAGGGACGACGGAGCCCGGCGGAGCCAGTGGACTGATGGACCACAGCGGAGTGGAGGGAGCTAGGATCCATGGTGGAGCTGCTGGGTCAACAGGCCGAGGCGGAGTCTAGGGACTCCGAGAGGCAGGAGCGAGAGGGTGGGTGGGCATTTTTGATGGGCATTTCTTTAAGCCATTTGGCAAAGCCGGCCCAGGCTCACATAGACTAGCAAACACTCTCAGAGCAGCAACAGTACATATGTCTTGGCAATAGATCTGCTTGTTTTGGGGGGCTTTATCATTTCATCTCTCTTATCTCTCTTATGGGGATGATTTCAAGCATATTATTGTATAGCAGCATTATGTTTTCATGCTCAAAGAAGCATACACATTTTGGCTGTTTTGTTTCTCATTCCAGCTTTGTTGGGGTTTATTTTATATGCTATTTGTGCAGCAGCAGTATGTCTTAAATACTCACAGCACCGTATCTGCATATGTATTGGCAGTAGCAAGCTCCTGTACTTGCTTGCAGCAGCATAGCAGACCTAATCCACCAAGACCACATACATTAACATTGTCATATCCATCGCCATGCTAAAATCTTCAGAGAGCTGTCATGATAGAAATATATATGATATAATTTCAGGAAATATACCCCTTTCTGGTTTCTGGAAGTATTCCTGGGCCCATTTAGTAATGTCAATGACAGAATCATGCCGATGAGTGATGCAGTGCCGTCTGAGGGCCCGAAGACCATGGGCATCCAACAAAGGTCTTCGACCTTGTCCCTTACACACAGAGATTTCTCCAGTTTCTCTTAATCTTTTGATGATGTTATGCACTGTAGATGATGAGATTTGCAAAGCCTTTGCAATTTGACGTTGAGGAACTTTGTTTTTAAAATATTCCTAAGTCTTTTTACGCACTCTTTCACAGATTGGAGAGCCTCTGCCCATCTTTACTTCTGAGAGACTCTGCCTCTCTAAAACAACCCTTTTATAGCTAATCATGTTAAAGATCTAATGTCAATTAACTTATTTAGTTGCTAGATATTCTCCCAGCTGAATCTTTTCGAAATTTCTAGCTTTTTCAGCCCTTTGTTTACCCCATGCCAACTTTTTTGAGACCTGTAGCAGGCATCAAATTTGAAAGCTTTGAAATTTGAGCTCATTTAGTGGATAAAAGTGTAAAATGTCTCTGTTTAAACAGTTGTTATGTTCTCTATGTTTTATTGTGAATAAAATATTGGCTCATGTGATTTGAAAGTCTTTTAGTTTTCAGTTTATTCACATTTAAAAAACGTCCCAACATTTCCGGAATTTGAATAGATTAATAATAATAAATAAATTAAGTATATTCTTTGTTGCTCAAATAAGGTTTCGCTTCCACAGCAGAAACTAATATAGAGAAGAAGTAAACAGTCAGCAAAAATAAATAAATAAATAAGTAATAATAATCATAATCATAATCATAATAATCATAAATCAATACATAAATTAAAAATTAAGAAGTTTTCAGGATTATCGTGGTTTCATAATCACTGAATTAATTTGATTAATTGAATCAAAACTGGAATAATTGCACAGACCTATCCAGGTCATATTATTTCATATGATAAGGAAAAGAGCAGCAATGTTCTGCTAAACATCTCCTTTTGTTTTTCCACAGAAAAAAGTCAGTCATAAAGAATGTCTAGAAATGATGTTCAGATTTTTAAGTGATGTTGGATTTTTCATTTTTGAACTATTCCTGTAAATGAACAAATAGAAAGGTTCAATCAGCTTGACAAATGCTACTGGCATAAAAGTGCACGACTCGCTCCTGTTTTAATGTCAGTAAGTCATGCCAGCTAACTTGTGATGGGACAGTTTCCCTGCAGCATGAGGCCTGATCTCTATCACCAACCACTCTCTCTGTCTGTCTGCCTATCTTTCTTTTTTTTCTTTTTTTTTACAGTTTTTACATTTGTTAAAAAAAATAACCTCTATAACTTTACAATTTTCATTTCAGATTACTTTACTAGAATCCTCCATCATGTAATCAATCAATCAAAAAAAAAAAAATCTAATTTCTCAAATTTTTCTCTAATTTCTCTCTCTCTCTCTCTCTCTCTCTCTCTCTCTTTCTCTCTCTCTCTCTCTCACACACACTCTCTCTCTCACTCACTCTCTCTCTCTCTCTCTCTCTCTCTCTCTAACACACACACACACACACACACACATACACACCACTGGTGGTTTAAAGAATTGGGCCAAACCCCAGAAATTCCAATCCAATTCTATATAAATAAATAAAGAGGCACAATGTGGAGTTTGTGCTTTCACAGCTTCAGTCCTGCAATAACCTCTGCATTTGGCCATCCTCTGCCTCGCTCTTAAAAGAAGAAAAATGTGCCATTTGTTTCAAATGCTACCTCTTTTTCCATCACACATTCTGCATTTCTGAAACCAGAAGCTCCACTAGATTCCCAACCTCATGTGCAGATGAGTGAGTGTGTGGGTTGGTGTGTGTTAAAAGATTGCTTATCTGTATGCCAGATGCAATCCATTTTATGTATGTTGTGCACACACTACCATTTGAATGAGAATGTGAGATTGCACAGAAAGAGAGAGAGAGAGAGAGAGAGAGAGATAACGAACTAAGTGAACTACAGTAATGATGTCATTAAACTAATATACCACTTTCAGGGCCGGATTTACCTCTTATCGTGACATAGGCAAAAAAAAAATAAAATATGGGCCTCCCCTTCCCTATTAATATACAGGTGCATCTCACTAAATTAGAATGTTGCGGAAAAGTTCATTTATTTCAGTAATTCAACTCAAACTGTGAAACTCGTGTATTAAATAAATTCAATGCACACAGACTGAAGTAGTTTAAGTCTTTGGTTCTTTTAATTGTGATGATTTTGGCTCACATTTAACAAAACCCACCAATTCACTATCTCAACAAATTAGAATACTTCATAAGACCAATAAAAAAAAAAAAACATTTTTAGTGAATTGTTGTCCTTCTGGAAAGTATGTTCATTTACTGTATATGTACTCAATACTTGGTAGGGGCTCCTTTTGCTTTAATTACTGTCTCAATTCGGCGTGGCATGGAGGTGATCAGTTTGTGGCACTGCTGAGGTGGTATGGAAGCTCAGGTTTCTTTGACAGTGGCCCCATAGATTCTCTATGGGGCTCAGGTCTGGTGAGTTTGCTGGCCAGTCAAGCACACCAACACCATGGTCATTTAACCAACTTTTGGTGCTTTTGGCAGTGTGGGCAGGTGCCAAATCCTGCTGGAAAATGAAATCAGCATCTTTAAAAAGCTGATCAGCAGAAGGAAGCATGAAGTGCTCCAAAATTTCTTGGTAAACGGGTGCAGTGACTTTGGTTTTCAAAAAACACAATGGACCAACCACCAGCAGATGACATTGCACCCCAAATCATCACAGACTGTGGAAACTTAACACTGGACTTCAAGCAACTTGGGCTATGAGCTTCTCCACCCTTCCTCCAGACTCTAGGACCTTGGTTTCCAAATGAAATACAAAACTTGCTCTCATCTGAAAAGAGGACTTTGGACCACTGGGTAACAGTCCAGTTCTTCTTCTCCTTAGCCCAGGTAAGACGCCTCTAACGTTGTCTATGGTTCAGGAGTGGCTTAACAAGAGGAATACGACAACTGTAGTCAAATTCCTTGACACGTCTGTGTGTGGACGTGTGATGCCTTGACCCCAGGCTCAGTCCATTCCTTGTGAAGTTCACCCAAATTCTTGAATCAATTTTGCTTGACAATCCTCATAAGGCTGCGGTTCTCTCGGTTGGTTGTGCATCTTTTTCTTCCACACTTTTTCCTTCCACTCAACTTTCTGTTAACATGCTTGGATACAGCACTCTGTGAACAGCCAGCTTCTTTGGCAATGAGTGTTTGTGGCTTACCCTCCTTGTGAAGGGTGTCAATGATTGTCTTCTGGACAACTGTCAGATCAGCAGTCTTCCCCATGATTGTGTAGCCTAGTGAACCAAACTGAGAGACCATTTTGAAGGCTCAGGAAACCTTTGCAGGTGTTTTGAGTTGATTAACTGATTGACATGTCAACATATTCTAATTTGTTGAGATAGTGAATTGGTGGGTTTTTGTTAAATGTGAGCCAAAATTATCACAATTAAAAGAACCAAAGACTTAAACTAATTTTCTTTTTTCTCGCTCCGTTTTCATTTCTCTCTCGCTCCGTTTTTCACAAATTCATCAAACAACAGTGGTAAGTGGTAAGTTAAGTTGGTATCATTCATCAATCACGGTGAGTAATGGCTTCTCCTTCTCTTGTTGTTTGCACTTCATGTCACATGTACAGTTTATCTCTCTCTGTCGGCGACGAGGGATTCACATGTGATAAATGCAAGGAAATAGTTAGGCTGACAGAGAAGATTTTAGAACTAGAGACACGCATCCAAACTTTAGTTGAGGATAGTAAGAATGTGAGGGCTGTAGATACTGCTTTGGATGCGACTAGCTCAGGGACTTCTGTACATTGTTCGGTTCCGGTTGTGCCCGTGCAGCAGGGCAACTGGGTGACTGTGAGGCGGCCTAGTCGTGGGTCAAAACACCACTCTTCAGTTCCGATCAAAACATCAAACAGGTTCTCCCCACTCAGTGACGCACCCACTGAGAAACCTGATGAAAGTGTTCTAGTAATTGGCGATTCTATTGTACGGAACGTGAAAATAGAGACACCAGCCACCATAGTCCAATGTTTACCGGGAGCCAGAGCACCTGACATCTTGGCAAATTTAAAAGTGCTGGCTAATGCTAAACGTAAATTCAGTAAGATTGTTATCCACGTCGGCGCTAATGATGTTCGACTTCGCCAAAAATAATGTTAAAGAGATGTGTGAACTTGCAAGTACGATGTCAGACACTGTAATATGCTCTGGTCCCCTCCCTGCTTACCGTGGCGATGAGATTCATAGCAGACTGTCGTCACTCAATGGCTGGATGTCTAAGTGGTGCCCGCAGAATAACGTAGGTTTCATAGACAATTGGAAGAGTTTTTGGGGCAGACCTGACCTGTTGAAAAGAGAAGGTGTTCATCCCTCCTGGGGTGGTGCCGCTCTTCTCTCTAGAAATATGGCACATAGTCTTAGAGTTTGTACTTGACTAACTAGGGCCCAGGTCAGGGAGCAGACAGACTGACTAAACCGACCGTCTGCTAGCCGCCTCACGTCACAGAAGTCAGTTAATTCTCAGCACATAGAGACTCCTTCACCTAGATATCACACTATAGAGACTGTGTCTGTTCCCCGTACTAGAAAATACAGAAAACGTCCAAACCAAAGTAATAGTAACAATTTAATTGATGTTCAACAAATAAAAAATGTTTACAATACAGAGAAACAATTGATAAAACTTGACTTACTGAATATCAGGTCCCTTTCTACAAAAGCACTATTTGTAAATTATATGATCACTGACCATAAACTAGATGTGCTTTGTTTGACAGAAACATGGATAAAACCAGATGAATACATTACTCTAAATGAGTCTACCCCCCAAGATTACTGCTATAAAAATGAGTCACGTCCAAAAGGTAAAGGGGGAGGTGTTGCTACAATTTATAGCAATATTCTCAGTATTTCTCAGAGGGCAGGCTTTAAGTATAACTCGTTTGAAGTTATGGTGCTGCGTATAACATTATCTAGAGAAACACGTGTTAGTGATAAATCCCCTATGATGTTTGTATTGGCTGCTGTGTACAGGCCAACAGGGGACCACACAGACTTTATTAAAGAATTTTCTGATTTTCTATCTGAGTTAGTACTGGCTGCAGATAAAGTCTTAATTGTTGGTGATTTTAATATCCATGTCGATAATGAAAAAGATGCATTAGGATCAGCATTCATAGACATTCTGAACTCTATTGGGGTTAGACAACATGTTTCAGGACCTACTCACTGTCGAAATCATACTCCAGATTTAATACTGTCACATGGAATTGATATTAGTGGTGTTGAAATTCTGCAGCAAAGCGATGATATCTCAGATCATTATCTAGTCTTGTGTAAACTCCATATAGCTAAAACTGTAAATTCTACTCCTTGTTACAAGTATGGTAGAATCATCACTTCTACCACAAAAGACTGCTTTGTAAGTAATCTTCCTGATTTATCTCAATTCCTCAGCATATCCAACAGCGCAGAAAAACTTGATGATGTAACAGAAACTATGGACTCTCTCTTTTCTAGCACTTTAGATACAGTTGCTCCTTTACGCTTAAGGAAGATCAAAGAAAACAGTTTGACTCCGTGGTATAATGAGCACACTCGCACCCTAAAAAGAGCAGCCCGGAAAATGGAGCACAGCTGGAGGAAAACAAAACTAGAGGTATTTCGTATAGCTTGGCGGGAAAGTACCCTATCCTATAGAAAAGCATTAAAAACTGCTAGATCTGATTACTTTTCGTCTCTTCTAGAAGAAAACAAACATAACCCCCGGTATTTATTCAATACAGTCACTAAATTAACGAAAAATAAAGCATCAACAGGTGTTGGCATTTCCCAAGAGTACAGCTGTAATGACTTTATGAACTACTTTACTTCCAAGCTCGATACTATCAGAGATAAAATTGTAACCATGCAGCCATCAGCTACAGTATCGCATCAGATAGTGCACTATAGATCCCCTGAGGAACAATTCCACTCATTCTCTATTATAGGAGAGGAAGAATTGTATAAACTTGTTAAATCATCTAAACCAACAACATGTATGTTAGACCCTATTCCATCTAAACTACTAAAAGAGCTGCTTCCAGAAGTCATAGATCCTCTTTTGGCTATTATTAATTCATCATTGTCATTAGGATATGTCCCCAAAACCTTCAAATTGGCTGTTATTAAGCCTCTCATTAAAAAACCACAACTTGACCCCAAAGATCTAGTTAATTACAGACCGATCTCAAATCTCCCTTTTCTGTCAAAGATACTAGAAAAGGTAGTATCCTCACAATTATATTCCTTCTTAGAGAAAAATGGTATCTGTGAGGAATTCCAGTCAGGATTTAGACCGTATCATAGTACTAAGACTGCTCTCATTAGAGTTACAAATGACCTGCTTCTATCATCTGATCATGGTTGTATCTCTTTATTAGTTCTACTGGATCTTAGCGCTGCGTTTGACACTATTGACCACAACATTCTTTTGAATAGACTAGAAAACTTTGTTGGCATTAGTGGAAGTGCCTTAGCATGGTTCAAATCGTACTTATCTGACCGCCATCAGTTCGTAGCAGTAAATGAAGAGGTATCATATCGATCACAAGTGCAGTATGGAGTACCTCAAGGCTCAGTACTAGGGCCGTTACTTTTCACGCTTTACATGTTACCCTTGGAAGATATTATCAGGAGACATGGCGTTAGCTTTCACTGTTATGCTGATGATACTCAGCTCTATATTTCTTCACGGCCCAGTGAAACACACCAAATTGAGAAACTAACGGAATGTATAGTCAATATAAAAAACTGGATGACGAGTAACTTCTTACTGCTAAATTCTGAAAAAACAGAGGTGTTAATTATCGGACCTAAAAACCCCACATGTAATAACCTAGAACACTATCTAACACTTGACGGCTGCTCTGTCAATTCTTCTTCATCAGTTAGGAACCTAGGTGTGCTGTTTGATAGCAATCTTTCATTTGAAAGCCATGTTTCTAGTATCTGTAAAACTGTGTTTTTCCATCTCAAAAACATATCTAAATTGCGACCTATGCTCTCAACGTCAAATGCAGAAATGCTAATTCATGCGTTTATGACCTCAAGGTTAGACTATTGTAATGCTTTACTGGGTGGTTGTTCTGCACGCTTGATCAATAAACTACAGTTGGTCCAAAATGCAGCAGCTAGAGTCCTTACTAGAACCAGGAAGTATGACCATATTAGCCCGGTTCTGTCAACACTGCACTGGCTCCCTATCAAACATCGGATAGATTTTAAAATCTTGTTAATTACTTATAAAGCCCTGAATGGCTTAGCTCCTCAGTACTTGAGTGAGCTCTTATCACATTATAGTCCTCCACGTCCGCTGCGTTCTCAAAACTCTGGCCATTTGATAATACCTAGAATATCAAAATCGACTGCGGGCGGCAGATCCTTTTCTTATTTAGCACCCAAACTCTGGAACAATCTACCTAACACTGTTCGGGAGGCAGACACACTCTGTCAGTTTAAATCTAGATTAAAGACACATTTCTTTAACCTGGTTTACACATAACACACTAATAAACTTCTATTATTTAAATCCGTTAAAGGATTGTTAGGCTGCATTAATTAGATCAACCGGAACCGGGAACACTCCTCATAACACACAATGTACTCGTTACATCGTAAGAAGAATGGCATCTATGCTAATATTTGTCTGTTTCTTTCTTATTCTGTTTCTCAGTCCGTGTCCGGATCAGATGGTGGATCGGCGCCAGGAGATGATGTCTGCCACCCTGATCGTCAGTGGAGGCCGGACACCTGGATGAGCCCCGGGAACATATCCCCAGTGAAGACCTCGACTTAAATACAATAAAACTTAAAATTAAACAAAATAACTATAATATAATAAAATACCTAACTACATAATACTATTATTGTTAGAAATTGCAACAATATAAAAATAGAAATATAATACATTTATACATTTAAAATTGAATTAAAACAATAAGTAAAAAAAAATAAATAAACAATAATATCCTGGCCAGAGGAGAACTGGCCCCCCGACTGAGCCTGGTTTCTCCCAAGGTTTTTTTCTCCATTCTGTCACAGAGGGAGTTTTGGTTCCTTGCCGTTGTCGCCTCTGGCTTGCTCAGTTGGGGACACTTAATTTCTAACGATTATCGTCAATTTGATTTCATAAATACTATTTAAACTAAACTGAGCTAGACAATGACATCTCTGAATTCAATAATGAAATGCCTTTAACTGAAAATTGAGTGTTTAATCTTATTATTATACATTACTGACACTCTACCCTCCAGTTTGATACTGTTAAGTGCTTTGACACAATCTGTATTGTTAAAAGCGCTATATAAATAAAGGTGACTTGACTGACTTGACTTGACTACTTCAGTCTGTGTGCACTGAATTTATTTCACAATTTGAGTTGAATTACTGAAATAAATGAACTTTTCCACGACATTCTAATTTATTGAGATGCACCTGTATAACCACCCCAGCAAACAAAAATATTTTGTAATCAGTGGAAACCGTTACATTGTTTTCTATCGCAATAAGCGCTTGTGTTCAGTCAGTAAAGATCGACTGAAGTTCTTAAAGGGATACTCCACCCCAAAATGAAAATTTTGCCATTAATCACTTACCCCCATGTCATTCCAAACCCGTAAAAGCTTCGTTTGTCTTCGGAACACAAGTTAAGATATTTTGGATGAAAACCGGGAGGCTTGTTACTGTCCCATTGACTGCCAAGTAAATTACACTGTCAAGGTCCAGAAAAGGATGAAAGACATCGTCAGAATACTCCATCCGCCATCAGTGGTTCAACCGTTTGGAACGACATGGGGGTAAGTGATTAATGACAAAATTTTCATTTTGGGGTGGAGTATCCTTTCAATTCGTTTGAGAACGTAGAAAGACCGTTCTATTAATAGGCTCCAGCGTTGTGGCCACATTACCACTTCGGGAGTGCATTCTCTAATAATTTTAACGGCCTGGAGTCACGACCACACCTCAAGACATTG
Source organism: Spinibarbus caldwelli (assembly GCA_039654775.1). NCBI lineage: Eukaryota > Metazoa > Chordata > Actinopteri > Cypriniformes > Cyprinidae > Spinibarbus > Spinibarbus caldwelli. Next base: position 27,216,389 of record CM077254.1, read on the forward strand.
TTCAGATGATTTATTTCAAGACATTTGTCACTTTCCGTCCTGAAATCTCGTGTGTGTTGAACTAATTTCTTACGCACCTCAGAAACCTTTGCAAATTCCAAAACGTCATTTTATAGCTAAAAACAGAGGCTTGAGATATTGATATGCAGGCTAATGCAGTCATTAATGCAGTCTAATGCAGTTATTAGAGAGAGAGAGAGAGAGAGAGAGAGAGAGAGCGCGTGTGAATACCAGCGTCTGTGCGTCTCTTGGCAGTGTTCAGCAGCAGAGTCTATTAATACCGAATCTTTAAGTTGAACTGCTTCAAGAACCTTGCTATTGAGAAATGTCATATAGTTTTTCAGCTGTGAAACTATTTCTTTGAAAAATTCACGGGGCAGCACTTTCTTGCACTTTCAGCAAGTTTCTGTCCGCTTCTCAGCGTGTGTGCGCGAGTGCGTGTCTGTACTGTGTGTTCGTCTGTGAGAGAGAACGGGAGAAAGAAAGCGATTTCCATACATAAACAGGTGGAAAATGGAAATAGTTGTCATTTTTTACCCTACTGTTATATTTATTTGCTCAGTTTCTTCTGGGGTTTTGGTTCTTTTACTGTTGTAGATATAGTATAACAAAAAATATTATATATCTCTTCATTGTGTTTGGGCCCCCCTGGACGAGCGAGCATAGGCAAGTCCCTAGAATCCGGCCCTGACCACATTTGTCCTTTGGGGGCAGTAGAGCTACAGAGGAGTGACTGGCATTTTAAAGGAATATTTCACCCAAAAATGACAATTTGCTGAATATTCACTCACTCTCAGGCCACCTAAGAGGTAAATGAATTTGTTTCTTCATTGACAAAAAAATAAATAAAAAATAAAATAAAATAAAATGGAGAAATTCAGGATTTAATCACTTGTTCACCATTGGATCCTCTGCAGTGAATGGGTGCCGTCAGAATGAGAGTCCATACAGCTGATAAATCATTACAATAATCCACACCACTCCACTCCATCAATTCAATCAAAGTCTTGTGAAGTTAAAGGCTGCATGTTTGTAAAAAAAAAAAAAAAAAAAAAAAAAAAAAAATCTATCATTAAGATGTTTTAACTTCAAACCATTGCTTATGAATATATTTGTTTAGCACTGT